>CM061918.1:57518985-57783646 GCA_031002005.1 Vandiemenella viatica | reverse complement strand
GGTAAAGCGATGTGAGGGATTCCAGAGGGGAAAAGATTTCACAATGGTTTTAAGAAACAAGAAGAAACAGGAGGGAATCCGGGAACCTCACAACAATTCCAGCGTAACATAGACCAAAAAAACTAATACCTGCTAACGTTGTGGTCCAGACGGAGGCAAATTTCAAAATCGGACCAAACCCTCGTTTAGCAAATAGGGTGGCGAGACTGTGCTATAACAACCCCACTGATGATTTATGGGATGAAGTTACAGGAAAGATGTGTTAGAGTACCGATGATTCGTTTATCTGCATTTGGAAAGACTATAAATGTTTTGATTGATTCTGGGGCAGAGATTTCCTGTGTGTCTGAAGCGTGTTATATATTGTTTAGTCAAGAGAGACAGTTTGTTCACTGCCAGTAGAAGGCATGACGGTTACTACGGCTACAGGTAAACGGAGCAAACAAATAAGATTGCAGATGTTACTAGAAGGTACAATTAAAACACATTATTAGAGGTACCAGTATTTGTAGTACCGGATCTTACGACAGAGTGTATTTTTGGAGTAGATTGGATGAGTGCTTTTAAAGCAATCCTGAATTATGAAGAGGAATTTCTGGAGTTTCAAATAGAAGGAAAAAGAGTTAGAACAGAAAAAATACTTTATGGGAGGGTACCCCAGTATGCAACATACGTGTGTCGTCATGGGGGCCATCAGCAGGAAACTGCAAAGATTATTGTTTCGCAGACAGGTTAGAACATTTATGCCAATATGCCATGCGATGCACTAGTAAAAATATAAGGGGAATGGAAATTAGTAACGCTCTACAGACACCCAAATGTAATTTTGAATATGATAAACAAAACATAAGAGAGAAGATTGGTCTTTTCTAGAAATGGTTGAACGGCAATACCACGATCAACTGAAAAGTATAATACAGAATATAATGATGTCTTTTCTGACCGACCGGGAAGAGTATCAAATTATGAATGTCACTTCTCAGTCAATGTCATACACCTTTTTTTGTAAAACCATATGTCATACCTTTAGCAAAGCGTAACCAAGTTGACATGGAAATACATCGAATGCTTGACTGGAATATTATAGAGAGGTCAAACAGCCCATTCAATAACCCGTTAGTGGTAGTAACAAAGGCCGATCAGTCAGTACGGTTGGTGTTGGATGCCCGTAGACTAAATGAAATTTTAATTACTGAACGTGATCATCCGCCACCGATAGACGAATTACTCCATAACTTCCAGGGGAAAAAGTTTTTAACCTCTTTGGATTTAACGTCTTCCTACTGGCAAATTCCAATAGCACAGGAATCTCGAAAATATACTGCATTTCTGTACAAAGGTAGAAGCTATCAATTTACTGTATTACCTTTCGGCCTAAATAATGCAGTTGCGAATTTTATACGAGCATTGGACACTGTACTAGGGCGAGAACTGTTGTCTCAGGTAACGGTGTATGTAGATGACATACTTATTGCAAGCAACACAATTGAAGAGCACTGGGACACATTGCAAAGAGTCTTATCGGCTCTGAAAGAAGGAGGGATGACCATTCGATTAAAAAAATGTATATTCCTGAAATCCCAAATAACCTTTCTTGGGCACACCATTTCACCAGAGGGTATTAAACCAAATGATGACAAATTGGAGGCCATAAAAGGTTTTCCACGACCGACCAATAAGCAACAGTTGCTAAGCTTCTTAGGACTATGCGGATACTACCGCAAGTTTGTAAAAGGTCAAATCTTAAATAGCCCACATTTAGAGAAGTTAAAAAGAAAGAATACGCATTGGATTTGGACAGACGATTGTGAACATGATTTCATATCCATAAAAGAAGCTCTTCTTAATCAGGTAGTCTTGAGTGCACCAGATTGGAACTTGGATTTCTGTTTATCCACAGATAGTTCTGACTATGGGTTGGGAGTTGAAGTGTTTCAACAGACCTGCGACGACGGAACACAGGTTAAGAAACGATTGCCTTTGCTAGCAGGGTCATGACCAAGGCAGAACGAAATTATTGTATCACACAAAAGAAGCTCTTGCAGTTGTGTGGGCTTTCCAGAAATTCCGCTACTTGCTACTGGGAAGGAAAACTATTGTTTTTACTGACCATAAAGCGTTGTCCTTCTTGACAAAGTGTAAACTAGTCCATGGGAGATTGGCGAGGTGGACACTGTTATTACAAGAGTTTAATTTTGAAGTACGGTATATCTCAGGAAAGGAGAATATTGTTGCGGATGCCTTATCGCGGTTACCTCTGGGAACATCTGCGGAAAAGTCGGTTGTGGCATGTACAAATACGCCAAAATTAATGTACATCAAAAAAGAAGTAAAGCGATGCTTGAGGTTTATGAAAGAGGAGCAAAGGAAGGATACAGCTATTACTGAAGTTTTCAAATACATTAGAAAATAATGATGATCATTCATCATTAACAAAATTTTATTGTGAAAAAGGAGGTATCTTATTTAAAAGGAACCATGAAAACAGTGAAGATTGGAAACTCTGGATCCCAGAACATTTTGTTGACCATTTTATTAGACAACACCATTTAAGCTATGGACATTTTGGAGCAACGAAGTGTTACAAGATTCTTCAAGAAACTGTTTACTTCCCAAATATGTCAAAAAGGGTTTGTGATTTTATACGTTCTTGTGAGGTATGTCAAAAGAACAAGGTAGACAATGTCAGAAGGGAAGGTGAAATGCAAAGTATAATACCAGAACACCCACATGAATTAATTGCTTTAGATATCTATGGACCATTACCAATGTCACGAGGAGGAGTAAGACAGATTTGTGTGATAATTGACGTTTTTTCTAAGTATGTGAAATTGTATCCGATTAAACGGGCAACAGCCAATGTTATTTGTTCTAAAGTGATGTATGACTACATCCCTCGGGAAAACCAGAAAAAATTCTGACAGATAACGCTCCTCAGTTCTCTGGGAAGATATGGAATAGATGTTTTCAGACAGCAGGAATCGAAACAGTAAAAAACATCTTTTTACCACCCACATAGCAATGCTGCGGAACGAGTAATGAAAGAATTAGGTAGATGGTTCCGCACTTATTGCAAAGAAAACCATAAAAGATGGGTTTTAGAAGTACCAAATATAGAAGATGTCATAAATTCTATACCCCATAGTTCCACATCGGTAACTCCATATGAGTTAATGTTCGGTGTAAACCGCCCAGGATTGTTTTGGAATTTGTAACATTTCCCAATAAAGAAACAAATAAACGAGAAGATATAATAAAAACTGCTTTAGAACAGTTAAAGAAATGTGCCATATCAAGGAAGGCTAAGCATGACCAAGGGATCCTCCCAGTAAGTTACAATGTAGGGGACTTGGTTCTCTTACGAACACATTATAAGTCCTCTGCCATTGAAAATGAAATAAAGAAGTTCAAACCTTTATATGAGGGGCCATATGAAATTGTAGCTAAAGTCAGGGAAAACTGCTATACTTTGGCACATCCGCACAATAAAAGAGTCAAGGGTAATTATAATGTCATTGAACTGAGACCCTTTATTAATTGAAATATAAAAAAAAAATAGCTTGTGGCGTGGAGGAGCGATAGAGTCACCTCCTGCCCCACGCGATTTTTGGTGGGGGAAAGTAATGAATTAACTGTGAATTGAAAAGTATGCTGGGTACAAAGTTGGGGAACAAATCCTATACTTTGGTTCATCAGAAAAGAACAGTCTTTTATGAGAGACATCAAACACGTGTCTCCAAAAGATTGACATTTTATATGTGTGTTTTTTTAATAATAATAATTAAGTGTACATACGTTATATGTATTTAAAAGAAAAATGATATAATAATGTACCACCACTTGTAAAAATACCCCAACACCAGTCACGATGTGTGAAAAATCATATTTTTTTGATTTAAGTCAGTCATGATGTATGAGAATCATATTTTTTTGATGTAAGTCAGTGATGTAGTATGAAACATACTTATTTGATGTAAGTCAGTATGTATGAATTATGTATGAGTTTATAATATGATCAAACATATTGTTAGAGTTTAACGCTATATTGTTGAAGTCATAAAACTTCCAAAAAATAGCGGTAAACTGGAGGGGGTTGTGATGATCAAATGGTTATATTATGGATGATTATGTAGTATGCAAGTATATTAATATGCATACTCCTTGAGATTGGGTTACATTCGTATTCCTTTTGTTTTGAGATGTTGGTTGCCAGGAGCGACATGTTGAAAGCCTATATGGTAGAGGCGACATATTAAGTTCGCAAGTTGGATATGTTGATTGAGAAATATTAATATGAGAAGTCCGATTTAAAGATTAATGGTCGTAATTACAACTGGTGTTGGTGGAACTTGTTAAACCATTAACTGAATAAATAAAAGTTTTACCAGAACAATAAACGACTTACACATCGGTTCATTTGTAGATGCTAGCTATATAAGATAAAGGTGAAAAGTGGTAACTACAGACATAAGTAACCAAGAATATATCACCACAACCTTCATTTAAATTAAGCTCTAATTTTCAGGAATAATATATCGTGACCTGAAACTGGATAACGTGTTGCTTGATCATGAAGGTCACATTAAATTGACAGACTACGGTATGTGTAAAGAAGGGATCCGACCAGGTGACACAACCTCAACATTTTGTGGAACTCCTAACTACATTGCTCCAGAAATCCTTCGTGGTGAGGATTATGGTTTCAGGTACCATTCCAAATATTGCAGTTAGTTTATAATATTGGTAATTTGATGAGCTGTTTTCTTAAGCACCAACAATCTTAAACTTTTAGTACTAAAGCAGTTTCTTTATATGAATAAACTTATGAAAATGAATGAAAGTGATTTCATTGTATTTGAAGTGTTTCTTTATATCTTACTTGACACTGTTAACACCAGTACCTTTAAAGGTTAGGTTTAATGCTTTAAGAATAATCACTAGGTCTATTGGTACAAACAGAAATTGTAATTTGATTAAATTTCACAGAATTTTGTTATTTTTTAAAGACTTTTATCAAAGTTTTTGAATCTTCATATAGTAGCGTAGCTGACATTTTAGTAGGTCTTGGCAGTAAATGCTTCCAAATTATTACTGTCAGTTCTAGAAGATTATTTTTGAGATTGTTTTAGTTGCATAAAATAATCAACTTCTTCCCAGAATTTTACTCAAATGTCATTGGATTAGTATAATATGTTTGGAAATAAATTATGCTTATGTCTTTTTATTCACTCTTTCATTTTTTAAATAAAGATAGTTCACACCGGTTGATGGTGCCATTCACAGTAAAACTTCTTACTTCTGCAGATATGGACTAATTTAGTTATGGATTGAAGTGTTCACATAGTACTCAAGTGTTTAACTTTCTTCATGTACATACAGTTTTAATTGTATGGTTTATGTGTGAAAATGAATTATTTGTAGTCTAATGAAATGTTTCATAACCTTTTTCAACCTAAGCACAAATAAAATTCCAAAATTAATTCTATGGACTATTAACTTATCAGTAATTAATTTTTTATATGAGTATATATTAATAATATTTGGTAACAATGAAATAATAGGCGCTAACTAGTGAAAAAAATAGAAATTAGGGTAGGGAAATGAACCACCACTTATCTTCAATTGTGGGTGTGGGGCATGCACATAGATAACAGACAAGAACACAAATTAAATTAAAATTGTTTGGTTTTATCCCTTTGTCAACTAGAGAAAATTGTGGAGGGTGTATATTGTAGGAGACTGGCTCACAGAGTGAATGTTAGCCGCAAACATGGTGGGGGTAAATTCAAACAGAGGGCAGGTAGAGAGGTAGCGATTTAAAGCTAATACCCAAACATAGATAAGTATCAAAACTAATTTCTGATGGGCGAAAAGAGCAAACTTGTATAGTAAAATCTTATCAATCTTATATATATATAAAAATAGACGTGTTTTTTCCTATATTTCACTTTTCAGCCACCACTACCTTGCACAGATCACTGATGTTTTGTTGGATTGGAAGTAGCATGGAGTTTCCTGTCGTGCACAACGTTGGCCGAATGCCGATAGCTGTGGGGATGTGGGAGATATAATGATTAAAGTTGGTCAGTGCAGGGCGTTTTCATATTTCGACCAAAATTCGTATCTCCGTATACTTCTCTTCCTGCCACAACTACATAACATAGACCTTTGGTATTTGTGTGTGGTAGTAGAATCGTCTTCCTGTCGTGCACTATGGTTGTTAGATGTCGGTAGCTATGGGGCTGTGGGAGATATGGGGTTGAAAGTGGTCGACCTGTGGCAATTTCATACTTCTGCCAAAGACAAAAGTGTCATGGTGTATCACTTTTCAGCGAAAACTATAGATCACAGATAACTGGTGTTTGTGTGTAGTAGTAGCACAGAGTCACCTTTCGATCACAAACAGCGGCCCGATTTTCAGAAACTGTGGTACTGTGGTAGATATGGTGGTTGTAAGTGGCCCGACCAAGGATATTTTCGAATTTCGACTGTCTCCGCATATGTCACTTTTCTGCCACAACTACATAGCATAGAGCATTGGTGTTTGTGTTTGGTAGTAGAATCGTATCTCATGTAGTGCACTATGGTTGTTAGATGTCGGTAGCTATGGGGGTGTGGGAGATATGGGGGTTGAAAGTGATCGACCTGTGGCAATTTCATACTTCTGCCAAAGACAAAAGTGTCATGGTGTATCACTTTTCAGCGAAAACTATAGATCACAGATAACTGGCTGTTTGTGTGTAGTAGTAGCACAGAGTCACCTTTCGATCACAACAGCGGGCCGAATTTCAGAAAACTGTGTACTGTGGTAGATATGGTGGTTGTAAGTGGCCAGACCAAGGATATTTTCGTATTTCGACTGTCTCCGCATATGTCACTTTTCTGCCACAACTACATAGCATAGAGCATTGGTGTTTGTGTTTGGTAGTAGAATCGTATCTCATGTAGTGCACTATGGTTGTTAGATGTCGGTAGCTATGGGGGTGTGGGAGATATGGGGGTTGAAAGTGATCGACCTGTGGCAATTTCATACTTCTGCCAAAGACAAAAGTGTCATGGTGTATCACTTTTCAGCGAAAAACTATAGATCACAGATAACTGGCGTTTGTGTGTAGTAGTAGCACAGAGTCACCTTTCGATCACAACAGCGGCCGATTTTCAGAAACTGTGGTACTGTGGTAGATATGGTGGTTGTAAGTGGCCGACCAAGGATATTTTCGTATTTCGACTGTCTCCGCATATGTCACTTTTCTGCCACAACTACATAGCATAGAGCATTGGTGTTTGTGTTTGGTAGTAGAATCGTATCTCATGTAGTGCACTATGGTTGTTAGATGTCGGTAGCTATGGGGGTGTGGGAGATATGGGGGTTGAAAGTGATCGACCTGTGGCAATTTCATACTTCTGCCAAAGACAAAAGTGTCATGGTGTATCACTTTTCAGCGAAAACTATAGATCACAGATAACTGGCGTTTGTGTGTAGTAGTAGCACAGAGTCACCTTTCGATCACAACAGCGGCCGAATTTCAGAAACTGTGTTACTGTGGTAGATATGGTGGTTGTAAGTGGCCGACCAAGGATATTTTCGTATTTCGACTGTCTCCGCATATGTCACTTTTCTGCCACAACTACATAGCATAGAGCATTGGTGTTTGTGTTTGGTAGTAGAATCGTATCTCATGTAGTGCACTATGGTTGTTAGATGTCGGTAGCTATGGGGGTGTGGGAGATATGGGGGTTGAAAGTGATCGACCTGTGGCAATTTCATACTTCTGCCAAAGACAAAAGTGTCATGGTGTATCACTTTTCAGCGAAAACTATAGATCACAGATAACTGGCGTTTGTGTGTAGTAGTAGCACAGAGTCACCTTTCGATCACAACAGCGGCCGAATTTCAGAAACTGTGTTACTGTGGTAGATATGGTGGTTGTAAGTGGCCGACCAAGGATATTTTCGTATTTCGACTGTCTCCGCATATGTCACTTTTCTGCCACAACTACATAGCATAGAAGCATTGGTGTTTGTGTATGGTAGTAGAATTGTATCTCATGTAGTGCACTATGGTTGTTAGATGTCGGTAGTTATGGGGGTGTGGGAGAAATGGGGGATAAAATGGTCGACCTGCGGCAATTTCATATTTCTGCCAAAGACGCATGTGTCACGTTGTATCACTTTTAAGTGAAAACTATCATTCGCAAATTACCGGCGTTTTTGTGTGGTAGTAACACAGAAGTCACCCATCGATCACAACGTTGGCCGAAATTCGGTAACTGTGGAATTGTGTGAGAAATTGTGTTCGAAATTGGTCGATCATGAATATTTACGTATTTCATCCAAAGACTTGTGTGTATCCCTAAATTTTACTTTGCTGCCGGAACTACATAGCGCAGAAGACTGGTATTTGTGTGTGGTAATAGTATCGAGTCTCCCATCGTGCACTATGGTGGTTAGATGTCTACAGCTGTCAATATGAATACTTACAATCACGAACGAAGTTGTGGGTACCAGCTATTATATTATAAATGTGGAAGTAAGTTTCTGTCTTTTTGTTACGTTTTGACGACTAAATGGCTATATCAATATTGATGTAATTTAACAATGAAATAGTGTAGGAAGGACACAGGACATTTTTTCGGCATGAATAACAGTTTTAGTCACGAAATTTTAAGAACTTATCGAATGATGAAAGACAGACAGATTCGTGTGTTAGTCTGTAATGTTAGGTTGGTTGCTCAGTCACGCAATCTGTTAGTGTTTGATTTATTAATAAATTTCGATAAGAAACAAAACTTATTATTTAGTATAGAAGTCAATTTGCTCTGCACTGTACTATTCATTTGTGTCTGTATAAAAGTTTCTGGCACCAATTTGTCTTCCTTTTTGACATGCCTTACGGACGTAAACCTGGCCTAAGGTGCAGGTCTAGAAGACAATGTGCTGCTATTAGATTATATGATTCAGATGCTCATGTTGAATAAAGAAGAAAAAAACCAAGCTGAAATAAAGCTGCCATCAGTTAACCCCCTCCCCCCCTCCACACGCACACACACATCCCCGCACCTTCGCTTACTTTTCTGTTTTTAAATATGTTGTAAATTGATTCTCTTCATGAGACAGATTAGATGATAGGATGATATAATGATGGCTTTCCATCATATTATGTCGACTCGGTGTTGTTTGGGACAAATCTTACGTTACTAACAGTTTTCTATATCCAATTCTGGAATTGAAACTCCAAGTCCACGCGTACGAAGTCGCGGGTAACAGCTAGTATATATATAAAGTTTAGTTTTTATTTTAGATTTATTTCGTTGTGTTCTACAAGAATTCATTATCAGATTGTGGCGCCACGGTAAGGAGAGAATTTTAGGAACTAGTTCTATTACGTGTTTCATACTCGTGTACCGCACTTGTTAACAGCATTCTTAGTTAGTTAAAGCATTATAATCTAATATGCGGAATGTATATAGGGGCCTACAAGAGAACTTCAGAATCTTAAAAGCTACAAATTTTTTTTTTACCATTCTTTTTTCTTTTAGTGTTGTTTTAATTATATGTTTTTGTATTTTTAATATTCTCGTCGTATTATTCCCAGTGGATCTTTCCCACGCTGATACACCATATCTCAGTTGATTTTCAAAAAAAGGGAAGTAGATGTTCTTCTGACTATCCCTACCGCAGAATTCTCTGAGGTAGCTGACCATACAAATAATAGGCAGAGACAACATACACAGACGGAAAAAAAAATCCCAACACCAAAAAAAAATTATTGTATTGTAATGAAATTTGGACAATGCATTTGTCAAGTTAACATGTTTAATTGATTAAATTTTCAAGATCACAGGTTAATTTAAGCTCAAGAAAATGCATTTCAAATGTGAAATACTGTTAAATTAATAGCCGGTGTAACCTCCAGAATTTTGAATGCAAGCCTGCAAACGTGAATGCATTGTGTCATACAGGTTTCGAATGTCACTTTGTGGTATGGAGTTCCATGCTTGTTGTACTTGTGCTGTCAATACTGGGACGGTCAGTGCTGGCTGTGGATGATGCTGGAGTTGTCGTCCAATGATATCCCATACGTGTTCAATTGGAGACAGATCTGGTGATCTCGCAGGCCAAGGTAACATGTCGACACTCTTTAGAGCACGTTGCGAGACAACAGCGGTATGAGGGCGAGCGTTATCCTGTTGAAAAACTCCCCCTTGAATGCTGTTCATGAATGGCAGCACTACAGGTTGAATTACCAGACTGACGTACAAATTTGCAGTCAGTGTGTTTGGTATAACCACAAGAGTGCTCCTGCTGTCATAGGAAATTGCTCCCCAGACCATGACTCCAGGTGTAGGTCCAGTGTGTCTAGGCCGCAGACAGTTTGGTTGCAGGCGTTCCCCTGGCCTCCTTCTGACCAACACTCGGCCATCACTGGCACCAAGGCAGAACCTGCTTTCATCATAAAACACAACAGATCTCCACTCCGTCCTCCAATGAGCTCTGGCTTGACACCACTGGAGTCGCAAACGGCGATGGCTTGTAGTCAGTGGAATGCACGCTACAGGGCGCCTGGCTCGGAGCTGTCCTTGAAGTAACCGATTTCTAACAGTTCGTTGTGTCACTGTGGTACCAACTGCAGCTCGAATTTCTGTAGTGCTGCCATTCATGAACAGCATTCAAGGGGGAGTTTTTCAACAGGATAACGCTCGCCCTCATACCGCTGTTGTCTCGCAACGTGCTCTACAGAGTGTCGACATGTTACCTTGGCCTGCGAGATCACCAGATCTGTCTCCAATTGAACACGTATGGGATATCATTGGACGACAACTCCAGCATCATCCACAGCCAGCACTGACCGTCCCAGTATTGACAGCACAAGTACAACAAGCATGGAACTCCATACCACAAAGTGACATTCGAAACCTGTATGACACAATGCATTCACGTTTGCAGGCTTGCATTCAAAATTCTGGAGGTTACACCGGCTATTAATTTAACAGTATTTCACATTTGAAATGCATTTTCTTGAGCTTAAATTAACCTGTGATCTTGAAAATTTAATCAATTAAACATGTTAACTTGACAAATGCATTGTCCAAATTTCATTACTCTACAATAATTTTTTCTTGGTGTTGGGATTTTTTTTTTCCGTCTGTGTATATACAGAGACTTCACGGCCAGCATCATGGAGGAAGGAATGGACAGCATAAACTTTTTTGAAGTTATACACAGGCTGAGACGCTAGGAGAAAATCACGCTATGTCGTCACATAAACGCGGCAATTTTTAAATTTTTACCATCCCTGTCTTTATAATGCTTTTTTATTTTGACAATGGGTATTAGTTTCTTATTGAAATGATCCATATCAATATATATTCTCAGCAATATATTTATAATCTAAGTGACTGATAATCTCTTCTACACGAACCCGGTAACAACTTAATATTTAAAAAGTACGTAAATTTCTTCGATGTGAATTTTCGCGAGGATGTGTTGAAGAAACGACAAGAACAAGTTTCAACAATGAAACGAGACCACATCACAACATATTTATAATATTTTTTCACGTTGATGGATAGTTGGGAAATGGGCAGTAGGAACATACATCAATGCTTTTGACATCATTGAAGACAATTTTCTAAGATATGGTGCACGCCACGGAAACGTGAAAACGTATATAACAACGCAGCATTACATCTAAATTCGAAGAGGCTGTGAAGAGTAAGACCTACAGAATAAGGAATTTTTGGCGTGGCATTATTTCTACGGTGTATAGATCTCGGCTCTGTTGTACACTTAATCTTGAATAACATTTACTACGGAATGTCTGTACGAAATTGCAGGTCCAAAGGAAAAATGCTTCTATCAATGTCAATTGAATAAACTAAACGATTTTTAAATCAGATAGTAGTTTGATTAAATATGCCTCTAAACTACAACACGTGTTGGGAGTAGTTTACGTCGCGATACATGACATAGTGCTTATGAAAGTTGCTTAATTAACTAAATTCGCATGCCTTTTGCTATGACACGAAGGTGCTGTTTTCATTCTGGTCCAGGCCTAATTCCAACCTAACCACAATCTCGGTTAATATTGTCGCTACAAAATCAAAGCCTCAATCACACGCGCATTGATACAATCATTTTATCTTAAGTTAGTGATGTGTATCGCGACGTAAACTTGAACCCACGTGTTCAGCTCCAGTGGAATGCTATCAGCTTATGGTGCAGGCCAAGTCTTCAGTTGCAAGGAAAAATGTCGGCGCCGGAACAACAACTGTCTTTCTGCGGCACAGTAAGAGATTATAAGGATATCAGACTTAATTTAGGTTACTTTCATGAGCTCAATAGTGTCGCTACCGTTACTTCCAACATTAATACGATCTGCAGTTTACTAACAAAATGTTTACCACTTGGTTATTCGAAACTGAGAAATAACAAATATTAGCCCGGTTCTACTGGAGAGCGCGTTCCACTACAACAACATTGACTAATGAAGTCATGATACTGCTGTACTCTGTCGCAAGACGTATTACTTTCAACCTGTATTTCCCTTGTAATACAGCCTAGACCATTATTTTCAAGCACAAATTTGGTTGTAATACAGCCTGGACCAGCGTGACACTGTTAAATGTACTTAAGAAAGGATTTTTAGCGGTTTTTTGCGTTTGACTACTGCACTATTGCGACGGCAATTCCTTGCGGAATCGCGAAGTGAAGTAATCCCTATTAGCCTACATAGTTTTTAATTTTAAATTATAAATGTAATTGTATAGTCAACTGTTTTCTATTAAAATACAATGCACTTACACTATTCAATTTCACTTGAAATACACCAGAAGAATGATTCTGATTTGGCCACACTGAGAATTTTTTATTGTGTTATTTGTTCATTAAAACACTAATAATTTTTACAGCTGATTCGCGAAAGAATCTACTATGGCCATCGTGCTATAGACACCAATTTCAAGGAGTAATTAACTGAAAAAACAACGGAGCGAAATATTAAATATTTCTTTTAAATCTTCACAACATATTAATATTAGTTTAATAAAAAGCATTTCAGCCGCTTTATCATCAGAGTACCAAAGAAAAATAATCTTTGAATACACATTCTGTACATCACAAAACATAAAAAAAAATATTGAAAATCCAGACATACTTAAAATAAAATTCTTTCTTCTCTACCTGTTTCGACTTCATTACAGACCGAAAAATTATAGAGCATTACCTGTCTGACCGTGGTAGACCTACAATGACTCAAACAAAAGGACTACCGGTGTTGAAGGCGTCTTACTTTTATGAACTGTACCTTCCCTTGTGAATAGAAACCTTAGAAAACTATTTAACATTTTTATCTTCATTTCATAGCATTTATTGGCCTGGAATGGTCAAATCAGATACAGAAGAAAAATGTTTGTATAAATTTTCTCCTACATTTTTTCCAGGTACTGTATGTCTGGATTTTGTAGTGTATTGAGCTTGTCCCAAGGTTGTTTCCCCTTTGATTTAGTGCATTCATTCTTTTCTTTGGTACTCAACTCAAAACGTTATTTAAATAAAACTGTTGTAACCATGTTGCAACGACTTTTCAAAAAATATCAAATACTAGAAAGGCGCAAAAATAGCATTTCTTAATCCTTGTTTCCTTCAATTGTTTGGCCTTTGGCACATTCCGATCTCCATTAATTTTCTTTTTAGTCAACAGAAAGTTACTTACCGTTGTTTCATCTTATTTGCTTGTTGACGGCTTGATGTACATACGTTTAATTTAATTTAATTTAATTTAATTTAATTGCAATGGAGCACAGGCTCCGGTGGCAATTTACCTACACAGCTATCTTCCCCCTATCCTGCACCCACCTACATTTGCCCTCTACAAATTTTTTCTTTAAATTCCTTCAAAGTTTTCGGTAAATTATTCATCGTTTCTCTTGGTAACTCATTCCAATCCCTGACACCCTTACCTAAAAAAGAGAATCTTCCTACACCCTTGTGCCTGAAATCGAGTGCCAGCTTGTGGTCATGGTCATCTTTTCCCTTCCATGCACTACTTTTCATACCTACTGCAATATCTTTCCATGCCTCATCACCAGTATATGCCCTGTACACTCCCATGACCCTCCTCATCCTCCTCCTGTCTTGCAATGAATCCCATTCCAGCTCCTTTATCATATCCGTCACTGATTGCATTCTGCGATAATTTCCAGAAACAAATCTAGCAGCCCTTCTTTGCACCCTCTCCAACTCCTGTATTTGATACGTAAAATGAGGGTCCCATACTACACTACCATATTCGAGCAATGGTCTGACCAAAGTTTTGTAACCCAATTCCTTGACTTCTCTCGTGGTCAGACCATTGCTTGAATATTATAATGCAGTATGGGCCCCACATTTTGTGTATCAAATACAGGAATTGGAGAGGGTGCAAAGAAGGATCACTAGATTTGTTTCTGGAAACTACAGCACAAAACAATTATTAACTGGTATGATAAAGGAGTTGGAATAGGATTTGTTGGAAGACGGGAGGGTGGTGAAGAGTTTACTGGGAAAGCACAGCGCGTATATCGGTGATGAGGACTCGAAAGAGGTTGCTGGAAGAATTAAGCGTAGTGCTGATTACCATTACCAAAAGTTGTACTCGATTTGAGATTTGGAATTTTTTTTGTAGGTAAGTCGTCACGCATTGGAATAAATTACGAAGGGAAGTGATGAATAATCTATAAAAATGTTGATGTAATGTAAATTTTGTAAATGGCAGAAGTAGAAAGGAGGGGTAATTTACACTCAAAGTATATAAGATGATAATAAAAATATTAATAATAAGAAAAAAAGGGGTAAACAGCTGAGTAGGTGAGTTTGCCACTGGATCATGTTCTCCATTGCAATTAGATTCAATTTAACGTAAGGTTTTACTTCAGCTTTTTTTCTCTGTAAATAAACTAGTGGAGGATCTACGAATTTTCCGAGCCGGGACAAAAATTTGAGATTGCGACCCTTCAAATATGAATTTGAAACCTGGGACAGCTTAGAGCTGTTCTGCAATTTTCTCGCCCACTGATGGTTGCCGCTCGTGGCAGTAAAGCTAAAAAAAAACTTCGCCACCACACGAATTTGCCATTTACCGCCCTTTCAAACATGATTTTGCCACCCTCCCTAAGTTTCCGCCCGGGGCAAGCGCCTCGTTTGCCGCTCCTCAGATTCGGCACTGTTAGAATATCTTGTCATTGATTGCTTAGATATTTACTTTTTGATGGACAAATTTATTCTTCATTCTATCTTGCCGTGTACATCATTTTTCTGATCTAGAAAATCTTATCTCAGATCTACCTGCATTTGTTATTATTCTCTCTCTCTCCAAATGTGTATGCTCACTTCCCTAAAATGTGGTAGGAACTGCCATATTTTTGTAAAATTTTAGTTTCACGTCGGACTTTCTTTCCCAGCGTTTTCCTTATATTGATGGGGGCTGAGGGGATTTCACTATATGAGCCCCAAGCTTCAGAGCTTAAAAAAGTTATAAAGGTTATATCCTGTGCTTACCAACCAAAGGAGGTTACAGTAGGCAGGCCCGCCGTTAGCTGTTTGAACGCCCTTGTGCGATACCGATTATGCTGGCATTGCACTACCAGCCGGTGGTGTATCTAGGAATTTTCCGCGAACCACCGGGTTGCGAGATTTCCGCCCCTTCAAATATTATTTTATTTTTGCCGCCCCCATGTTGCTACCCCGAGTGTCGTCGCCGCCTAAAGCAGCAGTTCAGCTAAAAAAAAAAAAAAAAATGCATCACCACTGCATAAATTTGAAATTTGCCGCCCCCTAACCACAGTGGAGTGGCAACTATCGGGACGGCGACAGTCGATTATTCAATTTGCCGCCCCCCTGGACGTGCCGCCCGCGTGCGGCGCACGCTTTGCACGCCCGCTTACGGCGGCCCTGACAGTAGGGTAATTCCCAAATAACGTACTTAGCATTCATTCGGACACTTATAATATTCGGAAATTCGTGGCTGTCACATATTTTCGGACTGCAATTAATCCAGAACAAGATTCTCAGGATCATCGCAAATACTTCTTGTGGAATACAAACAACAGACTTATATTTTGGTACGAATTATGAGTAGCATCAAAACCTCAAATTAAAACATCCATGGACGGAATTACTGCTCAACAACTGGGTAAAAAAGATAGGTAAATACTAAGACAGGCAGGTATGAAATATGTCACCTACATCACGGGGGCTTAGGTCTACAATAACAACCTACAAGGCTGTTCTATAGTTTTTTACTTTCGAATTACCACTACATCTTTAGAGACGGGAAAGATCCGGTGCCAAGGAACGATAAGAAATTTGGAGATATCGTGAAACCACGGAAAACCAAAATCTGTATGGTTGGACAGGGATTGGAACGAGCGTCCTCCCACATTATTTTTCACGCGTAACAGTGGTGTGCACTTCCAATGTGCATACATATTATTAAGACAATGGCTTGCTGTGTTTTAGTTATCATTATGGACTTACATCCCGGCCGACTTAGTTCAGTCTACTGAAATGACTAGTGAAGTGTTTCTGTTTTCGTCTTGATACAGGATAAAAAGCAGTGACACTAAACGGCTTACTGCCGGTGTATTATTGAATTTCGACACCGAGCGGGGCGGTGTAACGGTTAGCGTTCTCGCCTCGCATTCGGGAGGACGGCGGTTCGAATCCCCGTCCGGGCATCCAGATTTGGGTTTTCCATGGTTTCCCTAAATCACTCCAGGCAAATGCCGGGATGCTTCCTTCAAAAGGCCATGGCCGAATTCCTTCCCATTCCTTGCCCCCATCCTTGCCCCCCATCTTTTCCCGTTTCTAAAGACCTCGATGTTAAAAAGAGACGTAAAGCAGTTACAAAAAAAAAAAAAATAATAATAAAAAAAGAATTTTGACTTGGTACCAGTAGTTGAACTCGAAAAAGTTGGGTTCAATAAACTCACGATGGGAGGATGGAAAGTGTTGATACAGGTGATCGATAGAGTTTCCTGATTCTTTAGGAGTTGTGAACATTTGTAAATTGATGTTTCACTTGGCGACGACTTTCAGCTTTGAATTTTCAGTGGCATTCTGGAAGACATTGGGACAAATCCCGTCCAGCCATGAAGATTTCGTTTTTCCAGGCCTAGGCCTACTCTAAATTACTCCAGGGAAATGCCAGAATGAATCCTTCAAAAGACCATGGTCGAATTCCTTCCCGTTCCTGCCTCTAATGACGTTGAAGTTGACGAGGTGTAAAACCCGAATAAAGATAAAAATGAACTGTATGTCTGTTATGTCAACGTTGCCAGCACCAGTGATCCCACCGATAAAAAGCGGTTAAGCTGTAAGTGTGAAAGTGTTATATCGGCTGAATATTAGTCATATTGTAGCTATTCAAGTTTTAAAAGTGATTATAAACATGTTCGATGTACAACAAAAGCTTAAACAAATTTAACTTTAGGGTTCTTTATGCGGCTTTCTACTCAATTCCGGAGTTAAATCAAACGCTAAATGAAACAAGGTATCGCCGACAAATTTTCGCCTTTTCTCTTGTGTACTAACTGCCGATTGCAATATTAGGTTATTTCTTCAGCCAGCCAAGGAAATTGTGGAATACAGCAATATGCACTGTCCGGTATGTGCAAACAAGAACGAATTTTAGGGAAATATATATACTTGAAACGCATTATGCTGATACATTTTTGCGTACAGGTGCTTAATAGTTGTTAATAATTATGTAGTTTTCGATAAAAACTCCGCATTCATAAATAAACTCTTCTGGGCTTCCAGCCGCGTAAAAATGTTGCAATTATGGGACGTTTCGAAGATTTCTGTCCGTATTTTCAACCAAAGGTATACTAAATAACTGTTTTCGCGGTGCCGTGGAAACGATGGAAGACCCATCGCGAAAACGTCATCCACTCTTTTGCTCATTACCAAGGCGAAGTTGCTTCAATATTTTGAAAGGCACACTAAGCTGGTATGTAGTGTCTCTTGTTAACTAAAGAATCAGCTGTTCTGATTACAATAGCTGTTATAATGCTGTCGCAAAAAACTCTGACCAGGGCTAAAATTCTAGTTTCTTCGAAAGTATATGTATATCCTTTTTGGAGACTGTGTTTGGTCAGGGATTGTGCATAAACTACGTGGTTCGGTCTAGGGGGGGGGGGAGGGGTTGGCTGGAAAGCTACATTGGGCTACGTAGGGGGAAGGGCGGGGGGGGGGAGGGGGGTTCGAGCCAGGCCACTTAGCCTCTCTTTCATATTATTTGTTACAGTTAAAATGAGATACAGAACACACAGAAGCATGTAAATATATATTTCCGTATTTTAATTATCCTCGGATGTAATTTACGATAGTCTAACAAGAGAAAACAGTACAAAATGTCTTCTGGAATCAATATGGAAGAAAGCTGCGTACTACATGGGGGGGGGGGGGTGGTAGAGACAAAAGCCAGGTCGGGCTACATAGGGTACATAGGAAGCTAAAATGGAGCTACGTGGTTTATGCACGCTCCCTCACAGCTGATTTCTCTTCTTTCCCCAGGCGAACATTTCTCGCATCATCGACACACCGCTGTACTTGTCCAATATTTCACTTTACACACTTAAATGAAGGTATGTAATAAACACCAGAGGTTTGTAATTCTAGACCGCCTAAATGCCAACAAGGTTTTTAATTTTTGCGGATGGTCTGAAAATTGTTGAGACTGCGTGTTGAGTCAACAGTCAATCTACATTAGAACTCAGTGCACCCACAAATTGAAGAAAGGCAAGGCCCTTTGTACTAATAAGATCTTTCTGTCCATCTTCCTTTTTTCTAAACGCGATTCTAACCATTATTCAAGTTCTCCGGAGGTAGTCCAATTCACCCGCAAAGCTATCTTCGTCAAAAATCAAGGTGGTTAAAATAGTGTCACATGATGGTGACAGCTGCTGGCATTTAATCAGCTGGGCGGGCCCGGGTACATTTGACTCGATTACCCCCCCCCCCCATCACCAACCCTGTGGCTGGAAGCCCACCACATTTCACGCCAAAGATATCATCTGCATCCTATAGCAACGAATTTCAAATCGCTCACAATTTTTCATGACGTAAAATAAATATACTGCTACAGCTTTATCAGATATTTTTCACTCTAGTCTAGGTTGCATTACAATCTTTGGAGCGAATAATGGCGGTATATACTGTTAATTGGGATTGTATCGTAAATTTCATTTGGCATCACGTCTAAGGTACGTTTCATTTTGCTTTAATGTACACTTTTTCTTGAAAGGTATGGCCAGAGGAACGTGTGGCACAAATTTCAAATGAATAGCCTAATTCCTTCTTACCATAACTCGTTCTTATTTTACCACTGCTAAATTTGTTTGATTCGTACATCACTAGCCTTTACGGAAGGAGTTGTTTCGTTCGTACAAGCAGGGCCGGCGTTAGGTGGAGAGGGTAAGCGGGGCAAATGAAACCCGCACCCACCGTCCAGAGTGGACTATCTAAATAGAAATCAAATTCAAGTTTTAAAATCGGCAGAAATGATTTCCAAATTTTTGTATTAATTATATCAGTGAAGAGGGGGGGGGGGCAAAGAACGCTTACCCAGAGCTCGAGGATCTTAGTGCCGGCCTTGCGAACAAGTCCGAATGGTCGCCGCCAGTCTATAAGAACTTTTACAATATCTCAGTGGGACTAACGAAAAAGTTAAATTACAATGGGGCTGGAGGAGAATGGTCACCTTCCATTTTAGATATTTTGATAGAAAAGAAGGCGGATTGCACCGTAGGTCATACTGTTGATACTGTTTATAGAAAACCGACGCATACAGACTTATATCTCAACGCGCGCAGCCATCACCACCCGACCCGACGAAGTTTGGTGCACAGAGAGCGGGGTTGTATGTGATAAGGATAATTTTCCAGCGGAAATGTGTCGTCTACGGGAAACTTACCGCAAGAACTGTTAAAACCAGGCGTCAATAAATTCGGTTTGCAGACGATCTGGAAGGAGGAAAATACGCCAGCAGGATGACCCGTGCCGCTTCACCTTCCTTCCATATGTGGGACCGACTACTGCCAAGATTGGCAGAATTTTACGTAAATGTGGCATTAAACCATCTTTCTAACAAAGGCCAAAATTAAGAACATACTGCGGTCGCCCAAGGATTATATAGCGTTGCTAACACCTGGTGTAGGCGTATATCGCATTACTTGCGAATTCGGAAAGGCGTACATCGGATAAACAACACAATGTATCAACCGAAGGTGCACCGAACATGTACATGGGCCATATTGACAAGTCAGCGGTTGCTGAACACAGTATCGACACGGACACGGCTTCGATTTCAAGGATACAAAATTCTTGTGTACATTAAAGGTTATGTGGATAGCATTTCCTCTGAAACTATCGTATCCGTATCTCGGATGATCTCATCAATCGAGATACCGGATTTCAATTAAGTAAATCCTGGAAACCCATTAATCAGAAAAAAACGACTGCAGTAGGGTTTCTGGAACTTACGTACGTCTCTCGCGCGCTAGCAATCAACGGTACCCGCCAGCAGCTAATGGCTTCCACCAATAGGACAGCAATTGAACGCCGAGAAATCTACAGTATTATTTAGTTGACCTCTACTGGAAGATATCTTTCGCAAAACTTCGGAAAAAGAAGGCTAAGCTGCTTTCTAATCTGGCCTTTCTTCGGCGCTGCCAAGACAACGATTGTTTGCCACATTTCGCAGAGATACATCCACCCTTAACATCAGCCACGGTTAAGAGGATTCTTCGACGAGCGAGCTCCGCCATCGTTAGGACAGAGTTCACTTCACGAGGTTCGAGCTGGACAAAACCTCAGAGCCATCTCACCTTCTGGAATACTGTCCAGTGACACCTGGAAATGGGTTGACGGTGTTGCAACAATCAGAAGTCAGATACACCTACAACGAGGCGAACGCCTGCCAATGCGCTAAATATGAAAACTTCCAGGAAGCCAACAGTTTCAGTCTTCGCCTGAACTTAGAACTGTAGTGAACCTCTAAAAAAAAAAAAAAGTGAGAGAGAACTTGATGAAGCAGCCATAGCTGTGTTATCCAATGGGTTCAACTACGCACCGGTTCCGAAAGGGATTCCCACAACGAAAATCATTAGCGACGTTGAGCAGGCCATCAGGGATCCTCCATCCGACGCCACTGAGGAAATTAGGAGAGAAGTATGTAGGATATTAATCGGGGCTAACCTTTGAAGGCAAATATTCCACATCTGAAGACAGGGCACTTATATGCTCCGAGAAGATATGAGTATAACTATCCTCCCAGCAGATAATGGAAATTCGGATGAATACAAAGCAGAAGATGTCGCAGATATTGGATGATGATGTCTTTAGGAGACCAGGGCCGGCGTTTCGTGTTAGGCCCGGGTGGGTAGTCAGGCAATGGGGGGAGGGGACGTATTTGGTCATCATCCCTAAATTAATAATAATAATAATCATACAAACATGTTCATAAGAGAAATTCATAGGGATAAAAACTAAAAAATAAATTTAAAGAATGTATCATATACTTTATCCAATATGTTTTAATTCAATACAAAAATTATTATTTTAAATTTAATATTCAGTACTAACAGCGCAATGCAAAAACTGTACTGCACTTTGTTTGATGGGAAATGAACCGATTCAACAATTTTCCAATCTAGTTCGTCAGTGACATTACCATATTGCGATATTATTACGTCTATCTTGAAACATTGTCGATCTTGGATAAGATTTGAGTCGGAGTAAGACCGAAAATATTCGTTCATTCGAACAGGACGTTTCACCAATCGTGACGAGGTAGTCGAATAAGTGCGCAAACTCTGGTATGAGTTTTCTAGTCATTTGTACTTTTGTAAAAAATCTACAATCCCTCTCAAATTTTTTGCCTGCTCATCTTGCCTTTTCAAAAGTTGCAAAACGTACCTCTTTCACTCAGCAATATTTCTTGGTCAAAATCATGGTTATAAAAATTTATAACTCTATCAACATTTTTGGGTTGTCCAAAGTGAATTGTTCTAAAGATTTGGAAGAAGTTATGGAATCATTGTAGAATCGAATCTTTACCAACATGAATTCTTGATCATAAAATTTAATATAAAACTAGCTGGTACCCACGAATTTGTTCGTGTTTGTAAAGAATTTGGATTGAAAAATACAGGTCGACCACTTTCAACCCCTATATGTACCACACCCCCATAGCTACTGACATCTAACAACCATAGTGCAAGATGGGAGACTCGATGCTATTACCACACACAAATGCCAGTCATCAGCACTATGTAGTTCAGGCAGCAAAGTAAAATTTACGGACACACATGTCTTTGAAGGAAATACGAAAATATCCTTGATCGACCACTTTCAACCACCATATCTCCCACACTCCCAAGTTACCGAAATTCGACAAATGTATTGATCGATGGGTGACTCTGTGTTACTACCACACACTAAGACCAGTGATCTGCGCTTCATAGTTTTTGGCTGAAAAGTAATACAGGGACACATACTTTTTGGTTAAAATTTGAAAGTGTCGCAGGTCGATCAGTTTCATCCTTGATATCTCCCACATCCCCACAGATACCGACATCTAACAACCATATTGCACGACAGGAGACACTGATACTACTACCACACACAAACACCAATGGTCTGTGCTATGTAGTTGGGGAAGAAAAGTGACATTTGTGGAGACACACGTCTTTCGTCGAAATACGAAAATATCCTAGATCGCCCACTTTCAACCACCATATCTCCCAACATACCACAGTTACCAAAATTCGGCCATGGTTGTGATCGAAAGGTGACTCTGTGTTACTACCATCACACAAATGCCAGTATCTGCGATAGATAGTTTTCGCTGAAAAGTGGATACACCTAAGACACATTCCGTCTTTGGCAGAAAATGTGAAATTGCCGCAGGTCGACCACATTCAACCCCCATATCTCCCACACCCCCATAACTACCGACTCTAACCACCATAGTACACAGATAGGCAAACAGGATTCTACTCCCACACGCAAACACCAATGGTATATGCTATGTAGTTGTGGCAAGAAAGTGAAGTATGAGGAGACACAAATTTTTGGTCGAAATATGAAAACGCTCTCCATTGACCAATTTTAATCATCATATCTCCCACATCCCCATAGCTATCGGCATTCGGCAACGCTGTGCACAACAGGAAACTCCATGCTACTTCCACACACATACACCAGTGATCTGTGCTAGGTAGTGGTTTTTTGGGTTGTCCAAAGTGAATTGTTCTAAAGATTTGAAGAAAGGTATGGAATCATTGTTGAATCGACTCTTTACCGACAGGAATTCTTGATCATAAAATTTAATATAAAACTAGCTGGTACCCACGAATATGTTCATGTTTGTAAAGAATTTGATTGTGAAAATACAGGTCGACCACTTTCAACCCCTATATGTACCACACCACATAGCTACCGACATCTAACAACCATAGTGCATGATGGGAGAACTCGATGCTATTATCACACACAAATGTCAGTCATCAGCACTATGTAGTTCAGGCAGCAAAGTAAAATTGACGGACACACATGTCTTTGAAGGAAATACGAAAATATCCTTGATCAACCACTTTCAACCACCATATCTCCTACACACCCAAAGTTACCGAAATTCGGCCAGCGTTATGATCGATGGGTGACTCTGTGTTACTACCACACACTAAGACCAGTGATCAGCGCTTCATAGTTTTGGCTGAAAAGTGATACACAGGGACACATACTTTTTGGTAAAAATTTGAAAGTGTTGCAGGTCGATTAGTTTCATCCCCGATATCTACACACCCCCACAGCTACCGACATCTAACAACATAGTGCACGACAGGAGACAGGAGGCATGATACTACTACCACACACAAACACCAATGGTCTGTGCTATGTAGTTGCGGAAGAAAAGTGACATTTGCGGAGACACATGTCTTTCGTCGAAATACGAAAATATCCTAGATCGCCCATTTTCAACCACCATATCTCCCAACATACCACAGTTACCAAAATTCGGCCAAAGTTGTGTTCGAAAGGTGACTCTGTGTTACTGCCACACACAAATGCCAGTATTCTGCGATAGATAGTTTTCGCTGAAAAGTGGTACACCTAGACACATTCGTCTTTGGCAGAAATGTGAAGTTGCCGCAGGTCGACCACATTCAACCCCCATATCTCCCACACCCCCATAACTACCGACATCTAACCACCATAGTACACAATAGGCAACAGGATTCTACTCCCACATGCAAACACCAATGGTATATGCTATGTAGTTGTGGCAAGAAAGTGAAGTATGAGGAGACACAAATTTTTGGTCGAAATATGAAAACGCTCTCCATTGACCAATTTTAATCATCATATCTCCCACATCCCCATAGCTATCGGCATTCGGCCAACGCTGTGCACAACAGGAAACTCCATGCTACTTCCACAACATACACCAGTGATCTGTGCTAGGTAGTGGTGGCTGAAAAGTGAAATATAGGAAAAACACACGTTTATATATATATATATTTATATATAAGACTAGCTGGTACCCACGACTTCGTTCGTGATTGTAAAGAATTCATATTGACAGCTATAGACATCTAACCACCTAGTGCACGATGGGAGACTCGATACTATTACACACAAACCAGTCTTCTGCGCTATGTAGTTCCGGCAGCAAGGTAAAATTTACGGATACACACAAGTCTTTGGATGAAACACGAAAATATTCATGATCGACCAATTTCAAACACCATATCTCACACACTCCCACAGTTACCGAATTTCGGCCAACGTTGTGATCGATGGGAGACTCTGTGTTACTACCACACACAAACGCCAGTGATCTGCGATTGATAGTTTTCACTTAAAAGTGATACACCGTGACACATGCGTCTTTGGCAGAAATATGAAATTGCCGCAGGTCGACCATTTTCATCCCCCATATCTTCCACACCCCCATAGCTACAGACATCTAACAACCATAGTGCACGACAACACGACTACCACACATAAACACCAATGCTCTATGCTATGTAGTCGTGGTAGAAAAGTGAAATCTGCGGAGACACATGCCTTTCGTCGAAATACGAAAATATCCTTGGTCGGCCACTTACAACCACCATATCTACCACAGTTTCTGAAATTCGGCCGCTGTTGTGATCGAAAGGTGACTCTGTGCTACTACTACACACAAACGCCAGTTATCTGTGATCTATAGTTTTCGCTGAAAAGTGATACACCATGACACTTTTGTCTTTGGCAGAAGTATGAAATTGCCACAGGTCGACCACTTTCAACCCCCATTTCTCCCACACCCCCATAGCTACCGACATCTAACAACCATAGTGCACTACATGAGATACGATTCTACTACCAAACACAAACACCAATGCTCTATGCTATGTAGTTGTGGCAGAAAAGTGACATATGCGGAGACAGTCGAAATACGAAAATATCCTTGGTCGGCCACTTACAACCACCATATCTACCACAGTACCACAGTTTCTGAAATTCGGCCGCTGTTGTGATCGAAAGGTGACTCTGTGCTACTACTACACACAAACGCCAGTTATCTGTGATCTATAGTTTTCGCTGAAAAGTGATACACCATGACACTTTTGTCTTTGGCAGAAGTATGAAATTGCCACAGGTCGACCACTTTCAACCCCCATTTCTCCCACACCCCCATAGCTACCGACATCTAACAACCATAGTGCACTACATGAGATACGATTCTACTACCAAACACAAACACCAATGCTCTATGCTATGTAGTTGTGGCAGAAAAGTGACATATGCGGAGACAGTCGAAATACGAAAATATCCTTGGTCGGCCACTTACAACCACCATATCTACCACAGTACCACAGTTTCTGAAATTCGGCCGCTGTTGTGATCGAAAGGTGACTCTGTGCTACTACTACACACAAACGCCAGTTATCTGTGATCTATAGTTTTCGCTGAAAAGTGATACACCATGACACTTTTGTCTTTGCAAATATACTGCTACAGCTTTATCAGATATTTTTCACTCTAGTCTAGGTTGCATTACAATCTTTGGAGCGAATAATGGCGGTATATACTGTTAATTGGGATTGTATCGTAAATTTCATTTGGCATCACGTCTAAGGTAAGTTTCATTTTGCTTTAATGTACACTTTTTCTTGAAAGGTATGGCCAGAGGAACGTGTGCACAAATTTCAAATGAATAGCCTAATTCCTTCTTACCATAACTCGTTCTTATTTTACCACTGCTAAATTTGCTTGATTCGTACATCACTAGCCTTTACGGAAGGAGTTGTTTCGTTCGTACAAGCAGGGCCGGCGTTAGGTGGAGAGGGTAAGCGGGGCAAATGAAACCCGCACCCACCGTCCAGAGTGGACTATCTAAATAGAAATCAAATTCAAGTTTTAAAATCGGCAGAAATGATTTCCAAATTTTTGTATTTAATTATATCAGTGAAGAGGGGGGGGGGGGGCAAAGAACGCTTACCCAGAGCTCGAGGATCTTAGTGCCGGCCTTGCGAACAAGTCCGAATGGTCGCCGCCAGTCTATAAGAACTTTTACAATATCTCAGTGGGACTAACGAAAAAGTTAAATTTACAATGGGGCTGGAGGAGAATGGTCACCTTCCATTTTTAGATATTTTGATAGAAAAGAAGGCGGATTGCACCGTAGGTCATACTGTTGATACTGTTTATAGAAAACCGACGCATACAGACTTATATCTCAACGCGCGCAGCCATCACCACCCGACCCGACGAAGTTTGGTGCACAGAGAGCGGGGTGTATGTGATAAGGATAATTTTCCAGCGGAAATGTGTCGTCTACGGGAAACTTACCGCAAGAACTGTTAAAACCAGGCGTCAATAAATTCGGTTTGCAGACGATCTGGAAGGAGGAAAATACGCCAGCAGGATGACCCGTGCCGCTTCACCTTCCTTCCATATGTGGGACCGACTACTGCCAAGATTGGCAGAATTTTACGTAAATGTGGCATTAAAACCATCTTTCTAACAAAGGCCAAAATTAAGAACATACTGCGGTCGCCCAAGGATTATATAGCGTTGCTAACACCTGGTGTAGGCGTATATCGCATTACTTGCGAATTCGGAAGGCGTACATCGGATAAACAACACAATGTATCAACCGAAGGTGCACCGAACATGTACATGGGCCATATTGACAAGTCAGCGGTTGCTGAACACAGTATCGACACGGACACGGCTTCGATTTCAAGGATACAAAAATTCTTGTGTACATTAAAGGTTATGTGGATAGCATTTCCTCTGAAACTATCGTATCCGTATCTCGGATGATCTCATCAATCGAGATACCGGATTTCAATTAAGTAAATCCTGGAACCCATTAATCAGAAAAAAAACGACTGCAGTAGGGTTTCTGGAACGTACGTACGTCTCTCGCGCGCTAGCAATCAACGGTACCCGCCAGCAGCTAATGGCTTCCACCAATAGGACAGCAATGAACGCCGAGAAATCTACAGTATTATTTAGTTGACCTCTACTGGGAAGATATCTTTCGCAAAACTTCGGAAAAAGAAGGCTAAGCTGCTTTCTAATCTGGCCTTTCTTCGGCGCTGCCAAGACAACGATTGTTTTGCCACATTTCGCAGAGATACATCACCCATTAACATCAGCCACGGTTAAGAGGATTCTTCGACGAGCGAGCTCCGCCATCGTTAGGACAAGAGTTCACTTCACGAGGTTCGAGCTGGACAAAACCTCAGAGCCATCTCACCTTTCTGGAATACTGTCCAGTGACACCTGGAAATGGGTTGACGGTGTTGCAACAATCGAAGTCAGATACACCTACAACGAGCGAACGCCTGCCAATGCGCTAAATATGAAAACTTCCAGGGAGCCAACAGTTTCAGTCTTCGCCTGAACTTAGAACTGTAGTGAACCTCTAAAAAAAAAAAAAAGTGAGAGAGAACTTGATGAAGCAGCCATAGCTGTGTTATCCAATGGGTTCAACTACGCACCGGTTCCGAAAGGGATTCCCACAACGAAAATCATTAGCGACGTTGAGCAGGCCATCAGGGATCCTCCATCCGACGCCACTGAGGAAATTAGGAGAGAAGTATGTAGGATATTAATCGGGGCTAACCTTTGAAGGCAAATATTTCCACATCTGAAGACAGGGCACTTTATATGCTCGAGAAGATATGAGTATAACTATCCTCCCAGCAGATAATGGAAATTCGGATGAATACAAAGCAGAAGATGTCGCAGATATTGGATGATGATGTCTTTAGGAGACCAGGGCCGGCGTTTCGTGTTAGGCCCGGGTGGGTAGTCAGGCAATGGGGGGAGGGGACGTATTTGGTCATCATCCCTAAATTAATAATAATAATAATCATACAAACATGTTCATAAGAGAAATTCATAGGGATAAAAACTAAAAAATAAATTTAAAGAATGTATCATATACTTTATCCAATATGTTTTAATTCAATACAAAAATTATTATTTTAAATTTAATATTCAGTACTAACAGCGCAATGCAAAAACTGTACTGCACTTTGTTTGATGGGAAATGAACCGATTCAACAATTTTTCCAAATCTAGTTCGTCAGTGACATTACCATATTGCGATATTATTACGTCTATCTTGAAACATTGTCGATCTTGGATAAGATTTGAGTCGGAGTAAGACCGAAAATATTCGTTCATTCGAACAGGACGTTTCACCAATCGTGACGAGTAGTCGAATAAGTGCGCAAACTCTGGTATGAGTTTTCTAGTCATTTGTACTTTTGTAAAAAATCTACAATCCCTCTCAAATTTTTTGCCTGCTCATCTTGCCTTTTCAAAAGTTGCAAAAACGTACCTCTTTCACTCAGCAATATTTCTTGGTCAAAATCATGGTTATAAAAATTTATAACTCTATCAACATTTTTGGGTTGTCCAAAGTGAATTGTTCTAAAGATTTGGAGAAGGTTATGGAATCATTGTAGAATCGAATCTTTACCAACATGAATTCTTGATCATAAAATTTAATATAAAACTAGCTGGTACCCACGAATTTGTTCGTGTTTGTAAAGAATTTGGATTGAAAAATACAGGTCGACCACTTTCAACCCCTATATGTACCACACCCCCATAGCTACTGACATCTAACAACCATAGTGCAAGATGGGAGACTCGATGCTATTACCACACACAAATGCCAGTCATCAGCACTATGTAGTTCAGGCAGCAAAGTAAAATTTACGGACACACATGTCTTTGAAGGAAATACGAAAATATCCTTGATCGACCACTTTCAACCACCATATCTCCCACACTCCCAAAGTTACCGAAATTCGACAAATGTATTGATCGATGGGTGACTCTGTGTTACTACCACACACTAAGACCAGTGATCTGCGCTTCATAGTTTTGGCTGAAAAGTAATACAGGGACACATACTTTTTGGTAAAAATTTGAAAGTGTCGCAGGTCGATCAGTTTCATCCTTGATATCTCCCACATCCCCACAGATACCGACATCTAACAACCATATTGCACGACAGGAGACACGATACTACTACCACACACAAACACCAATGGTCTGTGCTATGTAGTTGGGGAAGAAAAGTGACATTTGTGGAGACACACGTCTTTCGTCGAAATACGAAAATATCCTAGATCGCCCACTTTCAACCACCATATCTCCCAACATACCACAGTTACCAAAATTCGGCCATGGTTGTGATCGAAAGGTGACTCTGTGTTACTACCTCACACAAATGCCAGTATTCTGCGATAGATAGTTTTCGCTGAAAAGTGATACACCAAGACACATCCGTCTTTGGCAGAAATATGAAATTGCCGCAGTCGACCACATTCAACCCCCATATCTCCCACACCCCCATAACTACCGACATCTAACCACCATAGTACACGATAGGCAACAGGATTCTACTCCCACACGCAAACACCAATGGTATATGCTATGTAGTTGTGACAGAAAAGTGACATACACAGAGATACATACCTTTCGTCGAAATACGAAAATATCCTAGATCGGCCGCTTTCAACCACCATATCTCCCATAATACCACAGTTACTGAAATTCAGCCGACGTTGTTAGTGAAAGGTGACTCTATGGTACTACCCCACACAAACGCCAGTGATGTGCGATAGATAGTTATCGCTGAAAAATGATAAACCATGACTCATGCGTCTTTGGCAGAAATATGAAATTGCTGCAGGTCGACCACTTTCAACCCCCATATCTCCCACACCCCCATAGCTACCGACATCTAGTGCACGACGGGTGACACTATTCTACTATCACACACAAACACCAATGGTCTATTCTATGTAGTTGTGGCAAGAAAGTGAAGTATAAGGAGACACAAATTTTTGGTTGAAATATGAAAATGCTCTCCATTGACCAAATTTAATCATCATATCTCCCACATCTCCAAAGCTTTCGGCATTCGGCCAACGTTGTGCATAACAGGAAACTCCATGCTACTTCCACACACAAACACCAGTGATCTGTGCTATGTAGTGGTGGCTGAAAAGTGAAATATAGGAAAACACACGTCTATTTTTATATATATATAAGATTTACGGAAAAAATCTTAATCTTGGTCAAGGTAATGGGAATTTTACGTTGATGTAGGATTTGTGGTTCGTTAATTTCAAAGTTAGTACCTGACTACACATTTTTCCGTCAGTATTCTTCGAATTCTGAATATCGAGCTCAGTACAAAACGTTGGTGGTTGCTTCTATCTTCTTATACGATTCAATCAAATCATGGATTCTATTTCTGTAGATCTGCGTTCAAAATTTCGAAGCAATCAAAAATTTCTATCACCATTGTTAAATAGAAAATACAGTCAATCGTTTCCATGTAGTAGTAAAATACAGAAGCCTTAGCTGCGACAGCACTATCTACTTCTTTGGCTAAAGAATGATACTATAAAAATTGTATTAGCTCCTGATAATGTTCTCTTATTGTTTTAAGAGATTTGATTATCACTAAACATATGTAAAAAAATTAAAAAAATATTTTGAAAAATTCAAAACCAAAATTTTTAAAAATGGATTAAACTTGTAAACTTTATAAATACCTTGTCGGACAACAGGCTGCAAGAGAAGGCAAATCATCATTAGTTCCTTCTCCTATTCCGATTTGCCGTTTCTTAAACTGTCCAAGTCATTTTGGCGAGTCTCACACGAAGTTTATCAACTGTTTAACAGTTCCAATGAATTTTCTTGGTGTTATAACTCTCTCAATTACATCTTGTACTACAAGATTTAGATTATGAGTACTACAATGCACAAATAAAGTTCGTGGCTCTTCTTTGCGTATTTCTGACTGAAATCCTGTTATTCTACCAGAAACATTAGAAACTCCATCGTAGCACTGGGCTCTGAGTTTTGAGAGCACCAACTTGTCAATGACCAGATGAATTAAGGTTACTGCCTTGGTTTTCGCAGTTAAAAACAATCCAGTAACATGTTCACTTTCAATGAAATCTTCTGAAACGATTCAGAAGCAAGATGCACCTATTTCTTCCATGATTCCAGACAATAGTGTAGTATTCGTCAAATCAAGAATTTCATTCTGACAGTCATTATGAAGCCATTTCTGACCATCTCTTTGCAATCATTATTTTAGTACAGTCAAACCTTCATCTCAAGCCTTTAAAAATGCCATGACTCCACTCACAGAAAGACCTTGTTTCACCAAGGACTTCAAGGTACTACATATTTTCGGTTGTAGAACATCTGTTTCGAATAAGCCATTGATATCGATTGTATCAAGTTGATAATTGTTGATATTGTTAAGGTTTTTTTTTAATGCTTCAGAGCAGTTATAATAGTAATAACTTAATTTAATTTAATTGCAATGGAGCACAAGCTCCGGTGGCAATTTCCCTACACACCCATCTTCCCCCTATCCTGCACCTTACCTACATTCACCCTCTACAAATTTTAACTTTAAATTCTTTTAACGTTTTTGGTAAGTTATTCATCATTCCCCTTGGTAACTCATTCCAATTCCTGGCACCCTTACCTAAAAAAGAAAATCTTCCCACACCCTTGTGCCTGAAATCGAGTGCCAGCTTGTGGTCATGGTCATCTTTTCCCTTCCATGAACTACTTTTCATACCTACTGCAATATCTTTCCATGCCTCACTCCCATGACCCTCCTCATCCTCCTCCTGTCTTGTACGAAAAGATCTAGTGCCGTGAAAATTCATCTGCTAAGTAGATATTTTATTGTGTAAGCAGTAGTGTGTCTCAAAATGAAACCAAAACCAAGTCCGATCTGGAGATTTTTCGTGGGTCAAAGTTTAAATTATGTGATAACGAATTTCTACCATACTACCATTGCATCAAAAATTCATTTAAAATCTGTGCATCCAGAAGAGTTTAAAGAGATTAAAAAACTAAATGCAGGTCTTAAGTTGCTCCCAGAAGAAGAAAAAATGTCAGTGTCAGTCTAGTCCCATCAAAAGAACAGCCTCCTAATTGGTGGCAAATTAACACTCACAAATTGTAACAATTATTCCGCAGGTTGTTCCAGCTCCATCTATCAGTGTTACTAACGAAAATTGTTCACTGAAGCAGCCTTAATTTATTATGAAATACAAAGCAATTTAAAATGAGAAAAGGCTCCTAAGATTTTGTTTTTAAAATTTAACTTGCCAGTCAGTTACTGAATAATTGATTTCATTATTAAAATAAAAATTACTTCACTTGACATTTTTATTAAATAGAATTAATTAGAAAGTAAATGAAGATCTGTGACACCAAATGACATTTTCACACAACATATTCATATAACTTCTGCATCTGTTTCCGTTTCACCTCTAGTATGGTACAAACGCTGTAATATTCATAACCTATATACTTGAGTATATAGTGAAAAACAAAAATAAGAATTTACTTTTTCTTACTCTCGCAATTTTGATTGTCAGCTGATTGATCAAGGCTATCATATAAAGTTCCACTTAAGTTCTAATGACGATGCAAATTTACCCTCCACGTTCTCACATTCATTTTGTTTCTCCTTTACAGCTTTGACTACGAAATTATCCATTTGAACTTTTTTGTCGATAATACACACGGAACGGATTAAGAAGAAGTGCCTTCGAAATACACTAAGCGGCTTTTGGACTTACGATATTTTACAGTAACATTGTTGGTTTCACCCACAACGATGGTCTGTCGTTGGTCAGTAGGCCATATCTGGGGTGGCGATCTCTTTAGAAACATCAAAGGAATTTTGTGCTTAGCTCATGGTGTTGTTGTGGATACACAGTCTATTTTACATGCATTTATAATGATTGAACTAATGCTCTTAGCTGGTCTGCTCTCTCTTTCCTTCTTTTTTTCCCCTCATTTTCCCCGCTCTCAAATTCCGGGTGGGTACTGCTACCCACCATACCCACATTATCCGCCGCCCCTGGATCCGACACCTGCATTGATGAGGAAAACTGTTGAAGGAATCAGGAATAGATGCCGAAATAAGCAAGCGCCTCAGCCACTAGCTCCAGTTGCATCTAGATTGCATAGGCTGCCAGAGATACATAAGGATAGTACTCCTTTACACCCGATCATAGGTGCAATAGGCTCAGCAGCGTACCAACCAGTAAAATATCTGGCAAATAGGCTATCACCATTGATAGGAAAATTTCCCCACCATGTGACGAACTCTGCAGAGTTCATCTATGTGTTGAAAGGACTTCGATTAGGGACAGATGACATCATGGTCAGCTTTGATGTCTTATCACTTTTTACGAGGGTGCCAGTAGTGGATACAATAGCGTTGCTGGCAAAATACTTTGCTTCCAAGGAAGTGGCACTTTTTCGTCACATGCTCCAATCTACCTACTTCCAGTTCGACGAGGAGTATTATGATCAGTTTGATGGAGTCACCCCTGTTTCCAGCAATAGCCAAATTTTATATTGAACATTTTGAAAAGCAAGTGCTTCAAAGCAGCCAGACTGTTTCTTTCGTTATGTCAGCGAGACGTTCATTGTACGGCTGCAGGGGATCGACAGTCTACAAGAAATTTTACATCTCAATGGGATTAACGAACACATTTTATTTACAATGGAGGTGGAAAAGAAGAATTACCTTGCGTTTTTAAATATTTTGACAGAAAAGTAGGCGGATGGCACTGTAGGTCACATCGTATATAGAAAACCGACGCAGACAGTCCTCCCTCTCAACGCACACAGCCAGTGCAAACCGAACCAACGAAGATCGGTACTGCAAACCTTGCTGCACAGAGCGCGGGCTCTATGTGATAAGAATAGATTTCCAGCAGAAATGTCTCATCTACGGGAAACTTTCCGCAAGAACGGTTGCAACTAGGCGTCAATAAACTCGGTTTGGAGATGAGTTGGAAGGAGGAAAATATGCTAGCAGAAAGACCCGTGCCGCTTTGTTTTTCTTCCATATGTGGGAACGACTACTACTAAGATTAACAGAATTTTACGTAAATGTGGCATTAAAACCTTCTTCCGACCACCGGCCAAAATTAAGAACATACTGCGGTCGCCCAAGGATGATACTGCGTTTGCGGAAACCTGGCATATATCACGTTCCTTGCGAATGCGGAAAGGCACGAAATGTCCACCTTGGCCAGATTGACAAGTCAGTGGTCGCTGAACATGGTATCGACATGGGGCATGGCGTCAATTTCAGGACGACAGGAATTTTCACACACACAAGAGGTTATTTGGATAGCATTTTCTCTGAAGCTATCGAAATCCGTTCTCAGATGCTTTCGTCAACTGAGATACTGGATCTCAATTAAGTAAATCCTGGAGCCTATTGATCAAGAAAATGAGACTGTAGCAGGATTTCTGGAATGTACGCCGCATCTCTCGCACTAGCTGCCAACGGTACCTGCCAGCAGCTATGGGCTTCCTCTAGTAGAAAAGTTATGCACTAGTAGCCAATGTTTCCCGCCAGCAACCATTGGGCAATCGGAAAAAGGGATAATATAGTGTGGACTTCGTGCGGTATATAAGAGACTCACAGCTGCCACGCCGACTGGATGTCTTATTGCGAGCTCTTACGGGGATGACATCTCGTGCAAGAAGACAGACGACGATGCCCACGTTAAAAGAAGTCAAGATTATGGTTGGTAATCCCGTCAGAATAGAGAAGAAACAACCAACGCTGAAATACTTCATTCGAAGTTACAACTGCCAGGGCTTCCAACATCTGTCCTGGCAGTGCATGAGGCCCATGCGCTTCCTGAGGTGCGGCGAGGGACATCGTGTCACCAAGTGCACACATCCGAGACAGCAAACATTCTGCTGCAACTGCAAAATGGGTGGGCATATCGCCTCCTACGGATGCTGCAGCGTCCGCCTGACGCTCCACACCACCCAGCTGCAGCAACGGCTCCATACAACGCCTGCTATGGGAGGGCGCTGTAATCGACGACGGGTGGCTGCCAACATCACTCAGACGGCGGATGCCAAGGAGAGAGAACCCGCGGGCCACCAGTGCGCGCATAGCCTCCTGCCGCAGAAGCATCGGCCACTCCGCTTCAAAAACTAGCACAAGCGGTGGCCGATGCAATTAATAAAATCTCAGAGATCGTGATGAGCGCTACTATATTTGTAGTGGCGTATATAACAACCGTGACAAATCTGCCGTCGTTCGCCATGCTATTGACACCGGGTATGAAATAAAATATCAAGACACTGGGCTGCTGTGGAGAGAAGACCAGTGGTGGCCTTGACGTGTGAAAGAGGCAGCAGAAATCTTAAGGAATTCCAACAATATCAATGAAGATAGCAGCCTTTTCCTCTGCAATGCTTGGCGATGGTTGCAATGTGAACATAAACATAAACAGTATACCTGAGGAAGGCTGGAGTATAACAGCTGAAAGCTTAGATGAATTATCCAATAAATGGCGCAGCATAGCCCGTAAAGCTATAATTCATGTACAAAAACAGCCGTGGAAGTTTTAAGTATCATCCTGCTACGTTGTTTCCACTTCTTCTGAACTTCAGAAATGTCTTATTGGAAACTTTGAAATAGATCAAAATGACAATAATTATAATTGAAAATAATTATTAAAATTAACTCTTTAAAATGCAAAACTGAAAACGAAGTTCCAAAATGCAATTTTTTAAGTTTTGATGCTTAGCTGTATTTTCTACACCTTTGACAGAGATTACAAGAATATAACGAAAAAATTCAGGCATAATTATGACTAATGCCCAGTCAATTTCGAGCACTGACACACATCCTTTTAAATATATGTTACAGGCTGGATGTGCTTGACATCACAAAAAATATAACAGGGAATACAGGGCTGCCCATGAAAAATGATCTCACATCGGATCACCTACCTGTACTGCTCAAAATCCAAAGATGACTTCTACCCCATACACAACCGAGGAAAATAAATAAGTGGACCGGGACTACTTCAACAGGTCTACAATAAAATAAAACCTACCTTCAACATGTTAACCACAGAGCAAATAGAGGCTGCAATCAAACACTTCAACAAGGTAGTCACTGAAGTCTACTAGAGAGCCTCCACCTCAGTAATAATAGAAAACAAGTACCATAAAGATCAACTGACCTGGAGAACCTACGATACCTAAGAAACTACTACTGGAAGCTGTGGCAGCGGTACAGTGATCCCAGAGATAGGAGACAGTACCATCATTATGCCTTACAATTACAGGCATAGTTCCAAGAAAGAAGAACACAATAATGCGAACCTAATATTACATAACTGAGAGGCATGGCAACTAATCAGAGCCCTGAAAGAAACATGAAAGGCCAATATTACAATAAATGAACCTGCCTGACCATGCTTCTTGCCAGTAGTTAAAGCAAAACTGCTAGCTGAACATTTCACAGCCCAATATACCACAGCAGAATACAAATTCACTGAGGCTGAAATATAAGAAGCCAAGGAGATCAAACAACGAACAGCAATGAAATGCTGACCAACTGGGACTCACATGCCCAGGAGAAGTCTGTAATATAATAAATAAACTAGCTCCAAACAAAACCCCAGGCCATGACAGAATATGAAACATAAACCTCAAAAGCTTACTATAAAAGAGCTTGTACTCCTTAGGAGAATATTCAATAGCTGCCTCCTAAACTGCTACTTCCCTACAAAATCAAGCTAGCAAAAGTAAAGGCCATACCAAAATGTGGAAAGGGTCCTCAACAAGTTGAAAACTACTGCCCCATCAGCCTGCTCAAGAGGATAAACAAACTCCAGCCTAGAAGCAGAGTGGATGATCAGGCTAGAGCCAATTGAGCTTCCAAATCTGTGTCGCTGCAACAACCCAGCTGCTGTGCATCATGGAAGACATATCCAAGAACTTCAACTGCTGCAGTATTCTTTGATGTTGAAAAAGCTTATGACAAGGTCTAGCATGCCAAACTCATCCAAAAATTGAGGACTGAAACTAGAATCCAACACTGTTATATAAAATTCATTAGAAGCCACCTAGTGAAGAGAAATATCTGAATCAGTTGAGGGACAGAGGTCATCAGTTTATCCAATATCCACCAGCATTCATCAGGACTCGTGATAGCTCCACCATTTTTTAACATATACATTAACAGGGTCCTGACTCCACCCCATATGAAGATGGCCATTTTTCACAACAGGAAGAAGACACGATCTGAACATCAGAAACCTGCAACAAGTACTAGATGCCTTTAGAAAATGGTGCTGGAAAAACAAACTTAAAATAAACCATTGGTAAATGTGCAGGAATATACTTCACCAGAAAAAGACCACAAATCAATGAAACCCTAAACATCATGGGACAAAACATCATCTGGACCAAGGAGCACTGGTTCTTATGGATCACATTAGACAACAAACATCTTTTCCGCCAAAATATCCTGGACAAGTAGATAAACGGCCCAGCAGTGACTACAAATAAATAATCTCCAGACCCCAACTAAAATAAAACTATATAAATTTGTCATCCAATCAATCATCCTCTATGGATGTTAGATATGGGAGATGGCACACCAACATCCAGCACATCCAGAGACTGCAAAACTGATGCCTCCATATGATCTTCAGTGCACCAAGATATACACCCATAGATGTACTACACAATTAAGCTGACATCCCACTGATATACACAGAGATCTTCAATAAAAATTCCTTAGAAAACTAAATGAAAATAGAAATGAGAGAACAGAAGCAATTGGAACTATCATGCCTATGGAGTGGCACAAGTACAAAGTACTACTCAGTATAATACATCAACCAATGTAAACAAAACAATGACACACGAACACCACTAAGATCATCTTTGATGATCGCAGCCATGGTTTTCCCCTGAAAGAGATCAAATAAAGAGTGTTCCAAAACAACCTACTTGACTCCTAGAAGCTAAGCTGCTGAAGCTTGAGGCAATGACACACACACGCAAAAAAAAACCTCCAACCACACCATCGCGACAGCTCCATATTGCATTCATCACGATGATTGGCTGACAATCCGACTGTGATCCGGTTACTGTTGTTCATTTTCGCCAGCGCCTTACAATCTATTTAAAGGGAGCATGGTTGTTTCAGAATGGACAAAGCTGGTTTCCACTTATCGCTGAGCCACAGACCTGGTCTCTGTTAACCATGTTATTATTCAGCTGTATTTATGTACCTTCTTTAACAATTGATTCCCAGAAGAAATAACACATTGCAAGCACACTTTGCAAGCACTTTCACATTATAGAAGTCCATTTTGTAGCCATTTTCAATAACCTGTTGTGCGACTGCAGATTTCTCCAGCTGAAACAGGCGTATGTAGCACTCATGCTCGGCCACACGGGCCTTGATGGTACAGCTGGTCTAAGTAGTAAACACTTACCACATTGGTAAATCATCGCTTACAGACCATAGACAATCATGGATTTTGGCAGGAGGACGGAAAATGCTCTTTATTACGTGTAGCACCAGTATCCTCCTTTTTTTACCTAGATGTTACCAGCATACGGGATGAAAACTAAATCTTTTGACTGTTCTTGTGTCTACACTGGGCATTTATTTGTCTTTTTCTGAAGTGCCCTCTCTATCAGTAGGTGTGAATATCCAATGCTCTTGAAGGTAAGGTGAAGATGTTCAAGTACCGACAACAGACTATCAGTGTCGAAAATTTTCCTTGTTCTGTGCACTGGCGTGTACAACACCGTGTTCCTCTGTGCTAGTTGGTGGAAGCTTTTGGAATTTAAGTAGCAGTCCATGTGTGTAGGTTTTCAGTACACACTGTCAAAGGATTCCATCTAGTCTCTGTCGGATCCAAATGTCTAGGAAAGGCAAGCTGCCATTCTCCTCTAGTTCCATCACGAATTGGATATTTGGGTGAACTCCATTCAGGTGGTCCAGGAATTCACAAAGACTATGGATACAGTGTGGTCATACAATAAATTTGTCATCTACATAATGGTAGAATCATTTTGGCTTAATGACAGCTCCTACAATCTCTTTATCTTTGAAATCTTCCATAAACAGGTTGGCAATCACAGCCAACAGTGGTGATCTCTTTGCCACACCATGCATCTGTTTGCAGAAACTTGCACCATAGGTGAAGTAAGTGGAAGTAAGAACCAGCTCAAAGAGTTCTACAATTTGGATTCAAAAAGATTGTGTAACAGCTGTTGGTGGTCTCTCAGAGAAACCCTGGTGAGTAACAAGATGAAATCGAAACTAACCATTATATCAGTGTCTGAAAGTCACCTCTTTTGGAGTTTGTTGACAAATTGTGCCAAGTTCTTCACATGATGAGGACAGTTCCCAACAAATGGGATTTGATAAGTGCTTAAGATGTACTTATTATGGTTCACATATAGAGAATTTAAATTTCCCTCTAAATAGTTATTTGATTATGCATGCTATTTCAAACTGCAGATTAATATGGAAGGTATACTTTTGGTCATTATAAGAGTCGAAACTGTCAAATTGACTCATTATGCACTTCAAAACATTTTTTTAATAAAATAATTTCTTATTTTTCTGAAAAACAGAAAATATGAGGAGCCATAGTTGTACTGTACTGAATATCCCAGACCATGAAACTTATTTGAGTGTTGATTTAAGAAGACTGTTCAATTAAATTTACAGTTCCAGGTTTAATAAGGAATTTGATTGCCTGATCCTACACAGTTAATAGTATCATATTTTATAATGTTTGTCTTCCAGAATCTGTTTGAAAAGCATGAAATTCTGATATAACATCTAAGGAGCACAACAATAACTTATACCTGATATTTTTAGTACAAAATCTCATCAGCTAATTATTGTAATACCATGGTTTTTACCAGGTGGTGTTCCAAATACCGCATACAAATTTTCAGTATGTTACTACAAAACATTTCTGGTTAATATTCTACAGAAAAGCTTTTTAATACTGAAATATAGGTTCATGAGCCCAAATATTAAGGGTTACAGATGGTAAATCAAAAATGAGCATAGTAGTTATCAAACAATCATTCCCATTTTGATCCTATTGGTTCTCAAAATAATTTCAGTTTCATTTTATCTCTGTCAATACTGTCAGCTGTGTCAATCCGTAGTCCTGGCATCTGTTCCTTCAGCCGCTCAAGTACTCTTTTGTTTATTTCACACTCTGCAACATTCAGGACCCTGCAGAAATAAAAACACAAAAGCTCATTATTCATGTACACTGTGACTTGTAGGAGTAACTTTCTCATAGGTATTCAGGAAGTTTGGAAAATGTAAAAAGAACTATTACTCATCACAGACAATGGTAGGACAGACACACATAAAAAAGGACAAATAAAATTTAAAAATATATAACAAAATTAGATTTCATAAGTTTGAAGCCTTCAACAATAGTAAAATATAATGAGCAGTGGCTGAGACTATTTAATACCAGCAATGGACATGAGAGCATTCATGCTTACATTTTTCTCATGCTCCCATGGGTCCATCCAACTGCCTAAATTGAACCATCTCTAACCAGAGATGGTGTTTAGTTTTATGGACTGTTTAATTTTTAAGAATTTTTTTTATTTATTTCTATTGAGATTTTACTATATTATTTTTCTCTTTCCACCTACCAGAGATCAGTTTTGATATTGCTTAATGCTTAGGAATTATCTCTGAATCCACTACCTTTCCTCAATTTGAATTTACCCCCACCATTTTCCTGGCCAACAGTCATTTTGTGAAGAAATCTCCCACAACATCCATGACCCATAATGTTCTCCTGTTTATTAAGGGCTAGACTCTGAAATTTCAGTATCTCCCTGGCATTCCCCGTTCTTTTTTCAGTGGAGTAACTAGTTATGTGGTAGACCAATCCAATATCCGTGAAGTAGGTTTCAAAGAAAAATATTGTAAAGTGTGTTCATATTTTTGTGTTTTCATGTTTGTTTGGCACTCCTACTTTATCCTGTAAGTGATGAAATATTTTCCCCATTCTTCCTAATTTTCATAGTTTATTGCAGTAAACTAGACTAACTATTCTTAAACTCCTATGTCTATGCGTATTCACTTAAATCAGTTGATAAAATAGCACAAAAATTTTGCCCAAATGTTTATCACTCACTGCCCAGTCACAGACACCAAACCATTAATTATTTGAAATCTTCCATTTTTATGCACATATGTTCATATCTGGTATCAAACATGCATGAAAAAAAAAACAAAAAAAAACACATGTTACATACCTGAGATTGGTAAGCTTTTCAGCAATCCTTTCAAAAGGTATACGGCAGGCATAACGAGAAAAGCCAAAGCTGAGGAATTCTAAAGAGGAGATATCCAGTATGTGTTCCAGGCCAGATTCTAATTCTCTCAGGTCACATCGCTCGACGAATAACTTCCGCAGTGTTGGCACCTGAGCCACATATGATAATGCTGCTCCATTTAAGCCATGACATGATATTAAAGCTAACCTGTTTGGACAATGACAAACATGCTATTGAATACTGTTGTACTAATTTCAAGCAGCTATCTAAAACTACCAGTATTTCCCTGCTGATAATCTGAGACAAGATGGTGTAGGAATTGTTGTATAGACTACTAATGGGGTGTTAGTGTTCTGAATGCTTTTGGCATGGACTGTTATCACATGGTTTAATGTGTCACTTCAAAGACCGTGTACACGTTAAATTCATAGACACAATCTGCCTTAGAACTGGTGGTTTCTGCATTCTGATGCCACTGGGGCACTCATTCCTTCTGCTTTCAAACAGTGAATCTCAAATAAATTAAATTTTGTTCTCCTCACAAAAATGACATAGTTTCCCACCTTTTTTAGTGAGCCATTTTATAAGAATACATGGTTCTAACTGTTGAGGTAGTAGAAGAATAACACAGAAGTCTGAAGAGGTTCTTTCTCTTTTTACTTTGAGCTGATGTTTATTAAGAACAATTTTTTTCAACTTCATTAATTTTTCAAAAGGAATTTATATAGTATCAATTATGTTTCTAGAATTGGAAGTGGTTTAAGGATAAGAAATCTGAGAAAGAAATAGCGTTGGCTTATCATATGGGAAGCACCACAACATCTGGAGTTATGTTATAAAACCATAAAAATGTGATTGTAGATGGCTGGATCTGTAATAAGACAAATGTTTCTCCAAATAATAGAACCTACTATACTTCAACCAGGTTTGGTCTAAAAAGATGGAGCTTGATGTGTACCACAACTATGATTTATATTAGTATCAATGTTTAAGATGTAGCTTTAAATGTGGAAACTGAAATCCATCGTAGCACTTGCCATTTAAGGCAGTAGTTAGGATATCCAGTACACCATAACTAACTTTTGTCCTGTATGGTCACTTCAAGTCACTCGGACTAACCTGTTCTTCAAAAAGCTTTCTGTCAATCTCCAACAATGGCAAAACGTGAAAAGGCAACCTTTCCTTCCATTCTGCTGCCAAGTAACCTTCAGATTCAAAACAAGTGCAACACTACTTAGTAGTTGAAATTTTGTATAAAAAACAGAATGGCTGAAAATCCTCAGAATTCACCTGATAAGAAAGTGCAGCCTGTAGCAGAAACATGTTTCTAAGAAACTACCCTTTAAAACAACAGCAAATACTATGTTGCTATGATTGGATAGATAGAACCAATGATCAATGGATTTAGGGAAAGGTATGGGAGAGTAAAGAAAATAATTCGCAGCTAAGCTTACATAAATCGTAACATTTGCTATCCTGACTTTTTGGGAGTGCTGTAATATTTAGGCCTCCCATTCAATTTCTGATAGTTGATGTAGTCTTCTCGGGAGACTAGCCAAGTAATCCTGGTGTTTCCACATGATATTTTGGTGATCTGTAACTCCATCGCTATCTTCTGGTGAAGTACCATCTCCGTTCGAAGGCTGCATTCTTATAGCCTCTGGATGCGCGCATGGCTGATGTGCAAGCAGCTGGTTGGCTGAATCCGTCAGCACCTTGGTTGCGGAGTGGGGGTTGTGCCAGTAGGAGGTTGGTGTGAGTTCAGTTGGTCTGTTGCCGTCGTGCAGTGCACTTTGGAACACTGACGACGTACTGCAATAATGACTGGCATCCAAGCTTCACTCAGTTGGTATCCACAGTCCCGGTTGACGAGATTGGGCGTGGTGCGAATTTCAACTGCTTCTGTATGAATACTGTCCCAGAAGTTCCTGGTATGGGGCCAATATCCTAGTGCATTCAAAATCGAAGCCATGACTCTATTCCAGGCTGTGTTCTGCTACCACAGATTTTTCGCTCTGCCCCAGACGCATGTGTTGTGAGTATTCCAGACATCGCTGCTTAATGCATCACCACCCAGTACAGCACAGTATGGTGCTCACCATACTAGTACACAGGGTGCAAGCTATATGTGATGTTGACTGTCTACTGGCCAAACTTAACCATCTGCGGCAGACATTCAGATGCAACGGGTACTCGGAGCATCAGATAAGATTGGCATTCTGAGAACTGAAACACAGGCTTAATAACACTGAGAACGAGCCACTGGATCACCTAGCCTTATTGCTATACTCTGGTGCTGCAACGTTGAGGTTTGGTAGAGTTCTGGGTAAAAATGGAATTAAGACCATCTTCCTACTGCCACCAAAGCTGAAGAACATCTTACGCTCCCCCAAAGACGAACTAGCACTCTGAACATCGGGAGTTTATAGCATTCCATGTGAATGCGGAATGAAATACATAGGCCAGATGGTACACTGCATTAACCAGTCTGGAAAATGCACGACACATTCGTCTGGGGCAGAGTGAAAAATCTGTGGTAGCGGAACACAGCCATGGCCATGATTTTGAAAGCACCAGGATACTGGCGCATACCAGGAACTTCTGGGACAGTATTCTTACAGAAGCAGTTGAAATTTACACCACACCTAATCTCTTCAACCGGGACTGTGGAAACCAACTAAGTGAAGCTTGAATGCCAGTCATTAATGGAGTATGTCATCAGCGTGCTGAAGTGTACTGCACGACAGCCGCAGACCAACTTAACCAGCCTCCTACCAGTGCTATCCCCACTCTACTGCCAAGGCGCTGACTGAGTCCATCAACCAGCTGTGCGCACGACAGCCACGTGCGCATCCGGAGGCTATAAGAACGTAGCCTTCCGACAGAGATGGCACTTCACCAGAAGATTGCGACTTAGTTTGAGACTGCCGAAATATTGTGTGGAAACGCCTGGATTACTTGACTTGTCTCCCAAAAAGACTACATCAATTCTCAACGCTGAGAAAAACTTTGTTCTTATGCAATTTCTGATAGTTAGTGATCAAAGTAAAGCATAGTTGTGATTCACATCAGTAATCATAAAATAGTTAAAATTATTTCCTAGTAAAACTGCATTTTTATGCTATCTAGGAAACCAAGGAGCTTTAAGAATATTAATATGAAAAGAGTAGACACAATTCTGTCCACAGCTAACCACAAACCTACAGTTATACCTACAATTTGACAGATACCACCTGTAGTAGAAAAAGTGCTCTCTCTTCTAAAGCCTATTCATTCAAGACAGTCGTATCCACTCTGACCAAGATTTCATCCCCCTATACTCCAGCAACTCTCTTATACCCCATGAACAGATCAGCAAACAGATATCTTGAGGCACAATTATCCAGCACACTATTCACCCACTATGCAAAATGCAAAACCAAATGCAATTTTCTTTTTTTTTTTTTTTTTACTTATGGTATTACACCTCATTGACGTTGGGGCCATTACAGAAGTGATAGGATTGGGGATAAGAAACAGGAAAGGAATTTGGCAATGGCCTTTTGAAGGAAGCATCCCATCATTCACCTGGAGTAATTTGGGGAAACCACAGAAAACCCAAATCTGGATGTCCGAATGAGTATTCGAACCCACGTCTTCCCAAATGTGAGGACTGAAACCCACCATGCTCAGTCCAACTTCAATTCTATTGTTCTGATCTATTTCTCTCATGACCAGTAAACCAAGAACTAATTGTTTTGTTATAACTGTAACATACATACTCATATCTTTCCTAAAAAATGGGCTCCATTCTTCTTTCTAACCTTTCTGAAAAATCCCACAATTCTTCCAGGTGACCATGTAACTTGAAAAATGCTCTTGTTTATAAATACCAACCATCTGATGTTCCTAAACCATCCCACTCATCTTCATATTGTAACCATACCACTGGTGGCACAGATACCATCATAGGCCATGTCACTTGTACCTTGATCCACCTCACTTGACATCACATCAGGGTATATGTAATTTATTCATTTATCCTGTTTTAACAATCATTTTTAACTATTTAAATACATCTTTAATTATTTCCTTATGATTAATTTCATTTCTGGAAGAAACATTTCCAGCATTGTCATTTCTGTCATCCCCATCACCACTGTTCAAAACCTAATGGTCAAAAAGGAACCATTCATGCAGTTGTATTGAATGTGAGTGAACATTCAGAGCTTTCCATGCACTTCATCATTTTTATATAAGCAATTTCTCCCTCCCGTCACTAGTGCAATCAACACTCTTTCCTCTTATTTCAACTTTGGTACATTCATATGATACGTTTGGATGTGATCATATTTTTCTGCTTCCCATAAGTTCTCGTCTCCTATAACAGTAAGGTTATTAACTGAAGTACTGTTTGTGTTTGTCTGGCTCTCCGGCATTATCTGCAGTTAGTGATGGGTTATTTTTCCCTATTCCATCCAAAAAACATTTGTAACATACCACTTACTATCAATTATTAGCGCAAGGTATACAATTTGACACTTTTCGCTAGCATCATGTTACCTTTTGTATACAGCTACTCTCAGTGTTACATTAGCCTGAAGTAACCTCAAGAACGCCTGAAGTTGGGACTGAAATGTTGGCAGCAGCAGAAACTAGATGCAATAAATATGGCGGCTATAGCGTATGCGAAATGTGGTAATGTGCACTCGTGAACAATCGCAACACAAAATCTCTGACAACAACATCTCTGGAACCGCTGACACCTAATGCCAGTAACCAAAACAATTAGCTCAGTGAGATCTACGATGGAGTGGTGTAAAAACTGTCACAAGTGATATTTCACTTCTATACAGCCCTCATGAAGGCCCCAGGTTTGGCACTGAAATGTTGGTAGTAATACGAGGGCTATCCCGAAAGTAACAGACGATTTGACCTGGTGTGGCAGTGGGTAGGGCTAGTGCCGCCATCTTGACGTCAGAGTGTTCCTACACTCAGTACGTATCCAGCCGTGTTAGCTTGTACATCATGCCTATCATACTTTTTTTTATAAAGTGGAGTGTTAAAATGAGTGCTGCAATTGAAAATCCTGCCAGTTGTGAAGTGCGAGCTGTGATAAGGTTTTGTTGGCAAAAAATCATAAACCAATTGGAATTGATAGCCAGATTTGTGATGTGCACAGCCAAGGAATAATGAGTGAAAGCCAAGTGAGGCAGTGGTGCATTGATTTTAAAAACGGCCGAACAAATGTTCACGACGAGGATCACAGTTGTAGGCCTAGTCTTGTGAGTGATGAATTGGTGGTGGTAAATCAACGAAAAAATCCTTGAAAATCGCCGTTTCATGATTACAGAACTCTCACAATATTTACCCCAAATTTGATGGAGTTTAGTTCATGAAATTGTGGTTGGTAAACTTGCTTACCACAGATTTTGTGCCATATGGTTCCGAAAATCCTAATGGAAGACCACAAAACACAGAGACTTCCTGCAGCACTGACATTTCTGGAAGACTACTACAAAAGTGGAAACCAAGTTATCAGTTGTATCGTAATTGGTGACGAGACTTGGGTAAAGCATGTCTTCTGTGAAACAAAACTGCAGTTGATGGAATGGGGACACACGCATTCGCACAGGAAACCGAGGACGTATCTGCAAACGCTGTCAGCAGGAAAAATCATGGATACTGTGTTTGGGCCGCTCAGGGAGTGATTCTCGTTGATTTTCTTGAACTTGGCCGAACAGTCAATTCAGAGGGGTATTGCAAAAACACTCAGAAAATTAAGACGCACGATACAAAACAAGCATTGGGGAAAACTCAGCGAGAAAGTTTTGTTTCTCCACGACAACACTCGTCTACACACAGCCAACCATTCCCAAGAGCTTGAAAGTACCTTAGAATTTGGATAAATTCTAGTTTTGATAGCTACAGAGCATAAGGAAGGGAGTAAGCTTTATAGTAACCACTAACTAATTTTTCAATTTGCAATCATAGGATATGAGAAACCGTTTCATGCAGAAGCTGATACTGCTACCTAACTCAGTAAATGAACCGATGTAAAAACAGTAAAGCCACTTAACATACAATATAACCTCTAAATAAACATTTTATAATAGTAAAGAACTTTTAAACTAAGCTGGAGTAGTGTAATCAATTATTATCCAACTTGTAAACAATAGATTTTGGTTAAGTGATAATTTCACTAATTCTCGACACTTTTAGATACAGTAAAGCAATTTCATAATAATAATAATTTAAAAGAAAGCTAAATTCACAAAAATTCCGTAGTTTCAGACCGTGTAAATAAAGAAAATAAAATTTTAAACACTTCGTTAAATACACTTTCACTTTCAAAATTTTTAAACATATGTTTCCAATAATTTCCTGAACTAAAAAGTAGATTTCCTGAAAGAACGTAACATCCAGTATCACATATTAAAATTTCAGAACATTCCATGCAGTATAACAGATATTAAACCAATTTTTAAAATTATTTTGTCATAAACCACACGTGGTAGTTTTCGAGATTTATTTGCAAGTAAACCAAGTCACTTCCATAAATAAAACATTGATGGAAAAGCGTAGCTTAATTCAAAGAAAATTCAGATAACTACACCTTTTTGACATAAACAACACTTGAATAATTATAACTAAAAAACCAAGTATCTGCTAAACAGTTTCAAAAACGATTTTTGACAAACTAATAACTTTGCTATTACACCACCGATAATAATAATATTTACACCATTTTAATCAGGAATTAAAGGAGAATATAATGACAATAATTTTATCACGATAATTTGAAATCCAACCGGGTCACCTAAAATTTGCCAGAATTAACACACATCTCGGTGAATCACTAATTAACTTTCGGAAACTTTTTACCAATGCACCTGAAAACTAAATTCGTTTACCAGAAAGAAATTATTTGAGAATTTTTACTAAACACTTCTCATAATCCTTGAATGTCAGGGTAAACACGATTAAATTTAGAACACATTCTATAATTAAACCTTTTTTACACTATTTTTGGAAAGCGTCAGTATACATCAAGCAGGCAGTTGAGGGTATAAATTTGAATGCTCAGGCCAGCTGTCTGTCTTTCTTTCGATTTCGTCTTGTTGTCTTTATCCCGGGAACATGGCGTGTATTGGACCTGCGCAAGAATGTGTCGGGCGTGTGCTGAAGTGATTGCCAGTTAGGTTGGTTGATGTGAAGTTAATAGTAAAGACTATGAAGTTGTAAAATTTTCAATGGGGCTCGGTTGATGAAATTCTATCACTTCAAAATCTACAATTTGTTTGAAAAAGTTTAGTCCGATAGCCTATTTGACTGTAAATGCTGTTTTTACAAATGTGATTTTTAATAAACTTTAAAAATTTTCAAAAAGTGGATTTTTCAAATATTTTAGCATTGTATAGTAACCTTTTCTAAGCTTTTGGTTCAAATAAGCTTGGTAGCAGCTGATAAGCTTTATAGTTAAATATTCCAGGCAGGCACATGTTCAATTTAAAAGTATAGAAGCAGATTCAGAGAAGATTTTATTTCAAGTAGAAATTCAACTAAGGGTACTGAAGCCTGATACTCAGCCCTAGTATCAGCTTTTGTCCTTACAAGCTCTTGGATGGTTTTAGATGGGAAGTTTTCTATCATCTGCCATACAGCCCGGATTTGGCGCCAAGCGACTACCACCTGTTCCCAGCAATGAAGACGTGGCTTGCTACGCAATGCTTTGCCACTGACTCTGAACTGCATGCAGGTGTAAACCAGTGGTTGAGCTCACAGGTGGCAGATTTCTATAGAGAGGGTATTGAAAAGCTTGTACTATGTTAAGATAAATGCCTTAAATTAAATGGCGAATATGTAGCCTAAGAGTTTACCTCCAAAATTTATATGATAAAAAGTGGGGTTTTTTTCACTTTGTTTAATTTTTTGTTTCAAAACATCTGTTACTTTCTGGATAGCCCTCGTACATCCATAAAAGCAGCGTGAATCCCAAGAAAGTAAGTGGAATATTTGAGAAGCATGAGTGATTCAATGCTAAACCCACACAGTAAGACCAATTTTATACTAGCCCAGCTAGGCCTCATAACTTGACATAGTTCCAAGAAGGTAAATTGTGTCAGGCTGCATAAAGTCATTGATAACTTGTCTCATGAGATTGCAAGTTCTTTTTTTGTCAGCTGCCAAAAAAAATTTCCCACCAAATCAGTCATTTTGACTGGTACTACCTGTAGCATGTTTCCTGTAGCATAAATATGTATGTTATCTGCTAATTGAAATAAATATGAACCCTTCATCTTAATATCCATAGAGACAAAGAATTCCTATTGTAGTCACTGGCCAATTATTCATGTTCTGATTGTCTCATTTGTGCATTATAGTTAGGATATCTTTATAACAAAAATTGGGAACTTTGGCTAAGCAAACCTAAATGGCAGATTATTTTGGTCAGAGAAATGACAAAGTCAAGGGATTAACTATTTCGAAAGAAAAGACTAGCAGGAGCAATGCTCCAGGTATTTTGATAGGTAGTGGAGTGGTTAGAATAGTATAGAGTATTTACAATGGAAACATATGCAGAAGTTTGTAGTAGGATAATGTAAGGCACACAATGAAAAGAACACGTGTGATTGGAGGAAAGGAGCAGGAAGATGAGAGACCATGCTGTTTTGAAGCAATCATATTTTGTTGGTTGGTTTGTGTAGGTGTTTAGAAAAGATTATTAGTAGTAAGAATACAGAAAAGAATGCAGTTGTAACTCATTTTATATTTGTGAATCATGAAAGTGGCAGGATGAACTTGAGTTGAAAGTACATAGGTGCCTTGAGAAAAACATGTATATGTGTTGTATGGAAGATGTGTTGATGTAGTACAACTGTTTCAAATTCCAAGGATTGGAGTCCATTATTCATTGTTGAGGTTGTGATGTGGTCTGTTACCGGGTCAAACTAAATGAATTTTTATTAAACTTTCATGTCTGTTGTAACTGGATTGGTTTTTCTTTCTTAATTATTACAAGTTAATTAATTCCTTTTGTGAGAACAGATACTAAGAGTAACTGGATAACTTTCCCTGAATAAGTTTAACATTCTAATTGGTACCTGTCACTCTCAAACTTGCTAGTAGATGTGTTTATCTCACAACCAGATTCCATAGAACGTGTTTGCAACAGGTCAAAAGTGTGACCCCAATTATTGTTTGAACAGTGGTAATAGTACTAGTTCGTGGTCTACCTAAACTTTTATATCTAATAATCCAAGCAAGCAACCACATCTATTAACCACCTCTAAAAATCATGCTATACTGAACATTCCAAACAATTACATTCAACATCACCATGACATCTTTTCTTCAACATCAACATTTATGTTACATTGTATGGTAACATGTCCCTCTTCACTAAAAGATGATTTAAATTAGACACTTATTTTAAAAAAGAAGAAAGGATAACATTTAGTGAAAGAGATTAAATACAGAGGAGGAAGACCTGCAAGCCTAAGTTGTATACCACCACTAATATTCAAAGTCATCTGCTGCAATCTATAGGTATGTCACAGTATAAAAATTAAACATTTAATAACTGGGAAAGTAAATTTAAAAACATTGAGGTATATTGTTTTTTATACAAACTACAATGCTTTTCTTGCTCGAAAAAAATCTATAATAATGAGATAAGAATAACTTTCATAGGTACTACCTATGTCAAGCATAATGGAGCAGGAAAATATGACCAAGTGAAGAGTGATAACACTTTGGCCTCACATTCGGGAGGACACAGGTTCAAATCTATGTCCAACCATCCAGATTTTGATTTTCCATGGTTTCCCCAAATTACTCCTGGTGAATGCCAGGATGGTTCCTTTAGAAGGCAGTGGCCTAATTCCTTTTTGTTTTTGGTCCTGTGTACTTTCTTGCCATGACGTGTTATTAATATGGAAAGAAAAGATAAACTATGCCAATTACTTGGCTGGATTAATGATAGGTGCTGTTGTAAACCAAGTTATGTGCTCAAACTTCTACAGTGATGAGTAAGGGCTATGCCTCAAATATTGTATTTCTTTGTATATTGCTTATATTAATCACAGTTAATTTTCCTTTGTATTTGGTAAGTATTTTACCAGTTCAATAGCTACTCTAATATTTTCATAAAGATCAGGTACAGTAATCCAGACACTTACGTCTCTAGTTTTGTGAGGCAACGTAATTGTCTGAGTGATTCATCACTGAGATCCACGCCATTCAGCCGCAGTTCTTGAAGCTGAGGACAGCCAATATAGATGGCATCCATAAAATTATCCCTTTCGAAGCAGTCACTTATTTCAAGCATCTGCAGATTAGAAAGACCACCTGATCTGTGAGACATAATGAAGAAAACATGATAATATAATATTTGTAATGAAGAGATATTTCACATTTTAAGTACAGCAATTACTGAAAAAGTCTCAGAAATATGAATTAAATTTAAATAAGTATGAAGAAATCAGAAATGTTTACTACACATTATAACAGGCCATCACAAAAATATAAAAATATGGATATATACAGTAAAGTGAAATTTATTAATGACAACAAAAGGAAATTTCAATTACGTTTAATAAGCAACAGTTTTAAGGATTTCAGGAAAGCTAAAGTACTTACCTCAAGACATGTGAACTCTCTTCAACAAAACATATCCAGTAACCATTTAAGATCAGTGTATGGAGAGTTGACAGATGGCCCAGCATAATGAAGGCCTCAAGATCCTCAGTATTTAAAATTCGGAAACCGTAGTCATTCAGTTCTAAGTATATCAGTGAACTGTTCATTTTGAGCTGCAGATTAATGGAGCTGAAAACCAATCAAACCATCAGTATAATACACAAATATCTGATTTATAGCAACTATTAATCCCAATTATTTACATTTGAAGTAAAGAAAAAATTGAATTGTAAGTACATAGAATTTACTACAGTAGGCAATATGACAAATCTAATAAAATATTACATGGCAGTGAGAAACACCTTTAATGAGGATTCTTGCATAGCTTTGTTACTACAGTCAAATGATTAGATAGTAGCAAATTTGGGACATGGTTTTAGGAATGGCCAAAGGTAGTGTGACCTATGGATGTGTAAGTTCTTATCGTCAACCTAATACAGTTTGGTAATACCATCATCAAGTTAATAAATATGAAATCTCATGAAAAATATGATGATGTTTGCCAGCTTTGACATAGTAGTTATTATACTATGAACATTTACTTTTAACTTGTTGTAGCCCATAACTTTGATTACATGGCCTTTTAATGCACAGTTATCTCTTTTAATCCAACAGCACTAATGACCCACAAGATCCACAAACCTTTCAATTAACCGAACAAAAATTCTTTTTACATGAAGGATCTCTTTAATACACTGTAAGTATATTTCTCCATATAATAGTAATCAACTCGTACACTGAAGTCATAATAATAATTCAGAATGTGAGAAGTTTAAATTCATACTTCTTGTAAGGGAACAAACCAATATCGGGGTTGAAGTATTGATTTGATTATGTCAACTAACCTCACACTTGCTTTCAGTACTGTAAAAATATTCACTGATCAAACTGTTAAACCATGTATAAGTCTGTATAAATCATCTGTAAGAAATTACGGTCACCACTTCCCTCATTATCTTCAGGAAAGTAAAGGATAATATGCACTAATAACAAATATGCACTGTTTAAATAAAAAATTTCAATATATTCTTCAAAGTTACAACTACAGTTGAAATTGGCTATCGGACAAATAATTTCCTAAACTGCAAGTAATGAAGAGGAATAAAACTTATTGACCCCTTATTAAGAATTTTCAAAGTATCATCTTAAAATTTTTAAGTCACACGTTCCGTAGAATTCATCATGTCTGCCGAAGCAGCGTGGTTTGCACCATTTCCGGGACTACCAGAAGGCCTTGGGTGGCCAAAAGTGGCTCCTTGAAGCACAGGGGCTGCTTCACAGACTTTCGATCAAATGTTCCGTCCTCATGCCCGTCAATTGTTACATACCCTTGGACCCACGACACTTGTAACTTCCCGCTGTTAAATATAGTTCGGAAAATTCTGTAACCTCAAGTGCTCAAACTTTTACAGTGTATAGTGTTTGACCTGTTGATTGATTTAGTTTATGATGGCTATCCCTCTAAAGTTACTCAGTTTGCTGTAAAAAATTGAAATGTGAAATGTGCAGTGATACAGTTTTCACTTAAGCAGCCATATGGTTCAACATTTTTCAGCATTTTGTATGATTTTTCAAATTCAGATTTTGAAACCTATCTCACAGTGTTCTAATATTTCTCTGATTTTCAGGATGGGTTACCTTTCTTCTGAACTTGGTGTATTTTAGAAGTTATCAATCTTACAAAAATCGAAATGGAGAGACCAGAAGCCGCCATTGAGCCAATTTACTATTTTATTAAAACTACTATTAAAAGGAATGTTTATTTTGAGAAATGATCTGCAGCGCGGCCTCCAGCTTTATTCATTCCACATTTTGAAAGTGATTTTATTTAGGCTGACATGTGTTAAATCGTCCACAATTTCGATCTGTAGTTGCCGGTGTTTTTTCCTTCTGTGTAATTTCGTTTAAAACTTATTTAGTGCTTGTTTAACTACATGGAATGCTTCAAAAGTTTTATATGTTATGCAGTGTTCTTATATATTACACAAAAATTATCTGTTGGTTCCGAAAATTTTTGGAAACATATTGTTATGTGGTGTTGAAAATGCGAGTGTGTTTGACGACGGTTTAAAATCATGTTTTCTTTATTTATTCTGCCTGAAATTATTGATTTACAGTAAATTTTACTTTCTCCCAGTTCGTTATTATTATAAACAATTTTTTATTCCATAGAAAAGTGTTGAAAAATAGCGATATGGTCTCGTAACGAAAATCAAGTGTTTACACACTGAACTATTGAGGATTGCAATAATTTAGGTGAGTTTAAAAGTGGTTTATGTATCTTTATTAACTTTTCAATTCTATTATTTTATTCATTATACTTCTACACTTCACCAGTAACACCCTTATCCAGCATTAACCTCCTCCATCTGAGTTCTACCCCAGTCAGTTATTGTTTCAGCAACTTCATCTATTTCTTTAAAAACTGTGATTTTTTCCCATCTACAATCAGTATTATCTATTTCTATCCCTTCAACAGCAGCCCCTAACATAAAAAAAGCCCAATCCTGACCCCATCATCACTGGAAGTGGGCTCCCTGACAGCTTTAGCTAACAGCTTAGAAAGTAACCCCTTGCCCCTTCTATCTAGATGTAGGCCATTCCTACCAATGGTGTTCACAGGCACAGCCCCCAAGACAGAACTAATGCCTTTTTCAAGTAGCACTTCCATTTCCACATTTATATGCCTAACAGCAATAATTCAAATTTGGCTGGTCATGGTAAATTTGGACCTGTATGAGCTCAACCCTGGTATGCTGCATCTCCTTTACCACCTTCCACAGGTCATTTTCTATATTATAACTCTTGTTTCTATCAGTACTATTCCCCGCATCTCCCACTGTCACTACTCCATCATCCTCAGCGAAACTAACACAAAGTGAACCTATGTCATCTATTACCTGAACTAATGTTGCACTAGGATTTTTTTAAAAAAATGTGATCTGGTAACCTGTGCCTAACTGATCCTGCAGAAGAGGACCAACACCTCTTCCATGACTGCTATCAAGCATTAGGACCAGTTTTTACCTATTATTTTCTTGTGTGCCCTTATTCCTAAAGACCTGCTACATCTTACCTACCTTTATAATTGCAGCTCAGCTGTCTTAATTTTTGGCAATGATCTATGTTAAAATTGATCTTTGTACATTGCTTCATGGTCCATTACTGAGGTAAAATTCATGTCAGATATGGCTAATTGTTAATTATAATTTATTGGATGGAATAGTAGTATAGTTAGGTAGCAGAAAATTCCAAATTCCAAAATACAAGAATGTATGCTAAAAACAATTCCAAGACAAAGAGTGAACAATGCTGCTTACCTCCTTTTATACCACCCCCATGGCATTTTGAGATGGGTAAGTGTTTTACACTTGACTCTGATAAAATACTCCAAATCTGTGGTGGATACCTCAACTCTGCTGTCCACTTTCAGCATGGCAAGTTCGCAGCATCCATCAGCTAACGGACGCAAATGAACAGGGTTTTTATATTCATTAGAATTCATTACATGCAGTGCCTGCATTTTATTCAGCTTGCCCAAAGCTCTAGCTTTTCTTTCATCATTAAGTAGATGATGTGGTATAGCCAGTGAATTAATGTTTTGGCAATTCTTCACCAACTTATTCAACAACTGCAGAAAAAGTGTGTACATCATGTTCAGAATATAAAGCAATTTTTTTCCCTTTATTCACTTTTCAAAAAGTATGGAAATATTAACAACGTTCAAATAACATTTCCAAACTGCCTCAGTTATATTGGAAATATTTAAACCAATTAAACAACAATGGGATGCAAAATAATTAAAACAGGTTTAATTTGATTTTCTGGTCACAGAGATTGTTTATAATATTTTAATCAATTCAACAAGCTTACCAATAATTTCAGTTAATAACTTAAATGATTCCAGTAATGTATCAATTAGTGTATGATGACTCATAAATTTTTAATGTTTGAATTACTAATGTTTCACATTTCTTATGTACATAGTTGAAGCTCGATTGAGTCGATGAAATTCTTTGTGGTATCCCCACTGTCTGGATTGTGCGATAAAGAAAGTGTGAAGAAAATCAAGATTGTTAAAATTGCCATAAATCCCGCTAAGTGATCGATTGTTTTAAGACTAATTGTAATCCACAGTTTACATTTTACTTGAACAAACTGCATTTACCAATAACTTATTAATGTGTTGGTTGAAAAATGTGGTTTATTCTAAACCTACACATACTGACTTGTATTTGAATGCTGACAGCTGTCACGATGCACGTTGAAACATCATTCTAACCACCCTTGTATATAGAATGAAGGGTTTTTGTCAATGAATTTGACTATTTCCAGAGAACTTTCTTGAATAATGCAGGGGCAGCTTAGTCACATTAAGGAAATAGAATGGCTGATAGAAAATTCAGTTTGACATAAAGAGCCATGCCTTCCCTCCATTTATGTGTGCTAAGTGCTAAAAAAATGTATACTGTTGACCAAATACAAAATTGTGGCATAGATAATATTACTACAGATATCTTAAAGATAGATAGATGTGACATTGAACCTTATTTTGAAATATTATTTAAATTGAGTGTAGATACTTGCTGCTTACCATAAGACTGGAAAAGTGCAACAGTAGTGCTGGTACATAAAGGAGGGACGAGAAATAGAGTATAAAATAGGCCAATCAGTTTGAGATCAGTGGTAGGTAAATTAATGGAAAGATTGATATACAACCACATCAGAAATATATGTGGGGAATGTAAGTGGTTTTCAAGTAGGCATCATGGCTTTACACAAAGATATTCATGCGAATCTCAGTTGGTGGGATGTATGCAAGACATGTTGAATGAAATGGACAAGGGAGGTCACATTAATAGTGAAGCAATAGATCGGTCAAAGGCTTATTGCAGAGTGAATCATAAAATGGTGGTAAATAAGGTAAAAACTATTGGAGTGGATGAGAAAGTGATTTTCTGGGTAGAAGAATTTTTAAAATGTAGAAAACAGAAATTTAGGGTAGGAAATGCAGTATAAAAAGAAAAGGAAGTGAAAATGGGAGAGTGCCACAGGGTAACGTATTGGGACCATTGCTAATGAATAATTGTGTTGATTGTTTACTATCAGAAATTAGATTGTTTGCAGATGACATAATGCTGTAGAAAGGATCAAAATGGAAGAGTACTGTAAACAGATGCAGGGTTATCTGGACAGGATATCTAGTTGGGTTGGTAAACATGGGATGAAAATAAATGCAAAGAAGAGTCAGTTTATTAGATACACAAATAAAAAACTAAAAGTTGAATATGATTATAAGGTGGGGAAAGAAATGCTTGTTAAATACTTTATATGTAAATATCTTGGCATCACATTTGATAACAAGCTTAACTGGGCAGGACACATTGGACAGGTGGTAGCAAAAGGTTTCAAAATTCTGCACTTGTTGGAGAGAGTGATGAGGGGATATACGAGGGAAATAAATGAATAGGGTTACAAAACTTTGGTCAGACCATTACTCAAATATGGTAGTTTAGTATGGGAGCCACATTTGAGTATCAAATACATGAGTTGGAAGGGGTGCAAAAAAGAGCTGCTAGATTTGTTTCTGTAAATTATCTCAGAATGCAATCAGTAACAGATATAATAAAAGAGCTGAAATGGTATTCATTAGAAGACAGGAGGAGGGTGAAGAGGTTCATGGGAGTATACAAGGGATATACTGGTGACGAGGCAGGGAAAGATATTGGTGTAGGTATGAAAAGTAATGAATGGAAGAGAAAAGATGACCATGACCACATACGGGCACTGGATTTCGGGCACAAGGGTGTGGGAAGATTATCTTTTTTAGTTAAGGGTTTCAGGGAATTGTTACCAAGGGAAATGATGAAATAATTTACCAAAAATGTTGAAAGAATTTAAAGTTAAAACTTGTAGAGGGTAAATGTAGGTGGCTGCAGGAAAAGGGGAAGATGGGTGTTTAGGGAAATTGCCACCGGAGCATGTGCTCCATTGCAATTTAATTTAATTAAATTAAATTTTCTGATGACTTGCATTAATTAAAAATGAGGCTTTTCTTATGGAATTGTCTACTTTATGCCAAGGATATCAAAATTTCAGAACAGAAATGAAAGATCAAGAAGATGGGTGAAATAATTAGGGAGACAGGTAAAACAAAAAACCCTTTAGGCTCAGCCTCCACTTTCTGCTTAGCCTGTAAAAGCAGAAAGAGGAATGTGAAAAAGATGGTTGGGAGTTGGCAACAGGTCATAGCGGAATTAGGATAAATGGGATGAAGATGTCAGACACTTCCGAGATGGTAAGGAGCATCATGTGGATGAAAACAGGGAAGTTTAATACTTGTTTCTAAGTTTATGTTTCTTAATTGCAGACTCTTATTTATGTCTGCATCATTTACGTAAAATAACTACCCACACACATGATTTCAGGCATAGGGTAAGGGAGTTGTGGATTGGAATAAATTAAACAGAGGTTTTAGAATTAAGTTAAATAAAAAATTGAGTATAGTGCAAGCAAGTGCCAGGTAGGATGACATTCATTTGGCACAAACAGCAATGCGTTGGCTCTCCAGTGCTGCAACATGTTGCTGTGAGCTCTACCAATGGTGTCATTCAGTCACACCCAAATTTATTACTAATATTTTAGAATGCAATGCACTATTTATTTAGAAATTTTAAATGCAATCTGTTTTATAAGGAGAATTTTTTGCCTCTGCTTTATATAAAAAACATTGTTCTTCTTAAATAATTTCCAATGTAACACTTACTTTTTTTACTTACTTACAAAAAATAAAATAAATATAAATCAAGTTCTTTTTTCTTTCCGTATCAGTATAATTGCACATCAACTTACTGAATGGCTTATATTCTGGCTTGGATACATTTTCAGTCTATTAAGGCGTCTGCATTTTTTATACAAGGCACGAAAGACTGGTTCCTCGACATAACGTTCCATCACCACATCACGCAGTTGTGGCACATTGTGCAATATATTAACTACTTCATTGTCAGAATGACTTGCTCTGAAAAAATGGGATAAGTGAAATGCAGTGCTCGAGTCTATCATTAGAACAAAATTTGAAACACAGTAGCTACAAGGAAAATGAGGAATAAAACTTTGTGCCTATGTCATTTCAAATACGTAAAAAAGTTATGTCTCAACATATTAGACACAGATTATCAAATCATTAGCATTTTGAAACCCTTTCAAATTTCACACATTAAATGTCACTGCTAGTGGCTACCAGATGCATTGGGGTAAATGCTGAGGATGATATGCAACCACATCCAAAATGTCTGTGAGTAAAGAAATTGGGTTTGCAAATTAGAAATATAGCTTTATGGAAGGATGTTCATGTGAATCTCAGATGGTTGGCTATATGCAAGAAATTTCAGAAGAAATGTATATTGGAGACCAAGTTGATAGCATAGCATTACATATTTCTAGGGCATCTGATAGAACGAGCCATAAAATGGTGTTAAAAATGGTGAAACTACTGGAATGGATGAAAAAATGACTTGCTAGGTAGAGAAATTCTTAAAAGATAGAAAAAAAGCGTTATGCTACAAAATGAAAGAACAAAGGAGGTGAAAATGATTATCAGAGTGCCAAAGAATAGTCTGTTCAGACCATTGTTATTCATTATTCTAATGAATGATTGTGTTGATGGATTACAGTTAGATAGTTTGCAGACAAAATAATGATATATAACAGAGTCAAAATGGGAGAAGACTGAACATTTGTTTGGCCATCTGGATCAGATACATTACTTGGTAGATCAACCTGGAATAAAGTTAAATTCAAAGAAAGCTTATTAGCTATACAGCTAAAAATTAAAGGTTATAGGGTAAGGAAGGAATTGCTTGTTGAGGCCTTTCAGTGTAATTATCTTGGCATTCCATTTGATTATAAAATAAACTGGTCAGGTGGTAAGAAAAGACTTAATGATTTTTCATGTATTGGAGAGAGTGATGAGGGGATGTACCATAGAAGTGAGGGAATTGGTTTAGAAAGCTTTGGTCAGACCATTGCTTGAAAATGTTAATATAGTATGAAATCCATGTTTTGTGTATGAAGTAGATGACTTGGAGGGAAGCAAACTAGATCAGCTAGATTTGTCTCTGGAAATTACCACAGTAAGGTATCATATATGATAAAGGATTTGAACTTGGATTCATTTGAAGACAGGAGGAGGACAAAGACATTTGTGGAAGTGCATCATGGAATGATATTGGTGGAAAATTTAAAAATAGTGCAATGAAGAGAAAAAATGAGCATGACCACTAAATTACCAACGAAAGTGTTGAATAATTACTCCAAAAACTGAAATAATTTAAAATTAAAAACTAGAAACATAGATAAATAGGGGAATTTATATTTGTACAATGTGAGATGATAAAATAATAATAATAAGGATGAGCCAAATAGATGATCAGGGAAATTTCCATTGGAGTGTAATCATGACTGAAATTGTCATTATTATAAAAAATCACACTCCTGGGAATTTATGTAAGAGATAACAATAAAGATTTGGAGGATAGATTGTTGCTAATTGTTGCTGAAGCGCGTAAAACTGCACCTAACCAGTGATGTAAGAGACTTCAATGTTAATCTTATAGAAATATTTTTGAATGCTAAATTAAGTTAAAACAGATAGAATGTTTTCATAGGAAGCCCTTTTATAAATTGCAAGTTAAAACATTTAGTGTATCAGGAGATGTTAATTAATGAAAAATTCACTGACATCATAGGTCTTGAAAAGCTTTTAAAAGTCCTGGCAGCCATCATGAATTACCTCAGTCTTTCAGTGATTTTGAGTGAAGTAACTTCGTGTCAGTTGCAGTTGCAGAAAGTCGTAACATGCCTAGTAGTGTACTCACTAATGTTAGGGGGACTTAGTGAGTTTGTCTTCTCGTACGAATGTGCTTAACCTGCAAATCTTCAAATGGAACTGTTGTCTGATGTCTTATCCGCAATTCTGGTACCAACAATGTATAAGTGAAAGAATATAAGCATTGTGTGATTCTTAAAACTGTGTTCAGTGACTTATTTCATTATACTTTTCGTATTTGAGGTTTATAATATGAATATGTGGCAGCTGATTTCTTATATGTTAAAAGCAATAGAACACAGTATAATGTGGTGTAATATAGAATCCTTGACCACATGCTATGAATTTAACTAACAGAAAAGGAGACTAGCCTGCCTAGAGTGAAGAAACAATAGAGGCAGAAAAAAAAAAAAAATCTGTCTCAGTAGCAATTAAAAAATTGAGCATTTTTCTGAAGCAATTAACAAACAAGTGTGTACATTGTCTGTGTTATCTGATGGGTCAATGGTATATTTCTTTAAGTGGCACTTTTGCTTGGAATTAATTGGCGGTCAATTAACTCTCTGAGATAAAAAACCCTCATGGAAAAAGAATATATCTGAACTTTTTATGCAGATCTCAGTTAGAAGGGGACTCTTTACATGCTAGTATGTGAGAAGAAATATAAGGTAGAAGCTGTGAAGTAGGAAGAAAAATTGTTCAAAAGACTGCATTATTTTTATTATCAAATGGTGTATCTTTGGACAGTATCAAGTTAATTTTATGATGCAGTAGAGATGGATTAATATATAAACTCTAATCATCCTATCCATAGGAAGTACTGTAGTTATTCTTTCCTAGAATTGGTGCAAATCGTATTATTAAAATATTTCAGGCAATTTTCCACTTTACCAGTCTGGTAAAGGATTATTTTTTAATGTAAGAATAGAGACTTTCCCGGCATATGCTTGAAATGAAGTCTTCACAGGTGTTTTGAAAACATGATATTTCGACGACTAGCTCCGCCGTCTTCATCAGGTGTCGAGACATCTGCACAGGTTAATGATTTACGGTAAAAATTAATAATAGGCTGAATAATATTGTCTATAACATCTTTATTATGTTTGATGACCAAACTCTAGAATATTAAATAACAGGGATCTTGATATGTAATCAAGTGTATGTGATAATTATAGTTCATTGGGAGTGTACTGAAAGCATGGACATATGTTTTGACTATGCATTAAAAGCTTCATTAATAAAACCACAAAATCTTCATTTGACATGATGTGCAAATTTCACAATACTCCCTTCTGGCAGTAGAATTAATTGGAAAATTAACTTAATGCAGATGATACTTTTAACCATTTGATTACAAAAAATTATAATGACGTAATGTAAAGACTACCCATTTCTTCAATATTACCCTGAAAGGGATTGGGAGAGGTAGATCTCCACACAATTTTTAATTTAATTTAATCATAGTTCCCTTGGAACTAAAATGGTTCCAGACATTTTCTTCCCTTGGATGTGATAGAAATAATTTGTTAATGCTATGAGGGTGACTAGGGAGGATTGCTCCAGACATTAGTTTCAAGAAACAATCCTGAGAGTAATTAAACTGATACTCCTGCATCCAGTTTGAAATGAGTCTCTCTCTACTGGGTACTTAATTCTGAATTTACCACCAAAAATGACTGAAAAACAATACGTTCAGCCTTATGTAGAAAAAAAAAAAAAAAACCACTCCATAATTTTGAAACAGTGTCAGGTAATATTTCCTTACTCCTATTATAACACCTCAAAATATCCACTATGTAAATTCTGTAACAAAATTTATTATATTTCATAGAGTGATACTGATGAAATTGTCCAGCACTGACAATGACAATTGCATAGAAATCTGTTGCATTTGCTAATCATACAGACAACTGACAATTAAACGTTTCTCACCCAATAATAAAGTCTTTGTTCCTCCATAGTATAGGATCATGTGATAATCTTAGCCATCTAATGCAGACATATTGAGCTACTGTGCTCAGTTCTAAGAATGTTAAGAATGACAAAATCTGTAGCAATATCTCATCAGGGAGGTGATCAATATTAGTAGTCACCAATTGTGCATTCTGAAAAGAAAAAAGTTTCATTGAAGCTTAACTTTTTTAAATTCAAAGCTACAAATCACTACACAGTATCAAATTATGGATACAGAGAGAATTATTTACAAGAAATCATTATGTTTAATGTTTTTGAAGTTTACTTTACACTGTGATTTGGCAAATCTTTGGTGAAAAGTAGACTCAGTGTTTATTAGTTTAATACAAAGTAATACAAGTAAAAGTTATCTTTCGTGAATGAATTGTAATATGACACTAAGATAATTTGCTCAAAAGAAGCTAATAATAGTAATTCAATGTGGTCGTAATGACCTGGAGATTGGGTTTTTATTGGCTGCACATTCCGTCCCTATCGTAGTGTCAGAGGTCTTTCAGTGGTTTAATTAATATAGTAATTAATTAAATAGTCCACCATAAGGTTCAGTTTAAGATTTTGTTTATTTTCAAAACAACATAAGCAATATTATTCACATGCATAGATACAATCCAGAGATACTACTGACGAAATCTTTGACAGTTCCAAAGTGAATCTGTATAAAACTAATTGTTAACTAAACTCTGTCCTTCTGCGGATTTCTTTATATAGGCTCTATCGAAATTTCTGGAATTCTTCAAAAGCATCCAGCAGATATTTCTCGAACATTAATAATTACTTAAACAATTAAACATATTAAAAACAATCAGAATTAATACATAATCACTTAACATCATTACAAAATGGTCAGAAACGGAAATTAAAGATTCTTAAACACAAAATTATTTACAGAAATCATTGTAAACTGTAGAAAATTGTCCTGTAGACATCATAACTTGCATTAATATTTGGAATTACACACATTTAAGCAATTACCTTGCACAATTCGATTCTTAAACATATTAAATGGCCTTTAAATAATTTCCTTTCATAAAATGAAGTCTATATACACTGATTTACAAGAAATTGCAAAACAAACATACCAGATCATATTCAAGCAAACTTTAGCTCATTACAAACACTTCATTAAATACAATTCTATTTAAAGTTCAGGTATGAAGGCTGTTACAGTAGCTGCCTTAACCTAACCCGATAATCCTGCCGGTTACAGGGGACCTACAATTTATTGTGGAATCCAAACCACGGAAGCATTCTGGTGTACTTCACTTTACACAGCAAGCTGTGATAGAGGTGAAGGTCAGGTTAAGTGCCTTTTTTTGAAAATCCCCGCCAAGACAGGGATTCGAACCGGGGACCTTTTGATCTCCAGTCACACACTTAACCACTGAGCCATCAGAACACTCAAAAGAAAATAAATTCATAAGAGCACCTGGCAGTATTACAGTTAAAATATTCATTTAGTAAAGCTATCAAATAAAGATAAATTTTGTTACACATTGTAAGTATACCTTGATTTTTAAACAAATTATTCAGCATCATCTTTTTATCAACTATTTCACCCATGGATGTCCCTCTTTCCAGTATTATTATTAATGCTTATAAAATCTAGATTACTTACTTGATCTAATTTCATTTTTTTCATAGGGATTTCATCATCCTGGAGGACGGGACCAGATGGAGCACTTCCCCGTCTACTCATCTGCACCAAAAGTAATTTTCTATAAGCATTTTTTTTAACAGGAATTAAAAACCTCTGATTCAAGGTACTTTAAAATGATTCCAGAAATATGTGGATAAAACCAGTACTAAGCTAACTAATTAAAACAGTAAAATGATTATGAGTTGCAATACCAGTCTTGTCACTAAATACTTTTCATTAACTTTAGTTCTAGGTACTTATCTTCCATATGTGATTATCCTCCTCAAGCAGATGGCCTAATACAATAACTTCCAGCACACGAAAAAACACAACCAAAAACCAATCATAATCCACTATGTTTCACCAAGTCCTTAATTTAATTTGATTTCAATGGAGTGCATACACTGGTGGCAATTTCCCTACACACCCATTTTCCCCCTTTCCTGCACCTACCTACCTTTTCCCTCTACAAATTTCAACTTTAAATTCCTTCAAAGTTTTTGCTAAATTATTCATCACTTTTCTTGGTAACTTATTCCAGTCCCTTATCTGAACCAGATCCTCCGTCATGGCTATGTCTTTCTCAGATCTTTTCCTTAATAGCATCACATTCTCCCCATGATTTTTACACAACACCTTGCATCTCCTTCAACAGGCCATCAAACCTAAAAAATATACTGGCTCACAATTGCCAACCCACCAACACTCCAAAATCACCCTAAGGGCCAGGGGCGTAGCTATTGTGGGGCTAGGCGTTGCAGTGCACAAGGGCCCCTATGCTCAGGGGCCCCCAAGTGCAGTTCAGAGGGCCCATGAGCCTTCATGGCAAACTGGCGACCTTTTTTTAGCTCTACAGTCGTTCGTCTAAGGGGGGCAAGGGGGCCCCTGAGACACAGGAAGCCCCTCACTAAGGGCCCTCACTGCTCATGGGCCCCCAATCGTTGCTAAGGGGGCCCCTAAGCACAAGTGAAGGTCCCCCATCCTCAGCTAGCTCAGGGGGTCCCTACCAGCAACACAAAGCAAAAAAAAAAGTTCGCCCATCTGGCCTGAGGGCCCAAAATAAATTTTGTGCACCGGGGCCCTTGTTGACCTAGCTACACCACTGAATAAGGCTCCTTCCCATTATTAAACCTACCCCATCATAGGCCATACCCATCGTACATATCCCATCTCATTTATCAGCTCTCTTTATTACCAGAGTTTTTACATCGGCCTCACTATGGACCAGTTAGCATCAAAATGAATGGTCAGAGACAGTTTATTCCCAAAATCTGTATCATACTGTTGCTGGCCATGCCACTCACAAGTCTTGTGACTTCAGTTGCTGTCTCACAGTCAATGCTATCAGAGTCATCAGAACCATGAGCATCATCAGATCCATCAGAGTACTGCCTGAAATCTCATCCTTATCTGCATGCATTCATGTGTGCATATCCAAATCCACCTAGTGTGTTTACTACTTGCAAGAAAAAGATTAAACACAGAAATATTGTATTACTTGAGTTTTTCCATTTTGTATTCATTGTTCCCAGCCGCCCTCATCTGTGATAAGTATTGAGGTCCGGTTACCATATTCTTCCTTAGTTTTATTACCTTAAAGCATTTTTCTACTCATTGTTACATATGTATTTATCTATACTAATATTATAAATGGGAAAGTAACTCTGTCTGTATGTCTGTTACGTTTCATGGGATATACGGTTACTCCGATTGTGATGAAATTTGACATTAGAAAGGACATAGGATACTATTTTCTGTATGGATAATAACATTGTCATAAAATTATAAAAACTATCAGAACTGTGAAAGACAAACACATAATATGTATATGTTTCTGTAATGTGTAGAGACACAGAGCAGCAGTGGCAAGGTGCTTGCTTCATAAGAAAACTCCTGTGTTGCTTCAGGTTCAAACCCCACTGGGAGCAAAAGTTTTTAAGAATTGTTTTCCATAGTTTGAGCCAAGCCTGGAATTTGTAGTATGGATACCATGTTCTGGCAAACAGTAGGTGGTAGAATAGCGTCCTAAGCATTTACTTTATTCACGCTATACTGGTTCCATAGGCATTTTTTGTGTGATCTAAACTAATAATATTATATATGCGAAAGTGTCTTCTTTTTTACGTTTTGACGACTATATGTGTATACTGATGACAAGGAAATACGTTGTATCTTTAGGAAGGAAATAGGATACTTTTTTCCGATATGAATAACAGTTTTAGTCATGAGACAGGTTCGACGGTAGAATGGTATAGCGATGGCGTTCCCGTCATATTGTTGTTTGGGACATATCTTAGGTACCTTTCAGCTTTGTATATACAATTATAGCAATGAAATTCTAAGTTCATGTGTACAAAGTCACAAGTAACAGCTAGTTTATGTATATATATATATATATATATATCCTTCTTCATGGTTATGACTTTTTATGTTCCATCCCTGAGATGCACACCATTCTCCACAAAATCCTACCCACTGTCCCATGCACATGTTTCAACAGACAACTAAATCTCACAAATATCTCAGTTTATAAGATAGGATGGGGAAAATAAACAGTTACCCGTCACTTACCACAGATGAAGGCAGGAGGGCCCTCCTGCCTTCATCTGTGGTAAGTGACGGGTAACTGTTTATTTTCCCCATCCTATCTTATTTTCAGTGCCTCGCGGCAGTTTCTTTGTTTCCTTTATCCAAATATCTCAGTTTATAAATACTCGCCCTGTAATTCTCCCAAACCAACAAAAGGATTATTCCCATGTAACAGACATCACTGCAAAACATATAAAATGCACCCTGCAACCACCACCTTGTCCAATCTGACCACAGGGGAAATTTTTCCCATCATTGGACATGTCACTTGTACGACAACATACCCAATATATCAACTCAGAATCCTCTATTGTACCAGCTCATATATAGGCCTCACTACTAACCCACTCACCATCAGAATGATTGGCCACAGGCAAACAATGTAAACCAGCAATATAGCCAGTGGTGAAACATGCCAGTTCCCACAAGCTGAACAATCTCAACATCTGTTTTACACTTAGAGCCATCAGACTTATTCCATGGTATCACTACCTATGCTGAACTCCTGTAGATGGAAACTAGCTTGCCAAAATATCCTTCACACCAGACATCCTCCAGGCCTCAATCTGCAATAAGTCCCTCCCAAAAGACCAAACACTTATTATTTTTACTGTTCACATTTTGTAGCACTTATATTGTATCTTTCCTACTAAAAGTTTTATCAAAAAGTTTTTTTTTAATATCTATATCTTCACATATTAATTATGTTAGCAGTCAGTCACAGTCAGTTCCCATGCGAGGCTAGCCTTTATGAGAGTGTCATTAAAGCTTTGATTTTCTAGCGGCAATATTAGTGGAGTTTGTGATTAGGTTGAAATGCAATCTGTATTAGGATGAGAACTGAAGCTTTTTGATACAGCAAAATGTATTGCATAAAGTCTTATTTTATAAAATTCTATTTAGTTAAGCAACTGTGAAGACATATCAAAACAATAGTAAGACGTGCGGGGAGTTGTAACGAAATCATGTTTGAGCACTGGTCCCCGCGTACTCATCTTTCTGGATGTGTTCTTTTTGTGATTTCCGCAATAATCTAGGCGAATACTGGAACATTCCCTAATCTCCACATCATAAACTACACTTTTCATGAACAAAAATACACTTTTCATGCAGAAGTACAGAATATAAAGTTACATGTTTTGCAGACAGATGGCAACACTGTAGGTTAATAGCTCCGTTTCTCACAAACTTGGTTCAAATTTAGGCAGGGTACAGGTCCTACCCTGCCCCCCTCCCCCACCCCTCTACATTTTTGTGTATATATAAGACCATACTACTTTCACTCTCTGAGAATGTTGTTAAAAATATTGAAGAAATGCATGAGTATGGAACACGTAATTAGTCTGATTTCAGCTGGAAAGTGCACAACACAAAAAATTAAAAAAATAAATCCATTTATTCTGTTGCTCAATTATACAATAAGTTTCTTCCATATCTGAAATTAATGAATAAGAAGAGAGAATAGGTAATGTATAAGCTTAAAGAGGATCTGTGAGATAAATCCTTTTAATAATTAAAAATATTTAAATAATGGAATAACAGAAAGAATTGCATAAATGATAAATTATTTGAATTAACAATATGTAACCATACAATATTCTGTAGTATAATTGTTATTGATGTTTATTCTTAGTTAAAGATAGATTTAAGTCCTTAGCACCAATGTAGGACAAATATATGTAAATGACTCTCATAAATTAAACATGTGTAAGTACTATATATCATACTGTATATTATCTCAGCAACAGGGTGCAGAAGTGTGCTGCAAGACAAGGACAACAGTGACGAAAAATAGTCCACAAACACAATATTTCTGGCTATATCATTACTCACGAAAGTAGAAAAATGTGATTAAGCCAGCACATTCACCCACAGCCAACACAGTCCCTTCTCACTGTAAGTATTAAACGTATTATAGCTCAAAATTCTCTCCATAGCCATCATATGACCAGCATAAAATGTTTACAACCTCAAAAAACCCTGAGATAATAAGAATCTTGCAGTTATTAAATGCTGGTATAAGTGAAGTTACTAAGAACTTAGAGTCAAAATATTGAAAATAAAGTTTTCAAGGGTCCTAAGTAACTTCCACCACTGATGAAGAAATGATAGTTTAGGAACCTCTTCAAACATCCTTCGATATCATGGATTCTTCAAGTTTTTGTGAGACTACCTGGTAAAAATCCACAGAAGTTACAAACCGTGAAAAATGAGGTTCTTTCATAAGGATTTTTGTGCAATATTTCAAATATGTGATTGATCAATTTTTTTGGCATAAGGCTTAGCATCTCGCCAATTTCTAGGTCACTGGAAATGTGAAAGATGTGGGGGCGATCAACAGGAAGGAATTCAGTCATGGCCTTTTGAAAGAACTATCTCGCATTTGTTTGGAATGATTCTTGGAAACCTCGAATTTTTTTTTTTTTTTTTTTTTTTTTTTTTTTTTTTTTTAGAAAACACTGTACCAAGTCTTTTGAATGCTATGCCTCAGCACCCACGCTCACACAACGTATTCAGTTGTAATTGTATTAACCAGACTGCTTGTTGATGCTAATTGTTGTCTTGTTAGCCGAGTAGATGCAGTTGAAATTCCTTTAAGAATAAAAAACATCACGTCATTAATGTTTTGTGCCGTCCATCCTGACACTGTCACTTTTCTTTACAATGAAGAGGAAAGTGCCCCTCCCCCTAAAGTGGGTCCCCAATCTCCTGCCTCGGATTTCTCCTGAAGTCAAGCCATATCAAGTGTAAATAGTAATCTAGGCTTGTATCTTTCTGTAGCAGAATGCTTGTGTCACCCGCTTTATCGGTTATTCATCAAATCGCCATTTGGCAGTGGACAAACGTTTTACATTCTACTATATTTTTAAAATTTTCTCCTCAATATGGGCAGGTAAGCATTCTGACCTATATATATCATAGGGTATTAAGTTAATGTTTATCACTAAACTGTTTTGTCACGAAGATTGACTAAAAATTTATCGGGTTAAAATACAGGCTGTTGTCTAAATTGAACCCCTTATTTTTTCATGTTTAAAGTCAAATTTTTGATGTAATTCTTGGATTTTTATGGTCTTCTTAACTACGTCTTATAAGGCCCAATTGATGGAAACTAAAAGAGTTGAAGAAGTCAAGGAAACTCAATATCAAGAACCTAATTGTGTTCAAGGTTGCAAAAGCAGTCACAGACAGGGATGTTGGTCAGCAACAAAGCCTCTAGAAAGAGGATGTGAAAAGGTGCCTTAGTTTTGAGAAAAATATGATAGAATCAAACACTGAGGGTGAGAAGTGCGTGAACTCTGGAACATCGGAACTGGAGATTCTCCCTGTGAGTGACCCCTTCCCAAGATGATGACAGTTGGTGTGTGGTTTGAGACAGGAAATTTTAAGATATTTCAGAAACGGATATTTGGATGATACTATTTATATGTATGCTGTGGGCCCCATGTGGAAGTGCTGGTGCTCATAAGCATGTGTACATCAGCAATTTTTGTCACTAAACAATTTAATACTTTTATGTATTTTCTGTGTTTTCATATACCCCACATACCATATATATAGAATTTCTTTAAGTTTTTTTTGTTCCCCCTCCCCCCCCCCCCCCAAGCCATTATCTGCCCTCAAAGCTAACTGAAATCGATAAAAGAGGTATCATTTTAAAGATTAAAATATCCACTTTGATCACATCATATTTTAAGCAAGTATTTCTTTTTGGTCAAAATCGATGCTTAATAGGCAAAAATGTCAATAATTACAAAATGCTGCTTTTTGTGTCATGAGCCATTCCCTGGATATCTAAATGAAATCGTTACATACAGTATCATTTTAAAAATTAAGATCTCTGCTTTGCTGACATCATATAATAGGACAGGAATTTTCGGAATTCGACCCTTAAAGGACAAAAGTATCAACATTTCTACAACACATTTTTGTGTCACTAGCCATTTATCTCCCTCGATATATAACCAATATCCATAAATGACGTATCGTTTAAAAGGAGAAAGTCTCCACTCAGGCAATATTATAAATTAAGAACAAAATTTTTTGGAATTCGACCCCTTAAAACCAAAGTAATAAATGTGCATGTCATACATATAATAGCCAAGCTGCTAGATAGCATTACCACATATCATAGAAACATTAATAAACTGATTCTAAAACACAGGGCCGCCGTAAGCGGGCGTGCACCACACGCGGGCGGCACATCGAGGGGGGCGGCAAATCGACCGATCGACAGTCGCCGCCCCGCGATAGTTGCCACTCCATTGTCGCCGCGACTATTATGTAGCGGGCGACCATTTTTTTTTTAGCTCAACTACCGCTTCGGGCGCCCGGCGACAGTCGGAATGGCAACAATGGGGGCGGCAAATAATGTTGGAAGGGGTGGTAATCACCAATCTCACAGTTTTTTGACCCGATTCGGAAATTTCCTAAATCCACCACTGGCTGTAGTTAGACAGGGGGCGGCATAATCGGTATTGCACGCGGGCGCTGAAACAGCTAGCGGCGGGCCTGCGTAAAACATTGAAACAAATGAGGTGGTTCTTCTTTTACCCTTTTAAAAAACCCCATTGTTATTCATTGTATTCGCGAAATTTTCGCACAGTTCGTCTAGTAAGCTGTATTTGTATATTTTTTACTTTAAAACTATGTTTTCTGTGATTCAGTACCTTTTTCTAATTTTGTTTAGTGTTGTTTCGTTAATTTTTTTACGAGGGGTCTGGTTTATGAAACTATTTTGGTTTTCGCCGCCCGGAACAATAGTAGAACTTAAAAAAAAAAAGAGTTGGTATTCTAGGGACGGCGGGGCCCCTCAGAAAGCGCGGCGCCCGAATCATTTGCTAACTCCTGCTACATGGCTAATCCGGTACTGGGTAGTCAATCTGGTTCCTACCGTCCACTAGTTGGCATTTCAGATTTCTTATTCGGTGCTAGGGGTAAAGCACTTTCAGGGTTGCCGCTAGCTGTTTTGAATGCCCTTGTGCAAAACCGATTATGCTGCCCCCTGTCTAACTTCAGGCAGTGGTGTACCTAGGAATTTTCCGCGAACCGGGTCATGAGATTGGCTCCCCTTCCATTATTTTGCGCGCCCCCATGTTGCCACCACCCCGAGTGTCGTCTCCGCCTGAAGCAGCAGTTGTGCTAAAAAAAAAAAAAGGTCACCGCTATATAAATTTGCCGCCCACCTGGACGTGCCGCCCGCGTGCGTTGCACGCCTTGCACGCCCGCTTACGGCGGGCCTGAGCACGTTCCTTTTTTTTAAATTTAATTGAACCTAAAAAAATTTCATAGTATATTTAAAAACAATTGCTTACGAGGGGTCTGGTTTATGAAACTATTTTGGTTTTCGCCGCCCGGAACAATAGTAGAACTTAAAAAAAAAAAAGAGTTGGTATTCTAGGGACGGCGGGGCCCCCCTAGTAGGCGCGGGGCCCCTCAGAAAGCGCGGCGCCCGAATCATTTGCTAACTCCTGCTACATGGCTAATCCGGTACTGGGTAGTCAATCTGGTTCCTACCGTCCACTAGTTGGCATTTCAGATTTCTTATTCGGTGCTAGGGGTAAAGCACTTTCAGGGTTGCCGCTAGCTGTTTTGAATGCCCTTGTGCAAAACCGATTATGCTGCCCCCTGTCTAACTTCAGGCAGTGGTGTACCTAGGAATTTTCCGCGAACCGGGTCATGAGATTGGCTCCCCTTCCATTATTTTGCGCGCCCCCATGTTGCCACCACCCCGAGTGTCGTCTCCGCCTGAAGCAGCAGTTGTGCTAAAAAAAAAAAAGGTCACCGCTACATAAATTTGCCGCCCACCTGGACGTGCCGCCCGCGTGCGTTGCACGCCTTGCACGCCCGCTTACGGCGGGCCTGAGCACGTTTTTTTTTTTAAATTTAATTGAACCTAAAAAAATTTCATAGCATATTTAAAAACAATTGCTTACGAGGGGTCTGGTTTATGAAACTATTTTGGTTTTCGCCGCCCGGAACAATAGTAGAACTTTAAAAAAAAAAAAGAGTTGGTATTCTAGGGACGGCGGGGCCCCCCTAGTAGGCGCGGGGCCCCTCAGAAAGCGCGGCGCCCGAATCATTTGCTAACTCCTGCTACATGGCTAATCCGGTACTGCAGCTAATAATTTAGTTTCGCAGTATTAGCCTCAAGGAGCTCAACCATAATTTAATTAATTAAATGGAATTTCACTAGAGTTCTATGTATGCAAGCATTAAAAAAGTTTAGATTTAACTGCACTAAGTTGTATTATAAAGATTTATTCTGCCAAAGTTAGCGAATTTAACAAACTATTTGATAAGAAATTATTAATATATGCATTATACATTATAGTAGAGCCGGTGGGTAGTCAGGGATCTAGAAATTTTCGGAGTTGGAGCAAAATTTGTGATTGCCGGCCCTTCGAACATTATTTTGCCGCCCCCATTGTTGTCACCCCGAACCCGAGTGTCGCCGTCCAGATTGTCATCACTCACATTGTTGTCGTCACCACCCTTAAAACTAGGGATTTAATGGATATCCGCAACCACAAGTGCGAAACTTTCGCAAGAAATCATACATCAGCTTTCGCAATTTTTATGCGGATGTAAGATAAGAGTGATAGAATTTTTTAGCGGCGGCCAAGAATAATGATAAAATGTGTACATTTGTGATTTAGAATGATATAGAAAAAAGTACGTTGATTTTACTATGTTTGAATATTTATTTGTTATTACATCCAGATTTGTCTGTTGACTCAGATTGATACGACGTACGATTGGGGTACTGAAAGTCCCTAGTTCAAATCTCTGTCCCAGCAGCAATTTTCATGGGTCATATAATTTACAGTCACCTCTGGCAAAGTTTTGATTTGTTAATGTTAAGATGCTGGGACGCTCCGTGATTCGGATTTTACGTTAACCTGTAGGTCTTCTTTTAAAAATAGGTGACAACGATAGAGGTGAACTGCGCGGCTGATAAGAAACTCTGTGACTGGAATTTTTAGATCACATACAATTATTATTTTTTTAAAGAATCTTTGCAGTCTGTATTTAAATTAAAATGTATAATAATCATATTAGTTTTTGTTAAAAAAATATTGAGTGAATCGAAAGGATCCTTTAACCGCTTTCACGGACCATCAAGAGTTCTTTTTATCGAAAATCAGATCTCTTAGGTCCTACAAGTTGTACTGTAAATGCGCCACTAGAGCGGTGGGAAGGTGGATGGCGAGCACGGACGGAATCGAGCGTGGCGAGTAGGAGGTAACAGCTTCGCATTCGGAAGGACGCCGGTTGGAATCCCCGTCCGGGAGTCCTGATTTGAGTTTTCCATGGCTTCCAGAAATCACTCCAGAAAAATCCTTCCTTTAACCCTGCAGTGGTCGCGCTCTGAAAAGTCCCATTAGAAATGGCTTGAGTGGACTACATATGTAATCCACGCGACCACTTCAGGGTTAAAAGACCATAGCCGAAGTCCTTCCCGTTCCTAGCCCCGATATTTTCACGCCTCTAATGACATCGACGTCAAAGAGGCGTATAATTATGACAATAAAAAAAAAAAAAAAATGTGAGCACGGAGTTGCGCGGTGGCGTGGCCTTGTGCTTGACGCTTGAATCAGTCTAGCCACGAACTCTGCATAGTTCATTTATGACAAAGACTGGTTTTTAGACGCGTGCGTAATTATGTAAATAATTTAATTCACTTGTTAAATCATCCCACGTTTTTTGTTGTTGAAAGACGTAGCAAAAATAAATTAATATTACAGTATTATATGGATTTAGAATTTACTTATGAAAAAAGATTGATTTTAAATTTATTTTTGATAAAATATTAAACTCTAAATAATTGTAAATTTATTTTTCCACATCCGTATCCGCAAAACATCCGCTTCCGCAAAGATTATATCCACAACAACCCTACTTCAAACATGCCCTGGTCCACCACCCCCTCCCCCCCCTCCTTCCCACCACCACCATAGGTCCGGCATTGCCGGTGGGTGGTTAGAAAATTTTAGTACTAGATGGGTGGTGGGTAAAAAAGGTTAACTACCCCTGACCCAGTATAGCAGTAACTGAATATGATAATTTCGCGTGTTCTTAATGACTGCTCAATCCTGTTTTGCTGTAGTCTTTTAAACTAACCCGGTGATACGAGGCTACGAGCTGGTAATTGGGAACTATAGTTTCACGAGGAGTTCGAAAAACGGAACTTGTCAATAGTTAATATCATGCTGTTGGTACGTATCTTGGCAAACATTTTCACGCCTTTAATTGAATACTTTGTAAGCACCTTAGAATTTTGGCAAATTCTAGTTTTGCTTTGGCGGGACTTAGAAATTTCGAGAAGTCCAGTTTTCAACTTTAAGTAATTTCCCTGTAATCTTGCTCACAGTTGTAATTCATTATAATAATCATTTTTATGTGTAATTATCATATCGGGAAAAGTTTGGTTTAAGAGTTATTCCCGTTTGTTCGAGTTTTGAAACACGCGATCAGAATAGTGAAATTCTAAGATTTGTAATAACTTTAAATCCAGTAAAGCTACAACCGATCTTTTATCACCAGCTGTAGTCAGCACTATCCCCGATATTTTGGCAATAAAATTAAGTAATTTGGTAAAGACTAATTAGCGATTTTAATTAAGAGAAAATAATAAGCTTTTTATTAAAAGAGATATCAATTTAAATTTTACATCAGCAGATAGCCCTAATTAAGACGATTTCATACATATATGGGTTTTCATAAAAAGTTTAAGCATTTGTCCGGAAATTAAGTTTTTGTAAAGTAGATTGTCGCGGATTGTTGTGCACGCGCGTAAAAAGTTCTAGAACGCTTAGGGATTTTACCCAAATTAGAATGTATCACTACGCGGAGTCTTTAACAGCTAAAACTCTAAAATTAATTACTCTAAATTTCTCAAGAGACTGCCGCTGGGCTTCTTGTGGATAAGTCCGGATACTATCAAAGTTTAAACATTTTTAATAGTCGGGATTGTCAAATAAATTTCGTACTCTTTGAGCTACGCGGAGGAAAAAGATGTGATACATTTGCTGACGTCACTGGTTCTCGTGGTTTCGATAAAAGAGCCGGTCTGTTCTTGCCGGGGGTCTATTCCGGTTTGTCTGTTCCGGTCTGTCTGTTCCTGCCTAGCATTATGTGAGTGAACCTGCGTCTGTCTGTCGTTCGTCTCGGTTGGTCGTAACTCGCCATGCGGGCTAGTTCGAACATGTTGAAACTTTGGTGTCGGGTTATATAGTAACTAACATGAACTTTTAAATTTGTTAAAGGGGTTTCGGTCGGTCAAGTTTCTCTCCACAATGTGCAATTTTTGGAAAAGAGAGTTCGATATGCCTGCTCAACTGTAAATGCTATTTTGAACTATTGACTTTGAACAATAAAACTTTGGATTTTTCTAACAGTGAACTTGTGTGCTTCAGTTGTTAGCATAAAACCCTTTTCTCTATTTATGGGTAACAAATATAGTGGCGACCTAAGCATTCAGTTGAGTCATCCTGGCTACATGGTCAAATTAAAGTAAAAATCAAATTTAAGCAAATGTTACTGAGAACTGTGAGTCTACAAGAGTGTAAGTTAAGGCACTTAGGCGATACTTCAACCCCGGTATGCGGCCTGGTTCCTTACAACTTATTTGACCACTTTTATCTTAGTGTTTCAGCATCACATCAAAAATCAAAATTACTTTGCTTTCTTCATGTGCACAGATCGAGACCTCATCAAAATTCGACAATAGTTTTTGGGTGAATCGCATTAAACTAGAAATGGGCAAATTTATCTTAAATTCTTCAAGTTTTTTTTGTTTTATTTTTTTAATTGTCACAACACTTTCCAGACATGGACTTCAAATTATTAAAAAGCCGAGAGCAGTTTTTATTTTATTTCGATGGCAAAAGGTAAGAACCAAACAGCAGTTGATTCCTTTTCTATGGAGTATTAATAATAGCGTAATTTGGTTTTATTTTTCAGAAATATGTTAAATGGACAGACCTTTTTACTGTATATATGTCTATTTATAGAAACTTAACTAATAATGAATTTTACATCAACATATTTACGCTGCTACCTATCTGACAAGTCACATTTAGACGCCAATATCTCTGATCAGTAGTGAAATCCGGGAAAACCAAAGCGTGAAATTACAAAATGAACGAGTTTCTTTGATGAGGCTTTTCACAACGACGTGATATAACCTCAAGAGCATGCTCTGATTAGTTTGAATCATGGTCTAGGCCGCTTAGATTGCGATAAATGTGGAACTACGTTCCTACGCATAATCTAATGACAAGTAACATGCCGTTCATAAAAGCATCTTAAAGTAGGTATTTAAAAAAATATATTATTCCAGCCTTCTGCTGAATGTTATTTGTCATTTTGGTCCAGGTTGCATTTCATCTAATTAAAACCTCCGCTAATATTGCTGGTCGATAATAAAAGCATCTGTCGCTCGCGCATTTATATATTCTCTTATCCAGGAATTTCAAGGTTTTTTCTTAGTCGACTGTATAGTCTAATCATGGCGACAGAGACAAGCCAGCGATTCTCAACCTGTGATCTGCAGACCACCTGTTGATCTCTGCTGCGGTACGAGAGATGGATCAGGTGGCATGCAGGAATAATATTATTATTCATTAATTTAAGAGCCATTTCAATACATAATTAACTTTTAATAGTTTTGTTATTATTTCATAACTATGTTTCCCTATGATTACAAAAAATACTTTTAGATTTATATTGTCAGAATCGTACAATACAATATGTCACAAATGTTAATAATATTCGTATAGGTAGAACATAAGGCTTATATAAGTTAGTGATTGGTACAGGGGCTAATTATTGTTGACATTTTTCTGGTCCTAAAGCGAAAAAAGTCTAAGAAACGATGGTCTAACTGATTAATTATTCAGTTTGTACGAAATGAAACAATATTATCAAATTGAAATTAAAACAAGTATTGAAATATAGAGAACCAAGCGAGATATCAAAAATATTTATTCTTTATTTTCGATTTGTTTTGTCGAGTTCTATAAGAATCAATCATCATATTGTGGCGCCACGGTAATGATAGAATCCCCCTCGACGAAATAAATCGAAAATAAAGAATAAAATTTTTTGATATCTCGCTTGGTTTTCGAGATATAGCATGTTAAAAATCAGCCATAGGTATAGTTCCCTCTGCTTTTGATGTTTTTTTATTCTGGTCCAGGCTGTATTTCAACCTAACAACAATCACTAGGAAGAAAATAAAACACCTATAGTGCATTTCCACCATGTAGATATGGTGGTTTTGGTGAATTTTTTTTTTTTGTCCAGGCCGGATCTCACCCTAACCTCATCACTTTTGATATATAATATCTCGAGAACTAAGCGAGATATCAAAAAACTTTATTCTTTATTTTCCATTTGTCTTATCGAGTTACGTAAGAATTCATCATCAAATTTGGCTATAGTGACATTTTTCTTCTGGTCCAGGCCGTATTTCAACCCAACTACGTCAATTTTGAGATACGATATCACGAGAACCAAGCGAGATATCAAAAAAAAATTATTCTTTATTTTCGATTTGTTTTGTCGAGTTCTATAAGAATCAATCATCATATTGTGGCGCCACGGTAATGATAGAATCCCCTCGTCGAGTTCTGCAAGAATTCATCATCAGATTTTGGCGCCACGGTAATGATAGAACTGCCGTTTTGGGATGGTGAAGATCCCCCTCCACCCGTTTTATTCCTAGGATATCAGAAACTGTTATATATTGAATATATATAATTTTTAATGTCCAATCATGTATGCAAGTAACAGTTAACTTACATTTCAAATTCCACTTGAAATACGTCTCAAGTATGATTCGGACAAACACTTTAAGCCACACTAATAATTTCTTTATACACTAGACCACTGATAGTTTGTAAACATAATTTGTGAGATATCCTACCATGGCAATCGAGCTATGGACGCAAAGCAAGGAGTAAATAAACAGCGAAGCCAAATAAGTCAAAATTTTTAACAATATTTCGCATTATATTTAATTAAAATAACAGTTGTACATCCGATGATTCATCAGTTAAGAGTCGGAAAAATTGAATGCAGTATATCGAAAAAAAACTTTTTATTTAGTTTAGTTACTTCGACCGGCAATAAATACTTCCGACACACATTTTTGCCCTTTGTTAGCTAATGGATTAATCGCAAGGCAGTACAGTTTGATTCGTTTGTATCTATGTAAGACTACAATTGGACATTAATCATAGTGATAGTTACAATACAAGAAATTCATTTCAAATAGAAATAACGAGCTGGTTAATATAGATTTTTATTCAATGAAATATTATGAAATTATTGCATCACGATTAGAAAATAGTCAGATTCTACTTTCCGCCATCCAGACTTATGAATTTAAATACAATTCAGATTGCAAAGATATAAATCAATTATGAATGTAATAATAATTATTACAAAGCGAGATAAATGTAAAGTTATTAATAATAGTCTAACACTTGCAAAGAAAATGCGATCTCATGATAACCTTGGAAACGTTGAAGGAAAATCACTTGGCATCGTGCTCATCTTCACTCACAACGTCGTGTGAAGAATATGTTTTAAGGCGCGATTTACTCTTGACCTCGTAAGTCGATTTTAAAACTGTGATCCTGAAACAACATTTGGATTATGTAGGAAGGCATGGGCGCCGGGAGGAGGGTGCAAGGGGGTGCACTTGCCACCCCCTACCCCCTGTTATGAAAGAAAATACACAGAAAAAGATTAAGAAACTGAAATTCTATTATTAATTTCACTGTTTGAATAATAACTTAAGACTCCTAGGTTGTTGTCCAAATGTGTTCAACACCTTGTCAATAAATTCGGTATCCTTAGTTAATAGGTAATAAGTGTTATAATAAAATGTAAAAAAAAAAAAAAACAGATGCACGCCCCTTAAAGTAATCCTGCCGGCGCCAATGTAGGAAGGTTTTGTCGATTTCGTGATTTAGTATCTGGAAAATCAGTTTATCTGTGGAGTTGTATGTTACGCTCAAACGAGGGTGCTTTTAGCATCATCAGAAGAAATATATATTGGAAGGAACAGCAGTTCCCACGTGGAAAACCTTTTAGTTGGTAGGACGGATCAAACAACGGATTGCGAAGCTCTTTCAGATCACGGCGCACTTGCGGGATTAGTATTTTGTCACGTCGCCCGTGTCAAAATACCTGTGAAATGACACTAATAAGGTACAGAAATTTAAAAATCTTTTTTTCAAAAGAATTTCGTAATATAATCGACGGAAATATGGGAACACGAAAGGATAATAACTTGATTAATGCGAGCAGTGCTGATATCCACACTCATTTATAAAACAATAAAAAATATCGTGCGATAAGACTAATTTCTTACTCCGCATTGATTTTTTAGCGATTATTTGCTCTTCAACCGAAAATCCAGCTTTGCATAAATACGATGTTGCAAAAGGAATGAGATTTCTTAAAACATGTGAACCTTTAGCTGAATATCCATTTTTGACCGTTATCCAAAACTCCACCGAATCGGAACAAGCAAATTTTGTTTTAAGACTATTGTTGTAAGAGAGTTCAATGAAATTTTCTTCTTTTTGCGAAGTAAATTCTGGTGAAACATGAGCGTGGAATAATCCTGGATCTACCCAAATTTTTTTACAATATTTTCCGCAAAGTAGGCATTTTGCAAACCATTCAGTGAGCATTGAAAGGTGTTTCGTGAAAAGGGATAACAAGTCTTGTGAAAGAACAATCGCATTTTTGCAAGTCAGAGAAACAATCTTGAAGACTATCGTTATTAATTTTTATTTTCCACGAATACAGCTTTTTCCAAAACGTCACCATCTTCTCCAAAAGCTTAAAGATCTGCATGTTATTGCCTTGCAGAGACAAATTGAAAGCATTTAGTTTGTCAAATATCTCTCACAACTATGCTAGTTATAGCAAAAAAGTCTGGTTCGTAGAAGAACCTGGAGTTTTCATGAACTTCCTCTTGCAAAAAAAGTGAGACATTCTTGACGTAACTCCAACGAAAACTTGAAAACAATAGTGATCTGCAGTACATTATCAAGAAAGTGCTTTCGGCTTCTCTGTTAATACATAATTTTCAGTCTATCAATGGCTTTATTTTTTATGTAGTTCACTACGTCTATGACATATTCTAATACCATGTGCAATTGAGAACGCATCGACTTTGATGCAAGTGCTTTCCTACGAATGATGCAATGAGTTCTCATATCATGTAGGCCTACTGGAATAAGCGCATGAAAATTAGCATAACTTTTCAAGTATCGCAAAGAAGATTTGAGCCTTCGCGCTTTCAATGATAACTTTGTAAAACAGAAGGTTTCAACGATAATATCATACAGAAAGCGTACTTAACGAATAAGGTGAGCATCTTTATTATTTTACTAGCTGATACCCGCGGCTTCGTACGCGTGGATGAAAAATTTCTTTGCCAGAATTGAATATAGAAAGTTGTTGGTAACGAAGGATTGGTCCCAAACAACACAGAGTCGGAATAATATGACAGGAAAGCCATCACTATATCATTCTCCCGCGAACCTTTCTCTTTAAGAGAATCAATTTCCAACATATTTAAAAACTGAAAAACAAACGAAGGTGAGGGGATGTGGGGGCGGGGTGTTAAGTAAGGGCAACTTTATTTCAGCTTGGTCTTTTCTTCAGCATGAGCATCCGATTCTTGGGTTCTAATAACTTTAGCTGCTCGTGCTCTGCTAGAGCTACAACTTAAGCTAGTTTACGCCCGCAAGGCATGTCAAAAAAGAAGGCGAAATAAACTGGTGCCAGAAATATTTAAGCAGACACAAAGTAATAGGACAGAGAAAATAGACATCTATCCTAAATAATACGTTTTTTCTCTAAACGAAATTTATTAACAAATTATACACTAAAATAATATACGATAAGCAACCGACGTAACATTACAGACTGTCACTATTCGATAAGTTCTCAATATTTCGTGATTACAACTGTTAATCATACCAAAAAAAAAAAAAATGTTCTGTGCCCTCCCTACAGATTTTCTTGTCAAATTCCGTCAATATCGGTATAGGAATTTGGTCGTCAAAACGTAACAAAAAGACAGAGACCTACTTCTGCATTTATAGTATTATTACTGCAGATCACACACACACTGACTGCGAATCACCCCTGAGGGATCAATATAACCTAAAAAAGTGTACACCTAGAGCATTGCAAGACTACCTACGATTTGACTCGCATTGCACCCCTAAATTTGTGATATCTACAGTTTAACATTCAATCCGAATAATCGACGGTCCAGGAGTGACTCTTACGATCCAAAACAATTTTTAAAAATCCTGGCCTCCACGGAAATTTGAACTGGAATCCACGATCCAAACATCAGTATGAAAGCGCTTTAACCACTGAGCTACCTGACCCCTGTATGGAAAGGAAGTACAGAGACCTACACATCCAATGCGTCTGTCTATCGCCGTTCAGAAATTTTTCGAAATTATGACAACATGTTTATTTATATACATACATACATTCATCTTTATATAGGCCTATATAGATTGTAAGTGGCCTCAGTGCGCTGCAGTCCAAATTTTTAGTCTTTCATTTCCTCTATAGATTGATCATTGAAATCTACAGTCATATATTAATATAACCATGTGAAGAGCAGCTTTCTTCGATAGTGTGAGATTTTTTTTCCACTTCGTCACTCTGTATACTACCTTGAAAGACGATAGCAGGGCGTTGCTAGGCACTGAAATTTGTTGACTGAACAAATAGTTTTGTTGTTTTCCCTAAATTTTGCGATTTCCTGCTAAAAATAAATGCGATATTTTTGAACCCTGATAAGGTGAAAGGTCTCGAGATGTTGCTTTAGTTTTCTTGACACTGACTCAAGAATTTTCAAACAGCGCACACACTTCTGTCTTTCTTCATTGTTTAATTATACTCATGTAAAGCCAAGATCCAAATAACTCTCATCGTATTTACGAAATTTACGTTTTTTGATCCCCCACCACTAGTCAATGTTTATACACCTCACTTGAACTGTCAGTTTGCTTATTCAATAAATATCTTTCCATTTAGTTACTGAATTTTTACGTGAACACAAAACTATTTATTTATGTCATCTACTTTTCTATAATTATAAATATTCTGAATGAAATCCTGCAAATTATCTGTTACTGGGAAAAATCTCTTTCCCAGGTACAGTCTTTCTTCTTGATGTGTTACTAGTAAAAAACTAAGAACAGTTACACTTTTTATTTTTTGTTTTTGCTGCAGTTGTGTCACTTTTATTTCTACATTACAAGAGAGTGATTATTTGACATGCCTAAAAAATTTCGATAAGTCATTGGATAGTAAAAATTAGCCTTGTAAAGTTTATTGTACAGCTTCACTTCACAGTAGACTTTGAACTTGATATAACTCCTCAGTGAGCATTATAATTACAGTTGCACTGAAATTCAATTGCCAAACAAAATTAAGATTATTTTAACTGTGAGCGGTGTGGCTACCCGCCAGTTATCCTAATCAAAACTGCTTTATTTCAAACCACAAACCATAAAAACAATACAAACTGTTACTGGCATGGAAAATCCCGGCTAACATCGGTAAGGGAATTTGATTCTAGGCAGTAACAGATCCAGGGGGGGGGCTAGAGGGATCTAGCCCTCCCCCCCACCCCCGAAGTATATAGGTCCCACCCTGACAACATAATTTTTTTAGCTTTACTTATCTTTTAGGTGCGGCAATCAGCATAAAATGTTGACATTATAGGAGGAGACTATAAAGCCTGCCCTTCCCCAACTCAAGCCCCCCTCCCCAAAACCACAATCCCCTCCCAAACCAATATCCTGGATCTGCCACTGAGGCTAGGGTTAGCATGTCTATTTTTTTTTCAAATCCTAATGCGCCATCGCGTGTTGGTTAGTTCAGTGTGCCATGCAAACCAATGCTATGGCTTAGTCTCACACTGGCACAGCACTGGCAGATATAGGATACCTAAATTACATTTGGAGATAATTAAATAACGAAAATAAATATCCACATGCTGCTGGGTGTTCTGTACCTTATTTTAACTGTGACAGATAATATGAATCAAAAGCTTGATCGGAAACTCCAATCCCCTCCCCCCCTTCCATAGCCCAGCTTAGCTTTCTGTCCAATCCTCCATCCCCTAGTCCCCGAGACACGTAGTATATGGACACTCCCTAAGCAACAGCGTCATGTGTCGCCGAGGTTTGTTCCTCATGGCTTTGTAGGACACCATGGCCCACACTTTGGGAATCCCTGATTTATAAAGATATAGACCGCTTTCAGCTATGAGGGAGATTTTTATTTTATTTTATTGTTTTAGAAAAGGATGTAAGTTGGCTTCAAGTAACATATGGTTAATGTGGAATTAGCATGTGATTCTACAATCTATATGTAGTCCTAGACCAGGGGTCCCCAGAGTGGTTGATATCGACCCGTTTGGGTCGATAACAGTTTTCCAGGGGTTGATTAATACTAAAAAAGACCAATCTAAGGAAAGATAGGAATTTTCAAAAAAAAAATCAGGTTAATAAATAAAATTAAAGCTAATAATCTCAATTCCCACCTGTCTGCGAAGGTATGACAAGTAAATTATAAAACTTACAACCAATTACTTTTGCACACGGAGGTAAGGTAGTTGTCAAGAGGTGATAGTTTCCAGAGTCTCATATGAAGAGTTTCTTAGTAAGGTGGATCCATCACTATGTGAAGAGCTGAAACAGTGCAAGAATCATTTGTTATATTTGGCAGACCTTTATTTGAAATTTATTCCATCTATCCATAATTTTTTATTATTTTTGGGATTATAATAACAGTGGAAAATATCTCCTTTTTCTGTTAATGTTATTGGATGGATTTTGTAAAATATGGGAACTGTAAATTATTTCATTGTTATATCTCCTTGTTGCTTAGCTTTAGAAAAGCCAAAAATTATTTAATGTTTTTATTAAATACTTAATCTGGGGGTCAATAAGAAGACAAATATCCTATCAAGGAATCAACGGGATAAAAAGTTTGGGGACCCCTGGCCTAGACATTTCATTGCTTTTGTCTGCTAGATGCTGTTGTATTTCGTCGCTGTTAGTATTAAGATTCTTAGGGTATACTGGGAGTCAAAGTATAAAAATTTTGGTGTCATATTTAGATGTCTTTATCTTCAAGCTCTATTAATTCAACCATTCGGAAAAACTGTTGATTGATTTGCTAAATTGGTGCAAAGTTGATGGAAGAGAGGGATGTAAAAACTACAGCGGTACTGATTGAATGGAAATGAGCAACGTCCACCATATATATTGTAGTACATGCATGTAGAGACGCGTACTACATTTTGTAGATCCATATTTCAAGCCAATAACTTTTATTTGCGATGCTTGTGTCACCTAGCGGGGTGACAGGGTGTGGACAGTATTGCACCCAAATAATTACAGAGTTTTAAGGCCAGCAAATAGACGTTGCATACATATAACAAATCACCTTGATGTTTAAATTTGCAATAACTGATAGTGTGGGTGTATGCAACGGGGTTGTACATGTCTGCATCGTCATGTTCATCTACTGAGGGCTGGACTGGTGATGCAAACCATTTCGTCGGCTTTCATTGACTGGAAACCCTCAATGCCTCAGGTAGCAATGGGCACGTGAACACCGACACTGGCGTGCTGAGTGGCAAAATGTTTTTTCGGATGAGTCTTACTTGTATTACATTGATGGCCGCTCTCCTAATGAACAAAAATGGGCAGCCTGCAATGCTTAGCAGTATAGTGAACTAACATAAAGTGTGATAGTTTGGTTTACCATTCGCTATCTCGCCTTCCATGTATTTAGGGAAATCTAAACTGCAGCTGTTACATCAGGGAGATTTGATACCCTAAGGCACTGCTCCTCCTGCCTTCAATTATATTCAACTATTTCAGTAAGACTATGTTCATCCGCATAAGGCGAGGAATGTGTAATCCGTCTTCGAAGAACGACCGGTACCGCTGTTTCCCTGGTCAGCATGTTCACCTAACATGTCACCCATCGAGTATGTCTGGAATATGATCAATCGTCTACTTGTTCATTCTGGTCCTCCTGCAAGATGCTCCTGTAGACGCTTTGTGGACGTTTCTAGGAACCGTGTGGTAGTGTGTTCCCCAGCAGCATATCCAAGCTTTCATCGATTCCATGCCACAATTCTACAGGCTCTGATTACAGCATGTTATGGCTTCACACTGTACTGAAAACTTAAGGTCAAAGTACATCCCATATATAAAAATGAATGTTTGTTTGTTTGTATGTTCGTCGTTTATGGATCCCTATATCATTCATCCGATTACGATGAAACTTTGGTGAGTTATTGTGTGCACAATAGGTGCGATTAGAAGGCTGTGGTTTAACAGGGTGTAGTCCCTACCTGCTGCCTAAAGGCAGCGCCACCAGCCAGTGGTGTAGCAAGGTTAACAAGGGCCCCTGTGCAAAAAAATATTTTTGGCCATCAGGCCAGATGGGTGACCTATTTTTTTTAGCTCTACCAAGTCTTGTTAGGTTTGTTGGCAGGGGCTCCTGAGCTTTAGGGGGGCCTCTGAGCTGATCTTGGACCCCTGAAATGTATTTGGGGTCCCCCTGAGCTGCACTTGGGGATCCCCTGAGCTTGGGGGCCCTGGTGCACTTCATTGCCTAGCCCTCCGATAGCTACGCCTCTGCCACCAGCACATAGAGGCAAAGTAAGTCTTTGTAGCCTGCGCATTTGAAATACAGAATCAAATACATGCGCACATTGTATCTCAATAAGACAAAACTGCCAAACATAACGTCTGTAATTTTCGAACCTATTCTGCAGACAAGCCATGTAAAACCACGTTTTATTTGTATAAGAAGAATGTTTTAATGATACACATTGTATTTCAGTAAAACAAAACAGCCAAATGTACCATACTTTGTATATGTATACTTTAAAACCAACAGATAAGTACTGTCCACATTTTTTTTGTCAAACCACAACCCCTTTCCTTTACCTCCTCCCTCTTAAAAACCAATGATCTTTATAGAATCCCACAGTTATTATCTGATTTTGATGGAACTTTGCACACATATACATTAAAACAAGGAGAAATATTCTGTCTACGGTTTAACAAACTCAACTATTTTCCCTCTTCATCCCACCTCCACTTAATTTTTGCCAGTATTTTTTGTACATGCCATAGTTTTTAAACAATATCGATGGAACTGTGCTTACATATACCTTAAAACAAACAGAAAAATTCTCCATATTTGGTTTGCCAAAGCCCAACCCCTGTCTCATTTTACCCCATCCCCTCTTAATTTACAATGTTCTTTATTTGATTTGGATGGAACATTACACATGTATACATTAAACGAAGAGAAAAATAGTCTAAATTTGGTTTACCCACCCACCTTACGCCACCACCCCACTTAAAAAAATTTACGAAACCATTCAGTTTTTTGCAAACATCTTGAAAATTAGCCAACGCAAATAGTGATCTTCTTAGAGACAAAACATTTTCTGTTAAACAGCGTTGGACTGATCCCAATTGGAAAATTGCTGACCAACAAATTCGAACTTGTTTCTAGAATTTATTTGATATCGAAAGAATATGCATATGCTTTAAAATGAGTGAAAATGATGTCAACATTAAGTTTACAAAACAGCAACTGCTATCCTCCTCACCTTTCTTAAGACAAATTTACAAGTTCAACTGTTTTGTATTTTGCATGTATCTTCAAAACAGTAAGGAAATCTGCCGAAGTAGATGGTGATAGCAAATGGCTATTACACTCCGATCAAAAGGGGTAAAAAAAAAAATCAGAATTTTTACATGCAGGGTACTCTGCTTTTACAGAGATGGAAAGACGAAAGACCAGAAGTATTGTATATCACAAAGCACTGGAATAATTTTTTCCAATTTATTAACATAAACCTAAACTGTATCTGTACTGTGTCTGTTTTATGTATGTGTACCCATTTAGAAAGAAAAACAGGTATTGCAATGTATGCCGGGAAAAACTAGTTTTGTAACAATAATATTTTGTGTAATGTCATGATACTAATTAGTGGAATAAATTTCAATGTAATCACATGTTTCCTGGTGTTGCAATTTTCACAAACAGTTGTTTATGTTAGGGATATTATCAATTCCATTTGACTTGTAGGCTGGAAGATATTTTACTACTGATGATAGATCTCTTGGTGGCATGTAGTTAGTTGGTTAGTTAGTTAGTTGATCTGTGAGAATACTGTGCTCAAGATAGGCGAGTAAAGGATGGTCATCAACATTTGATGTCAAGTTTGACTGAAAAGCTTTCTACAGAGGAGTGGGCATACATTATCCACTGAACTTCATCGAAGCTCAGGCTTGCAGTGTTCAGCACGATAAATGCCAAGAAGTTGTGGAATCTTAACTTTATTAAGTATTACAATGAGTTTGAGAACACTTTATCTGTTAAAGTGCTATGTTTCTATTCTCGTGCTCTGATACAAAATCTAGTTGATATCCAAATTCATAATATATAGGTATATCTCAGTGAACTGTCGCATAATTCCAGCTAAAGTTGGTAGCATGCACATTTGAAACTAGAAATTAAGGCATATTAAAATCTGTTAGTTAATGGTGTTATTTGCAAAATGTGACATATTTTAGAGTGATGGTTGGCAGGAATAGGTCAATAAGAACATGATATTTTGTGTTTGCCTTTTTTCATTTATTTTGCCCACCATTAAATTACATTATCAACATCAGGTATAATAATGTTTTAGCCAGTTCTCTTGCCTGAACCCACAAGCTGGATGATAACAAATGTACTGAGGAGAGTTAATCTTAATGACCATGCTTCTACCCACTTAATGTCTTGTCTTTACTTAAAATAAAAATTGAATTTATTTGTAAATGCAGTATCACCTTTAATATTCATTCCTCTGTTATAAAGACCCAGGTATTTACGAGCTTATGTCCAGATAGCGATACCAATATGGGCCTGAGTGACACTCCCTTGACGTCAAATATAAACTGCTTAAGTAATGGTTGTCTTCCTTTAGGCCTCTACTAAGATTATTCTGTTTTTGATACTGACTATTTTCTAACTGAAGTAATTTAGTTCACCTTTGTTTCATACTTAGCTTGTTGTTCAGTGGTTAACACGTCTGATAGATAGGTCAGATGCCCTTCACCTACCTTAACCAGGCATAGATCCTCTGCATATGTGAATGCTTCAGATACTAAATTAAACACTTGGTCTCCTTTACCATGTCAGATTACTGGGTTAGGATGAAGGTGGATTACACTACATTACCAAATTCCATAGCCAAAACCCTTCACTGATTATTCTTTTCATATCATTCAGTTGGTCTGCTAACAGAATAATTTATTTTAATTGCTATTGTGCTTTTCCCTATACCCCTACTTTTCAATTTCAATATTTTTGAGGTGAGAACTGTTGCATGTGTCAGCATCAAGGCAAACAGTTGTGTTCTGGTTGCTTTTTGCAAAATATTTATACAAACAGTTTTTATCCAATTTTGATGGAACATAAACAAATAGAAAAACACTGTTTGAATTTGATTTACAGAAACATAAACCTTCTCCTCCTTTCTCCCCTCACCTTAATTTCCCTCAACATTGTTCATACAAATCCACAGTTTTTATCTGATTTTGGTAGTAGTTAGCACAACTATACTTCAATTCAAGGCAGTCTGGTAGCTCAGTGGTTAAGGCGCTTACTTCTGAAGGTTCTCTTTCCAGGTTTCAGGTTTAAATTCCACGGTGAGTAGGAATTTTTAGGAGATGTATTTGATTATATGAGCTATGCTGGGACATTCCATGGTAGGCCCGTAAAGAAAGGAATTGGTCTTTGGGAAGATTCGACAAACCATCGGGTTGTGACCTATGTTAGATTTTTAGTTTTTCAAGTGAAAACTTCTTTAGGCGCGTTGGGCGATTTTTGAATGGGTAAAATCTTATGAGTTAGCATTACTGACATGCTAATGCTAATAGTATATCTGTTATGGTCTGGTGGCTCAGTGGGTAAGGTGTGTGACTGTCGAACGAAAGGTTTCCGGTTTGAATCTCGGCATGGATTTTCATAGACCAGTGTTTTTCAATCTGTGGGTCGCGACCCCTAGGGGGGTCGCGAAGCTCTACTCGGGGGGTCGCGGGCTGAATGAAAAATTCAAGGTTCTACCACTACAATCAAAACAAACTTTTGAAAAATAAATAAGCCCATCCTTCTCACTAAAATTGTATCAAATCGTGCTGCTATTTTTGAAACGTTAATAATCAAATCATTTTCTAATTGCAGTTTATTTCTCTTTTTAGTTTTAATGTCTACCATTGCAGAAAATGTTAGTTCACACAAGTATGAAGTGGCGAATGGCACTAATAATTTTAGAGCTTCCCTTGCCAGCTCTGGGTATTCATGTTTTCTTATCATCCAAAATACGTCGATACTTTGCGAATTAAATTCCATTTTAAGCATGCCATCAGCAGCTAAATCTATAAGACATTCTTTCATATTTGTGGTGACATCAGCCAGATCTATTGACTTGTCTAAAAAAGAGTTTGAAATCCATCTACGCCCATTGTCAGCTTCAGAATGCCAGTCTGGATAGTATGTCATAAGTTTCTCTTGTAAATTATGCAAGCTCTGTATCATGCAAGGAATGTGAGCCCTTACTACGAGACTTTGGTCTGATGCGTTATCTTCAACAATCTTCTGAACACACGGAAAAGACTCGAATATACTGTTTTGCAGAGAGGTTAACCACAAACGAAGTTTTGCGTGAAATGCTTTGACTTTATCTTTAGCTGTTAAAATATTTTCTCCTCTACCTAGGAGGTTCTTGTTCAAATTATTAAGGTGGCTAAAAAGATCTGCCAAAATGCTAATTTCAAGAGCCAAATAGGGTCAGATCTTGTAAGAACATTAACAATTCAGCTCTCAGTTCTAGAACTCTTGTCAATACCTTTCCTTTGGATAGCCACCTGACTTCTGTGTGATAAAGGAGATTTTGATGAAGCGAGCCCATATCTTCACAAACGATTCTGAATAGCCGGGTTTGCAAGGCTTTACCTTTGATAGAATTCACAATTTTTATTACCTCCTTGAGCACATCATTTAAATCAGCAGATACTACCTTAGCAGCTAGAGCCTGTCGATGAAGAAAACAGTATGTCCAGAATATGTTTGGCATTATCGATTTTAATTTCGCAATGAGTCCGCTATTTTTGCCAGTCATAGCTTTAGCGCCATCGCTACAAATAGCGATACATTTTTTCCAATCAATATCGTAGTCGCAAGTGCTTTCTAAAAACATATCGTACAAACACTGGCCAGAAGTGTTTGCAGGAAGTGCTTTGCAAAATAAGATTCTTTCCATGATATTGTCACCTGCTACAAAGCGCACAAATACTACAAACTGAGCACAATCGGAAACATCTGTAGATTCGTCAAACTGCAAAGCAAAATGTTGGCTGTTCTTTAATTTTTCGATTACTTGTTCTTGAATATCATTGGCCATATCGTTTATTCTGCATGAAATAGTATTATCAGAAAGTGGTATGTTTTTTAACTTGTTTTCCTCCTGTTTACTGACCATAATTTCAACCATATCAAGAGCTGCTGGCAAAATAAGATTTTCGGCAATTGTATATGGTTTCCCTGCTTTAGCAACTCGATATGCGACTTTATAGCTAGCTAATAATGCTGACTCATTGACACTGGATGCCTGAAAATAAACCAGATAATATAAAAGTGAGTGTGAAGTAGTCAATAAAAATTAAGCATGCGAAACCTTTGCAAACCAAAATTAAGTATAATAAAATTTGTATGCAGACAGCAAAGAAATAAACATCATAAGACATCAACAGTAGAGATAGCAACAGTTATAATAAACTCGACTTGATTCGGTTATCCATGCTAAAATTAAATTAATAAAACGATTTTATTACCTGAATTATAGTATTTTGCTGCTGACTAAGAGCTTTCAACTTTCGCTCAAAGAAATCCAACGGCTTATCGGCTTCTTTTTGATGCTTGGTTGTGAGATGCCGCATATGCTTTGACGGTTTCATACTCTCACGTGATAAAACATCGCCACAAATTACACATTGAGGTTTATTATTTATGACTGTGACCCCGTATTTCAAATAACTGTCATCGTAATGTCTATTTTTTTTCGGGTTTGATTCACCATTACCGCTATTGACACTCGTACCACATGTTGAAGGCTGCGATCTTTTGAGAAACTTATCCATTTTACAAACGCGCGGAGCAAGCGAAAGAAACAAAGAATGACGTCCGTACTTGTTGACTGCACTTAATTGAATTGAGTGAGCTGAGAGTTGAAAAAAAAAACAAAAAAACATTGCGGTGTGGCAACTTCGCAGTCTCCGACGCAGTTTGACCCGCGCGAATTTGCGTCCAAGTTCATAGCCTTACCAACTTACCTCGTACTTCTTTCAAACATCTCGCAGCTTCTTGCAGAGTGTAGATCTGGATAATATTAAAATGTACCAAAATAGAAAAAAAAAAACAACATTTACGTAGTAATTTAATTAAATTATTTCTTTGTCTTCTATGTTTTGTTGCGGTCGGGGGGGGGGGGGGGGGTCGCCAGAAATTTTCACCTTGTAAAGGGGTCGCGAAATCAAAAAGAATGAAAAACACTGTCATAGACCATTAACCCTGTTGTACCTGGGTAGCTCTACCGGATTAGGTTAAGGTCATTTACTGTTAGTTGACTGGAACGAGTGTACTGTCTTGGGTGCATGTGCAACATTGGATATTCAATCTCCCCATGTCAACAAGTTCAAGATAGTCAGTTGACTAAGAATAATGGACTCAGTAAACTACCAAATTTTGCCGTAAGAGTTCAACAAACAAGATGGTGACAACTAACAAGTTGGGTAAGCAGAGTGAAGGAGAGATATTAAAATCTTCAGAACTGCATGAAAGTGTGGTAATTCTGTGAAATTTTAAAAACAATAAGAATAAAGATTTTAGTGACTCCGCTATTAAAAAATTGCTTCATAACTGTGTCATTTTTTATGTATCGGAAAAATATTTCACAGCAGTTCTTCAAATTGAGATACAGTTGGTCTTAAATGATGTAACTTTCTATATTTTCACTTGAAACTTCAGTAAAAAAAGTCTCTGAGGCATTTAAAGCTTTACATTTTGTACCCAGTTTTTAACAATTTTCTAAGTTTTATTACGTTTTTCTTCATATCATTCAATCAACAAATCAGCTATTATATTAATTTCTTCTTGTAATAAGGACATACTCTCAAGATTACAATGGTCTGTCTTCAAATTATTACTAGAATGCTAGTTCACTCTCTTTCTACCACTACCGACGCTCTAGCCAACTGTTGTTACAGTCAACTCGCATCATGTAAATGCGGCCTAAGGTGTGGCTATGACAGTGGCAGAAAGCACAGCCAGTAGAAACCCAGTCACCAGTTCAGTACAACCACACAGACTTATTATTATTCAGTATATCTGTAGCTATAAGTATGACCTGTAGATATTAATAGTTTTAAGTTTTCACTTCTGTTGGTATTCCACACTGAGTGTCAACCTCCATGACTGTCAATTTTTTTTCTCTTCAATGTTTCTCGTAAATTGTTTAACACCTCCCTCGATAATTTATACAAATCCCTGACTCCTTTACCTATAAATAAAAAAGTTTAAAATCCCTCACGGCTGAAATCAAGTGCCAGCTTTTGGTCATTGCCACTCTTCTCTCCAAAGTTGAAGTTTAGTGAGTGAGTGTAAACATGTTTGATTGCACCACAAAAGCTTAAACTAGTTTGTCTTAAGAACTTCTTGGCAAACACCTGTTTAAATCAAACATGTCAAAATTTCACCTTGTTTCTATAATACCATCATCATTATTGCAGTTTTAAGCTATTTTTTGCAGCTCTCAAGAGAGTTGTTGAGTTGAAACATATCTAAATGATCCAGTGGCATAAGGCTGAAACACAGTAGAGGAGAAGGTCCAAAGACGGGCTAGGGTCCTAAGTATGGGCTACTTACTGAAAGTGGGGGAGGGAGGTTGTGCACAGGCACGAAAATGGCACCAAAAGAAACATCAAGTGGTGGGGGAAGACCACTAAGCAAATGAACTTGGCCCATAACACACATGCGTTGGTGTAAATTGCTTTTGACAAACCCAAAAGTTTTCAACGTATGTAAACTTTAATTTCTCTTTCTTCCTTATTCAGCAAACTAAATGGCTTCCACCTCATCTCAAAGTAGATTACCTGAGCTTCATGCAGGTCCTGTTCGATTTGTTTGTTTTTTAATGGTTGCCGAGACCATCAACTTGAAGTACTGCATGGTCTCAAAACGGGCTGCCATTTAAGGTCCAATAACAGGCTATCTCTTGACAAGTAACCGCCAAGGTTTCAGCACCCTGAATCAACGACCAAGTGCTCAAGCTTCAATGTCCAAAAGTGTTACTCAATTTGAGGTGCCTTCGATCCCCACTATAGCAAAGGTAAAGAAATTGTGATCACAAGTGCACCAAGACTTGCATTATAACTGGATCTCCTTACAGCAAATAATTGAAGAAATGTGTGGAGTCTACAGCCTTGAGCAACTGTCAGATGATTGTGAGAGTGTAATCAGGTATCTCAGTAAAGAAAAAGAATCCTAAATTGCTAAGCCAAATCAAAAAGCTGATTAGGTAAACTCAGCCAAGTGTTGGATTCGGAAGAACAGAGGGTCCCTCCTGCTGATGATGACAATGACATGACAGTGTTGGCGATTTCTCTAGGTGATAAACATTGTGACGATGATGCAATACACATTTTCTGTGATAAACTCTTTTCAGATGAAGTCAGAGGGGAAGGGTGGATTCAGTTCTACAAGTGTGAATGTTGGGCAGAGATTGAATGAACTAGAATGGAAAAGGAGCAAATAATAATTAAAAAAGATAGTAAAATTTCAAGTTAGTAAAGTTTTTGAACAAAATTTGGCATTTTTTAAATTTATTATGAAATAAATTTCCCATTTATACAAGTAGCCTATATTTGGACCACATCTTGAAAATCAGTCATTTTACATTTTTTTTGATCCTTTGATTTAGGAAAATTAATATTGGTTATTGAAGTTTTGAACCCTCATATCACCTTTATAAATGTTTATAGAAGTAAGTGACGTCAAAATTATCCATATTGAGTGACTAGTTAAACCATACTAAATGCGGTAGCCCATATTTGGACCTTCTCCTCTAAGCAAACATGTTTATCTATGACATTTGGTTCTTGCTTGAAATTAGATATACCAATGGATCAAACCTGAGAAGAAAACTCTATAACATCTTCAACATTGATTAATAATTTAAATATGTACGATGTAACCATAGGTCCAAGTTGTTTCCACTAAATGTTGAGATTACCACCAACACTTGGGGAACATTTATTCGTCTTACAAAGTGAGTCTTCCATGATTATGGTTTATTGTTTCTGCATTCCAAGAAAGGGAGAATTATTGTTCTTCTTTTTTTACAATGGTGCATGACTGTCAGATGTGATGCTCCATTTGGCACACATTCGCATAGTGATTCAAGTTCAATGTTTTAATTTTCAGTATGAATATAACTCCGAAGTACACAAATTAAATGGAAGGAATAACATAATTATTTACAAAAATCTTGCTATTCTATACAATTAATAAAAACTCTATATATTCCAGTGTCATGGAAACCATTGTCTGTCAGCAAATGGGTCGCCCATGAGTCAGACACAACCCTACTGCCATAGGGTTAAAGTGTAGAACAAGTGGTGAGTTGCTCTGCGAATGAAATTAATGGAAAAATTTGTGTCCTCGTGAACTTTTCAGTATTTGTAACATTGTGGTAGATATTAATATAATGTTTTCAGGTATCTAACCAAATCAACATGTTATGTCGGCATGATATTTTTGACATCTTCAAGTGAATTGCTGAATAGCTTGAAGACCGGAACATATAGCACTCGTTACTGATTAACTAACACAGGAACAGCTGGGCGTTGAGGTGGGAGTAGAGCCAGCCTGGCCTCATAGTTGTCCTCAGCACACCATGGAGTACACAACAGGTTACACTGATGTCGCACCCTCTTAGTAACCGACATCCAGACTTAACTTGCTACTGTAACCATAATATCATTTGCAGGGCCGCATTTAGGCTCTGTGGGGCCCTAGGCTATACATGTGGTGCGGGCCCCCTGGCTGATTTAAATTTCGAAATATTCGAAATTCGACCTAAAAAAATTTATGGGCGACCTTTTTTTTTTTTTTTTTAGCTCTACTACCTGCCCAGGCTGAGGTAGGTTGTGGTGTGAGGGGCCCCTCTCTTTGTGGTGTGGGCCCCCCTTTGTGGTGCGGGCCCCTAGGCTACAGCCTATGTAGCCTATGCTTAAATGCGGCCCTGATCATTTGAAAAGATTGGAAGCGAGGCGAATTGAACTGAAGACACTGTGTCAAAGCTTGTTGGATTAAAAGTTGAAGCCATGTCCTAATTCAGGGCTATGTTCCATCACTGTAGATTTCTCCCACTGTGTCAGATGGACACATCGGTCATGTTCCAAACAGCGCTGGGTAATGTGCCATATCGTTTGGCTGGTGTACTTCTTTCCAAATTTGCAAGGAATACTATAATCTCCTTGTGTTTACAGGGAAATAAATACAATGCTTTTGTTTGGTGGCACATCACCCAAGAACATTATCTTAAAGTTCTGCACCAAGAAAGACTTCTTTATTTATTACTGTGATAGACAGAAATATTACACCATTATAATATGTGGTTTATTACCAGAAAAATGGGCCGCTGCCCAAGGGCACAAAACATTTGCGCCAAAACCACCTTCATATTCCATGAATTTTTGGATAATATACACAAAAAACTAACTCATTTAGTTTTATGCAACATGGTAAAACTCCTAACAAGCTCTAGGGTATTAAATATATTTTCTTAAGTCGATATTTCTCTCCCCAATCTCATGACGAACTTTTCTGTGGAGTACTCTCTAATGCAGGTTGGAATATTAACTTTTCACCTGGCCATTTAATGCTTCAGATATAAGTTTGTAGCATATCATGATGATTTATTAAGATGATAGTAATGAGTACTTAAAAATGCCCTATCTGTTTATTGATGAATATGATCAACCATAGAAACTGTTTCTGCATTAGGCACTAAATGTTTTATTCTAATTTTGTAAATGCTCTTGTGATTAACCTGCAACAACAGAGGACTATGTATTGCTCAACATTTGCAAATGATTGTAATGAGTAATAAGAAATATTATAGACAAACTGTGACTAATATAGTAATTCACTAAATTACTATGTCTTCCCTCCATAAGAATTTATTGCCATGTTTTCAGAACAAAGGATGTTATTAATGTTAAAATAACACATTTACCTCCAGTAAACCAGAATCCTGATATATCATACAATTGCTTTTGGAATCATGTCAGTGGGGTAGTTGATTGTTGATGAAACACCCCATGGTGTAAAACTAATATCATAGTATGACAAGAACCACTTTGTGCAATGTTGAATCCTAATATAGCCTATTTGTAGACAACAGGAAGGGGGGAAAAAAAATTCTATGTAGACTCTTTGTATCCTTTGCAGTTTCATGCAGCAAAAATACATCACTGATAATTTTACCCCCAATCCCCCTGCCACACCCACCTCTCTTTGATATTGTTTTGTTTGATGGATAGATATATTAAACTCTGTAGCCACCTGGAAGAGCAGAACTGACTAGCCCAGCTCTGATTTCATTCTCTACTATATTTAATACTTCGATTTTATTAATGTGAATGACTAATATCAAGATGCATATTTTAACTAATATTATCTGGATAAGGACTTAATCTTCATTGTTCAACGAACCACACACCTACATAAATAAAACAAAACAGTAATTTAATGATCCATGCAGTCAGAATTCTGGTTCAATTATTTGATTCTAATTCTGAATCTTCATTGGTTCATGATCGATGCATGTCATTGATTTTATAATATCTGATATTGTTTGTTCCCAACTAATCACAATTAAAAAACCTACTGAATTTCCACTTTAACATTTAAATTGTGTAACACACTTTTTTATTTAATTTAGTAATTTTAAACATGACAGTCAAATGTAAATAAAATCTTTCATTTTCTGTTCTACATGTATCCGTAGACTTGAATATTTATGGGAAAATTACTAGCTCCACTGTCTACACAAATAATTTTTTTTATTAATTAATCTGGCATTTTGTCTTGCACCCCAATTAAGTACACAGCCTGTGTGCAGTAGATATCACATGCAATATTTCTTAAAGTTTTTGTTTTGTTTTTTGTGACAAGTCAGTATCTCCTTTCATACCAAACTGAAATCGATGAAAGAGGTATCATTTCAAAGCTTAAGGACTCCACCTTGGTCACATTATATTTTAAGAAAGGATTTATTTCTAATTCTATCCTAAAAGGGAAAAAATATCATTTTTTTCTAAAATTTGTTTTTTGCTATGAACCATTTATCTCCCTTGATACCTACCGAAACTCAATACATGAGGTATCATTTTAAAGACTAAGGTCCTCACTTTGGTCACATCATACTTTAACATAGGAATTTTTCAGATTTTGCACCTCAAAGGACAAAAGAATCAATATTTTTCAACCCATTTTTCTGTTATGGGCTACTAATCTCCCTTGATACCAGAGATGTATTTCTAAATTTTGCGCCCTGGATGAATAATGATGGCAGAGCTAGGAATTTTCCAATTGGGACAAAAGCTTTGAGATTGCCGACCCCATTGTCAGAGAGTGTCTTCGCCGTCTTGATTGTTGCCTCCGCATTTTCACTGCCTGGCTGTAGTGGAGCTAAAAAATAAAATAAAGAAGTCATGACATGAACTGCCCACCAACCCTGTCTTAAACCTGCCTCCTCTCTGGAACCTGCCACTCCTGGCAATTGCCCCTAAGCACTAAGGAGAGTATGTCACTGCTTGATACCTAACTGAAATCGATAAATGTGGTATCATTTTAAAGATTAAGCCCTCCGCTTTGCTCACATCACATCTTAGGATAGGAAATTTTCGGAATTTGATCCTTACAGGGTTAAAGTATCATTTTTTTGATAACACGTTTTTTATTACGACCTATATATCTCTCTTGATACCTCACTGAAATCGAGAAATGAGGTACCATTTTAAAGATTGAAGTCTTCACTTTGGTTACATCATATTTATTAAAAAAGTACTTTTTCTGAATTCGAACCTTGAAGGGGAAAAATATCACTATTTCTAAAACGTGTTATTGTGCCACGAGCCGTTTACTTCCCTCCATACCTAACCAAAATTGAGAAATGAAGTTACATTTTGAAACCTAAGGTCTCTGCTTTTGTCTCATAATAGTTTATGAAAGAAACTTTTCGAAATTCAGCCAATAGATGGTAAAAGTATCAATAATTCTATGACGTGTTTTTTTTTTTTTTTTTTTTTTTTTTTTTTTTTTTTTTTTGTCATGAGCCATTTATCTCAATTGATACCTAACTGACACCAATAAATTACATATTGTTTTAAATATCAATGTCTCCACTTACCAAAACCATAAATTATGAAAGAAGTTTTTCAGAATTTAACGGGTGATATTTAATAATAATGTTGGTAATTAAGCTTCCTTCTATATTGCCAAAGGATGGCAGTGAGCACATGTAATATGAGCTGGTATGTGCTGATTTCAGTAGGGCACCATATCGCCACTGACAGCAGTAGTTGAGAGCGGGCTTTCATTCACTATAGTATTCGTGATTTTCTATCAATTGTACCACTTTGTTATCCATTTTGGCAACAGTAATCTAAATTCAAGATAGCAGGGTTTACAGCTAACAGTGTTGCATGGAAGCAAAGCTTTGTTTTGCATTGTGTGTTTGTCAGTGTAGATAATACTGCAATAAACTGATACTATACTGGTAACTACTGTTTTCAATATGCAAAGCCTTCTAATCCATATTAGACTAAAAACACACAGCTAAATAAGAACTCATAGCAGCCTAATTTCAGTATATAACATCTTTAAAAGACTTAAGTTGTTTTCAGCAGCTGATTATCTATGTGGCTTGGTAATCCTCTATCAAATCAAGATTATCTGGTGTGAATGAAAGATCGACCTCCTGACAAAGAAGAAACATCAAGAAGAAGTTGCTATCAGACAAGTTAGTCACACCACACCTGATAGACAAACAATCGATAGCCATTCGGCCACCCAACAAACTCTGTTGTCATCTGCAGGGCACAAACTCTGCACCACATACACCAAAGAGTTCCACTACAACGGATATTTTTTGTTTGTTTAGGAAACATTTCTGTTTTGCTATACATTTCCCATGTAAACATTTTATTCAAGAAATTTCTCTTGGGCTGTGATTTTAGCAAAGTATATTGCAGAGATATGGGTATGCTGTGTGTATTTTGTTCAGGTAAGTTGTATTCCATTAAGGTCAGTGATAGTTCATCATACATATGTTTACATGTTCAAAAGTTTTTGTTAATTGTTTCATAATGCATTTGAATTATTTTCTTATATACCTCTTACACTAAACAAATAAAGAACTGCTACAAATAAGGTGGTTCGTCTTTCATCCTATTACTAACCACCATCCTCACCATTCATCAAATTTTATTCGTGGAAGTTTTGCCCGGGACATCCAGTTTGTAATTCCTTTTAATTTTTCAGCAAATATTTTTCATCTGCTTGTTCAAAATCTTATATACACCATAATCGTCTGATACAAGATGTGAGACAGTGCAAGTGCACAGTGGAACTCCTGCTTTCCTGATACTGTCTATGACAGGGACAGCGATCCAATGGCACGCATGCCAATTATGGCACACGACCAAATAATTTGGGCACAGCATTAATTAAGTAGGTACCTAATCAATACAAGTAATTTATTTTTACTTGTACATAATTTAAGGTCGTGGTAACAAAATGCATCGTGAACGAAACTACCTGTGTCAGAACGACCACAGATTGCGTAACAGAAGTATATTTCGAGCAAATTTCTGAAGGAACGGACCGAGCGAGGGAGCGTAGGTGGCGGGAGGGGTGCGAAATTCACTTATTCATTTGTTTGTTTTTGTTGACATCGTTGTCTTCTTTTACCAGTTATGCATAGTCCTTTCATTTTTTAAACTAATTTCGTTAATGCAGCAGCTTGTTTGAGTTACGTGTACAAGTATTCAACATGGCTATTTTGGTAAAAAAAAAAAAAGAAAAAAATAAGTGTAAGACAAAGTGTAATAGAAAATTTCAATCTTGACGGACTGAGAAATATGGCATGATTAATAAATGTGATAAAGCGGTGTGTGCTTTATGTTCTGGAACAGTATGCAGATCATCATCTGTAAAATGGTGCTATGAAACAACTCAAATATCTCTTTGTCAAAAAAGTGAACCAGAATTATATGAAAGACTCACCTCCAAACCATTTGTCATGACTCCACTTCAGCTTGCATGCTGCTAAAGTAACAAAGAATGAACATAATATAAGATATTTGGCATCTAATTTGCAACAACAGAAGATGTATTAGTTTCGTTTTATTTCTTTTCCCATTAGTCACTAAGACAAGATTGTTTGATGGCACATCATGGCTTCATTCAGCATTTCTTTAGAAAAAATGGCACGTAGATCAATAAACGTTCGCCATCTCTGGTCTATGAGGTGTTTGATCTCTAATTTCTTCAATAGGAGGTGATTCATATCTTCAAATGCAAATGTAGCATGAACTCTGTGTTGTTTGAAGCGGCCATGGTTGAATTTTAGTCTGCTGAGTCTGCAGGGACATTTATAGATCTCATGCAATGGATGGGAAGGAATCTCTGGGTATATGTGTCCATAGTGTTGGCCTTGAGTTACTAGTGTTCTGCTTGACCTTCATATTACTTTTGAGTTGATCAACTAAGTTTGTTAAGTCAATTGTTTTAACATACGTTTCAGGCACCGGTTTGCATTTTTTTTTAAATCTGTTTAATGTCTCTCTAACAGCGAGGTCTTTAGAGACGGGAATGGATGAGGGGCAAGGAATGGGAAGGAATTCGGCCATGGCCTTTTTAAGGAAGCATCCCGGCATTTGCCTGGAGTAATTTGGGAAACCATGGAAAACCCAAATCTGGATGCCCGGACGGGGATTTGAACTGCCGTCCTCCCGAATGCGAGGCCAGAACGCTAGCCGTTACACCACCACGCTTGGTACCGGTTTGCAGATCGACTACATGGCTTTAGGCAGGGATATTCATGTGAGGGGTGTAAGGGTTTGGGAGAGACAATACTAGTCTTTTCCAACCAAATGTCAACCTCTCCTTCGCGTGGTGCACCCTGTTTGCACGGACGAGGCTCTGGCGACTGAAAGATTCCCGGTATAAGGAGTCACCCAATGCTTGCCAACGGCCTCCGAAAGGAGGGCGGAAGAGCGGGGAGTGGTTCAGGGCACCCTCTTGCCCTTGGGGTTGGAAACGGCCCCTAAAGGCGGATGAATCAGAAATGATCAACGGCATGGGGATGCAGAAGGCAACGGGAAACCACTGCATTAAAGACCCAAAGGGTATCCCGAGGACATGTAATCCTCTCAAATTACATATATCATGATGGCTTCTTCCTGGGTAAAATATTCCAGAGGTAAAATAGTCCCCCAATCGGATCTCCGGGTGGGGACTGCTCAGGGAGGAGTCATCAGAATGGATAGAAACATTCTACGAGTCGGAGCGTGGAATGTTAGAAGTCTGAATAGGGCAGGTAGGTTAGAAAACTTAAAAAGAGAGATGATGGATCAGAGGAGAAGGTACAAAAATGCTCAGGATGAAGCAGGAAGAGAGCAGTACAGGCAATTTAGAAATCAAATAAATAGGAAATGCAAAATAGCAAAAGAAAAATGGCTACAAGAAAAGTGTGAAGAAGTAGAAAAGGAAATGGTCGTACCAAAAGTAGATGTTGCATATAGAAAGATCAAACAGAATTTTGGAGAAATGAAGAAAAGAGGTATGAACATTAAAGCTGCCGATGGGAAACCTCTTTTAAGCTCAGAAGATAGAGCTAACCGATGGAAGGAATACATTGAGAAACTATATGATGGGGACGACTTGAACAATAGTGTATTGGAAAAGGAAGGCGATGTCGACATTGATGACTTAGGAGATCCTGTTTTGAGAACTGAATTTAATAAAGCTCTGAATGACTTGAAAGCAAATAAGGCAGTTGGATTTGATGAGATCCCTGCAGAACTTCTTAAATCTCTAGGAGAGGAAGGAATCGAAAGATTATTCAAGCTGATATCAAAAAGTTATGAAACAGGAGAAATTCCAACTGATTTTAATAAAAATATCATGTTCACACTTCCAAAGAAAGCACAAGCCGACAAATGTGAGAATTATCGCACCATTAGTCTAACATCACATGCTTCAAAATTACTGACTAGAATAATATACAGAAGGATGGAAAGGGTAGTAGAAGAGATAGTAGGTGAAGATCAGTTTGGGTTTAGGAAAAATCGTGGTACAAGGGAAGCAATTCTGTCTTTAAGATTAATACTTGAAGGGCGGATCAAGAAAAACAAAGATACTTTTATGGCATTTGTTGATTTAGAAAAAGCTTTTGATAATGTTAGGTGGGACAAGATGTTCAAAATTTTAAAGAAGTCAGGTCTAAAGTATCGAGATAGAAGAATACTCTATAAACTATATAAGAATCAAGTGGCTGTAATAAAAGTAGAGAATCACGAGAGACATGCATCGGTTAAAAAGGGTGTGAGACAAGGTTGTAGTCTATCCCCGTTAATATTCAACTTGTATGTAGAAGAAGCAATGAAGAAAGTCAAAGAAAAATTTCCATGCGGCATAAGTTTTCAGGGAGAAAAAAACAGTATGCTACGATTTGCTGATGACATTGTCTTGTTAGCAGAGAGGGCTGAGGATATTGAGAAGTTATTGAATGGCATGAACAAAATACTGAAGGAAGATTTTGGACTGAATATAAATCAAAGTAAGATAAAAGTGATGAAATGTAGCAGAAATGATACCAATAGTAGCAGATTAAATATAAAAATAGGATCGGATGCTATAGGAGAAGTGAGTGAGTTCTGTTACTTGGGAAGCAAAATTACAACCGATGGCCAAAGCAGGAATGATGTTAAAAACAGAATAGCGCTAGCAAAAAGAGCCTTCATGAAAAAGAGAAACCTTTTAGTTTCAAATATTGATCTAGGAATTAGAAAGAACTTTTTAAAACTCTATGTGTGGAGCACAGCACTTTACGGTAGCGAAACATGGACTTTAGGAATACCGGAAAGAAAGAAACTTGAAGCATTTGAAATGTGGTGCTACCGAAGAATGCTAAAAATTAGGTGGAAAGACAAAGTAAGAAATGAACGAGTTTTGGAAATGATGGGTGAGGAAAGAAGTTTATGGAAGAAGCTTACAGGAAGAAGAGACAGGCTTTTAGGTCATATTTTGAGACATGCTGGATTGGTTAATTTGTTAGTAGAGGGAACAGTCGAAGGTAAGAACTGTAGAGGTAGACAGAGATTAGAATATATGAAGCAGATAATTGAGGACGTGGGTTGTAAGGGGTATGTAGAAACGAAAAGGTTAGCACAAGATAGGAAGGGATGGAGGATTGCATCAAACCAGTCTAAAGACTGACGACAGCAAAAAAAAAAAAAAAATTCATGTGAATATCAGAAGGTGGGCTATAAGCAAGATAACTGAAATGAATTGGACAAGGGAAGCCAATATGATAGTGTGGTCTTTATAAAGCATTTGGCAGAGTGAACTATAAAATTGTTTTAAGTAAACAGAAATATATTGGATTGGATGAAAAAGTTACTTGCTGGGTAGAGGAATTCTTAAAAGACAGGAAGCAAAGTGTTAATAGTAGGAAATAAATTATCAAAAGAGGTGGAAGCGTTTATGGGAGTGCCATCGGGTAGTGTATTGGGATCGCTGCTGTTCATTAATCTAATAAATGATTGTGTTGGTGGGTTATGGTCAGAATTTAGACTGTCTGCAGATGATATAATAGTATACAGTAGGATCAAATTGGTGAAGACTGAACAGCTGCAGGGGAACCTGGATAGAATATTTAAATGGGTAGGTAAGCATGAAATTTAGATAAATGCCAAGAAGAGTCAGCTTATTAGGTACACAGATAAAAAACTAAAGGCTAATTATGATTATATGGTGGGGTCAGATGGCTTTTTGAAGGCTTGAAGTGTCATTATCTTGGCATAACATTTTGTAACAAACTCAGCTGGACAGAGCATATTGGGCAGGTGGTAGGAAAAGCTTACAAAATCCTTCATTTCCAGGAGAGGGTGATGAGAGGATGTACCAGAGTAGTTAGGAAATTGGGTTACAATACTTTGGCCTGACCATTGGTTGAATATAGTGGTGTAGTTTGAGACCCACATATTGTATATTGTGTATCAAATACAGGAGTTGTAGTGCATGCAAAGAAGAGCAGCTAGATATGCTTGTGGAAATGACTAGGGTAGTTGACAATGGAGTGTTAGCTCCATTGCAATTAAAAATTAATAATAATAATATTTCAACAGACAATTGGTTGATACATTGTACTTTACCTTATTTAAATTGAATCTTGATAAACGATGCTTACCACAGGACTGGAAAACTGCAATAATAGTACATAAAGCAGGGGTGACAAACTACAGGCCAAATAGTTTGACATAGTAGATAAATTTATGGAGAGTTTGATATGCAACCATATTAGAAATATACACGAGGCACGTAATTGGTTTTCTAGCCAGCAATATGGATTTAGGCAAGGATATTCATGCAAATTTCAGTTGGTAAGTCATATATATGATATTTCTATGAAAAGGAAAGATAAAATACACCAAACACTCACCAAAGTTGAAGGGAGGAGGGCAGCAGCTGCAGTATGAAAAGAAGCGGAAGAGAAAATGGGAGTGCTAAAGTGTAGTGTATTGGGGCCTTTACTATTTTTTGTTCTAATGAATGATTGTGTTGATGACTTACTGTCAGAAGTTAGGTTGTTTGCAGATGGCATAATGTTATATAACAGGATCAAAATGGCAGAAGACTGAATGGCTGCAGGGTGATCTGGACAGCATATCTATTTGCATAGGTCAACAAGTGATGAATATAAATGCAAAGAAGAATAAGCTTATTAGGAACACAGATCAAAGAAAATTAAAGGTTGATTATAATTATAAGGTGGGGATGGTTGCTTGTTGAATACTCAAAATATAAATACTTTGGCACAACATTTGATAGCAAATTCAACTGCACTGGACACATTGAACACATAATACGAGAGGGATTCAGAATCCTTCACTTGTTTGAGAAAGAGTTTATGGGTTTTACCAGAGAAGTAAAGAATTTGGGTTTCAAAACTTTGGTCAGACCATTGCTTGAATATGATGGTGTAATATGAGAATCACATTTTGGGTATCAAATACAGAAGTTGGAGGTGGTGCATAGAGGAAAAGCTAGATATATCTCTGAAAATTACCACTGAACACAATCAGTAACTGATTGAATTAAGGTGTTGGAATTGAATTCACTGGAAGACAGTAGGAGGGTAAGAGATTCATGCAAATGTATAAGCTGTATATTGGTGATTAGATGGTGAAAGATACCGGGGAAAAATTAAAAGGTGCATCAAAGGGAAAACATGACCATGACCACAAGATGGCACTTGATTTCAGGCTTAAAAGGTGTGGGAAAATTTTCTTTCATAGTTAAGGGGTCAAGGATTGGAATCACTAAGAGAAATAATGAATAATATACCAAAAATTCTGAAATAATTTAGAGTTTAAATTCATAGAGTGCAAAAAGTAGGTGTTTTCAGGTAAGAGAAAAAATGGGTGTATGGGGAAATTGGCACCAGAGTGTGTGCTCCATCACAATTAAATTAAATTAACAACCATGTGTCTTCCATAAAATTTAATTAACCTTCTACAGCTGTTGTCTATGTTCCCATTTATTCACAATTAAGAGTATCATTTTTCATGATAATGGGTTCCAAAATCATTTTGGAAGGCATTCACATCTGAGTCAACATCCACCTAGTTAAAATATTGCTTAAACCTGCTATTTTAGTTCAAGATATCAACCATCTAATAATTATAATGTCATTTTGTTATTGATAGTACTTACTCTTGCATTTTCAGCTTGCAATGGATGGTGTTCGACTTATTGAATATAGGGATCATATTTTTTTAGGACGCTAACAGTGTTACTGTAGAGACATTTTTGGTTAGTATTCTACATAAAAGTTTAATGACACTGAAAGTGTAGTAACATCATCCTAAATATAGTCTTACATACAAGAAACCTGAAACAATCACTAGAGTTGTCATTCAAGTATCACTTGCTCCCATGTTTTTATAAACTTTCTTTCTATATTACTCCAGACTTCTTTTAAAGATGCATCAATCTGCAGGCCTGGCATCTGCTGCATCAGCTGCCGAATTAATCTTGTATTTACTTCACATGATGCCAGTTTCAGGACCCTGTTAAAAAGATTGCACACTCGTTAGTAGTCTGTGATTCATAGTTAAAACTATCCCATACACCTTCACTAAGTTCTAACATTGAAAATTAAACTTCAGAATGAGGAATGTAAAAGATGTCATGGTAGGATCTCATCACATGACAAATCAAAATTACAAACAGAACAGAAAGAGGAATAAACTATTACTAACTACAGACATTACCAGGACAGACACAAAAATGCCATGCACATAAAACAAAGATGTAACTCACAAATTTGAACATCACAATATCAGGAGTAATGGTTGAGAAATTAGAAGCTGGCTGTTTAATATCAGTCAACTAGAAATAAGGATAGGGGAAGAATGGAGGGAGCAGAGATCAAACAAGGAACATTGGGAAGGAAAGTGAAGAATGTGGAGTTAAACATATAACAGATTTTTTAAAAATCAATAAATAGTAAAATAATTCAATATAACTATGGTAAGCAGTGGCTCAAGTTGGGCCTAAAAGGAATGAAAAATACAAAAAATTAAAAAATGATGTTATGAGAGAAATTAGAGAACTAGAAAATTGTAAAGGGACCAGTGTGGATGAGATTAATGATTGTGTCATACCTCAAAATATTATTTGAATTGACTTTGGAGGCTTGCTGCTTATCTGTAGTAGCAGTATAAGTGTAAATCAGTGGAAACCAATAGGACTGAAAGTTACAGGCCAATTAGTTTAAAATCAATCACAGGTAGAGAGAATACAACCACATCAGTAATATCAGTGAAGAAAGAAACTGGTTTTGAAAATGGCAATATGGATTTAGGAGAGGTTTTACATGTAAATCTTAACTAATAGGCTACACATCTCTCCAAGGTATTTGGCAAAACAGTGTTTTTCAATCTGTGGGTTGCAACCCTAAGGAGGGTCACCAAGTGGTGCTCAGTGGTTCACAGTTGCAAGCCAGATAAAAGCAAAAAGCAAGGGCTGTAGGTCTTGCACTAAAATAATCCACGACATCAGCTTGTAAAATTCTGACCGTAGCTACCACCAATACCATTCATGGGTGGTCATTAACAAATGCATAATTTCATGTATTATCCCATTGAACCCATTTGGAACCTAGTAAATTACAGTCAATTACCAAGATGAACATCTGATTAATAGAAGAATCCTGATACTCTTCTAATACTCATGTAAATTAGCTACCCCAGAAATAATATTGTTGAATACTTAATTGAGTAAAAGAATAAACAATTAACTTTTTCCGTCCTCAAAAATTTGAGTTTCAATATTAAAGAACATCGGTTGCTGAAAGTATCATGCTTCTTTCTCTATGATTCTGTAAGAAAGGAAAAAAAATAGTATGAAAGTATCCAAATTGTGTTACAATGTTCTAATGGATTATTTTCTTGTTTATCTACAGTAATACATTAGGCTGTTTGCAAATGGCAAAATGTTGTACAATAGGACTGTAATTAGAGAAAATTGTCAGCAAATGTGAATGGATTTAGACAGTATCAAGTTAGGTAGATAAGATTGGAATAAATATAAATGCCTAAAAGATTCAGCTATTAGATACATAGCCACAAAAATAAGGAATAAATATATTGTCAGTACCTGGGAATACCAGTTGACAGTAAGTTAAATCTAGCAGTGCACATTAAGGAGATTGTACAGAAAGGGTTCAGAGTGTTATGAGAGGATTTAAGAGAGAGATGGGTGGCAAAACTTCGGTCAGTACCTTGCTGGAGAATTGAGGGAAGATATACAAAATACTGGAGTTGAAATGGGTGCAAATAATGGCAACTAAATTTTTCTGTGGAAATGTACTGGTAACAGAAATGATAAAAGGTTTGCGTTTGGGGTCGCTACAGGATAAAATGACAATAAAGAGGATTGTGGGCTTCTACAAGTACACATATACTGGGGATGAGGCTTGGTTAAGAGAAGATTTAGAAGCAGCAGGGAAGAGAGGATCATGATAAGAAATTAGTAAATGATTTCTGGAAAAAGTAGTAGGATAGTATATATAGCATAGAGTCAGGGACTAGAAGAATTTATCTAAAGGGGTAATGAAGGATATACCTCAGATTGTGAGGGTTATTAAGTTAAAAACTTGTAGGTAGGTATGAAGGGAAATTGATAGCAGGCCGTAAGCCCCACACAATTAATAAATAATAGTAACATCCTTGTTATCAAAATAATATTGATATCAACACCATGTATTACACAGGTAGGCTACCATCTGCAAAGTCTTGCCTTTGTTAGGTTGGGGCTTTGCAACACTTTGCCTAAACTGTGAATAACTAAGTTCATGACCTGTGTAGCCTTCTAGTACTTTCAATATTTAATAAAACGGCCGCCTCAAATTCATATTATGAACCCCAGATGTGAAGGGTGTAATGAATAATTTTACTTGACACAGTTTTTGGATCACACAATATCAATATTCTTGAAAACTTCACTCGTACATTGTCGATACCAGAATTGCGGATAAGACATCAGACAACAATATTTAACCAGATATTCAGTACCCAATGATTGGGTACTGAACATCTTTAATTGTTTCAAATCTTCCATTTCTACACACACATACACAAATGTTCATTTTTGCCCAACACTAGAACATGTTACATACCTGAGATTGACAAGTTTTCCAGGTATCCTATCATAAGGAAAGTTGCAGGCAAAATGAGTAAAGCAAAAGCTGAGGATCTCCAAAGATGAAATATCGAGTATGTAATCCAGACCAGGTTCTAGATATCTCAAGTCACACAGCTCAATGAATAACTTCCGCAGGGTTGGCACCTGGGCCACATGAAACATTGCCTCTCCACGCAAGTCTCCACAGGAAGTAAAAGCTAACCTGTATGTACAATGACAAACATGAGCTACTTGTATTAAAAAAGCACACCAATCCATTACAGTATACTGAAAGGACCTAGTTATTTATATAAAATAGTGAGTACACTAAATATTACATCCTTTAATACAAGGGAACATGAGTAACTCATAGTCTGGTCCTAAAATACAAGCAGCATTGAAGATTAACTAAACTTCTTGCTTGGAAACTGAGACAAGGTGGTTTTAATGAGAGAACAGGTTTGGAGATATTGCAAGTTTTAGTCATTAACTCTAACCGTGGATCTAGTGCTTGAATCTGATGTGTATTGAAGTTCATAAAGGTTCATAAATCATGATTTGATTGCCAACCTGTTTACTGTTACTACCACAACAGATAACAGTTTAAAATGGTACATATAACTGAAAGGCAGTTCTAAAATCACTGAATATATAAAAAACTTATATAAAACAATATTTTGGACACAGCCCTTACTTATGATTGTAGAAGATGAAGTATATAGCTTGGTTTGCTTGAGCACCCTTGGTGACAATTGGTGCTTGTGTGATCGGAGACGTGCTGTAATTTCTCCAATCATGAGTAACGGCTATGCCCAAAATACTATGTTTTTGTGTTTTTGAAGTGTTTTTTTTTTCTGTTACCATAGCTCATTTTCCATTAAATATAATTAGTGGGGTGTCTAATTTATCTTTTCTACCCAATAAATACCAAAATATTTCCACGAAATCAAATCCTTGAATGAGTCAATCTATTAATGAGTCACATACTTTTCAAGCTTGGTGAGGCGATATAATAGCCTGAGAGCTTGATCTTTGAGATTTTTACAAAATCGCAGGCAAAGCTCTTGAAGTTGAGGACAACCTTCACAAATGGCTTCCATAAAACAATCCTCCATTCTACAATCAGTTATATCAAGCACCTGCAAGCGTGAAAGTCCACCAGACCTATGAGACAGAACACAGGGAATATGGTAATAGAATATCTGAAACAAGAACAACTTCCAAATTATATGTGTAGCAAATAAAAGTGATAAAAAAGTCTCAATTAAATTATTTCAAGTTAAAGAAGGGTCTATAAAGCAACCACTGGTTATGGCACATCACAGCAGATCATTGCAGATATAATACTACAAAGATACAGAGAAAAGTGAAATAGTTAATTTTGTTTAGGTTTACTAAGCAATAATTTGAAGTATTTTAAGAAATTATAAGTGCTTACTGGATAGCATGTGAAATCCCTCCAGCTTTACACAACCAATAACTATTTATGATCAGTGAATGGAGAGTTGACAGGTGGCCCAGTGTAGATAATGCCTCTTGTTCTTCATCATTTAAAACACTTGAGTGATTCCGATCCCGATCACTTATTTCTAAGAACAGCAATGAAGTGCACATTTTCAGTTGCAGAAATATGCACCTGTGGACCATAGTATGTTATACAACAAAATGATTTGTATCAATTATGAAAGTATTATATTTATTTTAGAAAGAAAGATAAAATAGAAGTAATAACTATGTGAAGTTTAACTCAGCAAGGGATATAAAAAATGCTACCCAATATCACATGATTATAAGCAATAAAAATTTTGTTTTATAATGTGTTCCATCTATAAAGATGATGCTTACATGGCTGTAAAAGCACAGACAGGGAACAGATAAAAGAAAAATTGGGATAGGTGGTTACAAAAGGGCCAAAGCAAGTTATCCGTTGTTTGTGATATCATTTTTAAGTGATTAAATATGAAATATAATGAAAAATTTGGTGCTGATTATGAAGAGAATTAATATTTATGACATTTTGCACATTTATTTATGGTTAAAACACAGAATAATGTTTTATGAAGGTATAGATATATTTCAGACCATCCACAAATAAACAGTGAGGAAAGCAGAATATAATCCAAAAGGAGTGGAGCTAAATAATTAAAGCTTTAGATGAGGGCTTTCTCTTGGTCAAGTACTCAGATCCCCAGCTAAGACCCATTGGTCACAGAGATTTTTCATTTGGCCCACAAATCTTTAAAAAATACTACCTCAGTTTAAAGATTTGTGGGCCAAATGAAAAATCTCTGTGGCCAATGGGTCTCTTGGTCAAGTACTCAGATCCCCAGCTTGAAGCCAGGTCTTATGTCACATGTGTGGCACATTTCAAAGGTCCAGTTCTCTGCCCACATTTTCACCAATCTGAAGTTGCTGACCACATGTTAGAAATATTGAATTATGAAAAGATAATAATTTTTGTGTTGGCAGGGAGATCTCTGATGGCGTATATTTCTGCAGAGCTGAGATTCTTAGAGGCAATTGGGGGCTTTTATTAATTAATTACTCTTATTCCCAGCATCCCTTCTGAGCTAGGACCTCTGGGATGTGAAACATATCATGGTTAAAATACATAATACAATAATAATCATAAAGGGAAAATATCATATGTTACAAACAAAATAAACATTAATATTTATAAGTGAATTTAGCAAAAGGCGTTTTAGATACAATTAATTCTGTTATACAAATTTTTGATTGGAGTAAAAGGAATTGCCATTAAGATAATTCTTCAGTTTTTCTTTAAATACATCTTTATTAGCAACAAACTGTTTTATACTTTTATAAAGTTCATTAATAAATAACTCCTCCTTCTAGTAATGACAAGTATATTTGTGTTATGTAGAAGCTATTATTGATTGTTGTAAAGAAATTGTGTTTCTCAGAGTTTGATGTAATTAAGTTAAAATGTCCAATGGCAAAACTATAAGAAAATACATACACTGAAAAGTCAATGTAAGACTTTTAAAAAGTTTGTCCACAAAAGGGTCTTGGTTTTACCCTACACAAAATCCTAGCATCTCTTTCCTAAGCTTCAAATTTTTTTTGTCACTTTGTGAAGAGTTTCCCCCAAAAATTATGTCATTTGACATGACTGAATGAAAATAAGAATGATTTGTTAGTTCCAGATCTGCCGCGAGGAACGATGTTCTTATTGTGACAATTAAGTTTTTCCCGGCGTATGGTAGACAGGAATTCTTCACAGGTCTTCTGCCGGATAAGATCTTTTAAACACGACGTTTCGGCAGTCACCTCCGTTGCCTTCATCTGGTGAGATGTCATCGCGAAGTAGCTTCCGCGACGGTTCGACACCGAATTCGAACCACATTCGGTGTCGAACCGTCGCGGAAGCTACTTCGTCATGACAGCTCACCAGATGAAGGCAGCGGAGGTGACTGCCGAAACGTCGTGTTTAAAAGATCTTATCCGGCAGAAGACCCGTGAAGATGTTCTTATTGCTAACGTGGCACCAGTTATTCAGTAGTAATATGATGTATTCTGGCTAACTGACTTTCTCATCTATTTGAATGTTAAAGAATTTTATGCTCTTTGTTTTCCAAGATTGTTATATTTTTTAATTTCTAAATAAACCTAATGCATTTTATTACAATTTAATTTTAATGAATTTGTGTTAAACCAATTTGCTTCATCACAGAGGTCTATGAGTATGTCATTTGTATGTAATTTTGAATTTAATTTTTTTTTTTCCGCTCGTCAGGTTTGTTTCATCTGAAAATAAAATGCTTTTAACCTTTTTGGGTAAGTTGAGGTAAAATAAAAATACATAACGGGTCTTAAGACAAAGTCGCATTGTAATTTTACCACATTGTAATTTCTCCAAATATGAGGCAGCAGAAATATCTCCCCCCCCCCCCCCCCACTCTTGACATCTCTTAAACCCAAAACCTATAACGTGAATGCCATATTACCCCATAATATTCATTAGCTAAGATTTTCTATGCTGATCCTCCCACTTAGGTAGTATATATTCATTTGTCAAACTCTTTAACAGATGTAGAACGTTTAAATGTGTCCCCACCAGCTCCACAATGTGTCTCGCTCGAGTTTATTATCAAATAATATGCCAGGATAAGACTTCATCAAGCAATTTCTTCAAAATTGTATAATGATTCAAAACATTTATTTTCGTACCTAATAAGCTGTCTGTTTTTAACATTTATCTTCATTGCATATTAATCTACCCAAATATGTAGATACCTTGTTCAGATTACACCGTAGCTGGACAAAATAACAGTAAGAGAAAATGAAATTGATTGGCACTCATGATAAGAGAATGTTGAAGGGAAACACCACAGTGGGATTTATACAGGTCTCTGCAAGCTTGTAACAGTAGAATATGGCAGGGTTATGAATAATTTCACTGGTGATTTAGTTAGTTAAATGTAGCATCTGACAGGAATATATGTTCTGGGAGTGTACAGTGTAAGGACTAAAACTGCTGTACTGGGGTGGAGTATACGTTTAGTCACCTTAACTGAACGTTGACCTGTAGAAATGCACTCAGAATTTGAGTTAATAAATTTAAATGGCCATGTGCTAGCTTGGATACCTCAACTGTAAAGTTTGTTGGCCACCACAAAGCTTATTTGAACCAAAAGCTGAGGAAAGGTTACTATCCAGTACTAATGCATGTCAAAATCCACTTTGATGAAAAATTAGAAGTTTATTAAACAGTCATATTTTGAAAAATAACAGTTACAGTTGAGTAGGCAATCGAACTAAACGTTTCCAAAAATTACAAATTATGAAGAGGAAGGTTTCCCCATTGGAAAATTTATAAGTTCAAAGTCATTGCTAATGAAAGTCACTTGTCAGAAAATTCAACATGTCCACAATGCGACCATTGCATGGTTCAACGGTTTCCAGCTATTACTTGGTCTACCACGACACGACGAAACATACTATTACAGGTTCACTACGCACAACGTTCCCGGATAAAAGACGAAATTGGGCCTCTACCTATATACCCCCAGCCACATGATTGATGGGTTCTAATGCTTACCAAAAAATAGTGACAGTATGTGATTGTAGGATGTGTTCAAAATTTAATCGTGTGTAGCCTGGCCATCAAGGTTTATAAAAAGTGTTTAACAAAAATTCTCAAATGATTAGCTTTCTTATAAATGAATTTAGTTTACTAGCACAATCGTAATAAGTTTCTGAAAAACCATTGGTAATTCCCTGAAATGCATGTTATTTATGCAACTTTTTAGTCAACCCTGCTGAATTATAAATTATCGTGTTAAAATTAGTGTCATTGTGTTCTACGTTTGCTCTTGATTTCAATCGTATAAATTTTATTATGATCGGTGGTGTAATGGCAAAGTTATTAGTTTGACAAAAATCAGGTTTGAAATTGTTTAGCAGACACTTGGTTTCTATTTCATAATTATTTAAGTGCTACTTATATCGAAAAAGTGTTGTTAGCTGAATTTTTCTCTTATTTAGTTATGTGTTTTAACAGTTGTTTTATTTACGGAATTGCAAATAAATTTTGAATACTACCACGTTTCTGTTTACGACGAAATTACTTTAAAATTGGTTTAATATTTGATCTCCAGCATCGAAAATTTTGAATTTTTAATATGTTATACTCGATTTTCATTCTTTCAGGAAATTTACTTTTTAGTTCGTGAAATTATCGAAAACGTGTGGTTAAAAATGTCGAAAGTGCGTTCAATGAAGTCTTTAAAATTTTATTTTATTTATTTACATGGTCTGAAAGTATTGAATTTTACTGAATATAACTTTCTTTCTAATTATTATTATAAAATTACTGTACCGCATCGAAAAGGGTTAGGAATTAGTGAAATTAACACGTAACCTAAAATCGATTGTTTACAACTTGGATAATAAAGGATTACCCTATTTCAGGTTAGTTTAAATGTTATTTATTCTTATAAAATGTTTATTTAGAGCTTATATTGTGTGTTAAGTGGCTTTACTGTTTCTAAATTGGCTTATTTATTGACTTAGCTTGCAGTATCAGCTTCTGCAAGAATCGTTTCTCATATCCTGTAGTAGCAAACTGAAAAATTATATATTCACTGTAAAGCTTACTCCCTCCCTTATGCTCTGTAGCTAAGAAATCTAGAATTTACCCAAATTCTAAGATGCTTACAACAGGTTCATGTGAATAGTGATCAGCTCACATCATGATTAAATTACCGGGACGGTTACTATAAAAGTGCAGAGGTGGTGGACATACTGTGTGCTGATTAATGGACAAATCCAAGGATAATCACACTTAGATATGTCTTCTGATTGGCAACATTATTGAGTCGCAACAAATGTGGAATAGAATATGGTTCATTAGTTGATTATTTGAATTTAATGGACTACTCATATTCATTCACCTTTGTTTATGAACCTTGCAACTACGGTGACAAAGCACTGGGTATGAAGTGTCTGGTGGTTAGTTCTGGTGTATGAGTGATGATTAAATAAAATCCTTCAGTAAACTGTGCCATTAACTAATAATGTTTGCTGGCTTCTATTGGTAGCATTTAGTGGTTCCTGAATTATGACATATCTAGCCATCCATTTCGAAACAGCTTATTAGGCTGGAGAACCAAATATTCAAACCTGCAATCTGTTGTAATATCGCAGAGGTGATATCAGTAGTAATAAGAAACATTAAATGAGCTAGCAAAATCCTGAATTATTTAACCATTTTAACTAACAATTACTTTCATAATGATGTTACAAGTATGAGGAACAAATAACAAAATGATAAAGGTTAATGTGAAAGTTAAAGAACATAAGATGAAATTTGCAAGCACCTTAGAATTTGGTTAAATTCTACTTTTCTTGGCTACAGGGCATAAAGGAGGGGGAAAGCCTTCCAAAAAAAAAAAAAAAAAATTATTCATCTCTTAACTACAGGATATGGGAGACACGATTCATGCAGAAGCAGATATTGCAGTCTAACTCAGAACATACGGCAATTTAAAAGCAATAAAGTAATTCAGCACATAATACAAGCCCTAAATAAAGAGTTAATAAAAGTAAATAACCTTTAAACTAACCTGAACCAGTGTAATCCATAGTTACCCAACTTGTAAACAGTAGATTTTGGTTGCGTGACTATATCCCTAATGCTCAACATTTTTTTGATGCAGTAAAGTATTTCTATAATAATAATAATCCAAAAGAAAGCTAAATTCACTAAAAACCAATAATTTCAGACAGTATAAATAAAGTAAATACAATTTTAAACACTTCGTTGGACACACTTCCATTTTCAACATCACATAACAACACATTTTCGATAATTTCTGGAGCTAAAAAGTAAATTTAATGTTAGAATAAAGAACCTGGTACTACATATTAATGTTTTAAAGCATTCCATTCAGTATAATTAACATTAAATCAGTTTTAGAATACTGACATTGTAAGTACAAACATGGTAACTTTCAAAATTAAACTGTGAACAAACAAGACCACTTCAGTGAATAAAACAACTTTTAAAACGTGTAATAAAATAAAAGAAAAATTCAGAAAGTAACACTTCCTCAAAATAAGCAGCACTATAATAGTAATTAACAAGAGACTAGGTTTTTTATTTTAAAAAAAAAAACTTATCTGACCAGGCAGTTTTCACCTCCGTTTTTGTGAGGTTAATAACTTCTATAATACACCACCAATAATAATAAAAGTTACAGTTTTTAAATCAGGAGCAAACACCGAACACAATGACAGAGGTTTAAACACTATAATTTATAGTTCAACGGTAATTTCTAAAATTGAGGAAACGAAATGTAAACAAGAGGATTTACCGACAGTTTTCAGGAAGTCAGTTACTATTACACACACATATTTTAATTTTTTAGAGTAAACTGTTTAAATTTAGAATTAAGGTCATCATAAACTCAAAAAACCTTCACATCATGTACTATATACTGTTAAATTCGGAACACTGGGGATAACAAAATTCTGACAGACTATTTTGGACGGCGAGGTGACACAGAAGGTAGGCGTCAAAAGGTATATAATGTGGCACAGAGGCCATCCTTCTTGCCTTGTACTTTGTGTTGTGAAGCAGGCTATGTGTTAGATAGTTTAGAGAAAACTGTTTGGTGGTGCTTGTGTCGGCCAATGATTATGGCTTCCGAAAGACCTTCAGTTTGTAACGCCAAGCGCAACTGGCAACCATGATGGAATATTCTCGTAGGACTTTGGTGTAAACAGTGACTATGAAACTTTAATTCTTTAATAAGTTTTAGTCTGGTATTTATTCCTCTTCATGACTTGCGATTTTTGGAGATGTTTAGTCCGATTTAGCCATTTCAACTGTAATTGTGAGTTTTGAATGTGACTTTGAAATATATTGAAAATATTTCATAAAGTGAACGTTGCATATTTTCGTATGACTAGTAACCTTTTCTTTCCTAAGGAATGAGGGAAGTGGCGACTGTAATGCATTACAGATGATTTATCCAGGCTCATACATGGTTATACAGTTTTATTTAAGAAAATTTTGTCAGAACTGAAAGCAAGTTAAAGGTTAGCTAAGGTGATTAAACCAATACTTCACTCTGGTATGTGGTTTGATCCTTTACAAATTGAGCAGGAGAATACAAGTTTTGAAGATAATCTCTAGCAACTGTTGACAGGAGCAATCAAATGATAATGGGGGACCTCAGTTCATGTGTTTATAGTGCATGAAATGTTTTCTATGAAATATAGTTGTTTCAAAGATGTAAATACATGTCACTGGGAGAAAACTCACATATATAAATAATGGTTTACAAGATAACCATTGCATTACAGACACAAAGGATATCCCATGAACAAATAACCTTCATAATTCACATATGGAACAGTGGCTTCATGCTGTATAAAATATTCCAGAGATAAAATAGTCCCCCAAGTTAATCTCCAGGTGTTGCCTGTTAACGGAAGAGTCATCAGAAAGGATAGAAATGTTCTATGAGAAAGAGTGTGGAATATTAGAAGTCTGAATATAGCAGGAGAGCTTAAAATTGAGCTAGAAAGACTTCAATTAACAGCAGACATTTTTGGGTTTAGATTAAGAGGAAGAAAGCACAATATTGCTAGGAAACATAAAATAATTAGCACACTTGCTGTCAAGGGAGTTACTGGTGTGGGCTTTCTAATGTACAAGAGAATAGGAAAACAGATGAATTATTATTAACAATTTAGTGTTGGTTATTATCTTGTTGAGGCCCAGTCCCTGTTCTAACAGTTGCTGAAGAAATGGCTAATTGATGCTCACCAGATATAATGTTTGAATTAGTGTGTAATATCTTTGAGTTTTTTGTTAGTTTATTTTAAGTATTTTTTGCTTTTTATATACTTTATATTTAAATAAAAAATACTACATGATTGTTGCAGGCCATTTCTTCCACAGTTTCTTGTTAAACTATTAATTATTATTTTAATAAATAATGCCACTGCAATTATTGTCAACTGTTTTTAACATTTAATAGTTTAAAAATTACTGTACGCTATTTACTGCCATTTCCTTTTTCCTGTCCACAATGAATTTCCAGATTTTCAATACTCATGTTTATGACCATCAACCCTAACTACATACTCTTCTCCATTTTTATTTTTCCTTCACTCTGTGGTACCCGCCAATGATCTCTGAACCATCAGTAAGTTTTGGGCTTTTACCGTGTGATTACCTGGTTCTAATGTTGATGGAGGACCATGAATTTGAATGCTCAATGTGTGTATGTATCTTCCTATATTTTGATGCAATTCTGCCTTCAACTCTTGTAGGCGGTGGTTTCTTTCTTAAACAAATTCATATACCTGCATCATATATATGCATCGTATAAGTTATTATTGTTCTCAAATCACACACATCAAATAGACAGTTAAAACATAGTACAAATTAACAGCTTTAAACACATTTCACCCAATAGTTCGCTACCTCAAGTGCATTTGGTGTTGCTTGAAACAGTTCATCTTTGTTGCACAATGATGGGCACATAGGGCATTTGAGCAGACAGTTCATCATTTGGTCCTCACCACATTCGTACTTAATAGCAGCAGTATAATCCCACTTCACTAGATTTTCCTTGGACCTGCCCACTCCTGTTTGCAATCGATTTAAGGACCACCAGACATTCCAGTCCTCTATGTGACCAGGTGGCAAGCACTCTGCAGCTGTCAGTGGTCCTGAGATGTTAGGGACCTTCATTTTCCACAACTGTACTTTTGCCTTCTCAGATGACCCAATTAGTTCCCGCAACGTTCTCAGGAATCTTTTCCTGGATTTGAGACTCTGGGCTGGTGGTGTATGGTCGAGCAGTAGGTGAGTGCTTTCCTATTCAACTTTATTCCTCTCCTTGATTGCAGCCACTTCCCTCCGGATACTGGTGGTGCAATTCCTGAAAGCTGGTAAAGCCTGTCAACTGGGGTAGGCTTTATACAGCCTGTCACTAGTCTACAGGTGTTATTGAGGGCTACATCCACCTGTCTGGTGTGAGATGATGAATACAAAACTGGGCATACATATTATGCTACAGAATAATAAATGGGCATTGCTGATGTATGTAAGTTGGTGGTTGACTGCCCCACTGTGATCCAACTAGTTTGCGCAGTAAGTTGTTTCTTGTAGAGATCTCCATTTTGCAATTCATGCAGTGAGGGTTCTGTTGAGTATCACTCCCAGATATTTTGGGGTGTTACATGTCTGCAGTCACATTACTTTCAACTTATTCTGAGCTTTGCTATTTTTTAGGTGAAAGGCACACACTTCAGTTTTTGAAGGACTGGGTGATTTTCCCTATAATAGCTTGATAGTCCTTCAAGGACAGCAGACAAATTTCTTTCTACCACTTCAAGCTTTTTGCTCTGTGAGACTAGGGCAAGGTCATTAGTGTACACAAAGTTCCTGAAAGTTCCTGATAACTGGATGTAATGGTTGATCATTTCTATAAATGTTAAAAAGAATTGGGTCCAGTACAGTGCCTTGAGGTAGACCATTTTTTTGTACCCTCCATCAGCAATGCTGTCCTTGAAAATCAAAGAAAAACCTATGATTTTGAAGAGTAGCGATGAGATTGGTTAATATGGTGGCCTTTGTTAGATTGTAGACCTTGTCAAGGAGTAGTTGGTGGTTAACAGTATCACATGCTGCTGACAAGTCCACAAAGATCATGCCTGTGGCCTTACGGGTCTCAAATCCATCCTCTATGAACTGAGTAATAACTACAAACTATTATGTGTGAAAAACAATTTAAAATATTAAAAAATTACAAGTACATTTATATCAGAAACAGTTAATAGTTTACATAAATTTTTATATGGAGAAGAAGTGGAGGCTTGTGGTGACAACCCACAGAATTAAAATCTGTCTAGTGTCAATCTGACGCCTAGTTGGATTTAAACTGATAAGTAATAGTTAGAAGACAATAACCTTGGAGCTTACCTTTTGTTGTACGATGCCCACGGCAATACTAGACGAGTAAGTGTGTTACACTTAACTTTGATGAAATATTCCAATTCTCCAATCAAAACTGGAATATAATCATACACTTCTAGACTGTCCAATCTGGGGCAACCATCTGCCAATGGTTGCAAATAAACAGGATTTTTATATGGGTAGTTATACGTTAAATGCAGTTCTTCCAGTTGATGCAACTGGGAAAAAACTTTTGCCTTATTTTCATCATCAAGTAGTTGGTGTGGGATGCTTAGTTTCTGTATGTTTTGGCAATTGTTTAGCCAGTCCGTCAGCAACTGTAGAGAAAGATTTTCTATCATTTTATAACATTTCAGATTATCAAAATAATATTTTTAACAGCCTAAATTATTTTTATAGTATTTAATCAATATTAATGTGGTGCCAACATAACCTTATAAGCTTGTCTGGCCTTAGATATTATGTATCATAGTAAAAATCATTTCTAAAACCACACAAATAATTTCTGTATTGTTGAAATTAGTTAATGTAATTAACAAATTTCAATAAGTGAATTAACAATATCTTATATTGTTTGGCTTTTCTTATATTCATAATTGAGACTCCAGTTGTGCCCATGAAATTTTTATGGTCTTCCTGAATTGTATGATTACAAAAGTCTACTCTGCACATGTCAGTAGGTCTGCTCAGACAATTGTTAACATACATAATAATGCTGTTATTTCGCGGCACTGAGAATTTAAAAATTGTTCTTGGGTGACTAGGCGAGTTAAATATTTTGGCGACGAGACTGGACCCCTGCTATGACGGGTTCCAGAGCTGACCAATCACAGTGTAGCAGCAGGAATCTAGGCTGGCTCAAAAACATCACTCTTTCTTGACTGCACTTTACCTGAAGATGGTGACAGCGAATGAAATTGCCAAAATATTGAGTAATTATATAACTCCTTTATCTCGGTTAGTCACCCGAGAACAATTTTTATATAATTTGTAATATGTTGTTATTCCGTATCATCGTGTGAATTTATCATGCTATTACATAATATGTACTAAATTAACATACTCATATTCACTGTGCCTTGGATAATCTTGTGAGACTGTTATCCAATTTAGTAAGGAAAGTAAAAGATTTTATAAACCTGAAATACTACATATTCATAAACTTCTTATCGTGACTATTTTTCCCTTTCATAATAAAAGTAGAATTTCAGGCATCAAGAATGAGACTTTGATGAAAGTATAAATTTCCTGTTGAAATATGAAATTTATGATGCAGAGCTTGGGGAGCCACCATTTGCCTGGATAAGAAAATCTTCCCACACCCTTGTGCCTGAAATATAGTACCAACTTGTGGTGATGTTCATCTTTCCCCTTCTTTGCACCACTCCTAATCTTCCATGCCTTATCACAAATATACATCTCATACATTCTAATGAGCCTTTCACCAATGTCCTCCTTTCTTACAATTAATTCCATCCTAGCTCCTTTATCATATTGGTTACTAATTGTTTTCTACAGTAGTAATTTCCAGATACAAATCTAGCAGCCCTTCTTTGCACTCCCTACAACTCCTGCATTTGATACCCAAAATGTGGGGACCATACTACACCACCAAATTCAAGCAATGTTCTGGCCAAAGTTTTGTAACCTAATTCCCTTTCTTCTCTGGAACATCCTCTCAACTCACTATCCAACAAGTGAAGGATTTTGAAACATTTTCCTACTACCTGCATTTATACGATACTAGAAGCTGAATTTAATGAACATCATTTACAATATCATGGAGTAAGATTACTTTCATTTTCTTTTCTTTAATTAGTTGGTAGAAATCATATCTTGAAAGTATGGTGCTAGTCAAATGATTGTGATGAAGAGTGTATATTGCAGTAGATGTAAGTCTTTTGACTGGGGTAAATATGTTGGAATTATCAACTTTATTTTAGGGACAGGAAAATTTTACATCAGGAAGGAAAGATCAGGGGGTTGGGCAAAATTATCTGGGAGGTGGGATAGAAAAATTAGGTCCCTTCAGGTTCAACCTACAGAGGTGGAAAGGAAAGAAGATGGGTTTAGTTGGGAGGGTGGAAAAAATGGTTGAGAGCTAATAACAGAGTAAAGTAGGTGTGGCAAATAGGATCAAGGTGTCAGAAACTTAAGAAACTGTTGGAAAAAATAGCTTTGATGTATTACCAAAGCCAGTAGGGAAGAGCTTAATGCAGATGCAGGATTATGAAAGGAGAGGCAGGCTTTTAGGATTAGAAGTATGGAAATAAAGATTCTGCTGGTAGGTAGTAGCAATGGGAGAGGTGTACTTCTTCAGACTTAGTTAGATACAGACACAGCTTACAAGGTTTTTTAAACCTTGAGCAACATTACATCAGGTAGCAGAGAATACCCAATATAGGTTTATATTGTTATGGGTTTCACTTAGAAGGATGGAGTAGTGATTAGACTGGGGTATAATACTGATAGAAAGGCAAGTTATAAGATGGAAACTGACACAACAAATGTTGTGAAGGAGACACAATTTATCACAGTGGAGCACATGTAGGTTGTCAGTGAGCAGCCACCATTGAACCACGATGTGAGCGAGGTGAATGGGGAGTTGAGGTTTATTCCTGTGGACACAAGTGGTAGATTGGGTTTAACTAGGAGTTGTTTGCAGCAAAATAAAAAAGGGTTATTTTGGAATTGTTAACAATAGCTAGCTATAATGGAGTCAACTTCAAGTTATGATAGTGCAAGGAGTGCACTTTTTTTTTGTTTGTTTAAAAACTAATGGTTACGGAATCAAAATAGACTGTAAAATGGCAAGGTAATGAAAATAGTTGAGCAAATAGATGCCAAATGCAGATGCTAGATGGGAAATGTCATAAATACTAAACAAATAATTGAAGCTTACAAAGCAATAAATGAGGGTGGCACAACAAGGAAGTTTAAGTGAATCTTAAAATTTCTAAAAAGCCTGTTATTGAAGATGCATTTCAAAAGTAGTAGGACTGACTTGATTAGAAGAAATTTATCTTCACTGTAACACAATCTACATCAATATATTTTTATAGGAAGTCTACCAGTCTGCATGCACCTGCTGGATGTCTCCAACTACGATCCCCCTCAATTCACGTATCACCACCTCCTGCATGGCATTCACAATGACTCAAAATGATTTCATTTCAGGTAACTTTTCAATTGAGGAAAAAGAAAAAAAAGACAACTGAGGCCTTGTTTGGGCTATGGGGAAGGGAGGGATTTGAGGCAGCATTGCCTAGATGTCTTTAGCCAGTCACTCCTAAACCAACAGTGAGATTTGGAACAACACGTTGTCGTGATAAGTTTCCAAATATTGGTTAATCACTGTTGTCATGTGGATGAGTCTTTTATACAACAGTTCGAGCATCGTGTAACAAAACAGTAACATTTGGAGTCATAGTAACTGGTGATGATTTGACAAAAAGGGTGTTGAATAATCTGCAAAGGTTCTTCTGCTAGTGAATATAGTGATAAAATTACTTGGATGAATGCAGCTGAAGTGTGTTGGAGTTTTGTGGCAGGGCACATACAGAAAGGTTCTATTTCTCTCTGTGAGTGGATGTGTGTTTTGTTGGTAGGCTGGTAGTTAATGATAGGGCTCCACCAATTTCAGTAATTTAGTGCCATGATTGTATAATAGGTTTTCAGAAGTGAAATATTACAAGTGAGTTTTGAAACAGAAAACTGTGAGTACTTTCTACTGTGAAGAGAGGAGTGGTTGTTTTTATATGCAAATGATGTTTTACAAACTTTAACACATTTTTTTTTTTTTTACCTTTCATTACCAATGCTGTAATGAGCTGATGACAGTTTAGTCCAAGTGAATTTGCAGCTTTTGTTAGCCAATCCACAATTTCATTTCTGGTGCTCCCACTTACCATTGGAATCTTGATCACTGTATTTTATTTTCCATCAGTTTCCTCAAATATCATTTCATGATCTGTTGTACCATTTAGACAGCTACTTCCGTGTCACCGTGTTTGATTACCAGACCATGTCAGATTTCATAGTTGTATCGAATATCTTAGTTTGCTCTTTTTCTCTATTGCCAGGGACACAAGTCTTGTTCAATTGATTTCACCCTTTAAACTGTACCCAATTTAAAAGAGAGAATGAAGTATTATTTTTATACTTGAACAAGATAACATTAATACTGTCATTTTATTTATTTAAACACTGAACTGTACCAGGAGAAGCAATCTTTTGGTGTCTGAAGAAAGTAAGATCTTTACTGGCAGTTATAGTTACAAAATTAATGTTTCACTTCACATTTTTATAAAACATCTATTCTGACAATGGTATGTTCATTTTAAAATGCTTAGTGGGTGGTTTTTATTTTAAATATCTTATGTATTTGTATGTAACAACTCCGGCTTGACTTACTCATACACAAGAATTATTCTGCCTCTCTCTATGTGGGTAAACATAACAACTAAAGATTTTCTAAGAGTAGCCAAGTCTAGATTTTGACAGAAAATACAAAATATATTGTAATTAAGTATGAACAAATATTAATATGATTTTGTATATTAATTTGGGTAATCGTTATGCTATGCGTCCAGTCTAATTGCTCTAGTCATACTACTCTGAAACTTCTGTGGTATGTATTCTAATAATACTCATTTTTTTCACCCCTTCCCTTCCCCCAATGCATTGGAAAATCAATATTGTGACATAGTTAGTCTAATACGAAAGACCACAGTATTTCTGTGGTATTTGCCTGTATCATACCCAGCTTCTGACACACTTGAAGAATTTCTGTGTTCTTCTATAGCTTTCATTTATTTCCTTCCCATTCCTCCCATTCTCTTCTGTAATATGCTTTCATGATATCAAGAAATGCTATGACTAAGCCTTTCTCAGGTACTCACGGAAATTCCCTTGCAACTCCCTTAATGGAAACATTAAGTGTACTATTCACCTTCCCAGTTTGGAGCCATATCATTCCTCTCACAGTCCTCTTACCATCACTCCCTTACACTTTCCATTATTACCTTCCCAAATATTTACACACACTTTCAAATGTGTACCTTTTATCACCCTTATATAAGGGGAATGTTTTGTCTTTACAACCTTCATATACAAAAAATTATTAATCTAAAATAATGTCCAGTATCTTTACACTTATTCTTATGTTATACACTTCCATATATATAGGGTGAGTCAAAAAGAACTTTAAAAGTTTGGAATGACAAAAAATTATTGAGATAACTACCAGAATCAGTAGATGTGTCATTTTGTAGCAAGTAACCTCTAGTTTTACATAAAAGTGACAAGTGTCATTTTGGTTTGATGTGACCACCATTTGTCATGCAGCAAACATCCAACTGATAATCAGTTTCTTCCTACACTCATTGTAACAAACCGGGCGTAACTTGTGCAATGGCAGCGTAGATTCGATTTTTCAAGTTGGCCAAATTGTTTGGTAGGGAAGGAACATACACACGATCTTTAATGAAATCCCAGAGAAAGAAATCCAGTGGTGATAAGTCTGAGGAGTGAGTTGACCATGTGATTGGGCGTTCATGGCCAATTCACCGACCTGGGAAATGATTATCGAGGAAACTTTGAACTTTCATGAGGAAATGAAGTAACACACCATCTTGCTGGTAGTAAACTATCATATCTCAGTCATCTTCATCAATCTGTGGAATTAAAAAGTTGTCAAGCATTTCCAGATACGCAATTCCAGTGACAGTTTTCTCCATGAAGAAGAAAGGGCTGTACATTTTCAATTTACTAAGGGCACAAAACACTTTAACTCTGGGGCTGTCATTAATGTGTTCCAGGGCTGCAACTGGATTTCTGCTGCCCCATATTCTGCAGTTGTGGGTGTGAAAAGTTGAGTCATCACTGAAGATTATTGTGTTCAGGAATGTCTCATCGTCATCTATCCAATGCAACATTTCCACACAGGATTCCCAATCAGCAACCTTATCTTCATCACTAATGTGCTGTGCCATTGGGAATCTGTATGGTTTCAAGTATAATGTCTATGCAGTACTCGCCAAACAGCATTTTGTGGAATGCCAGTCTCGCGAGATGCATGTTGGGTTTATTTTTGTGCACTGCAGGCAAAGCTCTCACTAACCAGTTCGACACAATCATCAACACGTGGGCGACCTGGTGATTTAGTATTATGTCGCAGTGAACAACCCATTTCAACAAAGTTCTTCAGCCAAGAGTAAATTGTAGACCTGCTTGGAGATTTTTAAGCGTTTTTGGTGTGAAATTTATGCAGTACAGTTCTTGCAGTGTTTGTTTAATGAAACCAAAACACACAGTGAGCACTCTCCACAGCAGTGAAAGTAGCCATTTCAACTTATACTACGTGCATCAAACTTGAGCTTGTTTGATACAAAATGATACATCTACCAATTCTGTAATTTATGGTAGCAAATTTCTATATCATTCCAAAGTTGTAAAGTCCTTTATGAGAAACACACACACAAACATTAAGGTTAACATTATTGCACATCAACTTACAGGAAAATTTATCGTCGCAAAACGATCGATTTCCAAGGTGTTAAGATGTCTGCATTTTTTATTCAAGGCGTGGAAGACTGGAGCCTCAATAGAACGTTGGATTATCACAATTTGCAATTGTGGCACCTTGTGCAGTATATTCACAATTTCTTCGTCAGAATGTCTTCTGCAAAAATAAATTAGTGTTTTATTTTAGCATTATTATAAAATTTGTAACAGAATAACATGAGAAAAATGCAAAGTAAAACTGTTATGGATCTGTGTCATTTCCTACCTGAAAATAAAAGAACCTCATTTTTAACATATAATATGCAGAAGATCAAAACTACTAGAAGAAAATTACAGTGATATACATCTACCATTATGGCAAAAACTGCACGGTCTTTGAGTGTGCCCATAGAAGGGCAAAGATATAACTCCACCAAATTTTTAATTTAATTTATTCATACTCAAATTTGATACCAGGATGACTCCTGACCTTTTTATTCCCAAGGATATGATAACAATAATTTTATAACTAGGATGAGAGTGGCAGAGGGTACTGCTTCAGACAAACAGAAATACAGTTTTAAAAAACAATACTGATATTTATCAAATTTGTACTGCTGTATCCAATTCAAATCATGTATCTCTACAAGCTAAATCTTATAACTTAGAATTTACCATCAAAATGACTTAAAACAATGCATTCATCCTTGTGTTGAAGAAAACCTGTATTTTATTTTAATTGTGATTAAGCATATATGGTTTGGTGGACATGTCCCCACACCCTCCTCTTCCCCATTTCACGATTTTTCACTACCAACTTTCTTTTGCACTTTACAAAATCCAAATTAGAATTCCTTTAGTGTTTTATTTCTTCTTTTCTTTCTTTTTTGTGTCTATCACTAATGGCCTCAGAGATTCCAGAGAAAAATACAAGTATTTTGAAATATAACTTATTACTGTGAAAAATCTAGAAGGAAAGTTACTAAGGGAAATTAATTGGTTTCATGATGCAGATAATGAACATTGATCAAATAATCAAACAGGGTCATTTCCGTAAAATTCAGAGTGGAAAGTTGATGAATAAGATTAAAAAATAATGTAAAATACAAAGTTTCAAGTTGGAAATAAAAGGGGGAGTATTTATAAATTAATTTTTGAAGTAGATGCTAGAGGGTTTGAACTACAGTTTTGCTTATATTTACATAGAACTGTTTCAGAAGTAATCTAGATTCTTATTATTATAAAAGAGTTTTTTAATATGTTTTAACAAGGTTTTCAATGAAAAAAGATTGAGGAAAAAAATTTTGACTGTGGATAAGTTTCATGGGAAATTAAGGACATATTCCAAAAGCAATGGAAAGGTATTAGAAAAATCAGGGATATCTGCTGTAGAAAGTTGTAAAAGATTGGAAAACTCTTAGAATTATGGAATTTAAAAAGTGTGTCCAGTGCACATGGTGGGCACACATCATAAAATGTCATGATTTCAAGGAATCTTATAAAGTTAGTCACCCCAGCTTTAGGGGTGCAACAGTGAAACAAGGTAGATGTATGTGTTAATCAGTGGCAAGAATGGAGAAAGTTACTTGATAGTGATGGTGCGAATAATTTTAATGTTACAGCTCCAAATACTTCACCCGTTTCCCATCAGAATGGGAATATGAAAAATGCGATTTTAGACTTCACAAATAACAATATGAGCAGCTAAGGATAATGGTCCTAAATTGTTGGAATGTTAGATGGAAAGTAGCAGATTTTCACACCTCAGTTGCGACTAATGATGTTGCTATAATACTAGGAACCGAGAGCTGGTTGATGCTAGAGGTTGAATCTAGCGAAGTATTTGGCCCTCATTTCAATGTTTTCAGAAGGAAATAACTGTCTCAATGGGCGGGGGTGTGTTTGTGGCCGTTAACAAAAAAAACGTTTATTGCTCTGTCATAACTGAAATGGAAAATTTTTGCGAGTTAATATGGGTCAAGTTAAAAATTGGCAAAAATTTAAAGTTCATAATCGGGTCATTTTATCGACCTCCGGATTCTGATTTGGCTAATGCGGAACTCTTCTGAGAGTCGCTTAATAATATTTACAAAAAATTTCAAGGACATGTATTGATCGTGGGTGGTGACTTTAATGTACCGTCGCTTAAGTGAGATACATACATGTTCAGGTTGGGTGGAAGAGATAGGTTAGTAATCAAAATGTTTCTAGAATCATTTGCAGAAAGATCTCTTGGACAGATGGTCGAAGAGCCAACACGGTGTGACAAAGATTCCTTGTCCATTCTGAATCTTTTTCTTATTAGCAATCTGAATATTGTAGATACAATTTGTGTAGAAGACGGTACAAGTGATCACAAGGCGGTTGTGGTAACTTTAAAATCTAATCTGAATTTGAAGCATGACAAAGAGAAACTCGTATATTGCTTCGATAAGGCAAACGATGCGGGTATAGTTGATCACTGCGAAAAATTTTGAAACATACGCGCTAAATATAAATGTCGAGGAACTTTGGTTTAATTTAAAAGAACTAATATGGACTGGTTTAAATCAGTTTGTTCCTAAGAAGTGTATTAAGGTCAGTAAGAACTTCCCTTGGTTCAATGGGGAAGTGAAACGTTTGCTCAGAGGGCAAAGGTGTTTACATGCCACGGTGAAGAAATCGGGTGACTCATCAATCGTGCTAAATTAGTCAAGTTGCGAGCGAAAGTGGGTAAGACAATGCGCGATGTGTTTAAAGAATTCCAAGCCAGGAATTTATCTGAAGATCTGATTACTGATCCAAAAAAGTTATGGTCATATATCAAAGTAATAAGAGGCTCTCGTAAGGTTATGTCATCGCTGATTAAGGGAAATGGTGAATTATCAGAAACAAGCGTAGAGAAAGCAGAAATTTTGAATGATATATTTAAAAAAGCTTTCACGATAGAAAACTCAGAGGAGATTCCGATATTTAACAATCGTACCGACAAAATTATGAATGATCTCATTCTTGATGTCGAGGGAATAACTAAACTGCTTATGAATGTAAAAACCAATAAAGCTCCTGGACCAGATTCTGCTCCAGGTACGCAAAGGAAATTGCTCCATATTTGATGAAATTGTGTACTGCCTCCTTGGATCAAGGAAAAATACCAGCCGAATGGAAGACAGCTATCGTAAGTCTAGTGTTTAAAAATGCGAATATTAATGACCCTCAGAATTAGAGGCTGATCTTGTTAACTTCAATATTTTGCAGGATTTTAGAACATATTATCTATTCAAATTTCATGCCATTCTTGGATGAAGGTGAGATTCTAAACCCAAACCAACATGGATTCAAGGCCGATGCTGTGAAACACAACTTGGAATCCTAATTCATGGCTTGTGCCGAATTTTAGATGAGCAATCCCTGGTTGATTTATTTCTATTAGTTTTTAAAAAAGCTTTTGACACTGTGCCTCACACTTGGTTACTTGGGAAACTTCATGGTTATGCCATATATAGACAAATATGCGACTGGGTTGCAGACTTTCTGAAGGGCAAAATACAGTGTGTAGTTCTCGACGGTGAGCGTTTATCACGTACTGAAGTGAGGTCCAGGGTACCCCAGGGAAGCGTGATAGGGCCTCTGTTGTTTCTCATATACATATTTATGCGACATGATAGGGGGATTGAAAAGATTATTTGCCGATGATGCTATTATTTATCGTGAAATCAAAACCCAGGACGGCTGCACTTTGTTACAAGATGATATTATGAAAATAATTGTGTGGTGTAAAGATTGGCAGTTGGAGTTAAACGCTAAAAAGTGCCACGTCATGCGTGTAAGTAAAAAGGTGACACCATTTAACTATGAATATACATTTAATGATACTGTCCTTAGAACGGTAGATTCCGCTAAATACCTAGGGATAACAATTCGAAATAATTTGTCGTGGAATGAGCATATCAAGAATTTAATTGGGAAAGCAAATCGTATGCTTCGATTTCTAGGTCGTAATTTAAAACAATGCACGCCGGAAGTTAAATTGATTGCGTACAAGTCACTAGTACATCCTCACTTAGAATATTGTTGCTCTGCATGGGGTCCCGATCAAAAGGGGTTAATGGAAGTGTTAGAGAAGGTCCAAAGAAGAGCTGCCCAATTTGTGACAGGTATATATAGTTGGAGGGCAAGGGTAAGTGTGATGTTGAAGGGGCTAGGTTGGGAAGACCTGGAACACCGAAGACGTTGCTCTCGACGTAAGCTAATTGAAAAATTTAGGACTGACCTATTTTGGAATGACAGCCAGCAAATATTGCTACCAGCAACATTCATATCTCGGAATGACCGCGAAAATATGATAAGAGAAATCAGGGCCAGAACCAATTCATTTCTGTACTCATTTTTTCCACGAGTGATTAGAGAATGGAATAGAAAGGATTTAGCGGGCGAGTAAACTTAAAATCCGACAGGAGTAGCTTTTGATAAAGCACTCCGGCAACCCTTATCTGGGTTTTCCATGGTTTTCCCGGATCACTCCAGGCGAATGCTCGGATGGTTCCTCACAATAGCCCATGGGCGCCTCCTGCCATATCCCATATATCCCTTCCAAACTATCACAGGGTGGCCACAGACCTGGAAAACCTGGAAAATCTGGAATTATCAGGGAATTTAAAGCAACCTTGAAATTTCATGGAAATATCAGGGAATCCAAGTAATTTCATAAATTATCAGGGAATTTTAATTGCAACAACCCCAAATTTGGAAATTTTTTGTTAATTTATTTTAATATTGAGCTTTTGCATTAAATAATTCAGCCAACAAATGCCACATTTACAATATCAACTTGCATCTCGTCTTGCACCTCATCGAGATACGACGATGAGATGTTCGTGCGCGAATGCTGAAATGAATTGTCTCTGGAACTCAGCATTCGAAATTATATTTTTTTTAAAAGTTAATGAAATTTAAATCAGAATTATAGTACTACATGTAAACTCAAAAGTTATATTTTTTACTGAATAAAACAGCAATCGTAGAGTAGTAAGTTTATAAAGGTATTTTTATGTTTCACTAAATATTTTTACAATTTCAGTTATATTTTTTACTGAATAAAACAGCAATCGTAGAGTAGTAAGTTTATAAAGGTGTTTTTATGTTTCACTAAACATTTTTACAATTTCAAGCAAAGTGTGAAACAAACGTTCCAAAAAAATTGAATTTGTGGAGAGTCTTCGAAGTCCTGTAGAATGTCACAAGCTGGTTTTTAACTTCTTTTGAGAAAAATTGATCCTAAATATCAAAACAAAAGCCTAGATTCAAGATACTAATTCCAACAAAAATGTGAATAGCAATAATTATATGGCCTTATAACTTTTTTGTATTAATAATATAAGGCGAATTAAAGCAGGACCAAATAATACGTAAGATCGTGTAAATACTAACCATAGGTCTAAATAGGTAGAATTTATAAAGTTTTGCGTCATTCAGAGCTCTTTCAAATGCTGAATCGATAGGACAGTATAAACATCATGCTCGTACCTTTGACTTGCGCCAAATAAACCGCCGCCCAGGCGAGTGGCACACCCAAACAACTGCGCAAGGTGAGCCTATATGATTGCATGGTTTATACAAACTCGTGTTCATGCTAGCTTGCGTAGACTCGCAGAAACTTACGCGAAAGTGTTATCTCGACAACAGAAGAAATTGAAGATGGAACAAAGGAAGCTACAAAAACTTAACCCGGAAGATTTGAAAAGAAAAGTGTAGCAAATGAAAAAAAGGCATAAAAAAGCTAAGCTTTTGACTGGGTCAAGTTACTGATGAACAATTTAAAATTCTTCAATTATTTTATCTACCAAATATTGAAAGATTACTTATTGGTTCTAGTTCATATTAGTAATTATCTTATTTTTATGCTACTCATTTTTAATTATGCTTCATAAGATTACTAAATTAGTTATGAAATTTTCAAATAGATATGTTTATTTTTCTAATTTTTTGAGTTTTATACCAGATTTAATTATTTACAATCAAAATCTAACTGAAACTTTAAATATCTTAATTATGCAAATAAACTTTCTAAATCAGGGAAAAATATGGCAAATTTTTCTGGAAAACCTGGAAATATCAGGGAATTTTTAAATCATTACCTTGTGGCCACCCTGTATCAGCCTTTTGGATACATGCAATGCACCCTCCGCAACACCTTTTAGTGAATCGTGGAGTAATAATAATAATAATAGTACATGGACTACTTAAATACAACATCAGCTTTATTGGGTGATTCTAAATTTTTGGAGTTTTGAAATTAAGAAGAACCTACTGTTGGACATCATGTAATTTTGGCAAGAACAGAAACTGTGAACTTGTGAAGGGGTAGACAAAGAACTATAAATTTTGTGTACCATGAATATTTCAAAAGTATTGAGGAGTAATTGTCGGTATGAAAAGCAATCAAATTTAATAATAGAACCTGTATCTAGTAAGTTTAATTATGGAAACAAAGTACTGACTCAATCATTTGCTTTTGTATGTACTGGTGAATTGAAAACACTTTTCTTGGTGTCAATAAGTGAATTAGTTGCATTAAATTTCATAAAGAAACTATTTTATTTCGTGATAATCTCATTTGATAAGTTAGTCAGAAATAGACTTTTTTTTTCAGATATTCTAAGAGGCATGCACAATTCAATTCACTATGTTTCAATAGCTATTTTTTGAATGCTTATGGAATCATCTCTACCATTCCATTCCTGATCCTCCTACCAATATCTATGGTAATTTATGCCTTGTACAATTCAAATGTTCTCTTCACCCACCCTGTTTCAGTGTTAAATTAAAAGTATTTCAATGTATAAGTATAGTTAGTATTTCTATAGGCCACCGGAAGCACTGATAATGATTGGGCAATCAGATTTATGTGAATAATATTTAAAGGTACTTAGATTCTATATAACTATTAGGTTATTAATAATACTTATATTTAACTAACTTTAAGTTAGCATGGGTTATGGAAACAGACAGAATCTTAGTTAATGCTAGCATAAGCCTGCGACCATTTATTGTGTATCATCATTGATCTAGAATAGTTCTAGTTTTTGGGGTCCAAGATTATGACAGGTTGACCTGATCTGACCAAATATGAACTTTATTCATGTTTTACCCTTACGGTTAATAAAATCTCTTGAGCTTGAAGAACTCAGAAGTATTAATAGATGCAATAAATATGGGCAGGGCTGATCATACTACGAGGGGGGATCAAATATAAACGGGATTGTTGTTCCTGAACATCAACAATTGGCAGTACTGGCCGCGCGCTTCTGCTATGCTTAGGCGGGACCATTAGGAGTGGGGAGAGCGTGCTGTTAGATATTTCCCGCCATTTAGTCAGTAACGCTCACAATGTCGGAGCAACAGGTGCACCCCTCCACTGCGCAACGCGTTATTATTTAATTTCTTGCTCTTGAAGGAGTTACAGCGGCGGAAATTTTCCAGAGATTGACTGCACAGTTCGGTGATCAAACATTGTCAAGAACGCGTGTGTTTTTCTGGCATAAAAAGTTCAAGGAAGGACGAGAAAGTGTGGAAAATCAGCAACACGGTCGCCGTCCCCGGACCAGCGTTACAGACGAAAACATTCGTGCGGTTAAAGACATTATTGAAGTAGATCGACGGCCGAGTGTATCAGAAATTGCAGAACAAGTCGGAATCAGTTATGGGAGCTGTCAAGCTATCATCACAAAACACCTACAGTTCCGTAAAGTGTGTTCCAGATGGGTCCCTCACCTTTTGACCGAAAATCTGAAGTTGAGACGTTTGGAAGTCTGTCAGAAGCTTACAGCAAGGTTTGCGGAAGAAGGTGATGCATTTTTGAGTCGGATTGTCACCTGCGATGAAACATGGGTTCACTACTACACTCCAGAATCCAAAGAAGCCAGTAAGGAGTGGCGGAGGAAAGGGGAGGCAGCACCAGTGAAAGCCAAGACTCGACTGTCAGCTGGCAAGGTCCTTTCAACCGTTTTTTTCGATCGGTGAGGCATTTTGCTGATTAATTTTTTGCATGAGCGACGCATAATCAATGCTGCTTACTACTGCGAGTTGTTGAACAAGGCGAGAGTTGCATATCACCGCAAAAGAAGAGACCAACCGATTCGACAGGTCATTCTCCTCCACGACATTGCGCGACCCCATACTGCATCTCTAACTGTCTCTAAACTACAGGAAATGCACTGGACTACACTTGTTCAGCCTCCTTACAGTCCGGACTTATCGCCCTGCGATTTCCATTTGTTCGGACCTCTTAAAGAATCTCTAGGAGGGCAACGATTCAAAGATGACGAGAGTGTGGAAGACTTCGTGCACAACTGGCTGGTGACACGACCCTGTTCTTTTTATTATGAGGGCATCAAAAAGCTTCCTATACGCCGGGAAAAATGTATTTCCAAAGGAGGAAACTATGTGGAAAAATAAATTGTAATTACCTTGTGTTTTTCAATAAATGAATTTAAATAAAAAATAAAATCCCGTTTATATTTGATCCCCCCTCGTATCACATAATTGTTTCAAAGGTAGTAAATTGGAACTTGCTAAAACACAAATTTGCTAAAATACAAACTTGTATTTGACAGTAAAAGTTCACTCTACAAAATTTGAAGAATTCCTGTTTGCTTCAAAAACATCACTTTTTTTTTTTATTTTTTTTTTTTTTTATTGAAGCTGAGTAAACATTCATAATGTAATCTTCAGTCATCATGTCTATAATGGCAAGAGAACTTAATACAGATTTCAGATCATTAGATAGTTGAGCAACTCCAAAATGAATTGCCAGAATGCTCGATTCAGTAACATATTTGCTCTAATGTCCACTTTAAATAACATAAAAACTCACATACAGTGAACATGAACAAAGACCATTAACGAAAGTGTCCAGTGAAATATGGCAAAATCAAATAAACCATAATGTATAAACTTTGGTAAGGTATGTTAGAAACAAAGCTGTTGCCAGGGGTTAGTGCAAACAGTCCATGGTAAGCTATGACTGTTAATGTAGCCTAAAGATTTACTGTCTTACGGTCACCAATCCCCTGTAAAACCACAGGAGATAAAGGTAGTATCATTAAATAATTTTCACTATAGGATGTTACTGTTTTTAACACTCTATATTCTTCAAACAAAGTACATAATACGGTAACCAATTCTTAAAGCAGTGATATTTTTCTCGGAAATTGTAGATTGCAGATTTAAACTGAGTCAAGCAGCAAGAAACTCCTGACCTCCCCCTAAACTAAGCAAAGTTTTATAACGTCATGAGTAAAGTCACTTTTCCACTATGAGTTTAAGCTGGCCTAACAATGGCATCACTTAAGCCTAAGTTTCTCCTTCTCTACTGTGCATGGATCCAAAATCTGCTGCGCACCGCCACAACTTCTTGCTACTATAGCTTTAGAACAACTGCGCACACCAGGCAGCCTAGCCCCCTTTTTATAGGTGGTTGGATACACTGCACAACTTAACCGGATATTGTGCAATGCTCAACCTGATTTTCACTCCAATCTTTCTGAAAATGTTATGGATGGTAGCTCTTTGTCTAATCATTAAATTAATTCCTTATAAAATTTTCCCTAACTGCAGCCATTTGTCTATAAAAAAACCCAATTCCTTAAATTGTCCCTCATTTGCGAAGTATTTGAGCTAAGGTGTTAATTCTTGTTTTAACATCATCTACTCTATCTTGATATATGGTATGGCTTCCTCCTGATTTTATTTCTTAGTGCAAACCCCTACTGCATCTTAAGTGGAAATCTTCAATATTCTTTATCTCTAAAGGTACCTGTGCTACAGGGCCAAAATGTATGCCAAATGTTACAGAATACAATTTCCTGCATGATAGTGATTTTTATTATCTGCTCCATTATCTTCTTAATATAGCTTCCTTTATTTCCTTCAAAATCCATGTTCAAGCTTCATGACATCATCCTGCCATTTGCTTGTTTGAATTTCGAAATTTCTTTTACTCTGTCTGGCCAAAATACTACCTGGATTTTTACAAAACTCGCTTAGTATACATAGAAAAAATAATACTCTCTTGTCTGTAACTAACTAAATTCCACAATAGACAAATCTTAATACTCTTTTCAAAATTATCATTTTTTTAAAAAAAGTTTATACTTACAGATTCTACGTTTTGCTGCAATGTAGTTTGATTATTTGTGCATGTTCTGAGCTATGAATCTTTCCTGTAACTTAGAAACTTGGAGCTGTGAAATTAATTAACTATTTTGGCAGTTTTCCTGACCTCGTGTTATCTTTCAAATTCAATTTCAAATATCTCTTTAGTACTATTTTACAAACCTCAAGTATTATACTTCATTTGCATTTTGGTGACCTATTGAATCTTTGTACATGAAGGGAATGAATTCTATTCTGAAATAAGCAATTCTCCTTATAAAGCCAATGTTGGCAATTTATTGTGATCAAACTTTATTATTTACTCCTGCTTTTTGCTTGAAAACTACAACATAATGTTTTTAAATATACTTTACTGTTGGATTCTTAAGAGCCCGTAGCTCTTTTAATTAATTTTGATCTTTTATTAGCTAAATTTATGTTATATGGTAGGTTGTAACATTTGCAAATTTCTTAATTAAATTAAAATTTAGCCTAGGCCGAAATGGCAATTGGCATTCGTGGTTAGAGCAGAGATCATGACTAATTTAAGGTTTTTTTAAAAAAGTTTTTTATGTTACTTTGATTTGCCACAAGTTACTGAAAAGTACTTATAGTTCCACATTTTTTCAGCCATTAAGTTTATCGACCATTTTTAAAAAATATGAAATGCTACAAAAAGCAAACTTCATGAATTATTATAGCAATTAATTTGGTATAAGTTGCTTAGCTATTAAATTGTGGACATAACCTCTGGTCACTGTTAATTTACAAGGGAAGGCTAAATTGCAATGTCGCCGGTCTCCAGCTAATAGTTATTGAGGTGAGTGAGTGAGGAAATTATGTAGCAGATAAATACAGGGAGCAAGGAGAAAGTTTATACTCTGGTAGAGGAGTATGAGTTTTATTGAGAGTGAAACAATGTTTAAAAAATGTCGACCGGCGGTGTTTCTGTGAGGCAATCTCCGGCTGCACCCACCTCTCATAATGTTCTCTCGTTGACAAAGGGTTTTTTTTCCCCAAAAATTTCTTTATTATTTGTGTTTGTGTCTTTTCTGTGTGTTCGCGCGCCACGTCCATCATATATATATATATTAATATATATAAACATTGGATAGGATAAAAAACCACCGCTAATCAAAGAAGGGTATTCCAGCGGCATTGGTACACACGAACACACAAAGAATAGAATTTTCTAGCATGGCTCTTCCTCAGTAGAAGTGAGATGGCTGCACGCAAGCGCTTTTAGCGCCTTTGTTTCCTAACAATCTATATACAGGGTGGTGCAGAGGAAACGCACGTTTTTCAATATTGAATTACTGGGACACAATGGGTTGAAAATAATAAAAACAAGTATGATATGATAGGTTTTTTAATGCAGTTTTTGAAATTACATACCATATTTAGGTTCGGAAAATAATGTCTTTGAGATGACGTCCTTCTTGCTGGATACAAATTTGGATCCTATTCTGAAAATTACGGACGGCTCTCTCCAACATTTCATTCGGCACGGCTTCAATTTCCTGAGGAATGGAATTTTTAAGGTCATCAAGTGTGCGAGGCTTGTTGATGTACACTTTTGATTTCAAATATCCCCACAAAAACAAGTCACATATCGACAGGTTGGGTGAGCGAGGGGGCCAGTGAACATCACCAAATCTCGAAATCACATGTCCTGGGAACATTGGTCGAACCACTGCCATGGATGCTCTCCCCGTGTGAGCTGTGGCACCATCCTGCTGAAACCAAATGTCTCTCATGTTCACTTGATGCCTTTCAAGTTCTGGATGAAGGTAGTTGTTTAACATTTCAACGTAACTGCAATTCATTCCTCTTCAAAAAAATAGGGTCCAACAATCCCCAACTTTGAAATGCAGCACCACACTGTTACCTTTAAACTGTGCAGAGGTCTTTGGTGTAATTCTTGTGGGTTCTCCGATGCCCAATACCAACAGTTTTGAACATTGACGTAACCGTCAAGATGAAAATGTGCTTCATCACTCTGGATCTTCCGTAAACATTTCATTCATTATGCGACAAAACTCTCTGCGCTGTACAAAATCCCCTTCATTAAGCTGCTGGACGATCATTATTTTGTACGGATGGAACTTGAGGTCATCATGTAAGATGCGGTGAAGCGAACGATGTGACATACCCAGCGCTACAGCATGTCGTCTAGTCGATCGTCTAGGACTAGTAACAACTGCCATTCTGACTCGGTCTACATTTTCCGGAGTACGAACTGAACGGGGAAGACCAGGTGGTTTCTTTTTCATCACAGAACCAGTACTTCTAAACGCTGCAACCCATCGGAGTATGGTATTTTGATCAGGCACTGCACCTCAACGTCCAACTCTAAAATATTGACGGAAAAGACGTTGCACTGTGACTACAGAGTCATTGTTTCTAAAAAAACAGCTCGACAATGAACACACAATGTTCTACGCTCCAACGCTCCATAGCGACTGAAACGGCATTGTATGGGCCGTCTGCCAACATTCGTTCAAGGTCACTACCCTCTCCCGTCGCCGCATACTAGCGGTTCGAAAAACATGCGTTTCCTCTGCACCACCCTGTATATATTATTGGCATAAGTATTTATTTTGTCATTGTGAGAAAAGAAGGTTTTTTGCTTCTGTCTGCGAACTTGTGCATCTTCAGAAAGATCCTACAGTTAAATGCAGACTTACATTCAGAGATGGAATATATACAGTGTACTTGACAACTCAGATATCAAACTATTTGCTATTCTTTGTGAAAAGCATAGTTAAAAAACTACGAACAAAAGTTAATTCATTTCTCATACAACCTGGTGACCGAATTAAAATAGGATATTTAACCAGTGCCAATAATATGAAGTCTGAATGGTGTGTACATAATATACACAGTTAACTGTATCAGTTACAGATTTCTCCTGGTAATTTGCACAAACAAATATAGCTGTTCTATGTAATCCTTCTAGCTCCGGAATTTTACACCTTAGATGTGGGTGCCATACCAGTCGACCATATTCAAGCAGTGGTCAGACTAAGGTTTTGTAACCCAATTCCCACATTTACCTGTTCATATATGTGTAGTAATATTAACCATTTATACCATTTTGCCTTTCTTAGTGAAGCGGGTTAATGGCATTTCTCGATTACTTTGGAAGGTTATTTGAGAAGTTAAGTTTGGGGGTCAAATGGCTGGTAAAAGTTTAAAATTGTGGCAAGGTCATTTTGTGACACCAGTATCTGCCAAGTCCTTGGGCTCAGGGAGATAGCGCCAATTTTTAAAGCATGGGTGGTAAATATCAAAATACTGGTAGTCGTCTAGTGACGTCAGTATCCGCCGGGTCCATGGGCTCAGGCGTGTAAACCCCAATTCGGAACCATGGTACGCTTGGGAGAAAGATGTGTATAGGCTTCCGGTCATTTAGTCTACCGCAGGTTGAGGAGTAGGAGACTCCGTCGTTAAAGTGACAGTCAGTTAAGTCGAGGAGATTGTCTGTTATAGCACCGAGCGTGGTGGTGTAACGGATAGCGTTCTGGCCTCGCATTCGGGAGGACGGCGGTTCGAATCCCCGTCCGGGCATCCAGATTTGGGTTTTCCATGGTTTCCCCAAATCACTCCAGGCGAATGCCGGGATGCTTCCTTCAAAAGGCCATGGCCGAATTCCTTCCCATTCCTTGCCCCCATCCTTTCCCGTCTCTAAAGACCACGTTGTTAAAAAGGGACGTTAAACTGAAAAAAAAAAAAAAAAAAAAGTCTGTTATAGCTCAGTCATTCTGATGAAGAATTAATTTCAAGAAAGATGATTTCTTTGGTGATCTGAAGGAACTTTAGTAATGAAAAAAGTACTTGCTGAACTTTGATGAATTATTTTCATGGTGAGTCATATGTATGGGCTAAGAACTAGTAAGCATGTAGATGAATGAATGAGAAGAGTGTATGCTTTCAGTCTAAATTTATTGAAGGTATAACCTATAATCTTAAAGGATTGAATTACCGATAATGAACTTACCTAACGGGTGGGAGATGGAGCGGATTGTCCTATTAACTATTAAATTAAGAAAGTGCATTTTTATTTCATTTATCTACTCATTGTTGGTTGGCGGCCATCAGAGAAAGAATCTGAAACTAGTGAGTGTGCAGAAACTTTAAAGGTTTACAGTAAGTATAGTGAATGACCTAACCACAAGAATAACTGTGACATTAGTTCTGTCATAATGTAATTAGGATTTATTACCAATTTTTTAGAGTGCTTAAGTGGAGAAGCTCCTCCTATGATTTTTCCCCTCCCATCAAAGAATAATATTTCCTAATGGCCTCCTAAAACCAATTACTTATTATCTCTGACTTTTCAAATCACTTCTTCTCCATCCTTGTCCACAACAGTCAGTATAACATTCCTGCCCCTCAGTTTTCTAACATAGCTACAAAAACTCCTAGATGCATCACCCAGTGTCCCCCCTATAACTATAATATTTTTCATAAACCCATTTTTAGCTTCCCTTATTGCTAAAATTATTTATTTTTTTAGTAGTTTCAAGGTTTTCTTACTGCCTTGCTGTCTCTTAATATGTTGTGGAGTAAGGTAAATTGAACCAAACTTATCCCCTGGTGGCTGTAAATCATCTAAAAGTTACAACATTACCATTTATAATAAGCATTAAGTTATATGACAATTGCAATTAAATTAAATAGATATTGGTGGATGCATTTTGAGTGGTGTACTGTGGGGAAAAGATGACCATCACTGCAAGCCAGCACTCGATTTCAGACATAAGGGTGTGAGAAAATTTTCTTTCATTGTTAAGGGAGTCAGGAATTAGAATAAATTACTAAGGAGAGAGATGAATAATTTACCAAAAAACGCTGAAAAAAATTAAAATTTAAGTCTGTAGAGGGTTAAATTAGGAAACCATGTGTGCAGAGAAATTTGCACTGGAGCATGCACTCCACCACAATTAAATTATTTTAATCTCTCAGCCAATTTCTCCTCTATCTCTGTGATACTCTTATAACTATTAGGAAAAACCTCATTGAGTAGCACTCCTTTCTAAAACAAGACGAAACACCAATAAATACTTGTGGTTTGTGTATCTCCATTAAGTTTTGAAACTCAATTACTGTGCTCATTATACTCCTACAGTTTACTAGTAGCAGTCTTATAACTGGTTTTGTGGTATTTTCAACATAATTCATCACCTTCCACTAATGACTTCACTGTCGACGCACCATAAAGCCACATCACCTTCCTAGCTGTGAGCCTGTCTTTTACTCTTTCATCATCTTCTACAATTTCTTTAATATTTATGTTTTTCCAACATACATAAGATTCAGTATCCCTTTGGTCACTTATTTTTATTCCTTGACTAGCATCATCGAACATAAAAAAGCCAGAGTCCAGAAACCATCATAAATGGAAGTGGGCTCCATTACTGAATTCGCTAATATTTCAGTAAGTACCCCTTTCTCTTTAGGTGTAGGTCGTGGTAAGCAAAACAACACTCAGATACACTCCCCAGACAGAACTACTGCCCTTACCTAGCAGCACTGTCATCTCCTCCTGTCTCACAATGTGGTTCCACTGTGGAAAATCATGGCAACTTGGAGAGTCGTTCTTCGGCAGCCGTTACGTGAGGCAGTGCTTTCTGTGTTGATATAATTTAAAGTGTTTAGTTTTCTTTTGTTTCATCTTTGAATATTTGTTTAACAGCCCCAGCAGTCAGTTGTTCTTCGGCAGCCGTTACGTGAGGCAGTTTTTTCTGTGGTGATATAATTTAAAGTGTTTAGTTTTCTTTTGTTTCATCTTTGAATATTTGCTTAGCAGCCGCAGCAGTCAGTCATTCTTCCGCAGCCGTTATGTGAGGCAGTGTTTTCTGTGTTGATATAATTTAAAGTGTTTAGTTTTCCTTTGTTTCATCTTTGAATATTTGTTTAGCAGCCCCAGCAGTCAGTCGTTCTTCGGCAGCCGTTACGTGAGGCAGTGCTTTCTGTGGTGATATAATTTAATTAAAAGTGTGTAGTTAGTTATAGCTTCATCTTTGCATATTAGTTTGTCTGTAGCAGCAGTTGCAGTCGTTGGTCGGAATCGTTACGTGAAGTAGTACCTCCAGTGCAAATTTAATTTAAAGTGCGTAGTTAACGTAAGCTTCGTCTTTGTATATTTGGTTATTGACAAAAGGCCTACTACTGAGAATGCATAGCGAGTCCGTTTTTCTCGTGTACTCCTTAGTTTTTGTTTCTGTAAGGTAGTATGTGTAGGGACTGTGGTTGTTGTGTGCAGTCGCAGGCTGTGGTGACTGACCTGCGCACCCAGCTTGCAGCTTTGGTAACAAGAGTTACACAGCTGGAAGCTGCCGCAAGTGAGTGCAGTAGATGCGGTATTGGTGTCCCTGTAGACGCTGACCGGCTCGCAGGTTCTCCCATACCAGTCATCGTACCTGCAGTCCAGGCCGAGATGTCGGAATCTATGCGGCCGTCGCCTAGTGGTGGCTGGCGTGTGGTGTCCGGACGTCGACGGCGCATGCGGGGGCAGTAGTGCAAGCTTGATTCCCAAGAAGGTGAGCTTGTACCTCTGTTCAATCGGTTTGACGCATTGTTTGGATCTGATTCAGTCCTGCAATCATCGGCCTGTGAGTTGGCAGCCCCACAGCCCACTAAGTCTGGACAACTGCAGAAGGGGGTTTTAGTGGTCGGTAGCTCTAACGTTAGGCACTTTATCGAACCCCTTAGGGAAATGGTGAAGAGGTCGGGGATGAATTCCGGTATCCATTCATTGTGTATTCCGGGGGGTCTGATCCGAGATGTGGAACAGGCCATCCCGGATGCCATTGAATGGACGGGGTGCAGCCAGTTGCGGATTGTGGCTCATGTTGGCACCAATGATGCTTGCCGCCTAGGGTCGGAGGTTATCCTTTCGTCCTTTGGGCGACTTGCAGAAAGGGTGAACTCTGTGGCCATTGGCCGCAAGATTTCTGCTGAGCTATCCATCTGCAGCATTGTCGATAGGACTGACTGTGGTTCTCTGTTTCAGAGCCGTGTTGAGGGGCTGAACCAGAGATTACGGCGCTTCTGTGATAGTCATGGCTGCAGATTCCTTGATCTTCGCCCTGGGGTTGAGTCTTGTAGGAATCCCTTGGATAGATCAGGGGTGCACTACACACGGGAATCGGCTACACGGGTGGCAGGGGCCGTGTGGAGTGCATTGGTTTTTTTTTTTAGGCTGAGGGAGGATGATCCTGAGGAGGAAATTCAGTTGCGGACAGCCAAGATAAATTCAGCACCGCGTGTTAGGGGAAGCTAAAAAGAATCCCGAACATTAAAAGTTCTAGTAGTTAACTGCAGAAGTGTTTGTAATAAACAGCCTGAACTCGAAAACGTTATTCGTAGTACAGATGCTGATATCGTAATAGGCACAGAAAGTTGGTTAAAACCGGATATAAGTTCCGCCGTAATTTTTAATAGTAACATGAACATTTTCCATAAGGATAGGTTGCATTCCCAAGGAGGTGGTGTGTTTATAGCTGTTAGTAAGTACCTCCCATGTAGCGAAATAGATGTCTATACTGTCTGCGAAATCGTATGGATCAAGCTCAACGTAGCTAGGACAAAACTTGTGATAGGATCGTTCCATCGTCCACCCAATGCAAGCGTAAGTATTGCCGAGGCCTTGAGAAATAATGTAAATAATATAGCACGGCAATTTCCAGACCATGCAATAATGCTAGGAGGTGACTTTAACTTGCCAGATGTCGACTGAACTAATTACGTTCATGTTACTGGGGGCAGGGATAAAGCGGCTTGTGAAATCATTCTAGACCTCTTCTCAGATCACCATCTTGAACAGCTCATAACTGAACCAACGCGATGCCTCAACGGTAACGAAAATATTTTAGATATAGTTGTTACAATTAGGCCCGAACTATTCACGGATATTTCTACCACCGCAGGAATAAGTGATCACAAAGCTGTAATTGCTACAGTAAAACTAACAACCACACGCAGAAAGAGAAAAGAGAGGATCGTTTACAGATTCGAAAAGGCTTCAAAAGAGTGTTTTAGAGAGTATTTGAGGCATAATTACCACAACTTCTAAGCAGCAGGAGGCACCGTTGAAGAGAGGTGGCATCGATTCCTACATATACTCGGGGAAGGTATGAACTTGCATATACCGAAACGGACAATCAGGGAAGAGAACGATCCCCCATGGTATACACGGGAGGTTAAAAGGTTACTCAAGAAGCAAAGGAAGATACATGCACGATCAAAAAGGACGATGCATCGGACTGATTTAGATAAGTTAGAGGAGATAAGGGGACGTGTTAAGAATGCGATGCGTGAGGCATTTAATAACTTTCGTGAAAATTCTCTCTCTAAGAGCTTCGCTGAAAACCCTAAGAAATTTTGGTCATATGTAAAAAAAGTTAGTTGTAGTGGGAACAATAAGCCAGTTCTAATAAAAGACGGACGGGAGGTCGAAACAGCCACGACAAGGCTACCGTATTTAACTCCGAATTCAAAAATTCATTCACGCAAAACATGGAAAACATCCCCACTTTACCACATCGTGTGGAATTAGAGATGGATCCGATAGAAATTGATAGCGTAGGAATTGTAAAGCAATTAAAACTCCTGAAGTGGGGTAAAGCGCCGGGTCCCGATGGTATACCGGTAAGAGTATTTTCTGAATACGCGGAGGATATTGAACCATTTCTGTCAGATATATTCCGTAAATCACTAGAAGAGAGAAAAGTACCTTCTAGCTGGAAAATAGACCAGGTTTTTCCCGTTTTTAAGAAAGGAGATTGGAGTGATCCTAGGAATTATCGACCCATATCTCTAACATCGGTCTGCAGCAGAATTCTGGAACATGTCATATGCTCGAACATAATGAGTTTCTAGATGAGAACGAGTTACTTACACCATGTCAACACGGATTTCGGAAGAAGAGATCGTGTGAAACACAATTGGCCCTATTTTCCCACAACATAACGAAAGTTATAGATGCAGGTTCGCAAGTTGATGCAGTTTTTTTGGATTTTCAGAAAGCTTTTGATTCTGTGCCACACAACCGACACTTAGCGAAGATTCGAGCTTACGGTATTTCGGCTCAGATTTGCGAGTGGATACGGGATTTTCTAACTGGTCGATCACAGTATGTCGTTGTTGATGGGGAAGCCTCTTCTAAGAAAATGTTACTTCGGGCGTTCCTCAAGGAAGTGTAATAGGTCCACTTCTTTTCTTAATATTTATAAACAATCTAGGTGACATCGTCAAATGCTGGTTGCGATTGTTTGCCGACGATGCGGTTATCTATAGGGAAATAAGGTGCTCGGACGATTACTTAGAAATTCAGCGTGATTTGGATGCTATTTTCGATTGCTGCCGTAAATGGCAGCTTACACTTAATTGCAAAAAGTGCAAGGCAATGCGGATAAGTAACAAGAAGAATCAGTTTGTTCACAAGTACAAAATAAACAATTCACCTGTTGACATGGTTGATTCCATGAAGTATCTGGGGGTGATAGTACAAAGCAACATGAAATTGGACATGCACATAACTTTCGTCGTAGGCAAGGCAAATTCTAAATTACGATTCATAGGTCATATTTTGAGGAATTGTAATGCTCAAACAAAGTGGATAGCATATAAAACACTAGTGCGTCCGCATCTGGATTACTGTTGTGGGGTTTGGGATCCGTATCGCAAGGTTCTGATTGACTCAGTTGAGAGAGTGCAGAGGAGAGCCGCTAGATTCGTGACTTGTTGTTACAGCCCTTATGAAAGCGTCACAGGATTTATACATAGATTGGGCTGGGATAGTTTGGAAGACAGACGACGTAGCTTGCGTTCGAATTTATTGGAGAATATGCGAAAAAATTTAAATTTCGAGTGCAATGGAATACTTCCTCCCCCACTACTCGGTTAGTCATTAGGTAACGTTTGTTGTGTACACACGTTCCGAGCCTAATGGCCCGTTTTTCTACTTGTGAACAAGGCAGATGGCGAAATATTATTTAGTTGTTTGTTAGCATAAGTGTTCAATATCATCGCATCGGTCCACTTTGGTATGTGGTGGGTTAATTCCCTTTCTTTTCTTATTTAATCAATATCTATAAATGATGTATCATTTTAAAGATTAAGATCTCTGCTTTCAAGCCACCATTCATTAAAAAGGAGTTTGTTTAGAATTCGACCCTTAAAGGGCAAAAGTATCAATATTTTTTCAATGTGTTTTTTGTCATGAGCCATTATCTCCCTCCATATCTAACTGATATAGATAAATGAACTATCACTGTAAATATTAAGGTCTCCACCGTGGTTGTATCATACTTTAAGAAAGAAAGTTTTTGGAATTCTACCGTTAAAGGGTAACATTATCATTATTTCCATAACTTTTTTTTGTCACGAGCTATTTATCTGGCTTGATATCTAATAAAAATCAAAAAATGAGCTATTAATATAGAGATTAAGGTTTCTGCTTTGGTCAAATCATATTTTAGGAAAATAATTTTTTTGCAATTTGGCCTTTAAAGGACAAAAGAATGAATATTTCTACAAATCATTGCTGTTGTCATGAGCCATTTATCTCCTTTCATATCTAACTAATAGAGAAAAATGAGGTATGATTTTAAAGAGTAAGGTCGCCGCCATGCTCACATCATATTTTAAGAAAGGAATTTTTCTGAATTTGACCCTTAAAAAAGCAAAATTATCTTTATTTACATAACTTTATTTTTTGTCACGAGCTATTTATCTATCTTGATATCTAACCAAAATAGATAAATGATGTATAAGTTCAGAGATTAAGGTCCCACGTTTGATCAAATTACATTTTAAGAAAGGAATTTTTCGGAATTCGACCCTTACAGGATAAAATTATAATTATTTCCATAATGTACTTTTTATATTATGAGCCATTTATCTCCCAAGATATCTAACTGCAATAGATAAATGAGGTATCATATTAAAGATTATGGTCTTTGCTTTGGTCACATCATTTCTTAAGAATGATTTTTTTTTGGAATTTGTCCCTTAAAGGACAAAGCAATAACTGTGAAAGTCACGCATATTATACAGTTCATAGCCTAGCCACTAGATAGCAGTAGCACATATCACAGAGATATTAATAAACTGCTTCACTCTCATTGACTTTAGTTGTGTACCTATTACACTAAACATAAACAATGGAAAAAAATGAGGTGTTTCTGCTTTCATCCTATTACAAACACTCAACCTTATTATTCATTGTATAAATGAAATTTTCGCACGCGTTATTTAGTAACCTTAACATTGCTAATAAGTCATCTAAATTAGTTAAAAGAACTGCGAGTTTATAAGAATTCAACAGTAAAATATGTTTAAAGCCATTTTCTTGTAGTTTTTAGGTAATAAGTAGTATTAAACAGTAAAGTTTGATCACGATACATGGTAAACATTGGCTGTGTAAGTAGGATGGCTTATTTCCTGACAGATCTTATTCCCTCCATATACAATGATGCAGCAGGTGATCATGATTCAAACAAGGTGCAACACTTTAGATTTATAAAATAGTACCACTGAAACTCTAAATTTTTAAGTTATAAAAAAGTTTTGTAATTAAAAAGATGTTGAAAAATTCAAAGTATATTATATAAAAATTTATAATCTGTCGGTAAAGCAGAAGTAACATTTTTGAAAGAAAATATGACTGATACGTTTTAAGCAGTGTAGTATTCAGCTAGTTATAGATTTGAGAGTAGATTTAAAACAAAGTAGGTTTTTTTATGCACACAGAATGAGTTTTGTAAAGATTGAATTGTTATTTTGGCTGAAAAGAGGAAAAGAAGAGTTGAAATTTAAATGAAAAATGGTGGATTATGTCACGAAATGATATAACAGATTTTGAAGACATGAAATGAAACTATATTAAAGAGAGTAGTTAAAAAAAATATCATTATTGTATAGGAAATTTTATTCTGTAACGTTTGACATGCATTTCGGCCTTTTTGGAGATAAATAATATTAGAGATTTCTAAATTATACACAATAGTGGTTTTCACTAATATATATAATTTTAAGCAAGCTATATTATATATCAAAAGTTAGGGTAGGATGTTTAGATGAATTTAAAGACAGAATTAACACTTTATCTGAAAGTCTTTTCAAATGAGAGGAAATTTTAGTTTGTGAAACTGTAGGAATTTTTTTACAGAAAGAACAGTGGCAGCTGGAGAAAAGTTATTAGGATTAGATTTGATACTCAGACTAAGAGCTCCCATCTATAAATTTTTTTAGGAAGATCTGAGAGAAAATATGGTTTAGCATTGCAAATATCCATGAAAACTTTGTCAGATATCCGATTATCTATTTATAGAGGCCAGTTGGCCATGTTGAATGCCGCCTTACAGAAGCTTTGGTCGCAGAAGGTTGTGCACAATCAGAGTAGTTTTTGACACCATGCACTTAGGCGGAAAAGTGGGCAGGTAGTAATGTGGGATGGTGTGCTATTGTTCTCCTAGCATCAACATCTAATGGAAGTGAGGCTTCGCTCTCGATGAAAGAGTACTTTGTTTAGTTCTGGGGGTTGTCACGAGTTTCTTGCTGCTTACCTTGTGGTTTAAACCTGTAATCGATAATTTTGGAGAAGCATCCAATGCTTTAAAATTTTGGTGCTGCTGGTGTATGGTGTTTTGAAGAATATAAAATTCAATAAAAGGCTACAGTGAAAATTTATTTTAGAACCTAGCTTCATCTAGTGGGGTATTACAGGGGATTGGTGATCAAAAGACAGTGAACCATTAGGCTACAGAAATGAGTTGCTTTAGCACCATTGCCAGCTATACCTTATTCTTAAACACTACAATTCCGTTCACATGGACTGTTAATGTACAGACCTGTCAGTTAAATGATTGTCACAGTAAACATATAATCAGCATGAAAAACTCCTCCAAATAATAATAGGATGACACTCATTCATAGATATAATGATAAATTAATAAATTAACTTAATCCAGCCAGAAGTTTTGTGTGAATTATATCCTAGAGTTGGTTAGTGATTAGTTTTGTCTTAAATTTCTCAACTTTCAGACTTTAGATCAAAATGAAACATGTCCTACTTCTAGCCCTGAGATCACAGGTTGTGCATTTTTCAAATCCCATCAAAATCCTGCCAGCAGTTTTTGTGTGAATTGCATTCAGCAAAAAATGGTTTCCAATTTGTGGATACTTTAGTCTCAAATTTCTCAGTTTTCTGATTCCACATAAAAACATGACATATCATTTTTTACTCACAGTATTAGGGACCTTATATTGTTTAAAAGAACCATCAAAATATTGACCAGTATTGTTTGCGCAAATTATATTCATGTTAATTTGCTAACAGTTTTAAAGAAGAGTTGATTCCTTCTCTATAGCTTACTAATAGGGCTTCGAGCTTATTTCTGTAATGTGAAGACTTCCTGGTGCAAAAAATATTTTGGGCCCTCAGGCCAGATGGGCGACCTTTTTTTTTGCTTTGTGTTGCTGGTAAGGGGCCCCTGAGCTGAGGATGGGGCCCTTGAGTTGTGCTTAGGGTCCCCCCTGAGCAGTGAGAGGGCCCTTAGTGAGGGACTTCCTGTGTCTCAGGGGCTCCCTTAGATGGCTGTAGAGCTAAAAAAAAAAAGGTCGCCAGTTTGCCATGAAGGTTTGTGGGGCCTCTGAACTGTTCTTGGGGGCCCCCAGAGATTTGCTTTGGGGCAATGCCTAGCCCCATAGTAGCTACGCCCCTGTCTATAGATTAATATAAGTAATTGGTAATGAAATGTCTTTTACCCAATAAAAAACTTCCTCTTCTGCCACAATATGGGATCATGTGACATATTTTGCCATTTTGTAGATACATTTTGAATAACTTCAATCAGTTCCAAGGTTGTACAGAATGAGAAAATCCTCAGCAAACACTCATCTGGGAGGTCTTCAATGTTTGTTTTTCTAATGGGGACCTCCATTGTTGTCAGATCTGCACCCTGAAAGGAAAAAAAGTAATATAACTGGAACTATAATTTTTTATTCATACCTACTTGTCAATACTCAGAAACAAATTTTGGGACAGTGAGAATTTGTAACTATAAAAGACTATTTTTAATGTTTTAAACCTTTTAAATCAATATGTTTAAGTGATTTTTTTGTGACACTAAGACTTCCTTCATTTTCACAAGTTAAAGCCATAATAACAAATGAGAAGTTATCTTCATTTATGAATTTTATTCGATGTGAAGTTGAAACCAACTATCTTAGCAACTCAACCAGACTGACTTAGAAGATGATGCATGTCATATTTACATGGATGGCTCTAAGACTGAAGTCAGTGTGCTGTGCACATACATAGATGCACAAACTGTCATTGCTAGCACATACTAGCTACCGAAACAAGTTCCAATACACACTGCAGAAATGACAGTCATCCTCAAAGCCTTTCAATATGTACAAGATGTAGCTCCAAATAAGAATTTTATTCTCTCTTGTTCAAGGAGAACATTCGAGTCGCCACACAGTCTACACACTAGCAAGGGGAAAAAAATTCTAGTATATGAAATTAGGGAACTGGTCCAGTGCCTTCATGGTGTCCACAAAAAAGTAGATCTGATTTGGATTAAAGGCCACAGTGGCCTAACAGGGAATGAATTAGCAGATACACTAGCCAAAATGGCAATAAAATCACATTAATACCATCCAATAATCACAGGTACAGATATAAAGTCCACAATTAAGACCTTTATAATCAACAAATGGTGAAATATATGGGATAATTCAATAGAGATTAAAGGTAATCACTATGGATATCTACATCTAACTTTACCATCTAACCAATGGTACCAAAGATGGCATATCACAAAATAATAATGATTGTTATAGCACGATTAAAATTCAACCATGGTAGTTCTCCCAAAAATCTATAAACAATGCGCTAACATCATCCCCACAGTGTGGATGTGGTGAGATGAGTGAGGAAGATGAAAATCACATATTATCCTCCCATAAAAGACACTGGCAGCAGTCCTGTAGGCTTTTAGAAGACCTAATACAACTAGGTAAATATCATGAACCTATTAGCCACAGAGGACCAACGCATTTACAAAGTTATAGTAAAATTTGTAATAGACAAACAAATAAAAATTTAAGCCAGTCTCTAATGTCAAGTATGATAGATAAAGAACATATATCACATTACTAATAAATTTAGTTAATTATTGGCAGTATTTCAATAGCAACTTGCAAAAATAAGATCAATGAAGGCTGCAGTGATTCTGACCCTTGTTTTATAAACATTAACAAAGAGCAAATCAAACAGTTACATAAAATTGTAGTAATTGATCCTTAAAGGCTGAGTTCTCTAGCTCTAAGTATGAAAAACAATGTAGTGCCTATACAATCAGCAACGTATTGTAACCAATTTGTCATTTTTACAACACAGTTAGCATGTAGTGAGTTTTATTAATTGGAGTGTACTGTTTAACAATAACTTGAAATATTCATTTTAAAATGGCAGTTTCAACTCTAGACATGTTTATAATTATGAAATATCTACAAATTCCATTATTTGATTTCAAAGGACATGTTGTGTGACATTCAGTGTAAATAATCATGTAAAATAAACATGGAAATTTTGTACTGGCTGCATGGTCTTGTAATTCAATCCCAATAAAAAAAAATTAAAAAAAAAGACAATATATAAATGAATAAGGTTACTTTTTCAAAGAAGATAAATCAGCCTTAGTATCTGTTAACCTTCCAGTCAAATCAAATCTTATATGTATATATAAAAATAAACGTGTTTTTTCCTATATTTCACTTTTCAGCCACCACTACCTAGCACAGATCACTGATGTTTGTGGGTGGAAGTAGCATGGAGTTTCCTGTCATGCACAACGTTGGCCGAATGCCGATAGCTGTGGGGATGTGGGAGATATAATGATTAAAGTTGGTCAGTGCAGGGCGTTTTCATTTTTCGACAAAAAATTCGTATCTCCGTATATTTCTCTTTCCTGCCACAACTACATAACATATACCTTTGGTGTTTGTGTGTGGTAGTAGAATCGTCTTTCCTGTCATCCACTATGGTTGTTAGATGACGGTATCTATGGGGGTGTGGGAGATATGGGGGTTGAAAGTGGTCGATCTGTGGTAATTTCATACTTCTGCCAAAGACAAAAGTGTCATGGTGTATCACTTTTCAGTGAAAACTATAGATCACAGATAACTGGCGTTTGTGTGTAGTAGTAGCACAGAGTCACCTTTCGATCACAACAGCGGCCGAATTACAGAAACTGTGGTACTGTGGTAGATATGGTGGTTGTTAGTGGCCGACCAAGGATATTTTCGTATTTCGACTGTCTCCACATGTGTCACTTTTCTGCCACAACTACACAGCATAGAGCATTGGTGTTTGTGTTTGGTAGTAGAATCGTATATCATGTAGTGCACTATGGTTGTTAGATGTCGGTAACTATGGGGGTGTGGGAGAAATGGGGGTTGAAAGTGGTCGACCTGTGGCAATTTCATACTTCTGCAAAAGACAAAAGTGTCATGATGTATCACTTTTCAGCGAAAACTATAGATCACAGATAAATGGCGTTTGTGTGTAGTAGTAGCACAGAGTCACCTTTCGATCACAACAGCGGCCGAATTTCAGAAACTGTGGTACTGTGGTAGATATGGTGGTTGTTAGTGGCCGACCAAGGATATTTTCATATTTCGACTGTCTCCGCATAGTGTCACTTTTCTGCCACAACTACATAGCATAGAGCATTAGTGTTTGTGTTTGGTAGTAGAATCGTATCTCATGTAGTGCAGTTTGGTTGTTAGATTTTGGTAGCTATGGGGGTGTGGGAGATATGGGGGCTGAAAGTGGTCGACTTGTGGCAATTTCATACTTCTTCCAAAGACAAAAGTGTCATGGTGTATCACTTTTCAGCGAAAACTATAGATCACAGATAACTGGCGTTTGTGTGTTGTAGTAGCACAGAGTCACCTTTCGATCACAACAGCGGCCGAATTTCAGAAACTGTGGATGTGTGGGAAATATGGTGGTTGTAAGTGGCCGACCAAGGATATTTTAGTATTTCGACTGTCTCCGCATATGTCACTTTTCTGTCACAACTACATAGCATAGAGCATTGGTGTTTGTGTTTGGTAGTAGAATCGTATCTCATGTAGTGCACTATGGTTGTTAGATGTCGGTAGCTATGGGGGTGTGGGAGAAATGGGGGTTGAAAGTGGTCGACCTGTGGCAATTTCATACTTCTGCCAAAGACAAAAGTGTCATGGTGTATCACTTTTCAGCGAAAACTATAGATCACAGATAACTGGCGTTTGTGTGTAGTAGTAGCACAGAGTCACCTTTCGATCACAACAGCGGCCGAATTTCAGAAACTGTGGTTGTGTGGGAAATATGGTGGTTGTAAGTGGCCGACCAAGGATATTTTCGTATTTCGACTGTCTCCGCATATGTCACTTTTCTGTCACAACTACATAGCATAGAGCATTGGTGTTTGTGTTTGGTAGTAGAATCATATCTCATGTAGTGCACTATGGTTGTTAGATGTCGGTAGCTATGGGGGTGTGGGAGAAATGGGGGTTGAAAGTGGTCGATCTGTGGCAATTTCATACTTCTGCCAAAGACAAAAGTGTCATGGTGTATCACTTTTCAGCGAAAACTATAGATCACAGATAAATGGCGTTTGTGTGTAGTAGTAGCACAGAGTCACCTTTCGATCACAACAGTGGCCGAATTCAGAATCTGTGGTACTGTGGTAGATATGGTGGTTGTAAGTGGCCGACCAAGAATATTTTCGTATTTCGACTGTCTCCGCATATGTCACTTTTCTGCCACAACTACATAGCATAGAGCATTGGTGTTTGTGTTTGGTAGTAGAATCGTATCTCATGTAGTGCACTATGGTTGTTAGATGTCGGTATCTATGGGGGTGTGGGAGAAATGGAGGTTGAAAGTGGTCGACCTGTGGCAATTTCATACTTGTGCCAAAGACAAAAGTGTCATGGTGTATCACTTTTCAGCGAAAACTATAGATCACAGATAACTGGCGTTTGTGTGTAGTAGTAGCACACAGTCACCTTTCGATCACAACAGCCGCCGAATTTCAGAAACTGTGGTTGTGTGGGAAATATGGTGGTTGTAAGTGGCCGACCAAGGATATTTTCGTATTTCGACGAAAGGCATGTGTCTCCGCAGATTTCACTTTTCTGCCACGACTACGTAGCATAGAGCATTGGTGTTTATGTGTGGTAGTAGAATCGTATCTGTTGTCGTGTACTATGGTTGTTAGATGTCTGTAGCTATGGGGGTGTGGAAGATATGGGGGATGAAAATCGTCGACCTGCGGCAATTTCATATTTCTGCCAAAGATGCATGTGTCACGGTGTATCACTTATAAGTGAAAATTATCAATCGCAGATCACTGGCGTTTGTGTGTGGTAGTAACACAGAGTCTCCCATCGATCACAGCGTTGGCCGAAATTCGGTAACTGTGGGAGTGTGTGAGATATGGTGTTTGAAATTGGTCGATCATGAATATTTTCGTATTTCATCTAAAGACTTGTGTGTATCCGTAAATTTTACTTTGCTGCCGGAACTACATCGCGCAGAAGACTGGTATTTGTGTGTGGTAATAGTATCGAGTCTCCCATCGTGCACTATGGTGGTTAGAATACTATAGCTGTCAATATGAATTCTTTACAATCACGAACGAAGTCGTGGGTACCAGCTAGTTATTTAATAAAACGAAGAAGAAAAGATTGATTTGTAAGAATAATGAGCAAGAAAATGCTTTAAGGCAATGAAAGTATGGAAGGATAGGGAAATTCAGCCTAACACTTACTATAGATTAAGGTGACAGGAAACGATGAACAAACAAATGTAACACAATATTTTAGTGATGAACCCAATTGTGGCAAGTAAAATGTAACACAATATTTCTGTGTTGAACCTAATTCTTGCAAGTAGATTAGTTACTTAACAACGTTAGTTTCAATCACACCAAAACCCAATTAATGAATGGAGAACTCAGGTAGCACGGCATGGACAACTGAGTGGTGGTGAATGGGTGCATGAAAATACTGAACCAACAATTCTGAAGAAATATTATTGTTGGAAGTTGGGGAACATCACATAAGTAATTAACACGATAGGACATAAATATTAATTGAAAGCATTAAGTATAACATATTAAATTTAAGATCTATAAAATATGAACAAATATTAACAATAATAAGTGATGGGTCTACTGGAAGAGTCTTTTAGGAAATTGAGGTCAGATAATGTCTGGTATGAAGGATATATGGTAAGCTAGTTCACATCTGTTGAGTTCACAGGAAGTTGTGGTTATGGGCTCATTATAAAACAGTTTTTAAATTGTTCAACTTGTGGGTAATGGCATGTTCTGCCACTGGATGTGTATACATTGCCAGTATAACCTATTTGCATGGGTCCATTCATTTTGATGGCAAATGGATTAATGGTGAGGGCAATATAAGAACTTTTACACTGGAGGAATGTGAGTTAATATATGAGGTGTGTGCATGTGGCATTTCCAATCATAGAAAAGGTTTTCTCTGTGGTCAGATTGGAGTAAGTGATGGTAACAGGATGCATTATGCATGTTTTACAGTGGAGTCTGTTGCATGGATATGATCTGTGTGGTGGCTTGACGGAATTACAATGTGGGTATTTATGAACCATGATTTCTTGTGATTGAGTGGTCCACTGAAGCATGTACGTAGGATTCCGGGGATGGAATGTAGGAAGTCATGCCCATGATGAAGGATTAAGTGAATGGACTCAAGGCCAGGAGAGAACTGGGTGTCAAAAACTGGACAACAGTTAGTTTTAAGAGGATAGCATGGAGCAGTTGAGTGAAAAATAGATTGTACCACAATAGATTTGTCTTTATACTAGACCAGGAGGGGTAACAGTGGGAGATGTTAGTTCAGGACACATTTTGGGTGTAGGCTTACCTCAAGAGAGATTATTTATGAGAACAGATGCTCCTGCCATGGATGGCCAGCCTTTAAGGAAGGGAACATTTGAAGTGAGAGGGGTGGTAAATACTGAAATAAAAGTATTGTTGTAGATTTGTATTTTTGATGTGGCGATATCTATATAATCCTCCTTTCTGTAAGGAAACACCAACATCAAAACCTGTGTGGGAGTAAGTCCAGGTAAAGTTTATGGAGTCTAGTAGGTTTTTTGTGGGTCCAGATCATAAAAATAACATCTAAAAGCCTGTTTATATGGCACAGCAACTGTAATTTTCCAGTTATTAAACACTATCTCCCAGAATCGTGTCTACTTGTTATATTTTAAAAAAGAAGGACCTAAAGGTGAAGGGAGTTGATTCGGTTGACTACAGACATGGATAAGGAATTGTCTGACAACCACAAAAGTGTAGACATCTAATGATGATGATCTCATGGTAACCTGATTCCTGCCTTCTATTAAGCACCCAAATAAATTAATCACAATGACAGACATCAGCTTTCTTATGATCCATGACTGCCTCATAAAGCAGATGACATAATTCAGTTTGTATAACATAAATCAAGCGGTCTGGTAGCTCAGTGGTTAAGGCGCTTGCTTTCAAAACATTTGCTGCTCCGTTTCCGGGTTCGAATCCTGGCAGGTGCAGGAATTTTGAGAGTTGTGTTTGATCATATGAGCTACGAGCAGGCCGCTCTTTGGTTCGGATTCCATGTTAAACTGTAGGTCTCAGAGGAAACGACTGTAGGTCCCAGAGGAAAGGAACTGGTCGTCCTACGTCTGACACAATGGATAGTATGCCTCCTTCGGGAGGATCCAACCAACCTTCGGGTTGTGGACTAAGTTAAGTTTTAACATAAATCACTTGGACTGTGGATTATTAATACTCATGAAACCTAAAAATCATAACAGTACTTACTTCATCTAATTTCTTTTGTTTTATTGGTGATTCAGGGAGTGACCCTTCACCCACACCATCCTGATGGCTGGGACCAGGTGAACTGTTTCTTTGCTGACTCATCTTATCTGCAGCAAAATCTGTAGTTACTATTTTGTAATTAAACAAAGCTAAAAGGAAACGGCTTTAGGCAATATAAATTACAAGGAAAGGGAAAATGACTCATCACTCACCAAAGTTGAAGACAGTGACGGGAGATGCACATACATCACGAACACAAAAATACACAATATTTCTGTCTTAAACCTTCTTCATATTAAAGAGAATGAGTCATGAAGGATGTTTAAAACAAAAAAATTGTGTATTTTTGTGTTCGTGATATATGTGCTTCTCCCATTGCTGCCTTCAACTTTGGTGAGTGATGAGTCATTTTCCCTTTCCTTGTAGTTTAGTTATTATTTTGCTAATAATCCTCTGACCCAAGGTAGTACAAAATGATTCAGGAAAAATATGACCAAAAACAGTAATAAGCTATATAAACAAAATGTTGGAGGAGCAGTTTAAGCTCTAAAACTATTTCATATACTTCTATACAAATTTAAGGTTTACTCTAGTTTAAAACCTTTACCAAAATTAGAAAATTGATAATTCTGAATGAAATATCAAGGCTTTACAGCAGTTAAATGAAAATTTATTAAGTAAATGCTACTCTGCAATAAACATACAAAAGCAAAACATCAGCTAACACATGATGGTAACTACAATTTATTTTTGGTAAATAATACCTACTTGTGCAGTCATTATATTTCTTTTGTATGCACATACCCATATTCTCTCAATATTAGTTATTTCTACCATCATTTCACTCACTGTATTTTTTTTTTTTTTTTTTTTTACCTAAACAAATTTGACAAGCAGGAACTTTGATAATTTTATTGCAGCCCAAGTGATTCAATAATATTTATTTATTGACAGCTCACAGCACAGCCGTTGGTAATGTAAGTTTTGATGGGGGAGGTAGGAGACTGATTTTTTTTTTTTATTTTTTTTATTTTTTTTTTGGGCCTCTATTGTACTGAACCTTCTTATATCAATCAAAATAAATTACCAAGGAAAGTGAGAATAACTTAAGAAAAATGCTAAAATAACTTAAAAATTGACATTCAAGAAGGGCCAAATTTGGTATGTACAAGAAAGGAAAAATTGGTATATGGGATCATAAAGGTTTTTAAGAAGTGTTGAGTAACCCATGCTGAACTGTTTGGAATGGATTGACTCAACACATTTTCGGTGCATACGTGTCTACAATCAGTAGTTATTAGCTTATTTTGTTACCTTTCTTCTTTGTGGTACGTGCTTTTGAACAAATAAAATTTCTTTGTTTTACACATGTCAATAGGTAGATTTAAACCTCAACCCATACATTCACTTAATTTCTTTTATTCATGGCTTTAATGCCTTGTACAGGCCATTAGAGGTGGCAAAGAACTGAGAACAAAAATGGAAGGAATTTAGCCATTGCTTTTTGAAGGAACCTTCCCGGTATTTGGGTGTAATTGTTTCAGGAAACTATGGAAAATCAAAATCAGGCTGGCCAGACAAGTATTTTAACCGGCATTCCTGAAAGCAAAGACCAACTAGCTGTCAAAAGAATTAAGTATGGAAAAGTTAATATTTCACCTGACAAATGGATTTCACTAGCTGATGTAACAAGTTTTAATTCAAGCTCTTCTCATCAGCAGTATTTTGGAATTTCTGAGACCTGGAGATAGTAAATTTTAGTGGGAACATACAAAAAAATTGTATATCATCAAAAAAGAGTTTTATGACCCTAAAGACTCTCAAAAAAGGCAACAGCAGCTAAACACAGCCAAGTGTAAGCAGTAGTTTATCAGTACATATCAGGCTTATCCACTAAACTGTTAGTTATTATTAGTAGACATATCAGCTAATGTTACATGTCAATTTTCATACTAGACTGCTTAGGCTTTATGTTAGCAGCAAATAGTAACATAGTGCATTTTTCTCCATAAACATTTATGCTGAGTTTTTCTTTACTTCCTTTATTGCTTCCTCCACATAAAAGCTAAACATTAATGGGAGTAGACAGCAATTTTGTCTTATACACTTTTTTACTGATGCATGTCTCTCATGATTCTCAATTTTTATTATATCCACTCGATTCTTATATAGATTATCTCTTATCTCAGTGTTTTAGATCTGATTTCATTAAAATTTGGGACATCTTGTCCCACTTATTATTATCAAAATCCTTTTCTAAACCAACAAACTCCATAAAAGTATCTTTGTTTTTAACTGTCTTAAAAAAAGAAAGAGGATGTACCCAATTCGATTTCTGGATCTTTGTTTTACCATGATTTAATGTAGCTGATATCTACCCGTATCCCCTGAACATTTCAATGGGATGTGTATCAACATGTATTCCAAATCATTTCTTTCTCCTAACCAAAACTTTCTACAGTATATCCTTCTTTTCATTCTCCCACTACCACATTACATTATAACCACAAAATTAGTAATAATTGAGTACAAATGTTTAAAATATGGGCAATTCCAAACAAATTATTATATAAAAAGTAAAAATTATTGGCTATCGCTATTTGCTGTAGCTGATTCTCAGGGCTCATTCTTTGATTTAAAAAAAAAAAAAAAAAAAAAAAAAATTCTAGATCCATACAAGATATAGGGAAGAAATAATGGCACACAAACATTCTATAAAGTACAGCATTGAGTGTAATGCATGCTTTGCCCATTTTCATTCACAAATAAAGTATGGAATTATATTCTGGGGTTTATCATCAGATGCACAAAGTGCTTTCAAAATTCAGAAGAAAGCAATAAGAATAATTACAAATCACAAATCATGGGAATCTTGTATTCCCTTATTTAAATATATGAATATTCTCCCACTACCAAGGATTTACATCTTTCAAGTGATTATGTTTTTTTAGAAAAAATGTCATAGGTAAAGATGCAGCTCGTAAAACATATAACGAGGTACATGATCATTTCACTAGGAAACAATCAGATTTGCATATTATGCATACAAAAACAAAAATGAATCATTTCACATTGGGATTAAGCTTTTCAATACATTACCGCATAATGTAAAAGCAACATCAGAAAGCCGAAATTTTGAGAAATTGTTCAATTCTATTCCTTTTAACTCCTTTTACTTCATAGAAGAATATTTGAATTATATAGAATAATTTAATGTAAATATAAATAATTTAATGTAAATCATATTAAATAATTGACATGTCTCATATCATTATGTATAAAGTACATGTATATGATTTAGAGGACAAATAAAATACTACTTCTACTACTATTACTGCTACTACTAAGCTTTCCAACTTTTAAACCCATCATTTGACAACTACTTGTCTCTGAAAGTACAATAACATTTCTGTACTTTCCATTATAGGACAGTCATTAGGAAATTTTAATGCAAAAATTAATAACACAATTCAGTCTTTAATAATAGGATGTTATTTGACCGATGAACTAAACACCACTAATGGCTCTCGAATGCAGGCATTTTGAAAGTTTGTTTTCAAAGTTCAGTCTGGATCAGAGGGTCCCAACTATGGGTCACAACCCACCAGTGGGTCGCGGCGAGTGTTTTGATGGGTCGTGGAACAATCGAGGTTTTCGCCATAAAAATATATCTTTTATTTAATCTATTTAAAAAATAAAACAAGATATTTCTTCTTTAAAGACAATTTTCAAGGAAAAACCCTTATATTTCCTTCTGGATGAATGTACGAGCAGAGTATCCAGAAATCTCTAAATTAGCTGTGAAGTTCTTGATGCCGTCAACACGACATACTTGTGTGAATGAGCTTTTTACTTTATTGTTGTTGAAAAACAAATATAGAAATAAACTATGTGTAGAAAGGGACTTAAGGTTAAAATTAACCAGTGTTAACCCTGATATCGATGCCCTCATCAGTAAACACCAGTGCCAGAAATCTCACTGATTTTAAAATTGTGATTTTATAATAATTAGACGTATTCTTTTATTATCTTTGCACAAAGCATCACCTCATCGAGTTGACCACTTGAATTCCAAGATTAGTTAAAACTTGATTTGCAAATTAAAATGCCACTGATGTGCCAAGTCATATCTAGGTGGAAAACACCTACAAATCCTATTTTAGTGGTAGACTGGTAAGTTTTTCATTATATTTTCCTGCTCCCAGTCTTCCATATTTTCACACATTTGGGTGCAGTAAAACACAATGTTAAACCTACCAATCAACCGCTGAAATTGGGTCTGCTGGTGGTTCCCACCAAAAAGCGACTTGGCAGACCAGTTACATTTTAATATGTTGATTGACTTACTTCTAATCGTGGAATTTCAGCACTCAACTTGATGAGGTGATGGTCTGTGCAGCCACCTCCCGGTCTCTAATATGTTTGTTGTTTTATCTATTATAAGTTCTTGTTTTTGTTGATAGTTTATGCTTTTTACGAAAATTTGCCTCTTCGTAGGATAGGATAGTCGATAGCGTATCAAGGTAAAACAACAGTTCCCTTTCTGATATTAGACTATCGTATTAGGTGGGTTACGAAATTTATTTTTTTTTACTTAAAAATGGATCGTGTACCAATAAACATTAGGAACCACTGGTCTAGATGATGAACGTACACACAAACAGGCAGTGGAATTTCAAAGTATACTGAATCTCAAGATTTCTTCTGATGGTGCCAAAGCCATAAAGATTTATCATACATGTAAAGTATTCTATTGTATTGAAATTGGTGCAGTCCATAGAGGTGCAATGTGCAATAAGAATGGGCTAATCAGACTATTTAGACTGAAGAGGGGCCTTACAATACTAGCAGGAAAATTGAAGAAAAGCTGTTTGGTCATGTTGAAAATGGATATAAATAAAATATGTGTTCAACTTGGTATTTCTTAAAAACAGTAGTTTTGCTCCCATTGACTTTGGGTAGTTAACTGAAACAAAACAAAATCCCGTCACGATAATCAAATGTGCAACTAACTCTCATGAACTTTTGATGTTTGAACACAGAGTGAAATAGCTGAATTAAGTTCAGCGGGGGGGGGGGGGGGGGGACAGAAAAAGGCGTGACATCTTTGATTGCTTTTTACACAGCTGAGAAACCAGTGTATGGGCTACTTACAGGAATAAACTATTAGTCCACATTTTTTTAAACAATTTCTTATTAACCAGACATTTTGTATCTGCTCACATGTAGTAAACTGGGCATGGACAAATTGTTTTAAAACTGTACTGTCTAGTTGAAGACCAGATGGTTGACAACACTAATTGAACATCTAAAGGAGACATATTGCATGGGTAGAGACATTCAAGTTCTTAGTTATTTAACATAGCAGCGTACTACAAGAGTTAACACAATGCAATACATTCATTTTCCATAGATCCCCGTATAAGAAACTGGCTCTGTGGGACATGGAAACATGTTAATTTACATATAAACAATAGCATAATAAAATAGTTAAATACACCAGAAGGTATACTGTCACAGCATAAATTGTACATTAGTTACATCAACTACGTTACCCAATTTATTGACAGTTATTTTGTAGACACATTACAAATAAATTCTTCAATGGAATAAGAGTTGTCAATAAAAATTCTTTTGATTTTTTCCTGAATTTAATCTTAACTGCTGGTATTTAAGATATGTTCAGTGCTTATTGAATATATCTATCCCTGAATATTTGACCCCTCTTGAGCAAATGACAATGACTTGTAAAGATCATTTTACTTCTACTGTCATAATTGTATATTTTACTATTTGTTTCAAATAGAGTATAATTTGTGACTACAAAGGACATTAAGGTGTATATATACTCAGCCACCCAGGTTAAAATACCTAACTTCTTGAACCCTGCACATAATTCTTATTACACTCTGAAAACTTTGTCTATATAAGTAGAACTGACCCAGCATATAATTCCATACGACATTAACAAGTGAAAATAAGCAAAATAAACTAATTTCCTCACCCAGACATCATCTATAGCTGAAATAATTCGAATTGCAAATGTGGCTGCATCCATCAGAGACAGATACCTTCAAATTTAAATTATGAACAGTATACAAACCTAGAAATTTTACACATTCTACCTCTTGAATGTGCTGGCCTGCACATTTTATGTCTATGTCTAGTGTTACTCTGTGTGATGTACTGAATTCATTTTTTTTTTTAATCAAAGTTTGAAGAAAAGCCATTAGATATAAACCATTTATTAATAAGGCCAAAGACATAATTAGAAATATGATCTGTCGATAAATCTGGAGTATTTCTAATTTCTGTGTTTATGTCATCAGCAAAATTGACAAATTTTGAGATGCCAGGTTTAACACAGGATAAATCATTTAGATATACTAAAACAACAGTAGCTCTAATATAGAACTTGGAGGTACTCTATATTGGTAAGTCCCCATTTAGAAAGCAGTGGACATTGTAATACAGCCTTAAAATTTTCTAGTGACCCTTTCTGTTTCTATTCAGAAGGTAAGATCTGAGCTATTTTTTAACAATACATCTATACCATTACACTTTAATTTTTTAATCAAAATTTCATGATCAACACTGGCAAATGCCTTAGATAAGTCACAGAAAATTCCTACAGGAATGAATTTATTATTTATTCCTTCTAAAACATTGTCAGTGAATGCAAATACAGCTTGTTCTGTTGAATGGCTCTTTTTAAAGCTGACTTATGTTTTAGTTGGAATTCGTAAGGTGATGGTAAACTATATTGCACACTGATTTCTCAAAAACTTTGTCAGTAATCAGTGGCGTAGTTAGGTCAACAAGGGCCCCGGTGCAAAAATTTATTTTGGGCCCTCAGGCCAGACGGGCGACCTTTTTTTTTGCCTTGTGTGCTGGTAGTGGCCCCTGAACTGAGGATAGGGGCCCTTGAATTGTTCTTTAGGGGCCCCTGAGTAGTGGTTGGGGCCCCCCTGAGCAGCGAGGGCCCTTAGTCAGGGGCTCCTGTGTTCTCAGGGACCCCCTTAGTCGACGGTAGAGCAAAAAATAAAGGTCGCCAGTTTGCCGTGAAGGCTCTTGGGCCCTCTAAACTGCGCTTGAGGGCCCCTAGAGGTGCGCTTAGGGGCCCCTTGAGGTATGCTTAGGGGCCCCCTGAGCGTGAGGGCCCCGGTGCACTGCACCGCCTAGCCCCATAGTAGCTATGCCCCTGTCAGTAATGAAATAGGATGGTAATTTGATACAACTGACTTATCCCCCTTTTTATAGAGTGGTTTAACTACAGCACACTTAAACTTTTTTGGAAAGGTACCCTCAAGTAATGATGTATTAAACCCTATAACTTACTATATGACTTAATTCTATAGAGCACCGTTTCATTAATCTGCTGGAAATCCCAGCATAACCATTTGTGTATTTGTTCTTAAGCGACATGAAAAAATTTCTCATTTCTTCTGGAGTAGCTAAATTTACAAACATAGTGTCAAATTTTTCTTCGGAGCCTGTATTGACGAAATCCATATATATGGGTCACTGAGCTATTGGCATTCAATTTATCAGCAACAGATAAAAAATGTTTATTGCATATATCAGTAGTTGAAAAATTAGATTCTACTAATTATCTTTGATATAAAAGTCATTACTGGCTTGATTATTTTCCCTTAGTTTCTTTTTTTATAATATCTCATATTGTCTTAATTTCATTTTCAGAGTTATGAATTTTATGTTTGTAGTACATTCTTTTAGATTCTTTAATAATATTTTTCAGTAATGTACACCACCACTTGTAATGTGTTTTAATGTTCCTAGAAGCAATATATAAACACATGATATTCTAATGGTGTAACAAGCAGCAATAGTTTGCATAGTGATCCAAGCTGAATTTCAACCTAACCACAATTTCCACTAATAATTCCCTTTAGTAAGTCAGTTGTCATTCTGGTAGAAGCTGCATTTAAACCTAACCAGAACGTATACGAATATTGGCCTTTTGTCGTAATAGGTTGCTGCCCTATATCTAATATATACTGATCATCCAGAACATCAAACCACCTACCTAATAACCAGTATGTCTGCCTTTGGCACAGATAACAGTGGCAATGTGTCTTTGCAAGGAAGCAATGAGACCTTGGTATTTCTCTGGGGGCAGTCTCCACATACAAGTCACCTACTTCCCGTAAACACTGGGGAGGTGGGTGACGAACTCTGATGCCACGTTCAGTCACACCCCAGATGTATTTAATCGGATTCAGATCTGGCGAGTTGGGGCGCCAGCACATCAATTGCAACTTGTCACTGTGTTCCTCAAACCATTCCATCACACTCTTGGTCTTGTGACATGGCGCATTATCTTGTTGAAAAACGCCACTGCCATTGGGAAACATGGTCATCATGAAGGGGTGTACGTGCTCTGCAACCAGTTTATGATACTTATTGACCATCATGGTGCCTTGCACGATCTCCACTGGGCCCACGGATGCCTATGTGAATGTTCCGCATAGCATAATTAAGCCCTGTGCCAGCTTGTCTCCGTCCTGCAGTACAGGTGTGAAGAAGCTGTTCCCCTGGAAAACAACAGATTCACACACTCCCATGAGCATGATGAAGAAGATATTGGGATTCATTAGACTGCTCCAATGTCCAGTGATGATGGTCACGAGCCCATTTCAGTCATAGTTGCCGATGTCGTGGTGTTACATGCATGGGTTGTCAGCTGCAGAGGCCTATCGTTAGGAGTGTTCGATGCACTGTGTGTTCAGGCACACTTGTTCTCGGCCCAGCATTAAAGTCCGATGTTAGTTCTGCAACAGTTCGCCACCTGTCCTGTTTTACCAGTCTGCCTAACCTATAACATCTGATATCTGTAAAGAGGGGTGGCCGCCCAAGACCTCGGTCCTGAGCCAACACAATCTACCTTCAGTGAAACACAGATAGATCGCACACCTTCGCCATTCTAAACATGGATAGCACACCCACTGATACTACAAACACTGTGCTTGTGTCTGACTAGCACTCATTCCTCGTTAGGTAAAGCTGCTATTGCCTGGACGGGTTTATATTGATAGCAGGTACGGAGGTCATAATGTTCTGGCTGATCAGTGTACATCTGTAGTGATGTTTTTCCTCGAAGAATGAAGCACGAGTAACAGCTAGGCCTACAATAAACATTAACAGGCAATTTAATAATAAGTATTTCTTGCATAATAACTAGGATAAGATTGCCCATATGTCAAACAATTTTACTCGATCAGTATATATTTGGGGGAAATAATGTTACCTATCCTTAAATAAGATCATCCAAGGGTAGCACTAACATAACCATGGCGCTGTAATTTGATGGTTGATTCGTATGTAACTAAGCGAAACAAATCGAAAGTAAAGAATAAAATTATCTAATACCTAGCTTTGTTTTGAATATATCGATCCTCAAAAATCAGTTGTAGGTAGGTATAGTTCCTCGTGTTTGTGGTAACATTTTTCTTGTGGCCCGGGCCGTATTTCAACCAAACCACAACCGCTAGGGAGAAAACGAAACATGTATTGTACATGTGCAGCATGTAGTTCCTTGTGTGTCTTTCGTGAATTTTTTCTGGGTGAGGCCACATCTTAGTACTGGTTTTGACTTCCAAGCTGAATTTCAAACTAACGCAACCGGCAATTAGAAAACAAAACACCCATTGTTCATGTACAGCGCGCAATTCCTTGTGGCTTTGTAGAAATTATTTTTTGGTCTAGGCTGCACCCATCCTAACCAACTCAATTTTGAGACAGTAGGCCTATATGTCGAGAAATAGGAGGGATATCGAAAAAATTTAATCACTTTTGATTTGTCTCGTTTTGTTACATAAGAATCCATCATCAGATTTGGCTTTGGTGAAATATATAATCTGTCCCAGCCTGCATTTCTATCTACCCACCTTAGTTTGAGGTGCGATATCCAAGAACTAAGCGAGATATCAAAAACTTATATGCTTCAGTTTCGATCTGTCCCGTGTAGCTACATAAGAAACCATAATCATATTGCCGTGCCACGGATATCGTCGAATCCCCCCAAAATGTTATTCTTTAGATGTTTTCGTCAATTTACATTAGAATCCATCATCAAATTGCGGCGCCATGTCGTATAATCCTCCACCCAAGGAACATATGTACAATTTTTCAAACCAGAATCGCTTCTAGTACCGCCGAGAATGTATTTATTCCAATACAAATAAAGACGTAATTTTTTTTATTAGAAACAAAAAATGTAATAGTATAGTAAACAATAGTAAAATACAAGTAACTTACAATATCCAAATCCAATTAAAATAGATCAGAAGTGTTATTCTAACAGACACTTTTCTCCTCACTTTTCCGTCGCCGGTGTTTCTGGATTAACAAATCTACTAATAATTTGTACAGCTAAGTCGTAAGATAACATACTACGCCATAGGTGCCAGTTGCAAGGAGTAACTAATACCTGATGTGATGAATAAACAATGGACGAATTATTTTTGGAAATTTTACAAGTTATATTCATAACAATTTAATTCTAAAAGGTATTGTTGCTGCTGCTCTTTTAGCAAGTGAATGACAAGGAAAATAATAAATAGGCCTACACTCTAATTTTTTTAACATGCTATAAAGGATAAAACAAAATAGTAATGTAGTCTTTCATGAAGTTAATATGATCAACAATACAGACGGAAAATCGAAGTAAGTAGGCCTATCTCTGTTTTCTATTTTTATTGCAGGCCGGAAAACAATTATTTCCTTTTCAAAAGCAAAGATATATATATAAATAAAAAAGCTGCACAAGATACCTTCAATACCATTCAGAGACAATATAATAATACCATTTATGTATTGTACCACAATCACACAATTAGCGCTACACAACAGGGTAAAAAATGAATGAAAATTAACTTGTAAAGTAATTTGCAATTCCCTCTCCCCTATCTGTTCTTCATTTCTATACGTTCTTATTAATCAAGGGATCACACCAAAATAGAGCGGGCTCAATTAAATTTATTTTTATATTATTTTATTCAAGTTCACATTATTAATTTTTTTGCATTATATATTTCAGATCGATATTATCACAACCGCTTTCCATTTTAAGATTAGAAAGTTAGAAAAAAAAAATTTGTTTTGATAGTCATTGCTCCCTTAAATATTTGGCCTTTAACTCTCGACCTCTAGTGATCTTGTTTTGAATCAACCGAAACTTCCTTGCATTAGTTTATTAATTCTCACTACTTTGGGCAATCGGTAATGTTATTCATGTTGGTGATTTTTTTCGGCCCAAGTCCTTAGCTGCTATGATAACTGTTTTGTGGGTTGTTTCTGACTTGTAACTAAACAAATGCTTTTGACGGCATACGCGTTTCTCCTTTATTCAAGGCATCTTCAGGGTGGCGTCAACATCATGTTTGAAGGGGCGGTAAATGGCAAATTCGTGCGGCAGATCCACCACTGACGCCTCGGCGTCTTTACTTTATGAACCTACAGATAAATTTGTCATATTTTTCTCTGTCAATCGGTTAACAGTTTAGTAGACCACAGAAAATCAATTCTTTTTTTTTAATAAAAAACAGGCCAAGTCTCACGCTTTTGCAGTGACAAAAAGTTATGAGATCTTATTCTGAGTCAAGTCTTTGTACTTTATATTCACTTTCTGAAACAGAATGGTATCTTAATTAATATATTTTTCTCGAGCTTCCAGCCGTGTTAATATGTCATGACATATTAACACGGCTGGAAGCTCGAGAAAAATATATTAATATTCAACGCCGTGAAAAATTACGATCCTACAGAATGGTATCTGTTGTTGTTATAGACCATTTATTTAGAATAGTATAATAATAAAATCAAAAAATCTGGTGTCTTGGAAACTATGCATGTCAAATTTTCGTAAACCTATAAAAATACCTTAAATGTGTTTCTTTATCAAACTTATAAATACATAAAATCCAATACTTCCCTCTCATATCTTGCGAGTCTTAGAATAAATCATAAACATTATGCCTTCCATTTCAGTTAAACGTATGATATGCATAATGTCCAAAACACCAGATTTTTTTTATCCTAAATAACATCGACGGAAACCGTTCTGTTTCAGAAAGTGAAGTGAATACACACTGAAACGTATTGACTTGGATCAGAACAATATCTTATTACTTATTCACATTACATAATCATAAGACTTGGACCATTTTTACAAGAATTGTTTTTGTGTTATCGTAATTCTTTTTTAAGGTTCATCGTTTATTCTGAATCGTCGCTCAAATGTAACCATTCCATTTGAAAATCGGTGTATATGAACATTTCAGAAGAGGTGAATCTAGGACCCCCTCCGCACCATAGAACCGGCACTGCATTTCAGGAAACATCAATGTCATATTCTCTGCACATGAGCGACAGAAATAACATACCAAAAGCAAATAATCACAACTTGAAATGACTGAAGGAAATGTCAAACGACAAACCCTTCTCCCCAACTGCTTCCAAAGTAAAAATCAGAAAAATCCTCGGTCGTCGTCCCATTCTCTGTAAACAATGGGTGTGCGTAGCGGAACAATGCATATTTTCGCTGGTTTACCTACCACCATAAGTAAATAACGAGTAGCCTAACTTCCAAACTAAGTATAGTAACAAAGTAAAATGTTAGTTAAACTGGCTGATTTCTATGCATTAAGGTACTCTCAGGCATATAGGTTCACCCAAAGAAAAGCAATTAACCTATAAATATGTGCCAGAATTTTTCATATTTGAAACTGTAACTAAACAAATACGGGGAAAACTCCAATATTAGACTTTTCTTATGATTTAGGGATGAAACCATATAATCCGAACGTCAATTATCCGAACAACTTTTTTTTTTTTTTTACATTTTCTAAAAATTGTGCACTATTTTACAAAAGCGTTAACATTGTGTCTATTTACAGATTTACAGCGTAGTACACGTTTTCACTTGTTTTGTTCGGAAATTCCTCTAAGAACAATGAGTGTAATCAGTGGCGGATCCATGGGAGGGGGGGGGGTGCTAGGGGCCTCAGCCCCCGCCACAAAAGTCCAAAATCTGTTCAAGGCCCCCCCCTGCTCCAATGAAATCCACTCAAGCCTCCCCCAAACCAAAGTCCGCTCAAGCCCCCCCCCCCCCTTTCCAACGAAAATCCTGGACCCACCTCTGAGTGTAATTCTTTACGTCTTGCGTTTGTTATTGTATTAATGTCGCAATATCCTCGTGGCGAACCTCAAACTGGTTTTGATGCTGAATGTTTGCTGCAATTGCGAGGCGACAACAGTTCTTTCAGTTTTATTTTAGAAATCTGAAAACCGCCGTGTTCGTCCTGCGCCTACTGGATTTCCTGTGTTGGTGAGTTCTGTTGACTTTAGTATGTTGTGATCATCTTCTAAGTGTCTCCAAAATGAAGCAGAAGAATATAAGAGACTTCTTTTTCTAGGGATATGTAAAAATGTAAAATATCTAATGTAATTTTAAAGGTAAAATAAAAACTATATAAACCTTAACACTACCAGTAGAATTCTGTAGCATGTTATATGCTCCAACATTTCTAGATTAGAATGAGTTACTTACATCGTTTCAAAATGGATTTCGGAAAAAGAGTTCGTGTGAAACACAATTGACCCTATTTTCACATGACGTAATGAAAGTTATCGATGCAGGTTCACAAATTGATGCAGCTTTGGATGCGCAGACTTCCGCGGTCGTTGTCGATGTAGTCTTGGTTGTCCGGGTTGAACCCCGTCAATTTGTCGAAACCTAACGTTTCGGCCATCATTTTGTGGCCTTCTTCAGAGCACTGTCACGGCTGGAACTGCTGCCGCCTATATATATATCCCGAAGAAGGCGCTAGCCGTTTTGAGTGACGTCACTCAAACTACCGCCGCAGAGTATCTGGTCTTTTTTTATTGGCCCTATTTTCACATGACGTAATGAAAGTTATCGATGCAGGTTCACAAATTGATGCAGTTTTGGGTGCGCAGACTTCCGCGGTCGTTGTCGCTGTAGTCTTGGTTGTCCGGGTTGAACCTCGTCAATTTGTCGAAACCTAACGTTTCGGCCATCATTTTGTGGCCTTCTTCAGAGCAATGTCACGGCTGGAACTGCTGCCGCCTATATATATATCCCGAAGAAGGCGCTAACCGTTTTGAGTGACGTCACTCAAACTACCGCCGCAGAGTATCTGGTATTTTTTTTTTTTTTTTTCCAACGCTTCTCTGACACTCCGGGGCCACCATCTGCTTTCTTGAACCAATACACTAGTGTCACTCAATAAAATTTCGTGCCCTCTGTCAGCAGAATGTTGTGCTACAGCTGATTTGCTGAAGTCGTTATTTTTAAGATGTCTTATGTGTTCACAGAGCGCCTAGGAAGATTTCTGATGTGATTTTAAAAGTTAAAGACCATAGGGAGAAGTTGCAGACAGCGGGCGTATACCAGATACCCTGTAGCTGTGACCAAGTGTATATCGGCGAAACTGGACGGATAGTCAGGCTGGCTATAACCGCCGTTCAACAAGGGAATCAAGTTAGCCATGGCGAACAGGCCCTCCGCTAGCTGTTTGAGCGCCCGCGTGCAATACCGATTATGCCGCCCCCTGTCTAAGTACAGCCAGTGGTGGATCTCGGAAATTTCCGAACCCGGTTAAAAAACTGTGAGATTGCCGCTCCTTTGAACATTTTTGGCCGCCCCCATTGTTGCCATCCCGAGTGTCGCCGGCCGCCCGAAGCTGGTGTTGAGCTAAAAAAAAAGGTCGCCCGCTTCATAATACACTACAATTTCGTCGCGGCGACAATGGAGTGGCAACTATCGTGGTGCGGCGACTGTCGATCCCTCGTTTTGCCGCCCCCCTCGATGTGCCTTGCACGCACGCTCGCTTACGGCGGCCCTGATGGCGAACACCATTCAGGGCCAACTTCCAGCCAGTCGAGATCCCAAGAGATGATGCGCACATCATCATGGTAGAACATCATCTACGGCGCTTCCTGGCAGCTGCTCCCCGGAGGAAGATGTCATTGAAGAAGTCTCGGCACAGGAGGTTGCCAAAGCGCTAGTCAATTTGAAGGTTAAAAAAGCTGCGGGACATGACGGCATCGGTGGAGGCATTTTCCGCCATATGCCCCCTGCTGCTGTCCTATATATTACTGAGGCCTTCAACAAGATTCTTCGGAGGGGTGAATATCAAGATACTTGGAAGCAAGTGGCAGTGATACCTATCCTGAAGGCCGGCAAGTATAGGAGGCCTCCCAGAGCATACCGCCAGATCAGCCTCCTACCAACCTTATCCAGGTATTTGAAAGATTATACCTGAAAAGACTCAGCAGGTTCATAGACAGAGAAGAGTTGCTCCCAGACTAACAGTTCGGTTTTCGGAAGCTCCATTCAACACCACAACAGCTCCTTCGCCTCGTAGAAGAAGCCTTCGCCGCCTTCGAGCGGCGAGAGTACTTCGGTACAGTGCTCCTGGATGTCAGCCGCGCATTTGACTCGGTGTGGCGCCAGGGTCTTCTGTACAAGTTGCTTGTACAAGGTGTCCCGCTGTCCCATGTCCGACTGCTACAGAGCTACCTAGAAGGTCGGACGTTCCGAGTGGTAATGGATGGCGCCTACTCATCAACCAAGAACATCTCTGATGGGGTCCCGCAAGGCTCGGTGATAGGCCCAGTTTCCTTACAACCTCTGCACGGCTGATAACCTCAGCCCAGCACGAGTCAAGAAGGCCCTTTATGAAGACGATACTACCCTATACACTAGGAGCCTCAACATCAACACCCTGCGAGCAAGACTGCAGCGGACCTGCAACGACATCCAGCAATGGGCAACAAAGTTGCGGCTGGCTTTTAACGCACTGAAGAGCCAGGCACTCATAATCACAAGGAAGAAGGTTCCTCACCTAACTGCTCTGTCTCTCTTTGGGGAAGAAATCAACTGGACCCATACAGCCACGTACTTAGGGGTCATAATGGACAGAAGGATGACCTGGAAACCCCATGTCACCAACGTGCGAGGAAAGGCCACAGGGAGGCTGTTAGACTTATACCCTGTTTTGAACCCCACCTCAGATCTAAGACCGGATTTAGGCATCCGATTATATACCGCCTTAGTATGGCCTATCATGGAGTATGCTGCAGCTGTCTGGGGAAACACTGCTGCCTCTCATCTCCGAGCCCTGCAGTCTATCCAAAACAGAGCAATGCTTATCATCTGCCTCGCGAGACAAGGATCGGTGATCACCACCGCATTAGCGGACTGCCATTGCTACACAAACGCTTTCAGAAAATGGCGGCCCAGTTCTATGAAATACTCCAACAATCTTCGAACCCGCTAATAGTAGCACTAGGGACTGAACCACTCTATAAAGTTTGTATAGAAGACGGTATAAGTGATCACAAGGCGGTTGTGGTAATGTTAAACTCCAGTCTGAGTCTGAAGCATGACAAAGAGAAACTCGTGTTTTGCTTCGATAAGGCAAACGATGCGGGTATGGTTGACCATTTTGCGAAGAATTTTGAAACGTACACGCTAAATACAAATGTTGAGGAACTTTGGTTTAATTTAAAAGAACTAATATGGACCGGTTTAAACAAGTTTGTTCCTAAGAAGTGTATTAAGGTCAATAATAACTTCCCTTGGTTCAATAGGGAAGTGAAACGTTTGCTCAGGAGGCAAAGGCGTTTACATGCCGCGGTGAAAAAATCGGGGGACTCATCTAATCGTGCTAAATTAGTCCAGTTGCGTGCGGAAGTGCGTAAGGCAATGCGCGATGCGTTTAAAGAATTCCAAGCCAGGAATTTATCCGAAGATCTGATTACTGATCCAAAAAAGTTCTGGTCGTATATCAAAGTAATAAGAGGCTCTCGTAAGGTTATGCCGTCGCTGATTAAAGAAAATGGTGAATTATCAGAAACAAGCGTAGAGAAAGCAGAAATTTTGAATGATATATTTAAAAAGGCTTTCATGATAGAAAACTCAGAGGAGATACCGATATTTAACAATCGTACCGACAAAATTATGAATGATCTCGTTCTTGATGTCGAGGGAATAACTAAACTGCTTATGAATGTAAAAACCAATAAGGCTCCCGGACCAGACGGTATTCCTACAAGATTCTACTCAAGATACGCAATGGAAATTGCAACGTATTTGATGAAATTGTATACCGTCTCTCTGGATCAAGGAAAAATACCAGCCGAATGGAAGACCGCTATCGTAACTCCAGTGTTTAAAAATGGGAATGTTAATGATCCTCAGAATTATAGGCCGATCTCGTTAACTTCAATATTTTGCAGGATTTTAGAACATATCATCTATTCGAATGTCATGCGGTTCTTGGATGAAGGTGAGCTTTTAAATCCAAATCAACATGGATTCAGAAAAGGCCGATGCTGCGAAACACAACTTGCACTTCTAATTCACGACTTGTGCCGAATTATAGATGAGCAATCCCAGGTTGATTTGGTTCTATTAGACTTTGGAGGGGGGGGGGGGTTTAGGGCGCTATTAGACTTTAAAAAAGCTTTCGACACTGTGCCTCACACTAGGTTACTTAGGAAACTTCGCGGTTACGGCATATCTAGACAAATATGCGACTGGGTTGCAGACTTCCTGAAGGGCAGAACACAGTGTGTAGTTCTCGACGGTGAGCGTTCATCACTTACTGAAGTGGGGTCTGGAGTTCCCCAGGGAAGCGTGTTAGGGCCTCTGTTGTTTCTCATATACATCAATGATCTATGCGACATAATAGGGGGAATGAAAAGATTATTTGCCGATGATGCTATAATTTATCGCGAAATCAAAACCCTGGACGACTGCGCTTTGTTACAAGACGATATTACGAAAATAATTGCGTGGTGTAAAGATTGGCAGTTGGAGTTAAACGCTAAAAAGTGCCAAGTCATGCGTGTAAGTAAAAAGGTGACACCATTTAACTATGAATATACGATTAATGACACTGTCCTTAGAACGGTAGATTCCGCTAAATACCTAGGGGTAACAATTCGTAATAATTTGTCGTGGAATGAGCATAATGAGAATGTAATGGGGAAAGCAAATCGTATACTCCGATTTCTAGGTCGTAATTTAAATCAATGCACTCAGGAAGTTAAATTGATTGTATACAAGTCACTAGTACGTCCTCACTTAGAGTATTGTTGTTCTGTATGGGGTCCCCATCAAAAGGGGTTAATGGAGGCTTTAGAGAAGGTCCAAAGAAGAGCCGCCCGATTCGTGACAGGTATATATAGTTGTAGGGAAAGCGTAAGTGCGATGTTGAAGGAGTTAGGTTGGGAAGACCTGGAACACCGAAGGCGTTGCTCTCGACGGAAGCTAATTGAAAAATTCACGACAGATGTATTTCGGAATGACAGTCAGCAAATATTGCTACCAGCAACATTCATATCTCGAAATGACCGCGAAAATAAGATAAGAGAAATCAGGGCCAGAACCGATTCATTTCTGTACTCATTTTTCCCACGAGCGATTAGGGAATGGAATAGAAAGGATTTACCGGGCGAGTAAACTTAAAATCCGACAGGAGTAGCTTTCGATAAAGCACTCCAGCCATCCTGATCTGGGTTTTCCATGGTTTTCCCAGATCACTCCACGCGAATGCGGGGATGGTTCCTCACAATAGCCCATGGGCGCCTCCTGCCATATCCCTTATAACCCTTCCAAACCATAACCCTTCTCGATAGGTGCTATGCACCCTCCGCCACACACTTTTAGTGAATCGCGGAGTAATAATAATAATAATAATAATAATAATAATAATAACAACTCTTTAAGATGGCCAAGGAAACTCCTCGACCCCCACTGATGTAAAATTTACCTGATCAAGAACAAAATCACCGGATGTGACAAGATCCAAATATGCAATACACTCGTAAGGACCACCACTAAATAATATGGAAGGAGATGCGCCAATCGCGCACAAATGTCCCCATAAACTGGGACTACTGTTCGTTACCAGGTAATTGATGTCTGTCAGCCATGACAGTACTCCGAAGAAGGCCACAAAATGATGGTAGAAACGTTGAATTTCGACAAATTGACGCGGTTCAACCCGGAAACCAAGATTACTTGATGCAGTTTTCTTGGATTTTCAGAAAGCTTTTGATTCTGTACCACACAACAAACTTTTAGCGAGGATTCGAGCATACGGTATACCGGATCATATTTGCAAATTGATACGTGATTTTCTAACTGGTCGATCTTTGTCGTTGTTGACGGGGAAGCCTCTCCTTAGATAAATGTTACTTCGGTGGTTCCTCAAGGAAGTGTAATATGTCTTCTTTTCTTAATATTGATAAACGATCTCGGCGACAATGTCAGATGCTGGTTGCGATTGTTTGCGACGATGCAGTTATCTATATGGAAATAAGATGCTCTGACGATTGCTTAGAAGTTCAGCGCGATTTGGATGCTATTTCCGATTGGTACCGTAAATTTCAGCTTACACTTAATTGCAAAAAGTGCAAGGCATTGCGAATAGGTAACAAAAAGAATTAGTTTACTCACCAGTACAAAATAAACAATTCAGCTGTTGACACGGTTGATTCCCTGAAATATCTGGGGGTGATAGTACAAAGCAACATGAAATGGGACTTAGGCAAAGCTAATTCTAAATTGCGAATGATAGGTCGTACTTTGAGGAACTGTAATCATCATATAAAGGAGATAGCGTATAAAACACTAGTCCGTCCGCATCTGGATTACTGTTGTGGAGTTTGGGATCCGTATCGCTAGGGCCTGATCGACTCAGTGGAGAGGTTGTACTTGAGAGCCGCTCGATTCGTGACTGGTTGCTACAGCCCTTAAGATAGCGTTACAGAACTGATACATAGATTGGGCTGGGATAGTTTGGAAGACAGAAGACAGATTGCGCTTGAATTTATTGGAGAATATGCGAAAATCTTTAAATTACGAGTGCCATGAAATACTTCTTCCACCAACCTATTTAGATCGCAATGACTGGAGGGATAAGATTCGAGAAATAAGATGCCGTACTGATGCTTTTATGTATTCCTTCTATCCTCGTGCTATTCGGGATTGGAATATGCGGATTTAGGATTGGTGCTTAGCACCCTCTGCCACCCACAATGTTTGTGATTTGTAGAGTATGGATGTAGATGTAGACAAATCGAAAATCCGAACCATCTTTTTTCCCTGTTAGTTCAGATTATCGGCGCTCCACTGCTGAGTTTTCTCAAAGTGGGGTACGCGAAAGCCTAGGGGTTCGCTAATTAAATGTAGGGGTTTTGCGACAAGATTTATGCTATAGCGGCTGACTGGGTAGCTTGAGAGTGTAACACGCAACATGGTGAATTAAGATTGAAAATGAGCAAAATTGCTACTAAAATCGACTGAACAAGAAAAAAGCCCATTTATCAAATTAATTAATAACACATTGACTTTTGTGACTTTACTACTTTCTTTTAGAAAAAAAATATTATTTTTGAATAAATAAAGAATAAAATGTCAGCCTTTTAAGGGCGTTCGCCATAGTTTGGAAAATTTCATAGGTTTATGTGGAGCTATGAGTTTGAGAAACCCTTCTCCATTGTATGTTGGTAGATTGTTGGTGGTTCAATTAATGTGATAAATAATCAGTCCACGATAAAGGTCAATTTATACATGTTTATTTTCTTAAACGCGTCGTCAACGATACTGGTTACATGAATACATTAAATCCAGCAATTGCATACAACATGTCTTCCACAGATAATATTGTTCTTGGCGGTCGTAAAATTTAGTCGGTGAAACAAGGTGAAAAACTATGCTGAAAAACTAACTACTACTCTGACTTGGATGATCCCTTTATATAAACTCCACCGAAATTTCTAGAACACTTCAAAAGCTTCCGCCAGATATTTCTCGAACATTGACAATACTTAAACAATTGAAACGTATTAAAAACAATCAGAATTAATTCATAAACTTATACAATCAAAACAAAATGGTCGTAAATGGAAATTAAAGATACTTAAACACAAAATTATTCACAGAAATCATTTTAAACTGTAGCAAATTGTCCTTTAGACATCGTAACTTGCATTAATACTTGAAATTACGAATATTTAAGGAATTCTCTTGCACAATTCGGTTCTTAAACATATTAAATGACCTTTAAATAATTTCTTATCATAAAACAAAGTCTATATACACTGAATTACACTTAATTGTGAAACAAACATACAGGATCATATTCAACCAAACTCTAGCTTACTACAAATGATTCATAAAATACAATTCCATTTAATTTTAGGTTTGAGAGCTGTTACAATGTGCACTAAATTACTTGTTTCTAGGACTGTTCGAAATAGAGTAGACTTTTAGTGTTGGTATAGCGTGGTAGAATTTTTTTTTGAATTTAACTAACTTCAAAAGTAAGGAGAGGAAGTAACATTTACCACATTAGTTAAGTCTGTAATGAAAATCTGAGGCACCGTATATAAACTTATTAGGGTAAAAGGCGATTTCACATTAGGGGTAGATAAGGAAATTTACGAGTTTCAGACTGTTTGTATAATATAGAGGTAAAATTTTATCTTTGTACCAAATTTCTGCTTTCTCCAAAAACGTGAAGTTCCTTAGAGTTGGGATGATCGTCAGTCTGTGAGTGAGTGGGTAAGTGACAAAATCGGTGAAATTTGCCTATGAACAACATAACAATAACGAAATTGAATTTAGTATGTTTACTAAGTTTTCTGATATCTATGTACAGTAAAATTTTGAGTCATGTAGCATCAATATGACCGAAGAAAATGGGGTACAAAATGGTTTGAATCGCTTTGAGAAAAAGGTAGCTAGTGGCGACTTGCCGCGTTCACAGCCTTGCACACATCTTTAGCTGTTTGCGATTAATGGTCAGCTATCAGCAACCCAATTCAGGGCCTTTTAAACAGTTTCCTATACGAGAAGTAATATGATTGAAAGCAACGGTAATGTTGAATAGTTTTTCGATGGTCGAATATGAAAAAAGGAGGAAGTTTTGCAGTGAATCAGCAACTACATATAGAGATCTTAACGATGATGATATAATAAATAATTCAAGCACTTTTCACAGCAACAAATAACAAAAACACTACCTCATAAACAACACAATTATGACGTCAGTGTTGGTGAATAAAGGCGTGTAGACAGTAGACGAAACAGGATTACTCGAACGTCTGATCACCACATCAGTTAGCTGCTGTCAATCGTCAGATTTTTGGTTTACACAGGATAGGCACTTCCTTGTATCTCGTAGTTCGACAGAACTAGCATAATATTATTATTTTGCATCAGCTAATAGTTGTACGCACTTCTCATGTGTTTGAGTGAATTGTAACTCTAAATATTACTAGATGACGCGTGTGAAAATTTCTCGAGTGCTATGAATAGTAAGGTTGGTTGTGAAAGAAGAACCATCTTAATTGTATCACCTGTTACTTTGTAACAAAAGCCGACGCCAGTGAAGCAGTTTATTTATATCTCTGTGGTATGTGATGCTATTTAGTGGCTAAGCTTTGAACTATCTCATCACCGAGGCTTGGACAGTGCGATTTCGCACTGCCACTTGCCATTCGGGAGGACCGGGGTTAAACTCGGTTCGGCCATCCTGTATGAGGTTTTCCGTGGTTTCCCTCAGACACTCTAGGCGAATGCCGGGATGGTTCCCTACAAGGCCACGGCCGACCTTCCATCCCCCCTCCCTCCCCGTAGTATAGTTTGGCTGAAAAGAGTCTCCTGTGACTCTCCAGCAGCCCGCCTCCCAGCCTTCAGCTGGGAGGAATGGGGAAAAAAAAAAACTATCTCATACCCGAGACATTCCTAGTTATTACTTCTTCTTTTTTTTTTTTTTCTTTTTTTAAAAAAAATCGTTCCCAATTTATAATGCTGCCTGAGTGGAGAGTTAAATATTTTAAATGATACCTCATTTCGGTTAGGTATCAAAGGAGAAAAATGGCTCATGACAAAATAATACGGTATGGAAACAGTTATACTATTGTCCTTTAAGGGTCAAATTCCGAAAAATTTCTTTCTAAATACATGATTTGACCTTAGCGAAGACCTTAATCTGTAAAATATTACCTCAGTTTTCAACTCTGGTTAGATATCAAGGAAGAAAAATAGCTCGTTCAAAAAATACGTTATGGAAATATTGATACTTTTGCCATTTAAGGATCAAATTCCGAAAAACGTGCTTTCTTAAAAATATGATGCGACCAAAACGGAGACCTTGACTTTAAAATGATATCTTATTTTTCTATATCAGTTTGATATCAAGGAAGATAAATGGCTCGTAACACAAAAATGCGTGGTAGAAATAATGGTACTTTTGCTCTTTAAGGGTCGAATCCCGAAAAATTCTTTTCTTAATATATGATTTCACAAAAGTGGGGATCTTAATCTTTAAAATACTTCATTTATCAAATTCGGTTAGGTACCCAGCGAGATAAAAAATTCTCGTGACCAAAAAAAAAACGCATTATAGAAATATTGAAATTTTTGCCCTTTTAAGGTTGAATATAGAAAAATTACTTTCTTAAAATAAGATGTGTCCACATTCAATACTTTAATCTTTAAAATGATACCGCATTTATCTATTTCAGTTAGGTATGAAAGGAGATAATGGTTTCTGAGAAGAAAAAAAACACCTTTTAGAAATAATACATATGATTATGACTGGTGTGTATTGATTATTATTACCAATTTTCATCCTACTAAGGCCCAATAAAATAATTCTCTCCCTCACTCGAATTGGTTCAGTTTAATAGGTTAATAGCATTGGCCTCAAATGGTTCATTGATGATATATAATTGAATCTTGACTTTGAATCAGTAATTGTAATTGAAAAGTTGATTGCAATAAGAAACATTTACACGAGAGGAGTGGGAAGTGCAGATCCATGTTTCCAATAGCAATGTCTGTTATCGAATGTCGAATAGTGGAGTGTTAACAACAAAATCTTCTCGGGTGTCCAGCCGGATGGTGGTGTAAAAACACGACGTTTCGACAGCTGACACTGCTGTTTTCATCACGTATCTGTATTTGTTCTCAGCTGACTGTCTCTGCCTCGACTGGCATGGCCGCCCACCGGACCTCCTTTATACCTTCAGCTGGAAGGCCCGCTCGCTCTGGTTGGTCGAGAGTGTTGGCTTATAGATGGACCGCTGCGGCAGTTGGGGAAAATCGTCCAGTTGCTAACACAGCTTATTACGGCGATGATCCCCAACTGACAACACGAACCCAGTAGGGGGTTTTAATATAAGGACGCATACGGCGTCCATAGCCATTTTCCCCCTAAAAGTGAAATAAAAATGTGTCCCCAAAACAACACCCAATTGACACCAAGAAGTTAGACTAACAAAGGTGGTGGTACTTCAACAACAGTCATAGAGGCAGCGGAAAAAAAAAGACCTCCATTGGCGCCACTTGCTCCTTCCCGCCCGGATTTGCTGGCGGTGGAGTGTTTCTTGGCGAATCTGCTTGGAAGGAAAACACTCAGCCTACAATGAGCAACACCAACACCGTGGAGACTTCAAGTTATAAGAAACTACATTGAGTTTGTGAGCACATTATAGAATATTCACGCAGTACTTTCTATGCACTAAATGCCTCACATTTACTTCAGATGATAATTGCATTTACAGGTATTTTTCACTGTAGTAACTCTATTATTCGTCAGCCCTTTGTTTTAAAGGCCCAGGCTACAAAGAGGCCCAGATGGCTTTTCCAATCAGGGGCTGGGTGACTCTTCTCTAAAGTCACACTACTCTGCCAGCCTCTGTCAAATACGTTATATTAAACAGAAGTTCTACCCTAGGCTCTTTTAACGCTGGGACTTTCCTGTTTTCTTTACCGTCAATTTTTATCTGAATTGGTTTAACTCACCTTTATTTCAGTCTGATTTTTACAGGCTCTTGACCCCACCTTGAGCTGGCATAGATATCGTTGTGTGTGTGAAGTACCTACACTAGAATGGATCGATTTCCACCTGGTCCGACTCTCCAGGCTGATTGCGTAACCAACAGAAAACTATTTCACCAAAGACTGCACGAAATTTCACTACATTATTTAAAGTCATAGCCTAAGTACTTCGCCAATTTTTCTGTTCACATAATTTAATCCATCTCCAAACTCAACAATGTAATTTAATTTAATTGCAGTGGAGCACATGGTCCCTGAAACACACCTACTTTAAAACTTTGTTGTTATTTTATTCCTTCAGTGTTTCTGGTAAATTGATTCCGAAAAACAGAGCGTGGTGGGTGAGTGGTTAATGCTCTGGTCTCGCATTCGGGAGGATGGTGGTTCGAATCCCCATACGTTCATTCAGATTTAGGCTTTCCATGGTTTCCCCAAATCACTCCAGGTTGCTTCCATCAAAAGGCCAGGGCCGAATTTCTTCCCGTTCCTAGTTCCCATTTTCATCCCGCCTCTAATGACCTCGACGTCGACGAGGCGTAAAGCCATAAGTAAAAAAAAAAAGATTCTGAAAGCTTCCGTGGTCTCTATATTTATTATCTTGCTTCATCAGTTTTGTATCCATGTTGAATTAGTAACATTTCATACATCGTCTGATGAAAGCCACAGCACGATGATTGAAACGTTAGATTTTAATAAATCGACGCGCCTCCACCCAGAGTACCAAGATAATACATTTCTGGTAAATTGTTTAGCGTCTTGCTTGATAATTTGTTACAACAGTTTCAAGTACTTGGAGAGTGTATTAGAGGAATGTGGAGGAAATGAAGGCGAGATAAGCGAAAGAGGAAGACAAGCAAAGGCATTTATAAGGAGCATTAGAAGCCTGATATGGAATAAAGAGGTGCCACAGAGAAGCAAGATAGTAATCTATCGTACACACTATGTCCTATCTTGACTTATGCTGCTGAAACGTGGACAGTGAAAAAGCGGGACATCAGCAGAGTACAAGCAAGCGAAATGAAGTTTTTAAGAGGTCAAATGGGTGTTACTAAAATGGACAGAATAAGGAATGAAATGATTAGACGCACCATAAAAGAGGAACCCCTGCAGGAAAGATTAGAGAGGACCAGACTGAGATGGTATGGACATGTAAAGAGAATGGAGGCTCAGGGAATCCCAAGAAAAATCCATGAAATTAAGATGCATGGTAAACGACCCAGAGGAAGACCAAGAGATGGATGGCTGAAAGGAGTGGAGGAGTGTGTACGGATGAGAGGAGAGGACTGGAACAAAGTGGTGACAGAGAGGTGGTGGGATGAAAGAAGAAAATGGAGAGGCTTGTGCATGAAGCAGACCCGGCCAGAGGCTGGAAACTGTTAGGATGATGATGACGTGACTCCCTAAACTACAAATCTATTTTTACCACACTCCCTGAAATCAAGTGCCAGTTTGCTGCCAAGGTCATCAATTACATTCCATTCAGTTATTTCTTGTGCAAAAATACTTACGACGTATATACTGGCATTTATACATCACTAGCTTTGCCCAGCATGCGCTACAACGCCCATTTTGTTTCTTTTCTACGTGGGTATACAAACATAAAGCATTCACATTTGCATGTACAAAAAAAATAAAAAATGTGTTTTTATGTATAAATTTAATTGGAAAAAGTTTATTCTGGTGCCTTGGGATTACAATATTTTTGGTCTTACCATCTTCCGCAAAAGCAGAGTACCAACTTTACCAAGTGTTGCTCGAGAGCAGGATTTGAAAATTCTGTTTTCCCTTTTTTATCGGATTGTTAGAAAATTATCCATCACCATGCATTTTGGCAGATTTCCACACCATTTTAGAAATACATGAAGAAGAAAAAACTGGAGTAGTTGTAAATTAGTCTAGGGAGGTGTAGGGTGAGCGGGTGCAGTTTTGTAAACAAAATTTAAATATCATTTTTCACTTATTTTAAAGCATATGTGCGCAAAGTTCCTTCGATATCGAATAAAATCTGTAGATTTGTACGTTGCCAAAAAAACTTTTAAATCATTTTTAAAATTCAAGTTCGAATTTCTTGGTCAGCAATTGCCAGATCAGAATCGATTCAACGCTGTTTAACAGGAAATGTTATTTACTCTAAGAATAGTGTTGTATAGTTTTTCCAATTTTCCCACCATTTTCGAGATTGTAATAGTATGATAACATCACAATTACATTATTTTTTAGTGTGGTTATATGCAGCAGATAAAAAATTATTGTTTGTGGCTGCAAACTGCCAGTAACACGGGTGGCCCAGCGGTCGACACTCAGCCAGCTTCCAGGAAAACCAGCGTGGCATTGTGCCCCTAAAAAGAGGTCCGACCCTCGTCAAATGTCACCCAGTAGTAGCCCAAGTAGAGACCTTTCTCTCAGAGTGGCATATTTATGTGGCTCCAACACCCACAGTAGTAATTTGTGCAGTCATGACAATTTAAAGTTTGCGCGGATTTATGGAGACAGACCGTAGCGAAATGCATACACGGCGTGTTGGCATTTTCTCACGAACAATGAAAAAGCCAGGTAAAATGCCGATAAAATGCAATTCCTCGAAACAAACTCGCGGCCAATCAGGAGGAGTCTGAGTGAAGAGAGGTCATGTGTGTGTGGGGACGACTGTGACTCTCTGATAACAAGATTAGTTACTATTTTTTGTAACATTTTTTCCATGTCTGGACATATCCGGAGATGGCAAAGCCAGAGATGAGACTGGATTGGCAGAACCGATGTCCAGGGGTCTCTCAAGATGTGAAGGCAAACGGTAATGCTGGTGAGAGGGACTCGTCCGATGGACCTCGAGGCGAGAGGTCATTGAGACTAACTGGCAGCCGGCAAGAGGCGACCAGTGCAGAGTCATAGGGTATTTATGTGTACACGGGCACAAGTGTGATTTGAGGTGTTTTGTGTGAAGACAGAGGGGCTAGCGTGTCTACCGCTGTGCTGACTTACTGTAAAAACCCACGTTATAAAAGTGCACTAAAATTCGAAGGCGCTCTCTCACCCAAATAGCGACATTGGCGAGGAAACCGCAGATAATAGTCTCAGTCTGCCGAGTGCCGAACTGTAATAAGTTTTAGCCGGAGCAATAAATTTAAATAACTTCTTATTTATAACAAAATCAATGAAGTGGTTTTGCTTCTTTTTTTTGTTTTTGATTAGTTAATTTGCGTGGAAGTTGATGGTGTCACCCCATGGAAACAAAAATTCAATGTCAAGTAAAATATAATATCCTATAAGTATAAAATATTATTTTTATAAAATTTGGATGAATAAACATTTATTGTTGTTTACAAATAAGTTTTGAGTTGTTTTATGTTTGATAGTCAACATGGCAAGTATTGATCACTTTTTCCCCAAAGTAATTTCTGATTAATTTTAATTTACTAAAGCTGCACTCACAAATAGCAACTTTTACGCAAATTGTCATAAATAACTATAGGGCGACCATAAGATTCCACGATAGTTTTTAAAAAGTCCCAAGCTACCCAATCACTTGTTACTGAAATGGTAACAGATTCTTCTTTCAAATGCTTTCTCATCCTTCATATTTGTTTGTGAAGTTCTGATTCAAATAAGTCATCATGAAAACCACTAAATTTGGAAACAGCTATTTTTAACTTCCCTGCTCGGCGAAAGAAAATTATTTTTATTTAGAACCTCAAACAATGAGATTATATTTCGAACGGATTTTGATCTAGTTCAGTTCGGTGTTGAATTGGTTAAGCCAGTCCAACATTTCCTTTTGATTTTAAGTTCTCATTGAGAGTTCTGTATTAGTGGCTATTTCACCGGAGATTTGTTTTTTACAGCAAATTCTTTATTCTGTTGAAATATTGAAGTCCTATGATTTTTCGTAAGGCAGGTCCAAATGTACCCGGTCTAAGTAGGAAAGGACATTCAAATAAATGAAATATGTATATTACTTTTCAATATAACATCCCTCGACTGGCACTCTTTCTTGCCGGAGATTCCCCCACTTGGCGCCATTCAATTGAGTCTCTTTTCGATAAAGGATCCTACTACAGGACCATGGTCTCATCACCAGTGAAAGTGGAATTCAGAAATGAATGTTTCCTCTTTTCCCACAGCTTCAAAATCTCTGGATCACAGTTCACTCATTCTGCTTTCTGCACTGCAGACAGAATTTTGGGAATCTAACGTGCACTGACCTTGTTCATACCCAAATTTTCATGGAGAATTCGGACAGTGGTTTCTGTTTTGGAAATAATCGCTTCCTTTTTTAATGATCTCTATACAAAGAGTACCAAGAACGAGTATACTCCAATCTGACACATCTCTCAAGTAATGTAGATTGTTTCTTTAGCATCTTTTTTGCCCAGTAAAGATAAGCTGACTACAATTAATTTATTTCTTGTATCACGGTCAGAATCATTTTCTTTTGATATCATCAGTTTTGTAACACATTTCAAGATGGATCCAGATATAGTCTGAACTGCATCAATTTTTGCTTGTTTTGCTTTTCCATTACTAAAATCCACGTTTCCTCTTAGATGTATGAATTCCTCCAGGCTTTTTCACTTCTTGGTACTAACAGCTAATTGAAACATAATCCATTAGTATCAATGAGATAATAATTTATTTGTACGTGTAGTCTTAGTAAGAAATATGAGATAACTTATACTTTATTAGTAATAACGTAATTTTAATTAAAAAATTGTTACTGTTCTTTTATGTGTGATGCGAAAATAATATTTTTGCAGGTGTTGAGTTTTATTGTTTAAATAGTGTAGAATTAGCATTAAAAATAATTTTCATAAGCACCTAGAAGTATTTTTTAATATTTTCATTAATCATTTGACAAATAAGGTAGATGCACCAATTTTGTGAACACATTAATATTTTTTGCCCATATTCAAAGTCTCACACTATTAATAACAATGTATTTTAAAATAATTTTCTGCTTCATGAATATTCTATTTCATCAGTTGCTGGCAAATTTTGAATGATATATATATATATATATATATATATATTATAAGGGGTGCGGCAAAATGATCTGATGGTTTTCGCCGCCGTATTGTCGAGCGAGTAGATGGTGGAGGGTGGTGGGGATAGGTGCATGCCATAGCTCACACGTGGACATTTGTAGTAACCATGGAGCAGTGGTCGGGTGAGTTCTGTGATTTTGTTGTCGAGGCGTTTTTTAAAAGTTGCGATTCCTGCGTTGCTGCTCAGCGGCAGTTACGTAGACGTTTTGATGTGGGTCCAAGAGGAAGAGTCCCAACTCGTAACAGAATTATGCTATGGGTGAGTACCTTCAGAGCTATCGGTTCAGCATTAAAAAAGAAGTCGACAAGCCATCCAAGATAAGCCTGGATGCCAGAGAATATCAATCAAGAGAAGATGTGGAAGACAGTCCTCGGCGGTCGGCCCGTAAACAAGCTGCTGCTTTGCATACGTCTGACCACTCAGTAAGACGAATATTGCGTCTCGATCTGCACTTCCACCCGTAAAAAGTGGCTATTGTCCCGCAGTTAAAGCCTAATGACTAGCGTAAAGCATTTGCAGAAGAAATGATTGCGATGTTGACTGATGAAACAATTTTAATGATGAACGACAAGGCACATTTACATCTGGATGGTTATGTAAACAAACAGAACTTTCGTTGTGCCTCTTGGTTGTTACAAATCCGGAAAAACTGTATGAACGTCCTCTGCATAGTCCTAAGGTTACCGTGTGGTGTGGTGTAGCGAAAAGGTGTATGATTGGGCCATACTTCTTTGAAGAGGGTGGTCGAACTGTTACGGTTAATTTGCAACGTTATTTGATGATGTTGAAACACTTCCTGATACCTGAACGTAAGAGAAATGGTTTAGTGCGCAGGAGGATATGGTTCCAGCAGGATGAAGCAACTGCCAATACAGCCAATGAGGTTATGGACGTTTAGAGAAGCAAGTTTTGCGGTAGAGTGATCTCGCGTTTTGGGTACATTGAATGGCCAGCTCGCTCTCCAGACCTTACACAAACAAATCTCGCACATGAGACGAACTGAAAGAAGCCAAAGGCCAAGAAATCGCCAACCAGCATCGTTCGATGTTAGAGCAGGTGTTCAACAGCTTCAGTGCAAGGCTGGAGGAATGCTTGGTCAAAAGACGGATGTCATTTGAAGGACGTTATCTTCACATCTTAAACGGATGAAATTGGTTGTTCTGATGTTATTTTCATTAATTTACATGAACACCTTTCTGTAATAAGCAATAAAATATTTTGTATCACTTTTATTTTTCATGTTGTTTTTCCTTTAAAACCGTCACATCTTTTTGCCGCACCCGTGTATATATATGAACCTATGCACCTATTCTTATAGTCGACAATGAATTACAGGTTTCCAAAGCTGACACATTTTGTTCTTGTAGCCGACACATTTTCCATAACCATAAAATAACATCAAGGTCAGAAAATATTAAGAGTTTAGCAAAGTACATCAAGAGAAATATTAACAGAAGTGGCCTGGTTGAAGAGGAAACAATTCCGGACCCAGAAGAGGTTGCATGGGTGTAAAGTCAGTTCTCGGCAGTGGCGGATCCAGGGGGCTGTGCTAGGGGGCTGAAGCCCACCCCCAAAAAGCACCAAGGTCTCAAGGACCCCCCCCTCCCCAAAGTATCTAGATCCACCCGCGACATTGTAATTTTTGGAGACTATTTTTTTATTTTTTAAATTTTTTTTTAGCTCTACAGATTTGAGGCCCGAGAAGGCTATAAAGACCACCCCATAGCCGACTCAAGCTCCCCCCCCCAAACCAAAATCCTGGATCCGCCCCTGATCATATGTACCGAAGACCGACACACCATGCGCATGCGTTAATCTTAGGTCCATAATGCCACGTCCTAGCATATAAAAATTGTTGTAAACGGCTCAAAGATTCGTTCAGTTTATGATTGAAGCTCAATTTTTATTGAGGAATATATGTCCCAAATTGATGTCGATTTAAGGAACACATGAGGAGTTAGTTACCTATATCTGACAGAGACATATCCATGACAGAAATATTCTTCTTGTCTAAACTACGGATTCATACACTTATTTGTTTCATCCTTGTCACATTTGCATATTATCATTCAGTAGAAAGCAAAACAAACTTACATGAGCCGAGAGTTAAATTACTCACCGACAGTGCGATTTTGCTGATAAGATACATGCACACGTTCTACAAAAATAGCTCACTAACGGCAGACAATACCAACACCGAATACAAACCTGGAGACCATCAGACATGTTAAGAACGGATTTCGATCTTCTTCATATATGTTGAAGGGTACACAGCATATATGTCTGTGGAATAGTCGTTTTTCCATATGCGCCCTAGGTTTTAAGTTATTCGCATGCCAAGAGACAAAAAATTCTAAATGTCATCTATATACTAAATTATTGCCCTATTTTATTAAATGATAGCGTGGTCTATGTTTTCAATATTATTTCACGTAATAAAAGTATCTAAATGAAGTTACACAAAATAAAAAAGTCAAAGTTAACAATTTCTGAAGATAAAAATAAATAAAAATATTAGACTCTGCGGGGATTTCAACTCGAGTCAGAAAATTATGAAGCTAGTACCCTATCAAAATACCACGCTGCCATTTGATAACAGGGTGCAATAATTTAGTATATAGACGACATTTAGAATTTTTTGTCTTTTTGCATGCTAATATCTTAAAAACTAGGGCACAAGAAACGGCTATAACACAGACCCTTCAGCATATATGAAGGAGATCGAAATCCATTCTCAACATGCCTGATGGTCCCTAAATCGTGGCCACGCCCCTTCAGCCCTGAAAACGGGTCATCTTAACTGAGCTTCTGGTCACGTTATTGCTGCGAGACCAGGCAGGGAGGTTGGATGGAAATTCCATTTAGGGCAAAGGGTGGGGATAAGTTGGGCCCCCACCACTCTGCCCTGAAAACTGGCCGTGTATAGCCTCACCCGTTTGTGCCCACACTGTCTGGTTACCCGTTTTCTATTATTTTGAGATGTATTCATGCGATAATGAATAAAAATAATTATTGATTTTTATGGGACACCGCACATAGAGTTTCCAACTTATTTAGAAAAAAATAAAGTATATTTGTCTTTTGAAGAGGAAAATAAAAGTGTATAAAGGAAAAAAAATATTTTGTTATTTATTGCCTTAAATACATATATTTTCCGGCTTACTGAACTAACTATTATTTTGAGATGTATTCATCCGATAATGAATAAAAATAATTATTGATTTTTATGGGACACCGCACATAGAGTTTCCAACTTATTTAGAAAAAAATAAAGTATATTTGTCTTTTGAAGAGGAAAATAAAAAGTGTATAAAGGAAAAAAAATTATTTTGTTATTTATTGCCTTAAATACATATATTTTCCGGCTTACTGAACTAACTATTAATTGATGGTTTCATTTCAGTGTTAGCCTACAGCTGGAGCCACATTCTGCATCTAGTGTTAAAAAAAAAAAAAAAAAAAAATAAAAAAAAAAAAAAAAAAATACTCATTTTTAAATTTATGGACGCTCTGTTTCTCCTTTCCCACCATCTTGCATTTATTTTGTTTCGTCATAAGCACTAACATGTAGTTTGGAAAGTAATTGAATTGTAGGCTAATAGTTTACCAAAAATTAATTATTTCCGCATACTTTATGATTCCGTTCAGAAATAACGGCGAGCGGACACATGTCGTCTGTAGTAGAACAATATGAATGGTCCGCCATTATTGCTTTGACTCCGAAGCGATAATTACACCGATCAAAGGATGCGAGCAAAAAATCGCTGACCGATAGGTACTTTTTCTTGCAAGCGGTTGTGAAACTAGCAGACGAACTTTCAGTTACATGTGGTGTATACTTTATTCGAAGGAAAAAGTATAACAGCCAAAAATAAAATATGATACTTTATAATACAGTATGGTTGGCAACCCTAACATCAATTGCCCTCCATCATAACAAAGACTCGAGAAATGAGGCATTTTAGAAATTATGGAAATCTTCACCATCCAACACATCTAAGAGTCTAAACTGACTGAACATATGTCTTTGTAAATATAATTGTTTGACACACGTCGTTTTTTTCTTTTTCCTAGGCTTTTAGCACAATGTCAAACTGTCAGGGTAACAACAAGAATTTGTGATTATGGAGCCATACATATTAAATTTAAATATTAGAACTTTAATAAAATTTGTAACTAACTAATTTTATTAGTATTGAATGGAACGTCCAAATTTCCGAGCAAGACGGTTACACATGTAGTGGTAGGCCGCTAGTACGGCAGTAGCCTACCAGATCGGGCCGGCCGACGGGTCGTCTAAATGGAACACTCTGTCGACGAGAGGAAAGTGACATCGGGTCGTCTAAATGGTAAACTGTAGATATCACAAATTTAGGAGTGCAATTCGTGGAAAATCGTAGGTGGTCTAGCAATGATGTAGGTGTACACTATTTTACGCTACTTTGGTCACTCGGTATTGTTTCTCTCGCAGACAGTGTGTGATCTGCACTAATAATATTATAAATGGAGAAGTAGTTCTCTTTCAGTTTGTCACGTTTTGTCGATTAAATGACTAAGTATTATACACCAATATTGATGGAATTTGACAAGGAAATACTTTGTATCTGTAAGAAGGACCAACGACATTTTTATTGGTATGGATAACAGTTTTAGTCACGAAATTTTAAGAACATATCGATTGGTGACAGATGGACGGTTGAGTGTGTTAGTCTGTATTGTTACATCGGTTGCTTAATCTGTGCTTCTCGCGTAGTCTGTTAGTGTATGATTTGTTAGTAAATTTCGTTTAGAGACAAAACTTATTATTTAGTATCGAATTCGATTTCCTTTGCACTGTACTATTACTTTGTGTCTGCCCGAAAGTTTCTGGCACCAGTTTATTTTGTCTTCTTTTTTTACATGCCTTGCGGGAGTAAACCTGTTTAAGGTGTAGCTTTAGAAGAGCACGAGCAGCTTAAGTTATTAGAACCAATGCTGCCCATGCTGAAGAAAGAAGAGAAGACCAATCCAAAATAAAGATGCCCCGAGTTAAACCCTTCCTCCTCCCGTAACCCCTTTTTCCACATCCCCGCATTTCATTGGTTTTTCTGTTTTTAAAAATGTTGGAAATTGATTCTATTCAGGAGACAGGTTCGACGGTAGAATGATATAGTTATGGCTAACCTGTCATATTATGCCGACCAGGTGTTGTTACATTACTAACAGCTTTCTATATCAAATTTTGGCAATGAAATTCTAAGTCCAGGTCCACGCTTACAAATTCGCAGGTAGCAGCTAGTATATAAATGTGGTTGCTTTGGCTTCCAGGAAAGGGCCCTTTATCTGAGCACTTGTGCAAAGCACCTGTTGGGTCACCCTGCTCAAGTAGTGTGGTCAGTCTCTTTCTTGGAAAGATGAACACTGGTGGAATGAATCTACTAGCTGCCTTCATTGCCTATAACAAGGTGTTGTATTCCCCTCTTTCCCAACTTGGTAGCAGGTATTATTTTTCCTTGGACAGTTCAAATTCTTGTTTCATCGCAGTTGAATAAATTCTTTTTGGACAAACTTATGTTTCTCCATTAGTTCTTCCAACAATTTATAGAACAATTCCACCTCTGCTTTGTTGGATGTGGTAATTCTGTTGAAACTAGTCGCATCCAGCTTTCTTCCAGAAATCTTATTTCGTATTAAAAATACTTCTAACCAATCTCGCCCAGTCATTTTAGAGGATTTGTTGAAGTTGTGTTTTAACTGTAAACTTTCTGCATGTTCGAATGCCACTTTCCTTATCTGATTAGCAGTACAACCATAGAAAATACTTGCCATATTTTTTATATTTAATATTTCTTTTCCATTTCAGCAGTAAATATAGTTTTCCGATTAAGATTTCTTACTATATCTCTTCTGGAGACTTGAAAATGTGATGCTATATACTTTAGCATCTTTCCTGACCGAATATTCCTGCTGTTCTATATGATGCATAGCTTTTTCCAGCTTGTCAGTGAACCAGCCAGCCTTCTTAGTGTTCCTAGTTTGCACGTTCGGCATTTAAATAATAAAAATGGTTTTTATTCAAAGTACAGTGAGAAATCTCGTCATTGGCAATGGTGGTCAGCTGACTCTTATTGCCCACAACAATTCTAACAAAAGAAAAAAAGCATGGAGGGGTAATAGCACAATGCATTCTAAATCACAACATACAATTCCTTCCTTAAGAGAAATAAGAGTTAATATTGCACATTGAAATATATCATTGATTTTTATACATCAATTAGCAGAGTACCTTGCATTGCCCAATCTAATCGGGATTGATTTACCTGTACACTATTTTTATATTCCCAATGCGAATCATGCATATCAAGTTTCATTAATTTGGCACCATCTATTTCCAGAAGTAAACTAAACATTGATATACCCTAACAATTCCCAGTACAGGGTGAATTGTATGCTGTTATACAGAATAATCAGTTTACATTTTGGTCCAGGCCGCATTTCAACCTAACCATATTATATGTTAAAGATGCTGATTGATAGGCAAAACATCTACCATCCGCACATTAATACATACCACATACATAAATGTATCTGGAATATATCCGTTTGTTCCAGCATCATGCAGAAAATAAGAAGTTTTGATTGGTTTTCACAATGTTTAAGCTTGGGGTCCAAGCTAAAATCTGATGTAGCGTGTTAAAACATTAGAACACATTTATTTTATGAATATTCTAGTGTAACTTATTAAAGTTGGATTTATTTTAATGGGATTTAAAACTGTGCGTTTCTATAAAGAACACTGGAAATTAAAAGGGGTGGGGGGTAAAGGGGAAAGTGGATGGGCTTTTGTAAACCTAATGAAGGCAGTATTTTTCTGCTTGTTTTAAAGTATACTTGTGCAAAATTCCTTCAAAATTGGATAGAAACTGTAACTTTGTATAAAGAACATTGACAACAATTAAGGAATGTAAAGGGGGAGAGAGATTGGGTTTTTGTAAAACTAATGTGGACAAGATATTTCTCTTTGTTTTAAAGATTATATATGCAAAGTTTATCGAAATCGGATAAAAATGTAGGGGTGTATAGAGGGACAGGGTAGGGTCTTTGAAATTTTTTGTTCAGAAACTTTCTCCATTAAAAAATAAATAAATTTGCTAACTTTCATAGTGATTGGTCAAAATCTGTAGCTTTGTGTAAAAAATATTGACAAAAATTGAGTGGGTGTATATGAGGAGAGCGGATTGGTTTGGCAAACAAAAAGTTGACAGTATTTTTCTCTTTATTTTAAATTATAAGTATGAAAAGTTCTGTTGAAATCGGATAAAAACTGTGGATTTGTTTAAAAATCAACTGGTAAAGGGGGCAAGGGGGTGTTTTTTGAATTTTTGTTTTGTCAGAACCTTCTCCATGAAAAAATACGTAAATGTTTCAACTTTCATGGTAATCGGTTAAATGGTGTCGACTGCAGGATAGATAAAATCAAGAAGGTTAAAATTGGTTTCATTAGAATTTTTAAGACTTTGACAAGATAAATCAAATTTTCTAGAGTTATTGTAGACACATTATTGGAATAGTCTCCAAGGTTGATGACGCCAAAGAATTTTTAATAAATTCTATAGAAGCTTCCTTGAGGCTTAAGCTAAGTTAAAACAAGTAGAAAAAGCTACCTGAAGGCACATATGTTAATCACAATGCTAAATGCTGGGTACTTACTTAGATATTAATTTTCAAAGTAGAAAGTTAACCGGTTTGATAAATAGAGAGTGATGGGGAGTCTTTTGACAGTTTTCATAAAGGTCAGCTTGTGTGAGCCAGTCCACTTGTAACTGGTGGAACCATGTCGCCTCATGTTAGGTGTTAACAGCAAGATTTAGTATGCAATAGGGTCACTTTCATCCTAATAAGGGGGAAGATGGTAGTCTCCCATGTATGTGTTGAACTTGCAATCATCAATGGAACTGTTAGACTGATATCCTGTTTAAAAAACTTTGAATCGGGTACCGAACTTTTGTAGAACAACTTTTTTGAAGATTATAATTTCTCATGGAACTGTAAACTGTGTAATGTGTTTTAATTTGCTCATACCTTTCACATTTCAGGTGTATTTCAATTGTGTGACAACCACATTGTCTGAATGGCAACGGCCATTCTTAATGTTAAAGTACAGACAGTGTTGTTTATTTAACCCACAGCTAACAGCTTGTCTTACAGAAATTGGAATAATGGAAGATTACCTAGCAAGGAGTTTACAAATTGAAACATTATTGTTGTACTTTCGGAATAAAGGGAAACCAGGCTTCAATTAGTTGGTAACCATAATCTTGCTTGACGAGACTGAACACAAGACAAATTTCAACCACTGCAGTGAAAATACTTCCACAGAAGCTTCAGGTTCAATGTAGCAACTAGATGGAGTCAAGGTCGAAGCTATGCACCAAATCAAGGCAATGTTGCACCACTGAACTTTCTCCCTCTGTCCCAGATGGACGTATTGGGTATGTTCCCAAAAGTGGTAATGCGTAGTCTGGCCAATGTTTTTCTTTCTGCATTCGTAAAGGCTATTGTACATTAACAGCAATCAAAGGAGTGTAGACTGTTTTTTATATTCGGTGTTGACCAGAAACTTACCAACTCATGATGTTGCAGTAGCAGAATATGGTAAGGCCAAAAGGTGATCATGCAGTCATTCCTATAGAACATTATATTAATATCAGTCACTGAGAAAGACTGTATTTTTTTCATATTGTGATAGCCAGATAGAAAAATTACAGTATGATGGTATGTGGTATGCTATTATCTATAAAAGAGGGCATTGGTATAAGCGATCATAATTGTCTCTATATTCCATGAATTTTGCAGTAATACATTCAAACACCTATACAATGTAGTTATCCAGTACTTGGCATAACTCCTAAGTAGCACAAAGATTTTAACAAAATAATCTCCCAGAAGCTTCAGTTTCCAACCCTAATCTCATGTTGAATATAGAAGATTTTATTGGGAACCCCCTAATTATGTAATTCAAGCTGGAACATTAATTGTGTAATCGTAGGTTTTCCCAGCGAATATGATGCTAGAAAATCTCTCAGGCATGCGGCCAGATCAATTGGTCGTGGATGAACGAATTTTCAACGGCGTAACGTGCCATCATCTTCAGGTTGTGTCAGCTGGTCGGCGTGAGGCGTGTAGTCCAGGACGCAACTGCTGAGCCGGTCTGGCCGTGTCAGTATTTATACCATGCGTCCCATCCCCTCCACTCCTGCTGCGGCGCTCCGATAGAAGTGGTGGGGGCTCGCTCCAAAGTGTTGGGCAGTTTTATGTAATGGGATCAGGATTTGAATAAATTACTTAATTAAAATGGAAGAGTGAAGATAAAGTTAAAATAGTGAAAGGAGCCTATCATAGGAATAAAGTAATTGATCTTCAAGTTGGAAAGCGTATGGTGAGTTTGAATGAATGAAGTGTCTTATAGTACAGCCAGGACTGCATTTAAGCATAGGCTACATAGGCTATAGCCTGGGGGCCCGCACAACAACCAAGGGTCTCCTGCCTGGGCCAGTAGTAGAGATGGAAAAAAAAGCTCACCCATTAATTGTTTTTGGACCGAATTTTGAATTTAAGCAACCATTGCCGGAGGCAGCCGTGGCCACTGCCAACAGGGGCCTGCACCATGTGTATAGCCTAGGGGCCCACAGAGCATAAATGCGGCCCTGAGTACAGCTATGAGAATTAGACATCATGAAATAGTGAGAACTGGACGATATACAGGATTCTGAATGTTATACATGGAGAAGACCGTAAAATATGACAATATAGACACAGTAAAAAGCAAACAGGATTCAATAAGTGCTTAAGATTGGATAAAGAAAACAAAGAAACTGCTGCGAGGCACTGAAAATAAGATAGGATAGGGAAAATAAACAGTTACCCGTCACTTACCACAGATGAAGGCAGGAGGGCGAGACACGTAAAAACACAAAAACCAACGAATTGCACAATATTTCGACTTTAGTCTTAGTCATGTGGGAGGCGAGACATATGGCAGGAGGAAAGATGTGACCACATCCTGCCCTCCTGCCTTCATCTGTGGTAAGTGACGGGTAACTGTTTATTTTCCCTATCCTATCTTATTTTAAGTGCTTAAGATGTAACCTATAACTCAGATACATGGATTTTTTACTCTTAAAATCAGTTATACGAATGTGTAATGTTTGAAATTACATACTAATCTAAAAGGTATTCTTGATGTCGCTGTGAGAGTGGAAACTATTGAACTAACTCAGCACATGCTTCACACAGTATATTGTAAAAACATTTCTGATCTTGCTGAAAACAAAACAAGTGATGAGCCAAGATTGCGTTTAATACTCCAAGCTCTAAAACTTGTTTAAGTGTAGATTTACAAAGGCTGTTCAATTACATTGAAAAAAAAAATCTTTTATAGAATAATCTGGTTCCTCAACAGTAAAAGAGTATTAGGTTTTATGATGTTGATCTTAAAAATCTGTTTGAAAACTGTCAGAATCTGAGTCAACATTCATCAGTTGAATAATTATTTAAACCTGCTATTTCAGTCCAGGATATCAGAAAGTTAATTATTATAATTTCAAACTGTTATTTATGGTAGGCCTATTAATTTTATGATTTTCAGATTTCACTAGATAGTGTTTTGAGTACTGTATAAAGAGATCACATTTCCTAGGAAGCTTGATAAAGTACAATATTACTGTAGACACACATTTGGTTAGTATTATTGTACATAAACATAATAAAGATTAGTGAGTCTGAATATACAGGATTACACACGAGAAAACAGAGACAAGCATTTGAGTTGTCACCCAATCATTCTCTTTTTTATCCTAAATCTCTCATTATTCTCCAAATATTTTCGATATTCTTTCAACGTAATTGAACAAATCTTCAAAAATATCCTTAGAATCATCAATTTGAAGGCCTGGCATCTGCTCCTTCAGTTGATCCAATATGATTGAATCCAGTTCACAGGATGTCACTTTCAGTAACCTATTGAAAAAAACACAAAAGCAGATTTTTTATTCACTGTAATATGTAGGCCTTCACAATGTTTGGACACTAAAAACAAACTATCAGAATGAGGAATATAAAAGATACCATGAAAAGATCTTGGCACTTAATATATCTAACCTAACATAGAAAGAGAAAGGAATTATCACTTAACAGCATGTCAGGTAACCGAAAAATTTTGTAATTATATAACAAAATTAGTTCTCAGAACTGTGAGATAAATTGAATAACATTGCATATCATTTTTAAAGTAAGTTACTAAGTTAACTCAAGCTAGAAATCAGGATTTCATAGTTTTGAGAAAGCATTTGAACAAGATAGTATTTTCTGTTGTATCAGCCTCAAGAATTCACTTGGTGAAGTTTACAAAAAAAGTAATAAATAAAAGAAAGCAGTTAGAGACTTCAAATTTGCTTATTAGGTAGAATTGTTTAAAGCCACTTTTAGATTGATAACATCCATAACTTAGAAAATTAGTTAAATTCTATTTTTGGTTGATGAATTTTATTTCATCCTTTTGAAAATAGTAAACATGCCTTGTTTGATAACAAATGAAATAGCAGTTCATTAGAAACTAAATGATAGTTATTTCGGGTTTGTAACTGCAAAATTGTTAGAGTTATTAACAGGGTTTGGGAAGTTCAGAAAATGATATATATATATATATTTTTTTTTAGGGCCAAACTGTTTAACCTAAAAAATTTTTTTAATAATAATCAAAAGTAACACTTTTTGGAAGATCTAGCTACTGTCAGAATTTTAGAATGATAAGAATGTTTTTAAGTCATCAAGGCCATGAGTCTTACACAACCTTTAAGATTGAGAAACTGATATCTGATCATTCTTAAGTCTTCCGCGGCTGTCTTTGTACACGAATTAAGCTTTACGGGCTATGCCGCATCGTTTATTGGATAATTTATCTAAGCTCTCGGCTGTTATACTCCAGCCTTCTTCAGAGATGCTGTTTATATTTATGTTCACATAGCAACCATCGCCAAGCATCGCAGAGGAAAAGGCTGCTATCTTCTTTGATGTTGTTGGAATTCCTTAAGATTTCTACCACCTCTTTCACACGTTGAAGCCACCACTGGTCTTCTCTCCACAGCAGCCTCATGTCTTGAAATTTTATTTAATGCCTGGTGTCAATAGCATGGCAAACAATGGCAGATTTGTCACTGTGGTTATGTTTGTAGTGGCGGATATGTTCTTTAAGTCTCTCAGCCACTGAGCGACCTGTCTCACCGATGTATACACTACCACAGCTGCAGGGGATTTCGTAAACACCCGTAAGCTGGTGAGGGTGTAATTTGTCTTTTACTCTGGATAATGACTGGCTGAGTTTGCATACATACGTGGCATCACTGACCGGATTGGGAAACTGTTTAAGCGGGTGGAGGTACGATTCATATACAAAGCTCACTGCAAACTCGGCAAGTCATTATCCAGGATAAAATACAAATTACACCCACACCAGCTTACGGGTGTTTATGAAATCCCCTGCAGCTGTGGCAGTGTATACATTGGAGAGACTTAAAGAACATATCCGCCACTACAGATATAACAACAGCGACAAATCTGCCATTGTTCGCCATGCTATTGACACCGGGTATAAAAATAAAATTTCAAGACACAAGGCTGCTGTGGAGAGAAGACCAGTGGTGGCCTCGACAGCAGAAATCTTAAGGAATTCCAACAACATCAACGAAGATAGCGGCCTTTTCCTCTGCGATGCTTGGCAACGGTTGCTATGAGAACACAAATATAAACAATATCTCTGAAGAAGACTGGAGTATAACAACCGAACGCTTAGATAAATTATCCAATAAATGATGTGGCCTAGCCCATGATATCTGATCAGTTTATCAGACTACTTTGGTGGGAACCCATACGTCTTAGCATTCTCACAGGGATTTCTATATATAGCAGTGATGATTTTTCCTCATCCCTAATCGGCCAGGTTCAGTTAGAGCGTTACTGTATAGCTTAGAGGTGGCATTTTACTCTACGTGGTGTGCTGGCGTATCAAAGTATCAGTTTTTGGCAGAAATATTTAACTTTCAGGGCATGCGATGAAATTCTGTTTGCTTCCATGCATCAGTTATTTGTGCTTTGAACAATGGGGTTTGGTCTGGCTTGATCAGTTAATCAAAACTGAAATTTGGCTTTGGAAACATCGTCTGATGACAATTCAGTTTTGTGGCTTTTCTTAACATTTAAGAATACAGAGAATATCCACCAGAATATACCAGTGACTTTTATTATCTATAACCTCTCCTAGCTTTGGGTTTAAGTTAAGCCAGGTGGCAACCAAATTAATGTAGCAGAGCACAAACGGAAGTTATGCAAGGTAGACCACGGTTAAAGTTGATACTGATAGGTTTGCAACAACCCCGTGTAAATTTCTTTCTCACAAGCAGCTATTGCTAGGACACATGCTCACACACACACAGATAGAGAGAGAGAGAGAAGAGGTTCAAATTCGCATTTCTGAGTACTTCAGAAATAGATTTTTTTTTTTTATTTATTTATTTTTTTTTTTTTTTTTTTTTTTTTTTTTTTTTTAGGTTTTTAGGGCGCGTCGACAATTGGGTCATTAGCGCCCTATTCAGAAATAGAGGAATGGTTAAAAGATATACAAAAAGTTGCACCTCACTGTTTAGTATCAGATGACTGAATCCTATTATAAAAACGCTAACGTGTCTGGCGTCTGCGTGCGTCGTCTATAGCTGCTACACGTATTGGCTACAGAACGGTCACGTGACAGCCGTCACTCGCCAATCAACAGCCACCATATTGGATTCCTTCCTTCATGTTGCATTTTGTTTATTTACTACAGTTAGATGCAGAAACTCGTGTAAGGAGAGTGGTGTTTGATGTTTGTTATATTATTTGTATCAGTTATACACCAAAATCCATGTAAAGAGAAGGGATTCAATATTTATGCTATTTTATCTGTGTCAGTTATAAGCCCTAGGTTAAACCATAACCTAAGATTTTTTCGGCAGACGGTAAGAAACTGTGAAGTGTATTTAAAACTCGGAGAAACGTAATGATGTATTGGTCAATAAATAACAGTTATCCGTTTTCGAAATTATAGTCTATGTGATCTTAAGTAAAATGCATTTATTTATGCAAAATCCTAACCAAATACTCTGATAATCTAACCAGAGTAATGTATTCATATAACAAAAGATATCATTAAAAATGACTAAATTCGTTTCTCCTTATAAGCTTTTCCAAAATAAATTCTTACTACCATTATATATGAGACCATTAGTTTTTGATACATGTGTTAACTATTAAATGAGATTTAATATAAACTTTTGATTAGATTTAAACAGTCAAGGATATGACTATTTACAGTATAAGCGATATGACACTCGAAATATATCAATGATATTATTGCCGCAAAAGAGCAGTGAGTAGATATATTAGAACTACGGAGAGCAGGGAAAAAAATTAATGCGAGGCAATTATGTGACACAAAGTTACAATTAGTAAGTTTGTTTAAATTTACAAATTGCTTTTTATTTATCTACGACAACCAGATGTAAAAATTCATGTAAGGAGAAGGATATTGTATGTGTACGTTATATTACCTGTAGGTTAAAACACAACCTACGATTTTTTTTGCCAGAGATAAGAAACGATGAAGTTTATTAAAAACTCAGAGGAAGTTTACACAAAATATATGAATCACAAAATATATCATTAAGATAAATGGTAGTTATCCATTTTTGATATTATACTTCCCGTCATTTAAAGTAAAATAAAGTAAAGTAAATAAATCAGTATTACTGGAGATCACGATTCTTCCAGGAATTGCTGTGGTAAAAGGTAAGAATCCTGTAGAAATATTTTCCGTAGTACATTTAACTGTATTATGCCCATCCAGGATGTATTACAACCTAATTTCTGCTTGAAAATAATGTTAGTCTACAGGCTGTATTACAACGGAATCACTGCTTAAAAACAATATGTCTTGCGATTGACTACGCATTTGAGAGTAGTAGAAGTTATGATTTTTGAAAGCAATATTAATGTAGGGTTGTGGTTAAGTTGACCAGAAAGCCCACCAACACATTTGATTACAGCGTAATTCACCCTGAAATGAATTTTACAAACTAATTAAACTGCTTTCTTATGCGCCAAGTTACTGAAGGTATTAATAAATTCGGGTGAACGTAGTTCGTACCTATCGTGCTGAAGTGTGCCTGGACTAGGAATAAAACTGATATAACATGGATAGCAAAAGTTTCTGGATTCCTGATTTATTTTTCATTTTATTGGTTCTATACATCTGCCCTCATTAATTCAGTAGAAGTTACTACTGTATTGCTGTGTAGAACATTATCAAATCAAGGCCACTAGCATAATCTAATAACAATCCCCTATAATTAACCAACTGCAAAATAATAATAAAATGAACTGCTAGAATATGGCGTTCAAACCGTCATTTTTGACGGGCTAGAAGCTAGTGTAGGAGTGTAGGAGAAAGAGAGGGAGAAGAGTTCAAATGAAGAATAGGGTGAAGGAAAGAAAAGGTGGTGAACCAGTAAACAACAGAATTTACTTAATACAGTATTGGAAAACAACTATAGTAATTACTAGCCCCTGTTGGGCCTGATAAATTGAATGTTAATAATGAGAAAAAATGATTATGGGGTAGTAAGAGAGCTAAAAAATATGAAGGTGCTGGTGAAGATAATTTTAAAGATTTATTAAAAATAGGGGAATAAACCATTGCATGATACATGTTTGTTTTTGAAGTTGAAAAATGAGATAGGATATGGAAAAATAAACAGATACCCATCACTTACAACAGATGTAGGCAAGAGGGTGAGACGAACATGTAAAAACACACACACACACACAAATGCACAATATTTCGGCATAGGCCTTAATCATGTGAGAAGTGAGACATACGGTAGGGGGAAAGATGTGGTCACATCCCAACCTACTACATGAATGAAACAAATGTGGAACACACAACGTGGTGGTAGAATTGCCGGGGGTGGGGATATAAGGTTGACCAGCCATAAATGTGAAACAAAATAATCTTTACCTAGCAAAATTCAAAAAGTTATTGTTATAATTTATTTAGATCAGTTATAAGCGAAAACAAATATATATATATATATATATGTATATACAGTTGGCTGCTGGCCACTTGCCATCTCACTTCTACTGAGTCATGCTCGAAAATTCTATTCTTTGTTTGTTGGTGTTTTTTTCGTGTACCAACGCCGCTGGAATCCCCTTCTTTGGTAAGCAGTGGTTTTTTTATCCTATCCTAATGTTCAATATATATATACTAGACTTCCCATGCAAAAATTTCGCGAATAAAATGCGATGAATAGTGAGGTTGAATGCTTGTAATATAATGAAAAGTATAACCGTACTTTTGTTGCAAATATTTCATTTAGTGTAATAGGTACGCAGCAAAATACTCACAACATATTACATATTACTCTGTATTTATGACTTTCACTGACCTTAACAGATTAAAACCAACCTGAACAAAATGCACACAACACATCAACATCTCTGAAATATTAGTTGCTGTGTGAATAAAATGTTTACATCAGAATAGTATAACAAAACGACAGTGTTTCCATAACAGAAAAAAAAATCTGAAAAGCTACTTATTGAACAAAAAAAGTTTATTGACATCACTGTGATATCCGCTGCTGCAGTCTAGGGACTTGGCTGTGAACAGTCTCATACGCGCTACCACTTCAAGCATCAAACTCAGAAAAATTCTTTCTTAATTTATGATTTTACCTAGCTGGAGACCTTAATTTTTAAAACTATATGTCATTTATCGATTTCGGCTAGGTGTCGAAAATGATAAATGACTTGTAACTAAAAAAAACACGTTGTATAAATAAGATTGATACTTTTGCCCTTTAAGGGTCGAATTACAGAAACTTTAATTATAAATTATGGTGTGACCAAAGCAGCCACCTTGGTCTAAAAAATAATAACTCATTTACCGATTTCGGTTACTTATCAAGCGAGGTAAACAAAAAAAAAAGTTTTGAGAAATGATGATATTTTTGCCCCTTAAGGGTTGAATTTAGAGAAAGTTTTTTCTTAAAATATTATGTGACCATAGCGGATAATTTAATATTTATTAATTTTGGTTAGGTATCAAGGGAAATAAATAGCTGATGACAGAAAAATGCGTTGTAAAAATATTAATATTTTTGCACTCTAAGGTTAGAATTTTTCAAAATTTCTTGCTTAAAATGTGGTAACGGAATCGAAGACATTACGAAGACCTCAATCTTTTAAATGATACCTCGTTTATCAATTTTGCTTAATTGTCAAGGGAGATAAATGGCTCGAAATACAAAAAACGCATTTTAGAAATATTGACTTTTTTGCCCTTTAAGGGTCGAATTACGAAAAATTACTTTCTTAAAATATAATGTTACCACGGCGGATATCTTATTCTTTAATATGATACCTCATTTATCTAAATCGGTTAGATATTAAGGAAGATAAATCGCTCGTGACACAAAAATGCATTATAGAAAAATTTATATTTTTTTCCTTTAATGGTTGAATTCCAAAAACATTCTTTCTTAAAATATGATGTCCCAAAGCTGAGACATTACTCCTCATAATCCTACCTCATTAATCGATTTTGGTTAGATATCCAGGGAGATAAATGACTCGAGATACAATATACGAATTTTAGAAAAATTGACATTTTTGCCCTTTAAGGGTCGGATTACGAAAAATTCCTTTCTTAAAATATAATGTTACCACGGTGGAGATCTTATTCTTTAATATGATAACTGATATATCTATATCGGTTAGATATTACGTGAGATAAATCGCTCGTGACACAAAAATGCATTGCAAAAATATTGATACTTTTGCCCTTTAAGGGTCGAATTCCGAACAGTTTCTGTCTTAATATATGACGTCACTGAAGCGGAGATCTTAATCTTTAAAATGATACTTAATTAAACGATTCCAGATAGGTATCCAGGGAGATAAATGACTTGTAACACAGGAAACAGTATTTTAAAAAAATTGACGTTTTTGCCCTTTAAGGGTCAAATTCCGAAAACTTCATTTCTTAAAATATGATGTGAACAAAGTGGAGACCATAAGCTTTAAAATGACACCTCATTCATTGATTTCGGTTAAGTATGACGGAAGAAACCGGCTTGTGACAAAAAAATACCTTACAGAAATAATATATACTAGACGACCCGTGCGAAAATATCGCGAATAAAATGCGATGAATAGTAAGGTTGAATATAATGTCACCAATTTCAGTCATTATTCTTCATACTCCTACTTCATTTATCGATTTTGGTGAGAAATCCAGGGAGATAAATGGCTCGAAACACAAAAAACGTATTTTAGAAAAATTGACATTTTTTGCTTTATGGGTCGAATTACGAAAAATTCCTTTCTTGGAATATAATGTTACCACGGCGGAAACCTTAGTCTTTAATACGATATATCATTTATCTATATCGGTTAGATATCAAGGGAGATAAATCGCTCGTGACACAAAAATGCGTTATAGAAAAATTTATACTTTTTCCCTTTTAAGTGTTGAATTACAAACACATTCTTTCTTAAAATACGATGTCACAAAGCTGAGACATTACTCCTCATAATCCTACCTCATTTATCGATTTTTGCTAGATATCCAGGGAGATAAATGGCTCGAGATACAAAAAAACGCATTTTAGAAAAAGTGACATTTTTGCCCTATAAGGATCGAATTACGAAAAATTCCTTTCTTAAAATATAATGTTACCATGGCGGAGACCTTATTCTTTAATATGATACCTCATTTATCTATATCGGTTAGATATTAAGGGAGATAAATCGCTCGTGACACAAAAACGCATTGCAAAAATATTGATACTTTTGCCCTTTAAGGGTCGAATTCCGAAAACTTTCTGGCTTAATATATGACGTCACTAAAGCGGAGATCTTAATCTTTAAAACAATACTTCATAAAATGGTTTCAGATAGGTATCCAGGGAGATAACTGACTCGTAACACAGAAAACAGCATTTTTTAAAAAAAATTATATTTGTGCCCTTTAAGGGTCGAATTTTGAAAACTTTCTTGCTTAAAATACGATTTAACCAAAGTGGAGACCATAAGCTTTAAAATGACACCTCATTCATTGATTTCGGTTAAGTATGAAGGAAGATATAGGCTTGTGACAAAAAAATACCTTATAGAAATAATATATTTGATGATATATATATAATGAAAAAATGAAAGAGAGATATATAAATAACTGACTGTAAAGTAAAATGAAAGATAGCAAGTGACAGATTTAACATACAATAGGTTTAGGCCAGGGGTGTGTTTGGTGTCAAGAATATGTTGGTAGGCTACTTCCTAGCTGCAGAATTCTGAAGGGGTGGTGGTATTTGGAAAAACTCTAATAGCTCTAACTGTGAAGCAGGTGTTGAGGTTGTTCGAATCATGTAAGTTGACATGAATTGTCCTGGATGGTCTGGGTTGGAAGTATAAACTGTTTGCCTGTGGCCATTCATCCTGTAGGATAGTTGTTGAGTGGTGAGGCCAATATAGTAGGTAGTGCAATGGAGGCAGGTGAGTTGGTAAGTGAGGTGAATGGTGGCACATGTAGCATGTCCTGTTATTGGGAACGATTGGCCTGTGATAGGATTAGAGGAAGTAGTGGTGGCGGGATGCATGCTGCATGTTTTACAGTGGGGTCTGTTACAGAAAATTTTCCTCCATACAGCCAAGGAAGAGGTTGGCATAGGAAGGGGCCATGCAGGTACCAATGGCAGTACCACATATCTGGGGATAAATCTGGGAGTTGAAGGAGAAATAGTTTTTGGTGAGGGTAATGTTGGCTAGGGATATGAAAAAGGATGGTCTTGGAAGACTGTTTGGAGGGCGCTTATCCAGGAAGTGTTGAATGGAACTGAGGCCTTCAAGGTGGGGAATATTGGTGTACAAGGAGGTTACATCAATGGAAACAAGGAGGAAGTCTGGTGGTAGAGGACTGGGGACATTTGACAGAAGCTACAAAATATGTGGTGTGTCTTTGATGTAAGAAGGAAGGTTCTGCACAAAAGGTTGGAGGTGTTGATCCACCAAGGCTGAAATCCATTCTGTGGGGGAAGCATTATGCTAGGCAAAGATTATTTTGTTTCACATTTATCGCTGGACAACCTTATCCCCCCACCCCCAGCAATTATACTGTGTGTTCCGCATTTGTTTCATTCATGTGGTAGGTCAGGATGTGACCACATCTTTCCCCTTTGCCATATGTCTCGCTTCTCACATGAGTAAGACCCATGTCAAAATATTGTGCATTTGTGTTTATTTTTTGTGTTTTTACATGTTCGTCTCGTCCTCTTGCCTTCATCAGTGGTAAGTGACGGGTATCTGTTTATTTTTCTCTATCCTATCTATTTTCAGTGCTCCATGGCAGTTTCTTTGTTTCCATTATCCAATTGTTTGTGAAGTTTTTAGTTTATGAGGTGGAGGGTTGGGACTGACCCATCATTCACCTATGTGATTTTGAAAAACCATCTAAAACTGCAGTCAGGAAGGTTGGTACACAGGGCATTGTATTTGAATCTATGCCACTTCTACCTGTATGATCAATGTAGTGCCATTTTAACCCTGCACTGGTCGCGTGGATTACATATGTAGTCCACTCAAGCCATTTCTAATGGGACTTTTCAGAGCGCAACTACTGCAGGGTTAATGTGCGCAGCCACATTGGCAGGTACTTTTTCTATCCTCAACTGCACTGATTTCAATATTTGAGCAAATTAATTGCAGATAATATCTTATTTATTCTCTATGATTCTGAAATAAAAACAATTAGTATGGTGGAAATAAAAGTAACCAAATTGTGTCATAAGAATGAATAATTCTGTTACTGGTCTTTAGTCGAAGGTTAGGCTGTTTACAGATTGTGAAGTACTGTAGAATACTTGTAGAATTATATCAAGAGAGGATTATGAGCAAATGCAGAGTCATCTATACAGGAGATCAAGCTAGGTGGACAAGAATGAAATGAATATACTTTAAATGCCGCAAAGATTCAGCTAATTATGTATACAGATAAAAAAATGAGGTTGGGATAAATTAAAAATTCCTTAGAATATCTGTTTATAGTAAGCTCAACAGGGCAGGGAACATTAAGGATGTTGTAGAGAAAGAAACCAGAGTATTGCATCTGTCAGAGGGAATGTACCAAAGAAGTAAGAGAGAAGACTTTGAACATACATACATCTGGGCCATACAGTAATATCTGTGGCCGGCACTGTGAGTGAATGTAATGTTGTCTTTGTATGGAGTAGTGGATCGTTGACCTCCGTCAAGTTCTGACGTGAGAACATTTCGGTTTTAATCGTAGAAATTGTGAAAAACTTGGTGAAGTGGATAATGGAAACTAGTAATGTGTTGAATGTATTGCTTCGAATGGAGTGCTGTAATTGCAAGTGACTGTGGGCGTGTTAAGAGGACTATAGAGAACGTGGGAGTTTTTGTAGTTCAATCTCTCTTATGCCACGAGTTTGCCATTTTCGGAAAAGGAGTCTGATTCCATGTTTAAATATTATTTTGGTTTTGGTACTTTCCGTCGGTGTGAATGCATAATTTTATAAACTTGAATAAAGTTTTTGTGTAGATGTTCATTCTAAAGTGTGTGAACTTATCATTTAATAACCCCGATGAACAGTAATACCTAAACCTGGCGACCATGGCTTAAAGAACCTTGATTCAATTAGTAATTATCTATGTTCAGTAAGTGACTTCCAATTAATAAAAATCAGTAACCAACATAATGTAAGCACCTTAGAATTTTCGTAAATTCTAGCTCCTTAGCTTAGGTATAAGGGAGGAAGTAAAGTCTTAGTCAACAGATAGTTTTCGTTGCATACATAGGTTAGGAGAGGGACGGTTTATGTAGTAAGCTGATACGGTACCATAACCTAACTGACAAAATAAACCTTTTCAGAAGCAGTAAAGACATACAATAGTTAATAAAAGACCTATATAAACTTTCTATAATAGTAAGAGAACATAATTTTGAAAGGAAATAGGATAATTCACATTAAATCAGTTTTCAAACAATAAATTTCTGCCATACGATAATTTCACTATTTCTAAACAGTTTTAAATGCAGTAAAAACTTTCAGTATTTAATAGAAACACTAAATAAACTTTGTATAACAGTAGAGAAACTCTACATTAATCTGAAATAAAGTAATTAATAATAGTTCAACTTGTAATCAATGGACTTCTGCTATATGAGCATTTCATCATTTCTAAACCATTTTAAAAGCAATAAAGTCACTCAACATTTAATAAAAACACTATACCAACTTTTATAAGAGTATAGAAACCTTTACTAACCTGAAGAGGGGTAATCCAAAACAATTCAAATCCCGAATAGTAGATTTTTGTTACGTTAACATTTCACTATTTCTGAACACTTTTAAACAAAGTAATCTTAAAGGAACCATAATTCAAAAGAAACTAAATTCACTAAAATTCCGTAGTTTCTAGCTGTGTAAATAACTTAAATAAATTTCTAAACACTTTGTTGAATGCATGTTACATTTAAGAATTTTATCACAGAATCCTAGTAAGCTTTCGAACTAAAAAGTAGATTTCTGGAAAGAACTAAAAATCTAGTATCATATATTTTAATTTCAGATCATTTCATGCAGTAGAACAGATTTTATAAAGATTCTAAAGATTATTTCGTCATAAAACCATGTGCTCGACTTAGTAATTATTACAACTGATAGAAGTTAGCCCCAGAGATAAAACAACTTTCAAAATATGTAATTTAATTCAAAGAAAATTATGGTAATTTTGCTTTTTCAATAAAAGCAGTAGAAGAAAAGTTATTAACGAAAAACCATTTCGTAATTTACTAAATCTTGTCCAAGCTGTAATTTCATTATCTGGCCACCAATCTCGGTAAAATTCACACCACTAAACTCAGGAATTTTTATGGAACCCTTTGACACTAATTTTATTCAGATAACTTGCAGATCCATGAAATTAAGAGAAAAACCGAATAAATTCCAATGGTTGGGTTAATCCCCTACTTCAGAGATTTGTATCACCACGTGGAAAATAAATAAAACTTTAAACTAATCACTCTTGATTTCCCACTAAACTGCCGTTGGACTTCTAGTAGATAAGTATAGACCTTGTCAAAGTTTAAACACTTTTAATAATCTGGATCGTCAAACAAATTACACACACTTTTGATCTTGCGGAATCGAAAAGATGTGATACAGCTGCTTTGGGAATCACTGTATAAGATCCCGCCACCGTCATGCTTTGTCTTTACCTCTGGAGTGTTATGTGAGTGAATCTGCGTTAGTTCGTGTCAGAGTGGTGGGTAGATGGTTGAAAGCTGGTGCGTCTAGGCGGCCATGTTGGTACTTTGGTGTGATAGCCTGCGAGAATAATGTCTGTTAGAACTTTGAAATTCTGAAAAGGGGTTTTTGGTTGGTAATTTCTCTCCACAATCTACAATAGTTTGGAAACGAGTGTTCAATTTGCCTACTCAACTGTTTAATGCAAATTTTAGTAAATGTGATTTTGAAAATAAAACTTCATATTTTCTGAAAGTGAACTGTTATAATTTAGTAGAAGAACCTTTTCTAGATTTGTGGTTTAGAAACAGATCTAGTGGCGACTTTCAAGCATTTAAGATGAGTTTCTACTAGGCAAATTGTTTTATGAAAATTCCACACAAATTTCCATCCACGTGATCTGTTAGTTAAGTCACCAAGGCGATACTACAACCCTGGTGTCAGCTTTGGATCTTACAAGAAGCCTTTCAACTTCCAGAAGAAAATGTTACATACCTGAGATTTACAAGTTTTCCAGGCATCCTGTCAAAAGGAAAGTTGCAGGAGAAACGGGTGAAGCAAAAGCTGAGGACCTCCAGAGAGGAGATATCCAGAATGCATTCCAGGCTAGGTTCTAATTGTCTCAAATCCCATCGCTCGAGGAATAACTTCTTCAGTTTTGGCACCTGGGATACATATGACATTGCAGCTCCACCCAGGCCTTTACTGGATGAAAAGTCTATCCTATACAAACAAACATGAACCACTTGAATTAAAGACAACACACATAATTTCATTCAAGTAGAAAAAGAGGGAGAGCAATTATTCAAAGTAGCTCTTCCACTAAATATTATGTCCTTTAATCCAGGAAGCCTGAATAACTAAAACTGTCATGTTAATATACAAGCAACGATTAAGAATTTTCCTGCTCAGAACTTGAGACAAGATGGTGTATCCATTGTTGAATAGAGTGTTAAGGTGGGGGGGGGGGAAAGGAGGGGTTGTGATCAATTCAGGGTTTCCGGTACAAATTCTAGTGGGGTTAGGAATTTTTAAGAGTTCTGCTAAATCATTAGAGGTACACCTGGATAGTCCGTGGTTCCGATTTCATGCTGAACATTAGGTCCAGCCATAACAGCAGCAAAAATAGGTGTGTCAGGAAATTGAAATCACAATTAAATTTTTTTTGAAATGTTATTGCTCTGATCTAGTTTAATGTTGAATGTTATCACATGTGTAATTTGTTGTATCAGAGTTTATGCAAACATTATACCCATAGGCAAAGCCAATTACAGGGCTAGTTATTCCTGAATGCTAACATCTCTGAGCCACTTATATTTTACTACGTATTTCTTCCTGAAGTGGTTCTAATATAAAAAAAGTACCACCTTATCCTATCTTGCTCACAGTGATGTTTTGTTAAAGAGTAATAAAAATTTATATATTTGTTGTAAGAAATGAGCTAGAATTCTGAAAAACTACAATTTTTAGTTTGATATTTATGCCTATTAAGGACAATTTAATGTAATTTACTTATTTTGTCAAAGGGATTTAATATCTCATCAATTGTCACAAGAATGGGAAGTAATTTGCAGATAAGAAATTTGCGAGAGAACAGCCAAAGACCTTCAGATAGGAGCCATCACAGCATCTGCCTGTAAATTTTAAATATAGATGGCTGGATCTGCAATAAAACCCAAATACCAGGACCAGCTAGTACAGGATATTTATAAAAAAGGAAAAATACCCTCAGACTTTGAGAAAAATGTAATCATTCCCTTACCAATAAAGCTACGTGCTAAAAAAATATGAGCTATACCAATCAGTAAGCTTAGTAGCTCACGCATCAAAAATTATCACCAATGTAGTACTACAAGTAATGGAAAAACAAGTAGAAGAGTTTCTAACATAAGACCAATTCAGTTCCAGGAAGAGGAGAGGTGCAAGGGGAAGTAATTTTCCACTGAGGCTAATATTAGAACAGAGGATAGAGAAAGGCAAAAAAAAAAAAAAAAAAAAAAAAAAAAACATGTTAGGTTTCATAGATATTTAAAAAGCATTTGATAATGTTAAATGGGGGAAGATGTTTGAAATCCTCAGAAAAATAGGTATACGATACAGAGATAGGTGGCTAATATGGAATCTTTACAAAAATGAAACAGCTGTAATAAATGATGGAAATAAACAAGAGGAAGCACCATTATCTAAAGGAGTCAGACAAGGCTGTGCCCTGTCTCAATTAATTTTCAATGCCTATATTCAAGACTCACTGGATAAGATCAGACACAAAATTGATGCTGAGATAAAGATACAGGGAAAACTAGTAAATAAGATTCTATTCGCAGATGATATTGTGATAGTAACAGAAAATGAAGATGTTCCTAAGAAAATTTTGGAAACAATGTGAAATCAGTAGAATATGAAAATTAATAAAGCGAAGATGACATGCATGATATGTGGTAAAGATAAAAGCTCAAAAATTAAAATTAATGGAGAAACATTGAAGGATGTGCAAGAGTTATCCTACTCAGGAAGCAAAATCACAAAAGCTGGAAGAAGCAAGAATGAGATAAAATGCAGGATTGCACAAGCAGTAATAGTTCCCAACAAAAAGTTACGAATTTTTACAACAAATAACATGAGCTGGACAACGAGGAAAAGACTACTAAAATCTTATGTCTGCAGTATTGCCCTGTATGGATGTGAAACCTGGACAGTTGGTATAGATGTGAAAAGAATATTAATCTCATTTGAGCAATGGTGCTACAGAGTGATGTTAAAGATTAGCTGGAGGGACAAGATTAATAAAACGGAAATTTTTCAGAAGGCAGGAGAGTATAACTAAATACGGAAGAATATATAAACATGGAGGACAATATTAACTGGATATATCTTAAGACATGAGAGCTTTGTAAATACAATGGATGGAAAGATAGAAGGAAAGAGATATTGAGGAAGACCATGTTTAAAATACATCCAGCAGATAATGGAAGATGTTGGCTACAGGAGATATGTAGATATAAAGAGGAGGGCAGAGAGTAGAGCTGAATGAAAGAACGCCACAGACCAATCCCAGGATTGGTTACTGTAGAAGAAGACCAGGACCAGAAATTAATCCACACCCCCCAAGTTTGGTCTTAAAAAATAAATGTGGATTATGGTTACTGCCATTCATCTGTGAACTGAGCAACATTTGTGCAACTGTTAGTTATATTGCATCAAGTGTAGTTTTAATGTGGAAAGTGGAGTCAATCCTAGTATTTGCCATCTGGAGATGGTTGTCAGGCTATCCAGTACACCACACACAAAATTTAAATGAGCTTATTTTACTAAACTTTGTCCAATATGGTGGCACTTCAACAAAAACAAATTTGGTCAAAAAGCTTTCTGCCAATCTCCAACAATGGAAAAAGGCAGGGCCGCATTTAGAATCTGTAGGTCCCTAGGCTGAAACTGTGGTGTGGGCTCTTATATATGGAATTAAATTAGTATAGGGAAATGAGGCACCACTTACCTATAGATGATGGATGTGGGGCGCATACACACAGAAAAGACAAAAATACAAATGTTACAGAAATTTTTGGGATGAGCCCTTTGTCAACATGAGAACATTATGAGAGGTGGGTGATGTGGGAGAACTGCCTCACAGAAAGACTGTTGGCCAGGAAAATTGGGGGGGGGGGGGGGTAAATTCAAACAGAGGACAAGTAGAGGGACAGTGATTCTGAGCATAGATAAATATTTATCTCTTGTTGGGAAGAGCAAAATAATCTAAAATAAAAAATTAAACTCTATGAAGACTCTATGAAGTAAACATCACCTTATGTTAGTGTTGGTTCAATATAGATAGTGGGGATGGAGGCAAAGAAAGGATAAAAAAAAGGGTAAACATAAGTAAAAACAATTATGATAATGACCAGGTATTATCTAAAGTTGAGACCAGGTGGTTAACTTGGGCCCAATTTGTGCTGGCAGGCAAGTTACCACCTTCTGAGTTCAGAGGAGCTTCTGCTATAAGGGGGGACTCTGATGCCACGGACCATGAAATAAGGGTTGAAATTATCCGAGTCATGGGTGATGACATGGTTAGCAACTGGATGCTTTAGGTTCCATGTGAACACCATCTGTTTGTGGCCATTTATTCTTTCGGAAAGTGGATTTGTGGTCAAACCTATATATGTAGCCAGGCAGTGGTTGGATGTCAAGCAGGATGGTGGTTTAAAAACATGATGTTTCGACAGCTGACTCTGCTGTCTTCATCAGGTATTTTGTAGTTGTAATCAGCTGACTGTCTCTGCCTCAACTGGCTTGGCCGCCCATCGACCCTCCTTTATACCTTCGGCTGAAAGGCCCGCTCGCTCTGGTTGGTCAAGAGCGTTGTCTTTATATGCGGCCGCTGCGGCCACCACTGGCACCACTTGCTCCTTCCCGTTTGGATGTGCTGGTGGTCCGAGATGCTGTTGTATACATTTCTGTTTGGCCATGACCGCTGGCTTAATCTGCGTTCCGCTGCGGCGCCCAACTGGTGTCATTTGCTGGTGAGGGTCTGCTATGCTCTTGTTGGAGATCACTAATGATAGGTTTCCAGGCTTCACTCAGAAAGAGCCCGCCATCCCTATTTACATTGTTGTCTCTAAGCCGGATCTCCAATGCCTCGGTTATGACCGAGTCTCAAAAGGAAGAGGGCCTGTCCAGCACTGCCGTTTTATCGAACTCTATCCTTTGTTCTTCTATCGCAGACTTGTCCAGTTGCATCAGTCCCAGGTGTCATTTGTGTGCCTCACCTGCAAATGACACCAGTCGGGTGCCACAGCAGACCATGGATTATACCAGTGGTCACGGCCAATCAGACGTGGACACAACAGCATCTAGGACCGCCAGCACATCCAAGCGGGAAGGAGCAAGTGGCGCCAGTGGTGGCCGCAGCGGGCCGCGTATAAAGCCAACACTCTTGACCAACCAGAGCGAGCGGCCCTTCCAGCTGAAGGTATAAATACAAATATTGTAGCCATTAATCATCTTGATGGATGGACATATTCATAACTTGAGGAAGCTTAGATAATGCTGTATAAAAGGATTAAAATGATAGAGGACTGTAAACAGTTTCATGGTGATCTGGACAGGATATCTAGTTGGGTTGGTAAACATGGGATGAAGATAAATGCAAAGAAGAGTCAGCTAATTAGATACACAAATAAAAAACAAAAGGTCAATTATGAATATAAGGTGGGGAAAGAATTGCTTGCTGAAGACTTGAAATGTACATATCTTGGTATTACATTTGATAACAAGGTTAACTGGACAGGACACATTGGACAGGTGGTAGGAAAAGGTTTCAAAATCCTGCAATTGTTGGAGAGAGTGATGAGGGGATGCACGAGAGAAGTAAAGGAATTGGGTTACAAAACTTTGGTCAGACCATTGCTCGAATATGGTAGTGTAGTATGGGACCCACATTTTGAGTATCAAATACAGGAGTTCGAGAAGGTTCAAAGAAGGGCTGCTAGATTTGTTTCTGGAAATTATCGCAGAATGCAATCAGTAACAGATATGATAAAGGAGCTGGAATGGGATTCATTGCAAGCCAGGAGGAGGATGAGGAGGATAATGGGAGTGTACAGGGCATATACTGGCAATGAGTCATGGAAAGATATTGCAGTAGGTATGAAAAGTAGTTCATGGAAGGGAAAAGTTGACCATGACCACAAGCTGGCACTCAATTTCAGGCACAAGGGTGTGGGAAGATTTTCTTTTTTAGGTAAGGGTCTCAGGGATTGGAATGAATTACCAAGGGGAATGATGAATAACCTACCGAAAACGTTATAAGAATTTAAAGTTAAAATTTGTAGAGGGCAAATGTAGGTGAGTGAAGGATAGGGGGAAGTTGGGTGTGTAGGGAAATTGCCACCGGATCATGTGCTCCATTGCAATTAAATTAAATAATAATAAAAAATAACTATGTACGTTCTTGAGGCAGCAAAGCTCTATAAAAACTTCTCGGGTATCAAGCCGCGTCAGAATTGAACCATCTGGCGACATTTTGGAAGCTTGCACTGCTTCCATTGCCAAGCTATATAGTAGACTACCGTTCAGCAGACTTCAGTGAAGTTAAGCGGGGCTTGACAATGGAAGCAGTGCCAGTGCCAGCTTCCGAAATGTCACCAGACAGCTCAATTTTGACGTAGCTTGAAACCCGTGAAGTTTTTATAGGACAAGGAAACTTGTATGTGAGGGGGGGGGGGGAATATTTTGGGCCAGATGGGGACCCCTAAGCTTTAGGGGGCCACTCAGCTGAGGTTGGGTAACCTGAGATGCGCTTGGGGGCCCAAGTGCACGGAACCGCCTAGCTCTCTGATAGTTACGCCTGTGGGTGGATGCTATCATAATTATTATTCTTATCTGCTGATGTGTAAATCTATTCTTATTTACCAATTTATTTAGTCTTTTTTATAGCAGTTTGTAATATCTGAAGCTAATCCCTTATTTTCTTATTTTTTCTGCCATTTCCTGCTGTTCTCATTCCTAATTGAAGTGCCTCCTCATTTCCTTATGTTCCCATACGTGTCTTTACCACATAAATAAGACATTTTTGTATAGACTGACTGATGAGTTTATTGTTGTATGCAGGATTTTCGTCACCAAGAAGTCTTTCTGATCTTTATTTTTAAAAGCTAAAATCATTTTAATTTAATTGGAATAGAGCACACATTTCAGTGGCAACTTGTAAGGAAGATTTGGATGCTGTCAGTATGAGGATTGCCATTTCCAAGGCAAGCAATGCATATTCAAAAGTTATCATCATTTCTGCTGTATAATTCATATTTAGGCTTTCATTATCTTGTTAGCTACTGCTTCAGTGGAGTATAAGTGCAATCTATAGCCCTGCCTCTCTTCACACCATCCATACAAATTTGCATGAACTGAGGCTCTTGTATCGGATATCTCCTCAGTGGTCAACATCAGCATAATCGTTAAATGACACATCAAAACATAATTTCCTTCAAAATAGTATTGAATGGTATACACAGATTTCTGTCCTTTTTGTTTTTAAGAAAGTGATAAACATTTTGTGTCTGCAATTGAAACTTTTTAGTCCTGTTGTAAGTATACAGGGTATATCAGTGTCGGAACGTCATGTGACAAGTTTTGGCAGTCTGGAGCAGGACTCGGGGAGTTGTGGCCGCTATTGCCGGTAGGCAAGTCATGTGTTATGCATGGTTCTGACAAAACGTGAAGTATGAATTAATTAGTACAGGATATAGTGAGGTAATGTTCAGCGAGGTGTCGGGTTGATTAAATAATTCAGAACAGTGAAGGTAGGCAGTGAAATGGGAAAAGACAGCCACTTCGTTGTGAGGAACAGTGTGTGTGATATCACATAATTGATAACTGTTGGTGGTCAAACTCATTATCGAACTGTTGGAAGTGTTAACAAATGCAAGAACAGTGTGTTTTTACTTTGATACAACTTTTTCTAGTGCAGGCAGTTGTAAAACAATATATAAAATTATTTATCTGCAATATCACTCATGTGTGCATAATTTATTTAGGTATTCCAATTTGTAAATAAGGTTACTGTTCACTGCCCATATGTTTCAATTTAGAATTTACAGTCAATAAATTACTGTATTATGTCTATTGGGGGTCTCATTGCATCCACCAAAAGTGCATTTGTTGGTTTTGAATACATCAGACCAGAGCTGTGTTTTGGTTTGTCATTTATTTAGGGAGTCAATCAATTGGATGACAGTGACATTGAAAATAAGGAAGGACAGGGAAAGTAAATCCAACACTGACCACAGATGAATAAAGAAGGGCCACAGTAAACACATGAATAATATTTCAGTATAAATCATCATCATGTTCAAATCACATGAGCACCCTTGATGACCATGGGTTCTTGTGAAAACCAAGCCATATACTTCAACTTCTGATGCTTTAAGCAAACAAATTGTTTAATATTTTTAGTGACCACAGTAAATTTGTCTTCCATTTTTGTAAGTGATGGGTCTACTTTATCTTAGTATATATAATAATATATAATGTATATTATTTTCATAAAATCAGATTTAGTAAACCAGCCACATACATTTCAAGCTTTTGGAGGTGATATAATTGCCTCAGAGAATCATCACTGAGGTTTGTACAATATTTCAGACACAATTTTTGAAGTTCACCACAGGTTGTACAAATGGCCTCCATAAAATTATCCTCCATTTTGCAGTCATATATTTCAAGCACCTGCAGCTGTGATAGTCCACCAGATCTACAAGACAGAATGTAGAAAAAATGGTAATAGAATATCTGAAAAACTGAGAACTTCCACATTTTAATTGCAGCAACTATTACACATCAACTACATTAGTTCAGTTTAGATAAGCATACAGAAACCAATCACTGTTTATGACACATTATAGCAAATAAATACAAAAACATGAAGATAAACAAAAAGTGAAATATTTTAATGTTTGCTTAAGTAAATTTAAGGTGAGTTTATTAAACAATAGTTTTGAGGAAGTTAAAATGCTTACTTGACAGCTCGCACGACCCCTCGAACTGAACATAACCAATAACTCTTTACAATCAAAGAACGGATTGTTGAGAGATGGCCCAGTGTAGTGAAAGCCCCTATTTCCTCATCGTCTAACACACGGCTGCCATTTGTATCATCCAGTTCTAAATGTGTCAGTAAAGTGCACTTTTTCAGCTTCTGAAATATGCACCTGTGGACAAGCACAAATCATCAGTATGATTATAGCAATTATTATTAAGCTATAAAACAAAGGAAAAATGAAAGTGTAACTGCATGAATTTTACCATAGCAAGTGATACCACAGAAGCTAAAACTAAAAGTTTTGTGCAGTCTTTCATGAAAGAGGATGCTTACACAGACAAACAGTTTACTCTAAAAATCTAGACCATCCTGTAACTGCTCATGCCTGCTGCCACAAATCTTGTTTCATAGTCAGAGGAATCAGAGTATTCCCTGAAGCCACAGGTGTAGTAAGCCCTTAGTAATAGGGGTGTGCAAGGAAAAAATAGGAAGAAAGAGGTTCTTATGCTAATTAGTAGCTGTGGGGATATTTGGGGTCTCTTCTACAGGATCAATCCCCCACATCACCCACCACTTGTTGCCACCTAGCACCTTTGATTATATATATATATTGAAATATCCATCTGCTCAGAATAAGTGGTAGCATTGAAGGTATGACACCAAAAATTTCTAAAAAATTTAAATTCTAAAAAATGTTTTTACGCTATTACTATTACTCCACGATTCACTAAACGTGTTTGGCGGAGAGTGCATTGCACCTAACTTTGGAAGGGATATACGGGATATGGCAGGAGGTGCCCATGGGCTATTGTGAGGATCCATCCCAGCATTAGCGTGCAGTGATCTGGGAAAACCATGGAAAACCGGATGGCCGGAGTACTTTATCGAAAGTTACTCCTGTCGGATTTTAAGTTTACTCACCCGGTAAATCCGTTCTATTCCATTCCCTAATCGCTCGTGGAAAAAATGAATACAGAAAAGAATCGGTTCTGGCCCTGATTTCTCTAATCTTATTTTCACAGTCATTCTGAGATACGAATGTTGCTGGTAGCAATATTTGTTTGCTGTCATTCTGAAATATGTCAGTCATTAATTTTTCAATTAGCTTCCATCGAGAGCAACGCCTTCTGTGTTCCAGGCCTTCCCAACCTAACTCCTTCAATATCTCACTTACGCTTTACCTCCAACTATATATACCTGTCACAAATCGTGCGGTTCTTCTTTGTACCATCTCTAATGCCTCCATTAATTCCTTTTGATGGGGACCCCATACAGAGCAACAATATTCTAAGTGAGGCTGCACTAGTGACTTGTATGCAATCGATTTAACTTCCAAAGTGCATTGTTTTAAATTACGACCTAAAAATCGAAGCATACGATTTGCTGTCCCAATTACATTCTCGATATGCTCATTCCACGACAAATTATTACCAATTGTTACCCCTAGGTATTTAGTGGAATATACCATTCTAAAAGCTAAATGATATCATCTTCTTACTTACATGCATTACTTGGCACTTTTTAGTGTTTAACGCCAACTGCCAATTTTTACACCATGCAATTATTTTCATAATATCGGCTTGTAACAAAGCGCTGTCAGGTTGTGATTTCATGATAAATAATAGCATCATCGGCAAATAATCTTTCGTCCCCCTTATTATGTTGCATAAATCATTAACGTATATACTGGGGGAGTGCATTAAATAGCTTAATCTCTTAAAGAAATTATATTTTTTAATACTTGTATATGCAATATTTTTCTTATATAGTAATGATTTATTATGCTGTTTTTTTAAAGCACTGATTCTTCACCCATAAGATACATCATCATCATCATCACATCATCATCCTCAACAGTTTCCGGCCTCTGGCCAGGTCTGCATTATGCACAAGCCTATCCATTGGCTTCTTTCATCCCACCACCTCTCTGTCACCACTTTGTTCCAGTCCTCTCCTCTCTTCCATACACCCTCCTCTACTCCTTTCAGCCATCCATCTCTTGGTCTTCCTCTGGGTCATTTACCTTGCATCTTAATTTCATGGATCTTTCTCGGGATTCTCTGAGCCCCCATTCTCTTGACATGTCCATACCATCTCAGTCTGGTCCTCAATACCCTTTCCTGTAGGGGTTCCTCTTTCATGGTGCGTCTAATCACTTCATTCTTTATTCTGTCAATTTTAGTGACTCCCATTCTACCTCTTCAAAACTTCATTTCACTTGCTTGTACTCTGCTGATGTCCCGCTTTTTCATTGTCCACGTTTCAGCAGCATAAGTTAAGATAGGCACATAGTACGTTTGATAGATTACTCTCTTGCTTCTCTGTGGCACCTCTTTATTCCATATCAGGCTTCTAATGCTCCTTAGGAACGCCTCTGCTTGTCTTCCTCTTTCATTTATCTCGACATCATTTCCTCCACATTCCTCTAATACACTCCCCAAGTATTTGAACCTGTTTACCTTCTTTAGTTGTTCCCCTACCATCACAATTCCTTGGGCTACTCTATTCTTTTTCCTAGTTGTTAGCATGTACTCACAGTTCTTTACATTAAATTTCAGGCCATATTCCTCCATACTGTCTGTCCATACATCCAACTGCCACTGCACTTCCTCTTCTTCACCTCCCCAGATCATCAGATCATCCGCAAAAGCCATCACCTTCATGTTTTCCTCTCCCATCCTCACTGCCACCTTCTGCATTATTTCATCCATGATTACAATGAAGAGTAGTGGTGATAAGGCACTTCCTTGTTTTAGTCCATTCCTTTCCTTCACTGATACGGTAGCTGTAGGTGAAGCTACGACAGGCCTAGCAAGCCAGTAGTGGATAGATTCTGATTTCAAAACAAAAACCCATAAGATACATCTAAATAGTAAATGATTGCATGAAACTCATATTTTTCTTTAGGTTATTATTCAAAATGCTGTCTTCTCATCTATAGAAGTACTTAATACAGCTGGTGATGAATCCCAGAATATAATGAAAATAACAAAAGAATGCTCTTTTCATAGTTTGTTTCTTTGTGTCTGATTTTAAAATTCTAAATGTATAGAAGACTTTAGAATTTAAATATTGGATACGGTTATTCCATTTCAGATCGTAGAGAATTGAGTAACCTAAAATATTGATTTAAAGTTATGTTGATCATTCAAAGCTTATTTGAATTGGAAACATGCATATTTTGAATTGTTCAGAAGTACAGTTTGATTGCAATTTATTACTAGATGGTCATTAGGAGATCATGGTGGCAGCTACCAGGCAGTTTTATTAATAGGTTGCTGACGTATTTGTTTTACGTGTTACTAGTACTGATATAGCATCAACAAACAGAATATCCTCATTTCATAATACACTGCCCTGTATACCACACCCAACAGTTAAGGGTGATTTATGTACCATATACCATTAGCCAATAAGGTACACAAATCCTTGCTGACATAGCCTTGCTGTCAGTGTTAGTCTGTTGTCAGTATTTTTTATTTGTAACTTTACAAAATGAAGTGTTAATGCCAAGAATATGTGGTTGCTGTGTCTGTTGGATTGCAAGTCATTTCTGCAATAGTGTGTTGGTATAAATCTTATAGATCTCACTCTCTCTTTCACACACTCAAAACATGTTCATTTGGACAAATGAACTCTTGTGCAGTTGCCGTGAGCCTTTATAATTATGCTGTAATTGTGCTACAGGGTGTAATTATGGGTTAAGTGAATATTAATTGAACTATTTCATTGTGGGTTATATGGAATTTGATACTAAAGATTAGAAATAGGATGCATGAAGATGAACTGATATATTTTACTGATGCTATATTTTCAGTAGTTAAAGAAATATGATTGACCAAGAAGCTCAGTTTAAGTAAATTAAAAATTGTGATAATCCTGGTACTACTGTCAGTGATCTAATTAAGATGATTTTATAGCAAATGTATCCAATTGTCAGTAACATAGTATCATTAAGTGAAATTATGATGAACAAGAATATAGATCATTGCCACTATAAAACCAAACAGAAAGGTAATAAAACTAAGGAAGGTTTCATGTTCATCTGTTGTAAGTGTTGGGTCGTATATCTTTATCCTTCCTTTTTTTTTATTGCCTTAAAGCATTTTCCTGCTCATTTTCATTGTTTCCTGTCCTCACTTACACATATTCTGATATGATATTCCCTGGTCTGAATACATTATCTTTCCAAAGACATATTCTGATTATACTGATGCTTATAACCTTATTCACAGTTATTCTATGGCTTTAATGCTTTGGTGATATTGAATTCCTTACTATCAGCGTGGTCACTCTTGCCCATTTCATTTGAAATGGCATCTGACAATAATATAAATAGCCACACACAAACCCAGTTTAAACATTTAAAAACTTTCTATACAGACATTCCCGATGTGCATGGATGTACATTTTTCCATGAACTTACCTACCACTGGGAATTTAAGGGTCTCTTTCAACAAAATGTCAAACTCACCTTCATGTGCTGCACACTGTTTACATAGCCACAGTTGACTGAATCATTTCCACTGTAAGGAGTTACCCACTGCCAAAATAAGAGTGAAAGAACAGGGAGCACCATGGCACTGTTGCAAGCTCATTGAAATTTATCCTTGCATGTTATCATGCCACAATAAAAGGTACAGCAGTGATATCATTAAATGTCTTTGTACTGTTTGTAGCAACATGCAAGCAAACTAAGGAGTTATTGTTCCAAACAATTTATAAATAAGAACTTTGACTGTACAGGATTTAACTTGGGTTGTACAAGATTGTAAGATTATTATTGTTCTCGAATCATACACATCAAATATATAATTAAAATATTGTACAAATTAACAGCTTTGAACACAATTTGCCCCATAGTTAGCAATCTGAAATGCATTTGGTGTTGCTCGAAACAGGTCTTCTTGGTTTTAGGATGATGGGCACATAGAGCACTCATCCATATGGTTCATAGTTTGGACCTCACCACACTTGCACTTAATACTGGTAGCATCAGTATAATCCCATATCACTAGGTTTTCCTTGGACCTGCCCACTCCTGTTTGCAATCGATTTAAGGACAGCCAGATGTTCCAGTACTCTGTGTGACCAGGTGGCAAGCACTCTGCAACTGTAACTGGTCCTGATATGTTAGGGACCTTCTTTTTCCACAACCGTACTTTTTCCTTTTCAGGTTACCCAATTAGTTCCCGTGATGTTCTCGGGAAGCTTATCCTGGATTTGAGTCTCTGGGTTGGTGTTGTATGGCTGTACAATGGATGAGTGCTTCCCTGTTCTACTCTTTTCCTCTCCTTGTTCGCAGGCACTTCTCTCCGGATACTGGGCGGTGCAATCCCCAAAACCTGGTATAGCCTGTCAACTGAGGTAGGCTTTAGACAGCTTGTCACTAGTCTATAGGTGTTATTGATGGCTACTACATCCACCTATTTGGTATGAGATGATTAATACCAAGCTGGGCTTGCATATTCTGCAACAGAGTAACAAAGGGCCATTGCTGATGTATGTATAGTTTGTGGTTGACTGTCCCACTGTGGTCCAACTAGTTTATGCAGTAAGTTGTTTCTTGTAGAGATCTTCATTTTGCAATTCATGCAGTGCTTCTTATAAGTGAGGGTTCTGTCAAGTGTCAGTCTCAGATATATTGGGGTGTTACATGTCTGCAGTTCAATACCTGACCAAATTACTTTTAACTTATGCTGAACTTTCCTATTTTTTAGGTGAAAAGCACACACATCAGTTTTTGAAGGCTTAGATCTTAATGATTTTTCCTACGATAGCTTGATAGGCCTAAAAGGGCAGCAGACAAATTTCTTTCTACAACTTAAAGCTTTGTGCTCTGTGAGACTAGAGCTAAGTCATCAGCGTACATGAAGCTCCTGGTAGCTGGATGTAATGGCCAATCATTTGTATAAATGTTGAAAAGTATTGGGGCCAGTACATTACCTTGAGGTAAACCATTTTTTTGTACTCTGGATAAGAGTAGTGATGAGCTTGGTTAATCTGGTGGCCTTTGTTAGATTGTAGATCTTGTCAAGGAGTAGTTGGTGGTTAACAGTATCATTTGCTGCTGACAAGTCCACAAAGACCACACCTGTGGCCTTATGGGTCTCAAATCCATCCTCCATAAACTGTGTTAGGCTCAGCAGTTGTCCAGTACAACTTCTACCAGGACAAAAGCCAGCTTGCTATGGTATAAGTTTAGGAACAATCACAGGCTGGATACGATTCAGAAGTAATCATTCAAATATTTTGTAAAGGAGACACAAGAGTGCTATAGATCTAAAATCTTTGGGATTGTACCCTTCTTTTCCAGGTTTCATCAGCGAAATGACTCTCATTCTACTCCACACCTTTGGAATTTGATATGTTCTCATACATTTGTTAAAGAGCTGCAGAACCCAATCTTTGGCTTCATATCCAAAATTATTAATTTGTTCTTCTCGAATATCATTGAGGCCTGTTGATTCCCTGTCTTGCACTCATGAATAACCTTTTCTAGTGCTGACAAACTGAAGGGCTTAATGAGGTTTTTCATATCTTCCTGACTGTTTCTGTGTGTTTTTCTTTGTTTTTTAGATGATCTACCTGTTTAAAATTCCTCCCCATTCATGAGCAGCTGATCTGCAATTATGTTTGTATTTATGTTGGAATGACGAGTGATCTTCAATGGATCATTCTTGAGGTGTTTTAGAAGTATCCATGCCTTGTGACTATCTCTTGACAGGTCCAGCTCTTTTAATGTGGTCTCTTTTTGTTGCACTTAGAAATGAGATAAGTTGATTGCCACCTTCTACTGTCTTTTTGCCAAAGGGATCATCTTGGAACAATGATTTATAATCAATGGACTGGGCAGCTAGATATGAGGTGAGACCCAGAATATATGATGACTGGCAACCACAGAGGATGGATCTTCCCAAGCAATTTTTCACAGTTGCAGTAAATTTATCATATGATTCTGGTGTTGGTTCAATAGTAGACACAATAACATCCGACATTTCTGTAAGCATGGACCAGTCAGCGCTCTGCAGGTCTCACTGCCGCAAACACTTCGCACATTATTGGTCTGGGGATTGTAAGATTAAGGTAACCATTTACAGGTAAGTATGCAAGTTCTTCAATTACAAAGCAGTCATCCCGTATATCTTGAAAGAATGTAACTTCTATTCATGACACATTGCTATTTTTACTTAATAACTGAGAACCACTTCAAATATAATAAGTGCATAAGTTTATTCAAGATTATTGCAGTTTTTATCCCAGTACGAACCACTTACACTTCCTTTAGTAAAATATCACACTTCTAAAAAATAAGAATGCATGTTAAAGCTCAAAGCTGCACACCAGCAACTCACTTACTCACATATCACTCATAGCTCTTGCTGCTTAATTAGACAGAAGTTCTTGCCAATCCCCATTTCATTTCCTCTTTATAAATATTCTAATTATACAACGCCAAGTCCAATGGCTGCATGATGTGTAGCCCAGATACTTATTGTAAGCACCTTAGAATTTTGGCAAATTCTAGTTTCCCTAGTAGTAAAATATTCTATAGATCGTGTAAGCTACCTTACTCTCTATTTTCAATCTTCAGTTAAAATCCGACGAAATTTAGGTAAACATTCGATACATGATACTACAGTTTAAAATCAAGATAACAACACTTCAGGTTCAGAAAAGTAAATAAACAGGATATAATAATAATAAATAAACAGTTGCTAATAAAATATAAATTGTAAAATTTACCTAAATGAGCGTAATCCATAGGTTTCCATAATTGCAAGTAAACAGATTTGGTTAAACCACCATAGAACTAATATTCCACACATTTTAGATGCACTAAAGCACTGGTATAATAATAATTTCACCGTTTTATATTAAATTCACCAATAACTCGCAGTTTCCGATAAGTTTAGGGCAGTAAATATGATTTTTAAAGCATCACACCATGTGTTAATTTCAATAATAAATTCCAGCACATCTAAGTAGTTTCTGAGTTTTAAAAGTAGATTTAAACAAACTAAATAACCGGCAGATTAATATTCTCTAAGTCTTGAATAGCCATCAACTAATAATCAGAAGATATAAGTAAGTTAAAATTCGTAATCCTGTGACGTCGTAGAAACCAACTTGTAATTTGAATCTCAATCTGGAAAACATATTTCATGAACCAAAAACTTTTCTAAAGACTTAAATAAAATAAAGATACGTTTTAAAAATAGTTTCAGGCCATAACTAACTGTAAATAAAAAGTGAATAAAATCTTGCAACACCAAATAATTAGCACATTTTAGAAATTCCATAACTTTTGACATCCTTAACCGATTTAAAAGATTTTTACACCACTGAACTCAGCAAAGGCTGGGGAACACTTTAAACATAGTATAAACTTGATATTTTAAACTTTAGCAAATTCATATTCCCGACGTGACGTTTTGTAGTTTTAAAGTCATTGAGCCTCCCTATTAATCAAACTTCATAAATCATTTACACCGATCTGGAAGCTCTGAGAACAAAACCAACCATATCACCAAACTTGTTTCGTTATGCTCTATCTCTTGTGATTTTCTGAAAGTTCTCCGTTAACAAAAATTAATCTAGATAGCCTGTTGTTTAGATCAGTAGGGAATTTCTGATAAAGGTAGGACGGTTGCTCATCTTGGGGCAGTTCGTGGAAACACTTGGTTGGGTTAGGATGTTACTCGTGGTAGAACAAATTCAGCGGTAGTTGGGCGCGTGGACTCATGGGAGACCGGAACAAACATGGCTGACTGTCGGGGTAGCCAACCGTAGAACTTTGAAATTTTTAACCAAGTGACTCACCAATGTGAACTTTTACTTTCATTTCGGGGTGGAGCAGTCTGTTCTGTTTCATGACTTGTGATCTTCGGCTTAATGATTTACTCCGATTGCCATACCTAACTGTTACTTTTATGTAAACTCATTGAAATTTTCAAGAATATATCCTTTAGTGATTCTGACTTACAACTTTTATTTCTAATTTAGTACCTTTTTTACAGGAGGTTAATTCTGTGAGTGGCGACCGTCTTTACCGTTACAGTTGGCATTCGTCAAGGTTTTTCATGGTTATAGAACTTTTCTCGAACTTTTGCAACATTTTGGAAGAACTCAAGTTTAGGTGTACAAGCCGATACGTACCCTGGTATCCGGTCTTTGTCCCTAACAATCGATTGTAAAGTTACTTATGCTGGACTTAGAAACTACAGAAAAGTAGTTGTCAACTTTAAGGAATTTCCCTGTAATCTTTCCCACAGTGACAATTCGCCATAAAAATAATTTTAAAGTGTATTTATCATGCATGAAACGTTTATTTTAAGAGATATTTTGCTTTGTTCAAGATTTGAAACATGCGATCATAAAAGTAAAAATCTAAGGGTTTAAATATCTTTAAATCGCGTAAAATTACAACTGATCTTTTATCACCAGCTATAGTCAGCATTGTCCCCGATATTTTGGTAGTAAAATTAAATAATTTGCCAAAGTTTAATTAGCAGTTTTAATTAAGAGAAAAAAATGAACTTTTTAATTAAAAGGAATATTAATTTGAAATTTATATCAGTAGATAGCCCTAATTAAGACGATTACGAACATATAGTGATTAAGCATTTGTCTGGTAATTAAGTTTTTGAAAAATAGATTGTCGTGGATTGTTGTTGAAGCGCGTAAAAATTCCCCTAAGTTGGTCATGTGATGACTTTAGTTTTAAGACAATAGAAACCCTTTGGAATAATAAATTAAATTAAAACAGATATAACATGATAATAGAAAGTCCCTGTAAAAATTTCGAGTTAAACTATTTTGTACTTTTGGAGATATTAATTAAAGAAAGATTTCCCAAGGTCATAGGCTCCGAGGAGCCTATAAAAGATCGTGCATTAAGCTCACGCTGTCTCACTCGTACGCCGGAAAGTAATCGCGCAACTCCACACATGATTTTCTCAGTGATGTTCTAAGAAGTAACTTTGTAATATGTGGTCTTTCTTTCTTTCGGTTTCATCTTGTCTCTACCTCGGGAGCGCTATGTGAGTAAACCTGCTTTAATTTTTGTCGGAACGGGAGGTAGCCGGTTGAAAGTTGGCGCATCTCAGTGGCCATGTTGGAACATCAGTGTGGTAATCTGAGAATATAATGTCTACTTAGAACTTTAAAATTTTCAAAGGGGTGTTCGGTAAATTTTCTCTCCACAATCTGCAATGTTTTGGAAACGTTTGTTCGATCACCTACTCAACTGTATAATGCTAATTTTGAACTTGTGATTTTTTTTAAAATAAACTTCAAATTTTCTGAGCAAAGTAGACTTGTGATTTCATAGTAGACTTGACACCTTTTCTAAGTTTGTGGTTTGAACAAATTTAGTGGTGACCTCTAAGCATTTCAGTTGAGATCCAAAAAGGCTACATGGTCAATTTAAAATTATTTCATTTGAGTTCCACAGAACTTTTAATTCAGGTGAACTGTTCGTTAAGGCACTAAAGTGATACTACAGCCCCGGTATCAGCTTTGGGTCTTACATTATCCATTGTATGGAACACTTCTTAAACAAACGACATCTAAGAAATGATTGCTATAAACAAACAGTATCTTGGTGAATACTGATTTAGCCAACATGGCTGTGTAAGGTACCTCAGAATTGTTTAAATTCTATTCTTCAGCTACGGGACATGGAGAATGGGTATAATGCAGAATCTGATACTGCAGCTTACAGCCACTTACGGGGTGATTTAAAATATAAAAATGAACTAAACATATAATAACAGCCTTAAATAGACCTTCAATGATAAATAGTAGCCCTTAAATTCCCCTAAATCACTGCAATCTTCAATAATCCAGCTTGTTAAGCACTAAATATTGTTACGAGACAATGTGACCATTTTACAACACTTTTTGGCACAGTAAAAAACTTTTATAGTAATAATCAACCTGGAGGAACTCAATTTTGAAGTAAATAACACATGATCAATAGTTTCAGGCAAATTAAAAAAAAAAAAACACAAGTTTTAAATGCAGTTAAGTAAATCGGCATGTTCAAACACCAATAACAACACATTTAAAGCAGTTTCCGATGTCAGCCAATATTTTAATCAAAACTAAATTTCTTCTTGAACATCGTGTTGAAATTTTAAGCAGCTCTGTATAGTTAATCAAGCCTAAGATGACTTTCCAAATTAATTGCATGTAATTTGGCATGCTGCCAGCTTACATTAATTATCACAGTCAAACCAATCAAAGTCAGTTGATAAAAATACCTTTAATACATGTAATAACGATAGCAGTAAACGATGCTAAGAGCCGTTTTTCAAAACAGGCTTTACTTTCAGAGTAAGTCACTGTAAACTTTTGGAAAGTTGAAGATTGTGCTTGGCCAAGAATAAACCGGTATTTCAGAAATTTGATTATTACACAAGTACACCAGCTAAAGAGAAGACTGGAAAATCGTTGTAAAACTGAGAACCAGGGGAATTAAATGACAATAGTTTTAAAACTTAAGATAGAGTGTTCCCGCCACACGTTTGAACAATGGTGGTACAACAGAAGCCTATGCCACAGCAATGAAAACAGTGTCACGCTGTGACAACACATTTTAATTTATTACAGACAAACTGTTGAGTTTATAAGAATATCATAAAGGAGAAAGTTGTTTACCATCCCCTCCTCTAAACAATATAAAATTCTGAGAATCCTACATTACATATTTTAGCTGCACTACATTCTGGGTGTCACGTGTCCTGGTAGATTATATTAGGGAATTTTCCCGCATTCCGGCAGTCGAATGTGGTTTTTAAAATAAGTGGTCCTGTTGTGCGCCTTGGCATGAGCTACCTCGGGCCCGGTCTTGCAAATAGTTCCTACTCCCACGCTTTCTGGCAGCCATCTTAGGTTACAGTGGTGAAGTAGATCATTTTCAAATAGTATGTAAATTCTCAAAATCATTTAGGGGTACTCTGGCGGTTGGTCTCACTTAATAAGTTGCTTTCATTTGTGAAAGATTTGTCTGATTACCTTTTTCAGCTGTAATGTGAAACTTTAAATTTTTGAAGAATATTGTGATGTGTTAAAACTGAACAGTGCTTCTATTGTAATAGTTACAACCATACCTTTCCTTTCCTGAGGTTAATAGTGGAAGGTGGCGGTTGTTGTTACATTGCAGTTTATTTATCCTAGGTATTTTCCACGGTCTAGAAAATTTTGAACAGTTTGAATTTTGGTAGAACTTTATCCGAGTGTGAAGTAAGTTAAGGAGATGAAGGCATACTACTATCCTGGTAGTAGGCTCTGCTCCTTACAGCTGCCTTCCTCTACCATCCACTCTAGCCAGTAACATGTGATCCTTCCATCACATTCTCTCTTAGTCTATCAAAATTTCTATCTACAGTTTGGAGTGCAAAGATTCCTTCCTCATTTAACTCTTTGAAATATCGACCTACATTATCATTATCCTCAGCCTTCTGGCTCAGCAGCTTCTTAGCCTGATCAACATCTGGACCAACACATTTTGTCATTTGGTTTATTTAGCTGGAATTTCAACACCTGCATTGTAACACCTCCTCCCCCTCCCCTCCCCCGCCCAAAAAAAATTTACTTGTGAACACACAAAAAACTAGTGGAGTTTTCCGATTTGTGAAGATTCTATTATAACTGCCAGTTCTCATTCATTTTCACATGCACACCAAGAGAAAACACCTTAGAATATGACAGAATTACCACAAAAATAAGTTCATAACTCAAAAAATCTTACCTAACTGTTCTTAAATTGTTAAAAAAATTTCATACATAAATCTTATGAAATATCTTACATACAAATGACTCTTGTTTAGACAATATATTCAAAATTATCAACAAAAAAAAGTAAGAAAGAATTTATTGAAAATTTAGATATATGTACAATATGTGTCCTAGCTATCCACACATTTGAAAGTTCATAATATTTATGAATGTATTCATTCCATATAATGTCTATACAAAAAATAACTTAAACAAATGGTACAAACTGGTAAATATTACCTCATATCAGTAAATCCTTAAATCTAGGCAAAATTTTGTTGATATTGTTACAAATTAAATTTCAATCAAGAATTATGAAATTACAAACTCCAGTCATGTCGACACAGACATACAAGTGTAGAGCTCACTTAAGCTGATTCATTCCAGAACTAGCCAATATGTAACAAATGTAATAATGGTTTAATAGATGGTTTAATAAGGATTTCGGTAGCTTCATTAATAACACTCGAGTGCTGAACTCAAGAACTGCATTTATTGTACATTTTATTTCAATACAATACATAGAATGTCGGCACCAGACTTGATCATTGTCGTATTGGACTTTCCTCAATATTCAAGATTGCAGATTAGCGCATAGAACTACAGTTTCTTCAGCACAAGTATTTAACATTCCTATTCCGTATAGTCGAGAATATGGACGTCACAAAACCGAATACTCATGCTTGGTGAACATTTCCACACAACCGCCTGAAGCACGAGCACATGTTCGACTCCATCCTCACAATGTCTATCTGTCACCTCACGTCACTCGGCCAATCACGACACACCTTTTTCTCACCTGACTGTTCTGGCCAACCAGCGTATACCTCTCCTTTCAGCGATATGCCACGTTGTTTTAGATGATACAACGCTATCGTTACATATGGTGGGCACTTGCCATTAGTGAACCCTCATTATTGTGGTCTGTCCACTATATATGAATGGTCACGCCTCTAGCTGAGGTATATGGTATGTGTATGTGATGGAAAACAACTGAGTATATCAACCTATTATATGCTGATCATTATAATATATTATATTATAATATGCTGATCATTATAAGTGTAGCTCTATGGATAGAGCTTAATAATTAGGGTGAGTGAAGCGAGCCCTTATACTAGGAGGCGATTTGTGCACACTTTGTGGTACACTTTTTGAAAAAACTGCTGCACCTAAATACATGAAATTGAACTTACTGATTCAAAGTCAACTGTAGATGTGCCATCTATCATTATTATTGTAAAAAAGATACACAAATATATAGTTATATTTTTTAATATTTCTATTCATTCATACCGATCGAAATCAGAGGCGATCTCGTCACGTGACCACGTCATGTGGTCGAGTCATGAGATGCAGTCACGTGACCGCGTCATGTGGTTTGACATATTTACTGTCAAGAATTAGTGAATAAATTAAAGGGCAAGATATTGGAAATGTGTTAATGCAGTTTTGCTTTTAGTGTGCCCATTGAGTGGAACGCAGTTTGAAATCGCTGTCAGCATTTTTGCATTAACTTACCATTGAACTTGATGTCAAATTAACTGTTCACTAAAATAGAATCAGCAGTTGATTTCATATTAAATACTTCAATCACATCATGGAAAATAATGCCAGTTATGTTTACCATGGTATATTCTTCCTTGCTCTGTATTAGTTCAGAAATCATGTAAATTTTTGGTTAATTTGGCTAATGGCTAATTATTAGATATTAAGAAATTTTATAAAGCAAAATGGTCATTGCTTGTTAATCGATTGGTAAGCTTTTCTAGCATAAAAGGGACTCTTCAAAGTGATATAGTAGGATAAATGCTAGAAGATCTATAACATGGTCTTTGCTTACATTAGGTTTTCTGTAAGACTTATTGACTCTTCAATGGGAAAAAATTATATATTTACATTCCTCTTCTTTTTCAGAATTGCAGATTTCCTGTCTAAATTTTTGGCAAGTAATATCTTTGCACCCTTCTTATCTGTATGTAATGTTTCATGTTCTATTACTTGTTCCTGTATGAATTTGACACAATTTATACTTGGTATTTTTGGATAAATTCTTCTCCAGTATAAATAATTTACATTTATATTAATTACTTATGGATTCATTGAGAAAGAAAATTTAAATTATATAAAAAATTAAATTTTTTATGTTGAGATATGCCACATTACACATTAAACATGGGTTGCACAATTAACACATGTCCTTCATCAGATCAATGGAATGGAAGAATAAGATATATACATATGTAATTGGTACAAAATTGGTTATTGGTTTACTACTGGTATTGAAAAAGTGCTCAATAAAAAATAAGGCTTTTTTTTAGTTTCTGTTGTAGGCAGGTTCTGAAATAGAATCATGTAGCAACAATTTGGAAAATAGGAAAATTGATGTTAAATAAACTAATGCTGCTAAAGGGCAACAGTGATCCTTGGAACTTACCTCTTGCTGTACCAGGTCCATGGCATTACAAGGTGGGTAAGTGTCTTCTGCCTAACTTGTATGAAATATAGCAAATCTGTAGTCTCAACTCGAATCTCACTGCTTACTTTCAGCTCAGCAAAATTGGGGCATCCTTTTGCAAATGGCCACAAATGAACAGCATCGTTATATGCAGAGCAATATGTTATATGCATTGCACGCAGATGATGCAGCTGGGCCAAAAGCTTTGCATTATTTTCATCACCAAGTAGTGTGTTTGGAATGGTTAATCTCTGGATGTTTTTGCAATTGTTCACCAACTTCTCCAGCAACTGCAGAAAAAACTTATCATGGTCAGAACTTAAAGTTAATCTTCTCTGTTAACAATTTTTCAGCGAGTATGGAAAGTTTACCAGCTTTCAGAATAACATTTCCAATTGTCTAACTTTATATAAATCATATTTAAAACATTTAAGCGACACCTGTGTAAGGTCAACATTATTTAAGATTTTATGGTGATAGAGATTGTATATTATAGCCAAGTCACTTAGAAAAGCATTTAAATAATCTATGCTAAAACTTTAAATTATTTCAGTATTGTTTCAATTAGTTTGTGTAGTAAATATATTTTTAGCAAGTAAATTAACAATGGCTTATATTATTTGGCTTTACTTCTGTTCACAGTTGGGGATCCAGCTATATCTGTGAAATACATGTCAGCAAGTATGCTCAGTAATATGTAGTAACACCACAACTGTATATGTTTTTATTACACTGCTAGATGACCTGTTTGAAAATTTTTCGAATAAAATATGATGAATAGTGAGGATCATGGCTTGTAATAGAATGAAAAGTAGAACTGTCTCATTTGTAGCAATTTTTTATTTATTTAGTGTAATAGGTACATTTAAAATTCAATAGCAAAATAGAAATGTTTCCCTAACAGAAAAAAAAATATCCAAAAAGCTACTTATTGTATAAAAAACAGTTTATTGAAATCTCTATGAAAGGTGATACTACTATCTAGGGACTTGGCTCTGAACTGTCTCATACATGCAACCTTCATAGTTATTACTTTAGCCCTATAAGCATCAAATTAAAAAAAAAAAAACAAAAAAAATATTTCTTCATTTATGATTTTACATAATTGGAGACCTTAATCTTTAAAACATTACATCATCATCGATTTCGGTTAGGTATTGAAGAGATAAATGGTTTGTAATGAAAAAACAAGTTGTAGAGATAATATTAATATTTTTGTCCTTTATGGGCTGAATTCCAAAAAATTCCATTCACAAAATATGCCGTGTCCAAAGGGAATATTATTACCCTTTAAGGGTAGAAAAAGTTCTTTCTTAAAATATGATTTGACCAAAATTATACCTCATTTCTCGATTTCGATTAAGTATTAAGAGCTATAAATGGCTCATGACAAAAAGATGTGTTTGCAGATGACATAATGCTGTATAAAAGAATTAAAACGATAGAGGATTGTAAACAGTTGCAGGGTGATCTGGACAGGATATCTAATTGGGTTGGTAAACATGGAATGAAGATAAATGCAAAGAAGAGTCAGCTTATTAGATACACAAATAAAAAACAAAAGGTTAATTATGAATATAAGGTGGGGAAAGAATTGCTTGCTGAAGACTTGAAATGCAAATATCTTGGAATTACTTTTGATAACAAACTTAACTGGGCAGGATACATAGGACAGGTGGTAGGAAAAGGTTTCAAAGTTCTGCACTTGTTGGAGAGAGTTATGAGGGGATGTACCAGAGAAGTCAAGGAATTGGGTTACAAAACTTTGGTCAGACCATTGCTCGAATATGGTAGTGTAGTATGGGACCCTCATTTTACGTATCAAATACAGGAGTTGGAGAGGGTGCAAAGAAGGGCTGCAAGATTTGTTTCTGGAAATTATCGCAGAATGCAATCAGTGACGGATATGATAAAGGAGCTGGAATGGGATTCATTGCAAGACAGGAGGAGGATGAGGAGGGTCATGGGAGTGTACAGGGCATATACTGGTGATGAGGCATGGAAAGATATTGCAATAGGTATGAAAAGTAGTGCATGGAAGGGAAAAGATGACCAGGACCACAAGCTGGCACTCGATTTCAGGCACAAGGGTGTGGGAAGATTCTCTTTTTTAGGTAAGGGTGTCAGGGATTGGAATGAGTTACCAAGAGAAATGATGAATAATTTACCGAAAACTTTGAAGGAATTTAAAGATAAAATTTGTAGAGGGCAAATGTAGGTGGGTGCAGGATAGGGGGAAGATGGGTGTGTAGGGAAATTGCGACCGGAGCCTGTGCTCCATTGCAATTAAATTAAATTAAATTAAATTCTAGGTGATATAAAAGATTTTTTAGGACACTTTTTTCGAAATATAAAAATGCCCTATGTTGACCACTTTCAATCATCACATCTACACCCCACGGCTACCAACATCCGAACACCATAGTGCACAATGGGAGACTCGAGGCTTCTACCACACGCAAACATCAGTGGTTTCCTCTAGGTAGTTGCAACAGCAGAGTGAAAATAGGGACAGGAGAATTTTTTGTCACTACAAGCTTCATTAATCACATTACTCTCATCTCAAATAATTTCCTATATTATAAAACTTGCTTTATATGTTTCTATAAAAATGATACCTTCCTGATAATACAAAACATTCATTTCCCATAGATTCCAATACAATGCTTTGTGGGAAGTAAAAAGTTGTTAATTTAATAATAAACAGTTGCAGAAACAGGCAGCCAAAGTAGGATTACATATATCTTTTGAAAAAACACAGTTTATGACAAACATCAATGATGCTCCTCACAATCCTAAACTTCGCAATGGCACAATAGCTAAAACAAATTGTTTTAAATATTGAGGAGACTGGATAACGAGTGACACAAAATAAAAGACTGCGATAGAAACTAGAATACATAAAATGGAAAGGGCATTTCATATGACAAAGAACGTATATAACAAGAAATCCTTATCATGGAACTCAAAACTAAGGCACTATCATGCTAGACTAGAAACGTTGTATTCTGCAGAAACGCTTAAGCTAACAAGATATGGTGATCTTAAAAAACTGTAAAAAATAGAAAGAAGAATCTTGAGAAAAATACTGGGACCTAAATGTAATAGTAATGCTGAATACAAATTAAGACCAAACCGAGAACCATATTCGAAAACAGAAAAATTAACAATTATAATGAGGAAAAGAAGACTGCAATTTTACGGGCACATATACAGAATAGATTAACAAAACAGATCTTCACCTTACTAAACAAATAAAAATCCAAACCCAAAAGGTTCACTGAAACTGAAAACAACATGAAAAATGCTGGATTGAAATCAGATATAATAGACAACAGAGACAATAGAGAATTAAACTAAGGAAAAAGGAAACTGCTTTAGGCAATATAAATTGCAAGGAAAAGGAAAATGACTCGTCACTCACCAAAGTTGAAGGCAGCGAAGAGAGAAGAACATATATCATGAACACACAAATATAAACAATATTTTAGTTATTAAACCTTATTCATGTTGGAGAAAATGAGTAATAAACAACCTTCGGCATGTGCACACCTCCTGAGCCTCATGACTCATTTTCTCCAACATGAATAAGGTTTAATAACCGAAATATTGTGTATATTTGTGTGTTTAATTTAATTTAATTTAATTTAATTGCAATGGAGCACAGGCTCCGGTGGCAATTTCCCTACACAGCTATCTTCCCCCTATCCTGCACCCACCTACATTTGCCCTCTACAAATTTTATCTTTAAATTCCTTCAAAGTTTTCGGTAAATTATTCATCGTTTCTCTTGGTAACTCATTCCAATCCCTGACACCCTTACCTAAAAAGGAGAATCTTCCTACACCCTTGTGCCTGAAATCGAGTGCCAGCTTGTGGTCATGGTCATATTTTCCCTTCCATGCACTACTTTTCATACCTATTGCAATATCTTTCCATGCCTCTTCACCAGTATATGCCCTGTACACTCCCATGACCCTCCTCATCCTCCTCCTGTCTTGCAATGAATCCCATTCCAGCTCCTTTATCATATCCGTCACTGATTGCATTCTGGGATAATTTCCAGAAACAAATCTAGCAGCCCTTCTTTGCACCCTCTCCAACTCCTGTATTTGGTACGTAAAATGAGGGTCCCATACTACACTACCATATTCGAGCAATGGTCTGACCAAAGTTTTGTAACCCAATTCCTTGACTTCTCTCGTACATCCCCTCATAACTCTCTCCAACAAGTGCAGAACTTTGAAACCTTTTCCTACCACCTGTCCTATGTGTCCTGCCCAGTTAAGTTTGTTATCAAAAGTAATTCCAAGATATTTGCATTTGAAGTCTTCAGCAAGCAATTCTTTCCCCACCTTATATTCATAATTAACCTTTTGTTTTTTATTTGTGTATCTAATAAGCTGACTCTTCTTTGCATTTATCTTCATTCCATGTTTACCAACCCAATTAGATATCCTGTCCAGATCACCCTGCAACTGTTTACAATCCTCTATCGTTTTGATTTTTTATACAGCATTATGTCATCTGCAAACAATCTAATTTCAGATAGTAAACAGTCAACACAATTATTCATTAGAATAATGAATAGCAATGGTCCCAATACGCTACCCTGTCGCACATCCATTTTTACTTCCACTTCTTTTGATACTACATTTCCTACCCTAACTTTCTGTTTTTCTACCTTTTAAAAATTCTTCTACCCAGCAAATGACTTTCTTATCCACTCCAATGGTTTTTACCTTATTTACTACCATTTTATGGCTTACTCTGTCAAACGCCTTAGACAGATCTAGTGCTACACTATCAATTTGGCCTCCCTTGTCCATTTCATCTGAAATATCTTGCATATATCCCACCAACTGAGATTCGCATGAATATCCTTGCCTGAAACCATGTTGCCTGCTTGAAAACCAATTACGTTCCTCACATATATTTCTGATGTGGTTGCATATCAATCTTTCCATTAATTTACCTACCACTGATGTCAAACTGATTGGCCTGTAATTCTCAACTCTATTTCTCACCCCTCCCTTATGTACCGGTACTACTATTGCACTTTTCCAGTCCTGTGGTAAGCAGCAAGTGTCTAGACTCAATTTAAATAATATTTCAAGATAAGGTACAATGTCACATCTGGCTATCTTTAAGATATCTGTAGTAATATTATCTTCACCAGCCCCTTTATGTTTTTTCAGCTTTCTTATTTCCTTCATGATTTCCTCAGGATGGATATCAAATTTTTTACTATCTTCATTTCTAATTGTGTTGTTAAGCTCGTTCTCCGAATTAGACCCTCCTGTATGCTTTCTCTGAACCAGTTACTTAAAGTCTCTGCCTTTTTCAAATTGTCAGTAACTTCTTCTCCATCCTTATCTATAAGTGTCTCTACATCCTCCCTTCCCCTCAGTTTCCTGATATAGCCATAGAAATTTCTAGATGCATCAGTCAATGGTCCCCCTGCACTGACAATACTCTTCATAAACCCATCTTTAGCCATTTTCTTTGCTGTTATTAAGTCCTTGTTTAGTTGTTTTAAATATTCCCTACTACCCTGCTGTCTCTTAACTCTGTTATGTTCTTTTCTTACCAACCTCTTTAACCTCCTCACTTCCCTATTATAGTACATAGGATCTCTACTTCTCTTTATTTTTTGCTTTGGAATAAATTTGTCTTCCCCCTTTCTTATTATCTCCTTGAACTCTTCCCACCTTGACTCTACTGTACCTGAGCCTTCCTTCCATTTGCTGAATTGTTCTCTGAAATATCTCCTCAAATTTGAAACCTGTGCCTTTTTATAATTGTACCTATTTCCCCCTTCAATTTTGGCTGCTGGTTTACTGAATCCTCTAATATCCATCAGAACTGCTTCATGATCACTTATTCCTTCAGTTACTTGATACCTCAAAAGGTTTTCATCGGGCTTAATTAGAAATATATCCAAAATATTTTGTCCCCTAGTGTTTTGCTCAACCACTTGTGTAAATCCTCCTTCCCTTATTAAGATATTTGCAAATCTTTGTTCCCTTGTGTTATTTGTGTTATTTGTTTGTGATATACGTTTTTCTCTTGTCACTGCCTTCAACTTTGGTGAGTGATGAGTCATTTTCCCTTTCCTTTCAATTTATAGAGACAATAGAGAAGTAATTCAAAAGGCAGGTTTCCAGGAAAGGCAGAAATGAATCAAGGGAAGCAAATGGACCCAGGAGGAAAAGGAACAACACTCTCAAAGAATGAAGGAAGTTTGGAAGCAAAGAGAATTAAATACAAAGAAACATAGCCAAAGTTGATTTATCGTAGCCTCCAAATGAGTTATTTGGAAGAAGAAGAAGAAACAGTTGTATGACGAAATAGATTAATACACCAGAAGATGTACTGTCACAGCATAATATGTATGTTAATTTTATCAACAGATTTATTAAAACCACTGGCAGTTATTTTATAGATACCTTAGAAGTAAATGTTCTATGTGCAGAGAGATTTGTCTATTAAAAATTCTTTGAATTTTTCCTGAGTTTAATCTTATCACATGCTAGTTTTGTTGGGGGCTTATTGAAGAAATATAGCCTTGAATATTAGACCCCTTTTAGAACAAATAATCCTGTAATCCTTGTGGAGATCATTTTTATACTTCCAGTGCCATAATTGTGTATTTTACTATTTATTTCAAATAAAGTATACATTTTGACTGCAGAAAACATAAATCTACTACATAATTTCCTAAGTTCACTCACTCACTCGCCCACTGATTAACTCACCTCGATAGCTATTGGCTGGAGAACGGTGATGTTGGGCACCAGCCGTCATTCGCAAATTAACAGCGACCAGAGGTGTCATTATAAGAAATTCGAGGTTATGTCCACAGTTTAATAGCTAAGCTTCTACTACAAAATTATGTGCCATAAAACATTCATTAAGTTTGCTTTTCATAGCATGTCATAGTTTAAAATATATCGATAACCTTTAGTGATGAAAAATGTGGAACTGCATTTCAGTAACATATCGTTAATAAAAACTTTTGAAGGACTTGCATATTCCCTTTAAACAGAAATCCTTCAAATTTTGCAGAGTGAATTTTTGGATTCAAACATAAGTTTAATTTGTATTTCAGCAATTTTGAGTCTACCAACCATGATCTTTGAAACAATTATACAATAACATGGTCATCTATGTTTGTGTTTAATATGTCTATTAATACTTCTGAGTTCTTCAAGCTCAAGAGATTTTATTGAATTACAGGTCATGTTCATATTTGGATACATCACATCAACTCGTTATAATCTTAGACCTTAGAAACTGAAACTATTTTAGACCCATGACCATATGCAAAAAATGGTCACAGGCATACACTAGTCTGTATATATATTCCGTAGCAAATGTTAAAATCTCCAACTTCTTGAACAGTTCTATGTTTGAAGTTCTACTGTTAACCCCACATACAATTCTTGTTACTTACTTTTAGGCTCTAGATACTTTCTCTCTTTGAGTAGAATTGCCTAATAATATTATTACATATGACTTTAAGGAGTGGAAATAAGCAAAATAAACTAGTTATAGAGATCACCCATCGCTAAAATTGCATAAACTTCAAATTTGGCTGCACCCACTTCAGTAAGTCAGAGACATGCACCCTCCAATTTAAATCAAAATGCAAAACTGGAAATTACACACACTTTACCTCTTCTACGGATTGGCCTGAAAATTTTATGTCTATTCTCGTGTTAATCTCTGTTAGTAATGATTATCATTAATAAACATCAACTTACAGAATAACTTATCTCTTGTTTAGGTGCAATTTTCAGTGTGGTAAGATTTCTGCATTTTTCAGCTAAGGCATGGATCATGTGTTTCTCAACAGTGCGTCCCATTACCACATTTTGCAATTGTGGTGACCTGCTCAATACTTCCATCACTTCCAAATCAGAATGAAACAATCTGCAAAAATTAATTTGTGAACTGTAGCATTACTGGTAAAATTATCACAAAATTTTCAAGTTAATAACAACAATGAAGATGCAGAGTAAAACTGTTATGTGTCTGTGTCATTTACGACACCTAAAAAAGCATATGGTATACAGATTTACAAATTTTACAGTAAGCACTTCGGGTAGAAGAATTAATTAGAAAGTTAATTGATTTCTGTTTTTTTTTTTAATATAATGCTATACATCAAGCTGTATTGTAAAGACTATAGAATCTTTGACTGGGATCTTACTAGGAGATTGCTGGAGGTAGATCCCCGTAAAAAAAATTTAAATTTTGGTCATACTCAATTCTGGTACCATTATGACTATAGACATTTTACTTCCCAATGATGTGACAATGGTAAGTTGATAAATAGGATATAAAAAAACTGAGAAAAGCTGCTCCAAACATATAGTTTCAAAAACAATCCTCATATTTATCAAATTTGTTTTCCTGTGTCCAGTTTAAATTAAACCAAGCTGCTGGCTGTACCTAAGTCAAAGTTACTTAAAACAATTCATTCATTCTTGCAACTGTAGAAAAACAAAATTTACTGCAAACTTCAAAACAATTTGGACTGATAACTTCTTATTTCTACTATTATAAAATAACAGCAGTGTTGATTATGTGTAAATTAATTAAATTTGCTATTAAATTGATAAAGAAATGTATCTCACCCAATAGACAAAACCTTGTTTTGCCATAATAGAGGATCGAGTGATACTCTTTGCCATTTATTGCAAACTTTTGGAGCAACGTTGGTCAGTTCAGAGATTTTTAAGAATGATAAAATCTTCCGCAAACATTCATCAGGGAGGTCGTCAATTTTCATTTTTGGCATCGGCACCTCCTGAGGCGCACACTGAAAGAAAAGAAAAAGCATATAGACAGCTACAATTTTTTATTAACACCTACAAACAACTGCACAGAAACAGTTGTGGGGTATAGTGCTAAATACTTACAACAAATAACTGTGTTTTGGCAAATCTTTGGTGACAAGAAGTCTAGCTTCATATGGATGAATGTAAGAAAAAATGATAGTAGGAAAAATCATCTTTATTTAACAATCTGTTATTTGATATAAAGTTGCAACAATCACCACAAGATGATTTGTAAATGAAGAAGGTTACTTTAGCGAAAAAAGACAATTTGTGGTAAGTACCTAGCAACTGTCCAATCAATGAAACATTTAGTATGGTTATTATGAAAGGATCAGTTTTATAATATATTGTTAGTATTCCTTCCTCTTGTCTCATTCTACAAGTAGTTTTTACAGCATATTTTTTGCGACTTAAATAGATTGTGCACTTACTAAGCATTTCTCCAGGAGATGTAACAACTAAGCATGGAATGGAAATATGAAAAACTATACAGATTTACTTATTACTATACCAGCTATTTTGCTATTATTTTTAATGAGAAGATTGAAGAACTAATTGTTTAAAGAAGTAGCTGAATATTTTGGTTCCAATTTAAGCTGCTATGTATTTTGTGCAGCTGCTTTCATTGTTTTCTTTTACTCCAGACATCACTCATTACTTTTACTTGATTTATTTTCAATGATAATTGAAGTAGTTGTGATGTATTAATTTTTTCAAACTGACCACCTATTTTTTATTTACTAGTCAATAAATTTGTTTCTGTTCATTTTCTGAATTTGTCAAAAACCTGTTGAAAATGCGTAGACAAAGTAGAAATGAGAAATCAAAAACATATTTCTAAGTGGTAATTTTATTTCTTAATGATGCGTCCTTGGTTATTTAATTTGAGGAGGAGTACATTAAAAAATATTCCAATAGGGCATTTTGCATGCAAAATGAATTCTAATGGCAGTACACCATGCAATGCTGGAAATGTGTAATGTGCCTGGAATGTGATGGACATGGAGCCATGTGGTTTTGTTCTAAAATTAAGTCAGAATTAAATTAAGTCAGAATTTCATATTAACCAAATTTGAAATCTTGGTGAATCTCAAGATGTTTTATTTTCATTTCTATCATCACACCACCAAACCAGTTTTTATTGTTTAGTAGATCCAAAGACATTTATGTGCCATCATATATTGATGATCAATTTGCAATGCTGCAGAACTTTGACTATCGCACAGTTCTTTGAAAGGTTGTATGTTAGAGTTTCATTGATTGGCTTATTCAACAGAAACTTGAATGCTGAATGAGCTGTTTGCTGCCTACCAACAACATAGCTTCAATTCCTGATGAAGTAAGTGCAGGAGCAATTTCATTCTGCAAGTGAAAATTTGCCAAAATCTATTAGATCAAAAATGTTTTTTAGTTCTACCAGAAGTGCCCAAGAATAAGATCCCTCTAGTTCCATCATTCACAACTTTCAGGAGCATATTTTTGTTGCTGATGCAGCAGTGGAAAATTCATTCAAACTGATTCTCTCAATGTATCACAACCATATTGTTTTTTGTATTTCAACTCTTGATTAAATGTGTCATGCATCAGATGATTGGGTACTGTCATGAGTAATTGAGGTAATACCTTGTTTGATATCATCAAGCACATGTCTTCAATTAATATCAGTGGTATAGAAATAAAATAACTACATTTGTTGGACATATTGTTGAAAAACACAAAATAAAAACATTTACCCCCTACTCCCAGTATTCTTAAATGAAGGTCACGTTTCATTAAATCAAGAAAATTTCTGATTTTTGGAAAATACTCTTAATCTTATGCCAGGGCAGTAGTCTCCATGTTATTTTTGCAGAAGTACTACCCACACATCAGTTAAAAGCCAAGAACTCTGCTGGCACTCCCAATTTGATTGGATGTTTAGACTCCTTCATCTGAATATTTTTTGATATCTGTCACATCATTGCCAACAATCTTGCAACAATTGTCTTGGTTCTTCTATAAGTCTATGTGCAAATTGATTTATTCCTACATAACTAATAACAAAAGGACAGCATTCAACCAAGATCCAGGCATTGCAACTACTGATGCTATCCAACATAACAATATAACAAAATAGAGTTTGATAAAATGGTGGTGCTGGCAAGGGCATCTTCTTTCTGGGACTTGGTCATGAGCAAAGCGTTGGAAATCAGGCTGAGTGATAACAACTTCAACTGGGACAGCCTCTATCTGAGTGAAGTCTTGAAACTTATCATTAGCAATCTCTGGCAAGAATGATGCAGATCGTCATGACAGGGTGTAAAAGGTGAAATGATGCCACTCTGGCACTGCAGTGGGCCTTGAATTAACACAGTGTTTACTTACTAACAATCAAAACTGGGCTGATAGCATTGGGGACCACCAGAATATCTGGGCTGCAAGGGAGCAGGCATCATAGTGAGAGTAGATTTCCATTTCTGAGTGTAAATATAAAAGTGTGATATGAGGCTACGCCATTCTAGGCAGTGACATCCAGCTTGCAACATCTGAAGCCATCTGACACCTGATGAAGACAGCAGAGCCAGCTGTCAAAATGTGTTTATATGACACCATCCAACTGGATACCTGAGAAGATTATATAATATAACAATAATCACTTAAATTCCTGATTAATTGCTGATGATATTAAGTCACTTGTGTCAGTAGTAGTGCCTCATAACCTGGGCACAAGTAGTTGCACTATCAATATTAAGTCAAGGCAAGACTCAAGTTTCAATCTGAGGTAATTCACTTCTTTCTTTCCTTTATTTGTGATGAAGCTTTCTGGTACAGTGAAATCAATGTAATTACAATTAAGAAAAGATTTCACACTAGTAATGGACATAAAATTAGCTATTCATTTTGAATAGGAATATTTTTTTGGAAATCACAGAGAAGTAAAATCTGTATGGTTGGAATCAATATTGATCCAAATGGAATGTTATCCCTCACCTAATAGGTTGCATGTGATGTAGCAGTGCATATATCTCAGGATGATCTCATTCCTGCTTTCTATGAGTACCAGAGTAATTGCATCACCAAGACATACATCATCTTTATTACTATTCATGACTGCATCATAAAGTAGATACCTCAATGCAGTTGGTGAAACATAAATCATGCTTTATTAATTCCAGTAGAAACTAAAAATCATAAGAATACTTACTTGGTCTACTTTTTTTCGTTTTATAGGTGGTTCATTGAGAGATGCATCACCATCATTATCTGGATGACTGGGATCAGATGAAGTGCTTGTCTGTTGGCTCATTTTATCTGCAACAAAAGAAAATTTTTCTATTCATTAAATTTGTAACGAGCATTTGAATCCTCTGATTTAGGTTTCTTAAAATGATTCAGGATAAAAGTGGCTAAAAATAGTAATGAGGTAATTAAACAAATTATTGAAGTACCATTTCATCTAATTTTATTCAAAGTAAGAATTTACCTACCATCTGTTCATTTGTGTTTTTTTTTATGCTGCCCTCGGTTCAAGGTTTACTCTAATAAAAAAACTTTAAATCAAGGCAGTGAAATTCAGACATGTCAAGTAAGAGCAACTGTACATAAAAAAAAAACCTATTACATGAGATTAATTGCAGCTTATTTTTGGTTTGCAAACTCTGCTGACATAACTATCATACATCATTTGGATTAACGTATGTCTTCTATCAATGAAATATTTTAGCATCATTTTAATCTATTGCTGTCTTTTCTTTCCTAAACAAATTTGGCAAGCAGGCATCATGATATTTTTATTGCAGTCCTAGTGATGCAACAACCTTGATTTATTGACATCTCGGAATCCAGATGACAGCAGTGTGGACTATGGTAGGGAAGGGTTGAAGATGGGATCAGAAGCAACAGATAAAAATAGGTGGTTCTGGATGCAGGTAGTGGTAGTGAAATGTGTTGTGAAGCAACTGTTGATACAGACAGAAATTAGAAACAATAAAATGGAAGACTTTTCCATGATAGTCTAGTGGCAGTCTGACATTCAGGTCTTGGCCAGATTAGTGGTATGTGTTAATTGGCCAGTGCATGCATCAACCAAAAGGGTCTGCAGTCAGCCTATTTTCATTTTTAATCAAATTCTATTTTCAGCGTAGCATATGTCCTGGTGGCAATTTCCCCACACACCAATTTTACCATTTCATGCCTTTAGTTTAAATTCTCTGAATGCAATTTCTCCACACTCCTAAATTTGTACTTTACAATTTTAAATCTTTTTGGTAAACTGTGCAACACTTCACTTTTTATTTTTTTTTCATCCTCCAACTCCCTTAACCAGAAAATTTCTCTACTTCCGTTTAGCTTATTGTCATGAACACCTTTTCCCTTCTATGTACTGCTCCCATTCCATCTACCAATAGCCATTCAAGCATCATCACAAACATAAGCCTTGTACACTCCAAGTACTAACTTCGACTGATTTCCTATCGATTTCTTTTATCATTTCAATTAGTACTTGCAATTGATCATAATTTCCATAAGCAAATCTAGATACCCTCATTCGCTACATCCAACTCCTGAATTAGATACCAAAGTTGTGGATCCCACACTATTACCACATTAAAGCAAAGGTCTGACCAAGATTTTTCAATCCACTTCCTTCATTTTCCTGGTAGATTCTATCAATACCCTCTTTCCAAAAAATTAAGGATTTTGCAAACACCTGTCCCACCAATCTGAATTTACTATCAAATGTTATGCCAAGATATCTACTCATATCGCCTGTAACTAGCAGTTCTTTCTCGACCCCATAAGCATAGAAAACTATTACTTTTCTCTTGTACTTAATAAGCTGACTCTTCTTTGAGCTTATCTTCTTTGTAGGCTAGCCTTCCCAGTAAGATATCCTTTCCAAATTCTCCAATAACTGTTGTCTTCGATTTTAATCCTATAACTTCTGACTGCAAACCATTAACCCAGTCATTAACACAAGTTTACTGTAGAAATCAAAGAATTCTGCTTGTTGGAGCTTTATGTCGTAAGTAAAGATTTCATTATCAAACCAAGTTCAACTTAAAATATCAAAGTTGACATTTTATCTCATTCATAATAAGTAAGAGAATTAAATATTAATCAGGTCTCCACCAGGCTAAGTGTTTAGATTTCTTTTATCTTTAATATTTAAAAAACACAACAAGTTTGAAAATTTGTATTCTCTAAATATAGAGCCTACATTTATGTTTTGTATTAATTGCTGTGGTGTGTGTGTGTTTAGTGTAGAGTGTTGTTTGTATTGTGAATAACAGAAGAAGGGAGAGATTGAATACTCTTCAATACACAGTGTTTTTAAATCCAATGAATTATTTAGGCTAACTTGCATGAATTGTGTTAAGTATGTTAAGTTTCTTGGATTCTCAATAGACTGCTGTTTAAGTTGGAATAAACATATACAAGCAACAGCTTCTAAACTGTGCCAAGGGATATATGTGTTAAGAATACTGAGGTCTAGGGTAAGCAAAGATGTATTCAGAATTGTCTATTACGCTCAAATTCATAGTCATTTATCATATGGAGCATTATTGCTGGGGACATCAGTCTTCTTCTCTAAGGTTATTCATACTTCAGTAAAAAGCAGTGAGAATTATAGGTAACCTCCTTCTCACAGTCACTGTGAAAATATTTTTCTTCATCTTGGAATAATGACTCTACCAGCTATATTTATCTTTCAGTGTTAAATGTAAATGAAGGAACACTATAGGGTTCTTCAGGTATGGATACAGATGCACTTAAAAAACTTTTTACTATGTATTGATCTAGCTTTTTAATGCCATACCAATGAAAATAAAATCACTTCCAAATGAAATAGTTCAGGAATGCAATAAAAAAATAACTTATTGATAACTGTTTATATAAAATTGAAGACTTTAATGAAATAGCAGCTAACATGAAGTAAAATTGGAATGTTTGTAATTTATTGATGTACTAATGTTCAATGTCTTTGTAATGCTACAGATGTTCTCTGTAGTTATGCAATAAAACATACATACATCTTATTTGCAGAATATATGATCCATAGGAATAATTTGACTTTAGCAATTTCACATTTCCTGAACTACAATTGGCATAACTACACTCATATACACAGCGATAGCTCTAAAACCATGGAAGCAGTTGGGTACGCGTACTACTGCCCACACACTAATGAGTTTGGACAAACCTCTCTACCTAAGGAGATGTCCATTTATACTGCAGAAATACTAGTTATTCATTCAGTTATCAAATACTGGTTAGATAAGCATCTTCTCAACAACTTAGTGCTTACTGATTCTAAGAGTGTTCTTCAGCAGCTACAAATGTACAGCCGTAATAACAAAATGCATCACTATGATATGAAATAATCAGACTAGTGCCAGAAGCCACTTTAGACAGCACGCAAGTTCATTTCATCTGGATTAAGGGACATATGGGAATAATACATAATGAAATCATCAATCAGCTGGTGAAACAGAGCATCAGCAAAGGACATTTTACAGATATCCAGCTACCTTGGAGGGATTTTATCCCACAAATTAGTAGAAAGACATATCTTAAGTGTAACAAAGACTGATGTCAGACATAGCTACATGTAGGACATCATTAAACAGCAATACAACAAACTATACCAAGGTGACCATGGTTAGCAAGAAGGCACTTTTTTTTTTTTTTTGCTGTCGTCAGTCTTTAGACTGGTTTGATGCAATCCTCCATCCCTTCCTATCCTGTGCTAACCTCTTCATTTCTACATACCCCTTACAATCCACGTCCTCAATTATCTGCTTCATATATTCTAATCTCTGTCTACCTCTGCAGTTCTTACCTTCAACTGTTCCCTCCACTAACAAATTAACCAATCCAGCATGTCTCAAAATATGACCTACCAGCCTGTCTCTTCTACCTGTAAGCTTCTTCCATAAACTTCTTTTCTCACCCATCATTTCTAAAACTCGTTCATTTCTTACTTTGTCTGTCCACCTAATTTTCAGCATTCTTCTGTAGCACCACATTTCAAATGCTTCAAGTTTCTTTCTTTCCGGTATTCCTAAAGTCCATGTTTCGCTACCGTAAAGTGCTGTGCTCCACACATAGAGTTTTAAGAAGTTCTTTCTAATTCCTAGATCAATATTTGAAACTAAAAGGTTTCTCTTTTTCATGAAGGCTCTTTTTGCTAGTGCTATTCTGCTTTTAACATCATTCCTGCTTCGGCCATCGGTTGTAATTTTGCTTCCCAAGTAACAGAACTCACTCACTTCTCCTATTGCATCAGATCCTATTTTTATATTTAATCTGCTAGTATTGGTGTCATTTCTGCTACATTTCATCACTTTTGTTTTACTTTGATTTATATTCAGTCCAAAATCTTCCTTCAGTATTTTGTTCATGCCATTCAATAACTTCTCAATATCCTCAGCCCTCTCTGCTAATAAGACAATGTCGTCAGCAAATCGTAGCATACTGATTTTTTCTCCCTGAAAACTTATGCCACATGGAAATTTTTCTTTGACTTTCTTCATTGCTTCTTCTACATACAAGTTGAATATTAACGGGGATAGACTACAACCTTGTCTCACACCCTTTTTAACTGATGCATGTCTCTCGTGATTCTCTACTTTTATCACAGCCACTTGATTCTTATATAGTTTATAGAGGATTCTTCTATCTCGATACTTTAGACCTGACTTCTTTAGAATTTTGAACATCTTGTCCCACCTAACATTATCAAAAGCTTTTTCTAAATCAACAAATGCCATAAAAGTATTTTGTTTTTCTTGATCCGCCCTTCAAGTATTAATCTTAAAGACAGAATTGCTTCCCTTGTACCGCGATTTTTCCTAAACCCAAACTGATCTTCACCTACTATCTCTTCTACTACCCTTTCCATCCTTCTGTATATTATTCTGGTCAGCAATTTTGAAGCATGTGATGTTAGACTAATTGTGCGATAATTCTCACATTTGTCAGCTTGTGCTTTCTTTGGAAGTGTGAAGATGATATTTTTATTAAAATCAGTTGGAATTTCTCCTGTTTCATAACTTTTTGATATCAGCTTGAATAATCTTTCGATTCCTTCCTCTCCTAGAGATTTAAGAAGTTCTGCAGGGATCTCATCAATTCCAACTGCCTTATTTGCTTTCAAGTCATTCAGAGCTTTATTAAATTCTATCCTCAAAACAGGATCTCCTAAGTCATCCATGTCGACATCGCCTTCGTTTTCCAATACACTATTGCTCAAGTCGTCCCCAACATACAGTTTCTCAATGTATTCCTTCCATCTGTTAGCTCTATCTTCTGAGCTTAAAAGAGGTTTCCCATCGGCAGCTTTAATGTTCATACCTCTTTTCTTCATTTCTCCAAAATTCTGTTTGATCTTTCTATATGCAACATCTACTTTTCCTGCAACCATTTCCTTTTCTACTTCTTCACACTTTTCTTGTAGCCATTTTTCTTTTGCTATTTTGCATTTCCTATTTATTTGATTTCTAAATTGCCTGTACTGCTCTTTTCCTGCTTCATCCTGAGCATTTTTGTACCTTCTCCTCTGATCGATCAGCTGCAAAATTTCTTCTGTGATCCAAGGTTTTCGGGCAGCTTGTTCCCTAAAGCCTAAGGTTTCTTTGCCAGCTTTCATTATTTCGGTCTTTAATGCATTCCATTCGTCCTCGGTTGAGCTCCTTTCACAGTTAATTCTTAGACCTAAGTCTACCATTTCTGCAAATTTTTCTCTTGTGCTAGATTGTTTCAGTTTATTCACTTCCAGTCTGTTCTGCTTATGCTGCTTCCTTATTCGCTTGAATTTCAGCCTGCACTTCATTACTATCAAATTATGGTCCGAGTCTATGTCTGCTCCTGGGTATGCTTTACAGTCTAGAACTTGATTCCTGAATCTCTGTTTGACCATGATATAATCTAGCTGATATCTGCCTGTATCCCCAGGATGTTTCCAGGTGTATATTCTTCTTGCATGGTTCTTAAACAGTGTGTTCGCCACTACTAGCTTATATCTTTCACAAAATTCTAGCAACCTGCTTCCTCGCTCATTTCTTTCTCCTAGACCAAAACTTCCTACAGTATTCCCCTCTTTTCCTTTCTCCCACTATTGCATTCCAATCACCCATGATTATTAGATTTTCCTCCCCTTTCACATATTGGATTAATTCTTCAATTTCAGCGTATATTTTTTCTATTACTTCGTCATCTTTCTGTGACGTTGGCATATACACTTGTACTAATGTGGTTGGGACGGGCTTAGTTTCTAACCTCATCAAAATAATCCTGTCACTAAATTGTTCATAATAACTAACCCGTTTCCCTACTTTCTTGTTCATTACAAATCCTACACCAGTGACTCCATTGACAGCTTGTGTGCTAATTATCCTGTGTTCCCCAGACCAGAAATCCTGTGTGTCCTTCCATTTAATCTCACTAATCCCAACAACATCTAACTTAAGTTGTTTCATCTCCCTTTTTAAGTTTTCTAACCTACCTGCCCTATTCAGACTTCTAACATTCCACGCTCCGACTCGTAGAATGTTTCTATCCATTCTGATGACTCCTCCCTGAGCAGTCCCCACCCGGAGATCTGATTGGGGGACTATTTTACCTCCGGAATATTTTACCCAGGAAGAAGCCATCATGATATATGTAATTTGAGAGGATTACATGTCCTCGGGATACCCTTTGGGTCTTTAATGCAGTGGTTTCCCGTTGCCTTCTGCATCCCCATGCCGTTGATCATTTCTGATTCATCCGCCTTTAGAGGCCGTTTCCAACCCCAAGGGCAAGAGGGTGCCCTGAACCGCTCCCCGCTCTTCCGCCCTCTTTTCAGAGGCCGTTGGCAAGCAGTGGTTGGAAAAGACTAGTATAGTCTTTCCCAAACCCTTACACCCCAGAAGGCACTTAACAACTATTATTAAGGGGATTCTATGACAACCATGGCACCACAATTTGATGATCGATTCTTACATAATTCTATGAAACAAATCAAAAGTAAAGAATATTTTTATATATACCTCACTAGCTCGAGATATTGAATCTCAAAAGTGAGATGGTTAGGCTGAAATGTGGCCTGGACTAGAAGAAAAATTTCGCCAAATCCAAATTTGATGATGGATTTTTATGTATCCAAAGAAAAGACTTTGTTTGATATTTCACTTGGTTCTCGAGATATTGAATGTCAGTTATAGTTATCAGTTATAGATATAGCTCATTGTGCTATTAATGATGTTTCATTGTGATCCAAGCCGTATTTCAACCTAACAACAACTGCTAGGAAGGAAAATAAAACATCAATTGTGTGTCCACCATATAAGTTCCTTCTTGCTTTAGCAAACTTTATTTTGGTCCAGGACCCATCGCAACCTAGCCACCTTAATTTTGAGATACGTCATCTCGTAAACTAAGTGAAATATATATATATATATATAAAGAAAACAACCTTTTCTTTCATTTTGTCTTCATTTTGTCAAGCTACTTAAGAAACCACCATCAAATTTGGCTTCGGCGAAATTTTTCTTTTATCCCAGGCCACATTTAAACCTAACCACCTCAATATTGACATATTATATCTCGAGAACTAAGCGAGATATTAAATACAATTATTATTTACTTTCGATTTGTTTGGTCGAGTTAAATAAGCAGCCATCATGAAATTGCGGCGCCACGGTTATTAGCATGAGACTCGGTCAAGGCTGTTATATTCCTTCCTCCAGGGAGCGGATCGAGGGGGGGGGGGGGCTACGGTGCTCAAGCCCCCCCCAAAAGTATCTAGGGCCACCTCCAACATTGTAATTTTGGGGACCCTTTTTTTGCTCTACGGATTCGAGGCCGGAGGAGACTATAAATACTACCCTTTGCCCAACTTAAGCTCCCCCCCCCAAGCCAAAATTCACTCAAGCCAAACCCCCTCCCCAAACCAAAGTCCACTCAAGCCCCTCCAAAACCAAGATCCTGGATCCGCCCCTGCCTTCCTCCATGGCTGTTATCCACATCATCTATGCCACCTTCGTCTAAGAAAAACACCAATCTGCACATTCGATATTTCCGACCTCAATCTTATATATATATAAAAATAGATGTATATTTTCCAATATTTCGCTTTTCAGCCACCACTAGTTAGCACAGATTACTGTTATTTGTGTATGGAAGTAGCATGGAGTTTCCTGTCATGCACAACCTTGGCAGCAGTGGGGATGTGGGAGAAATGATGGTTAAAAGTGGTGGATGCAGGGCAATTTCGTATTTCGACCATAGACATGAGTCTCCGTATATGTCACTCTGCTGCCACAAATACATAGCATAGACCATTTGTGTTTGTGTGTGGTAGTGATATAGTGTCTTCTTTCGTGTACTATAGTGATTAGATGTCGGTAGCTATGGGGGTGTTGGAGCTATGGTGGTTGAAAACGTATGTGGTGTATCACTTTTGAGCCAAAACTATTTAGCGAAGATCACTGATGTTTGTGTGTGGTAGTAGCACAGAGTCACCCGTCGGTAACAACGTTGGCCGAATTTCGGTAACTGTGGTAGTGTGGAAGATATGGTGGTTGAAATTGGTCGATCAAGGATATTTTCGTGTTTCAATCAAAGACATGTGTGTTTGTATATTTTACTTTGCTGCCTGAACTACATAGCACAGATGACTGACATTTGTGTGTGGTAATAGCATCGAGTCTCCCATCGTGCACTATGGTGGCTAGATGTCGGTATCTGTCAATACAAATTCTTTAAAAACACGAACGAAGTCGTGGGTCCCAGCTAGTAATGTTATGTTCTCCTGTTCACTGTACCAGCTGCAACACATTCATTTGTACAGGTGACTAGAAGAGCTCTCAGTCATATTTCCAATGAGTGTCACTACCATTCTGCAATTGCAAATATAGTGTACTGGTTTACAAGGCAATAATCTGTTAAGACACTGACATAAAGATTTGAAGAATTAGCTCAACAAGAAGCCCAAGAGAGAAGGAAGAATAAGGACACACATATGATACTGTTAAATTTTCTGGCTAAATGGTCTCAGGCTGAAGGCCATTTATTAAAATAATAGAAACTAAAATAATACAGATAATCTAAATAACAGAGTGGCCATCTGTGAAAACAATGTGTGACATTGTGAAGTTTATGTTTCTTCAATGTGTTTTTTCACACACCAAGAAAATGTTAACTAGACCACGTCTGTAGAGATTATTGATAAATTTTGAATCCAAAACTGACGTCGCGACTTTTTGAGGCTTGTCCGATAGGTGAACTGATTTGTATTTGTTGATTCTTTGTAAAAACAGTGGATATTGAAGGCAGGAGTGAAATTTTTCTGTGGTCACTGGTGAAACAGGAGAAGAAAAAACTGTTGATATGCTTCTGAAGCAATTTCATTCATATCAAAAAAATGAAAACATATCAAATACAGGAGTTGGAGAGGGTACAAAAAAGGGCTGCTAGATTTGTTTCTGGAAATTATCGGAGAATGCAATCAGTAACAGATATGATAAAAGAGCTGGAATGGGATTCATTGAATGACAGGAGGAGGGTGAAGAGGGTCATGGGAGTGTACAAGGCATATATTGGTGATGAGACATGGAAAGATATTGGTGTGGGTATGAAAAGTAGTGCATCGAAGGAAAAAGATGACCATGACCACAAGCTGGCACTCGATTTCAGGCACAATGGTGTGGGAAAATTCTCTTTTTTAGGTAAGAGTGTCAGAAACTGGAATAAATTACCAAGGGAAATGCTGAATAATTTACCAAAAACATTGAAAGAATTTAAAGTTAAATTTTGTAAAGGGCAAATGTAGGTGGGTGCAGGAAAAGAGGGAAGTTGGTGTGAAGGGAAATTGCCACCGGAGCATGCGCTCCATTGCAATTGAATTAAATATATATAGTCATAAAAAAATATGATTGCCACATTCCTTGGAACCAATTAGGCACTCAAACTATATTTTTTGGTTCAAAAGTAGAGATTAAGATCAACAGAGAAATATTAATTTCAAAGTCTAAAAAGTTTGTTATTAAAAGAATATAAAATCAGAAAATAATTGCTAGAAAAGTAAAAAATAAAAAAATTAAACTTGAATTTTGATTATTTATTTAACATAATGGTATATTACCTGCTTTATATTTGAACACTAAAATGTAATGATACAAAAAGGGGAAAAAATCTCCATTTCTAATTCACTTTCTTCAGTCGGACATGTCACCGCACCACCTCCACGCCGCGAGTGCAATAAAGATACATGTAAGTCATGGAAAAACCCTGCACTAAGTGGCCACGCAACATTGTTTCTTACGCGGTGCCAGTGGTGGATCCAGGATTTTGGTTTGGTGACATTGGTGCCTTTGGGGGGATGGCTTCAGCCCCCTAGCCCCCTTCCACCCCCCCCCCCCTGGACCCACCACTGCGCGGTGCTACAGGGACATATGCCTACGTTGCTCATTAGTTTACATCTGCTTTTAGAGCAACAACTGTACAGCAACGATATGCGATGTAAACAATAGTGGTTACTGTGAATGCCACTACGTAGCATAACCATCGAAAGAACCATGCATTTAATGAATTTTCTTCCTAGCCTTGAGACTGAATTATCAAGGAAGCTGTGAGAAATTGTCAGGAGGCAGTACTACCAGGGGCGGCTAGGCGGTGCAGTGCACCGAGGCCCCCACGCTCAGGGGGCCCTGAGCGCAGCTGGGGGGGGCCTTGTGAACCTAGATACGCTACTGCATAGGGGGCCTCCAGCCACAGCCCAGGGGCCCCCATGTTCAGCTCAGGGCCCCTACCAGCAGTCACCCATGAGGGCCCTAAATAATTTATTTTTTTTTGCACCGGGGTCCTTGTTGACCTAGCTATGCCACAGGGCACTACTAACGAACTGTTGCATTATGTAATGTGATCCAATCTAGTTGAAATCAGAGTTTTCAATTTTTAAAGAATATAATGATGGAGGGTTAGCCAGATTTATGTTTTTTATCGGAGGTGGGAAAGGATGGTGTACAAGGAACGGGAAGTAATTCAACCATGCCTTTTGTAGGAAGCATCCCGGTATTTGCCTTGAGTGATTTGGGGAAACCATGGAAAACTCAAATCTGGATGGGGATTCTAACCTATGTCCTCCCGAATGTGAGACCAGAGCGTTTACCACTCACCCAGCACGCTCGGTAATTTCTGAAATTATTAAGTTTCTAGTGATCGCAACAGTCGAAAAACAAGTAAGAAATTCTATTCAGACGACTTGGTCTAGACTTCCTTACCACATAAATAATAATAAAAAAAAAACTAACATTTTTCGATTGCCGGCATGATATAGTTTGTTAAAACTGCAGTAAAAAAACATAAATAAATAAAACATGAATGTGAACCATTATGTCTGTAGAATCAACCCTGGAGCACAGTACTATCTGACTGCACACAGGCGATACATAGATACCCTTATAAAACGCCCAATCAGTCGCATTTACTGTGGTCAAGGCTTTATTGCACTATAAATCGAAAAAAAACGTAATTAAAAAAAAAAAATTGTAAGGGGAATATGTGCCGTTATATGTGGGTAGTGAAACCTGGACCACAGTACATCTAACTGTACACACGCGAAACGTGTATGCCGCTATGAATCGCTAGATTTGTCGCCGTTACTTTGGTCCAGGCTTAATTGAACTATAAATGGAAAAAATAATAATAAACAATATTCCATTCCCCGCATCCGATCAGTTTGCTACAAAGACCTTTTTGCAAAAAATTAAAACAGGGTTTTGTACCGTAATGTGTGGCGAATGAACACTGGACCACAGTATAGCCTAACTGTATAAACACATTGTGTGTATGCCGCTATAAATTGCCCAATCCGCCATCGTAACTGTGGTCCATGTTTCATTACACCATGCATCGAATAATAGGCCCTAATAATAAAAACTTTTCCATTTCCGGCATCTGATCAGTGCAATGCAAAAGCATTTTTTTTTGATAAAAAAAAAACGGAAATTCGAACCGTCATGTGTGGGGTAATGAGGCCTGGACCACAGGAAAAATCTCACTCTACACACACGTTACGTGGATGCCTCTATGAATCGCCCAATTACCCTTACCATAAAAAACCCAATCTGTCCCTGTTTCTTTGTTTATTTTAACATTTTATTGTTTCTCATGATTGTGGTACAGGCTACGTTACCATCTAATCAGTTGGGCCTAACAATTTTAGAATGACTACAATTTGCTTTCTCTTAAAAAAAGCGTTTTGGCCGCTAAAATAGCCTTTCAGCTCCGAAAAGAGCTGATGGCGTACCTTTGTATTTAATTACACAGGACACAAATACTCAATGTCAAAGTAAGTATGTTTTCTGAGTATATCCTTCTTCTTTCATCAACACATCGTTGTAGCCATTTCAAAATGCCATCAATCTGTTTCATTTTGTCACTATTGATAATATCAGGATGGCACAAATGGATGAAGTAGATGAATAAATCTTTTGGGCAGCCGTTTCCAAAGAAAAACAATGATTGGTAGTACATCCTTGTATTTCAGTTGAATGCGCCAAATGATTGCTCTTATGTACGCTGGCAACTGCGGCAGTTCTATCATTACCGTGGCGCCAAAATCTGATGATGAATTCTTGCAGAACTCGACGAAATAAATCGAAAGTAAAGAATAAAATTTTTTTGATATCTCGCTTGGTTTTCGAGATATAGTATGTTAAAAATCAGCCGTAGGTATAGTTCCTTCTGCTTTTTGATGTTATTTCTTCTGGTCCAGGCCGTATTTCAACCTAACAACAATCACTAACTATGCGAGATATCAAAAAACTTTATTCTTTATTTTCCATTTGTCTCATCGAGTTACGTAAGAATTCATCATCAATTTGGCTACGGCGAAATTTTTCTTCTGGTCCAGTCCGTATTTCAACCTTACTACGTCAATTTTGAGATACGATATCTCGAGAACCAAGCGAGATATCAAAAAAATTTTATTCTTTATTTTCGATTTGTTTTGTCGATTTCTATAAGAATCAATCATCATATTGTGGCGCCACGGTAATGATAGAATCCCCTACATTTTGTCTCCTGTCAAGTCCTCTGCGCCGGTTGAACTTCGTAAATTGTAGTCTGACCATATTATCTTCATCCATGGTCTAGACTGCTATCGTGCAAAATTATGCGCTAAATACGAAGTTATAACTTAACTTTCTTTTGTAAACCTCTAAATAATCGCTACAAAAAAAGTGTATCTCCTATAATAAAAACAAATATTTATTTAATATTCGCCTTTTTAATTAAATAAACTATGCCATGTCTTTCATATTTCGAATGTCTCTGGTTGTTTATATAGTACATCGTTGGTGTACAGTCAGCTTGCACAGCCGCTGGAAAAATAGACCTAAGCTAATCATGGAGGAAGGAAGCTATGCGCAACATAGCTGGGACATATTCAATCAGATACCATACATAATTTTTAATTTCCTAGCATAGTTGCTGGTCACATTTCAAAAATATTTTTAAAAATCAAATCATCTACGTAATTTTTAATCAACTATTTTATCTTAAAACACATGTAACTTACGTTATCTAGATCCACTTGAAATATGCCAGAAATATTACTCAAATAGAGACTTGGTGGCTTCTCAATGACACTTTTTCCTCACTGCGACAAATATAAGCATAAAAGCTCATTTAAACATTAAACACCTAATAATTTGTTCATTATATCGTGATATAACCATTATAGCCAATAGATGCAAATTTCAGGAGTAACTGACACTTGATACATGGAATAAAAAACGAAGCGACATATTTAAGATTAGCCCATTTTAAAAAAAAATAATAACTAAAAAAATTACAAACGGTCGCTGTTCCATCAGTGAGTTAGCAAATAAAAGAATGAAATCATATAATCATAGAAGGAAGATGCATACTGTGAAGCACAAAACACAAAAATATCGAAAACGCAGACATAGGCTAACCTGAAATATACAATCAATAAGACAAAGATAAAATATAAGCAAAATATCTATTTTCACCTCTTTCATCCTGTATGTCGAAAAATGCTATGAAAACCTTACTATGAAATTTAAGAACAAGTAGTTTTTATTCACATGCCAAGGTGGATAAAAAACAATTGTCAGTCATTGAGGATTGCCGACAGAAGAGAAAACTTAAAACTATAGGGTTTCTATTGGCTGCGCTTTCTGTCCTCTATTAGCCGCCTTAACCCAGCCCGCAGTGCTACGAGAACAAGGGAATCCGAACCACGGAAGCGTTCTGCGCACATTCACATTACATAGTAGCTCTACCAGAGGTGAAGGTCGGGTTAATGTCTACGTAAATCCCGCCGATACAGTGATTGGAATTTGGGACCTTTCGTTCGCCAGTCAGACACCTTAACCACTGAACCAGCAGACCACACCATACTGTACCAAGCTATTGTGTCAGAGGTAAGTAGGCTAATTCCTTTCTTCAGGGCATGAATCAGAACCATCGAACGTCCTCGACGTAGTTCATATAATCGAATACAACTCCTAAAAATTCCTACTCACTGGTGTGATTTGAAGCCGCTACCGGAGAGAGAGAGCTTTCAGAAGTAAGCGCCTTACTTAACCACTGAGCTACCAGACCATCTTGTTTCGAAGTATATGTGCCCTAACTACTATCAAAATCGGATAAAAACTGTGGGTGGGTGACAGAAATTTAGGTGAGGGGAAAGGAGGAGAGGGTTTAGGTTTTTGTTAATCAAACGTAAACAATGGTTTTCGATTTGTTTAAAATATTTGTATGCAAGTTACATAAAATCGGATAAAAGCTATGTGTTTTCTATAAATGTTTTGCCCACCAAAAAGTGTCCAACGCGTATACCATACGCGCAACAGGTAGCCTGTTGGTGACGTGACGTCACGAACTACAGATCTATCTCCGACCAAACTTCGCTTAACGCACCTATTGAAGTTTTCACTTCACATTGCAAAACGCTTTCGATACAATTTGGTCATTAACCAAAGTCAGACGTGTAACAATCTACAACATGGGTAGTCAATTTTTAGATGAAAATTAACTTGAAATGTAAATTGAGTTCTTCCTATCCTCTTAACATTACTGTACGAGAATTATTATTCACGGGATGACACCAAAGTCCGTCAACGCAAACTTTTCCACTCCCGTGCAGTGCTCAACGCGAGCCAACACTGGACGAACTATTCTATGGGTTCAGTGTTGCCAATTTAGCGACTTTGTCGCTAGAAGTGACGACTTTTGCTTAAGTTTTATCGACCAAAAAAAACGTTTTGACGGCAAAAATGGTTTAGCGACTTAGCTGGCGACTTTTCGAGTAGTTCTAGAGCCAATAATGGATACATTTTTTGTCAACTCGACACAGAATTATACAGTGCCAAGAGATACATATGGAAACCGTCAAACGCGCTTGCGCACCAAATTCAAACTTTATTTAATTAAAGTTGCATTCGTGTTTGCTCTAGCTTTAGCTATTTCAAAAAATATTCAAATCAAAACATCCATTTTCTTTTAAATCTAAGTTTTACATTTATTTGTTAAAAAACTCTAGTTTTAATTGGATGTTAAACTTTTTTGAGTGAATTCGGAAATCTCCTAACTTAAGATTTAGCTAAAAACAGTCAACTTTTTTTAAATAAAATTTGAATGAAAAATCTTCATGTTGAATTTGAAAAAAATTATGCGCGTCTTGCGCGCCAAATTTAAGGTACACAAACAGAATACATGTATACAAGGTATACTAAATTAATCTCAGCCAAGGTTACTAGGATTTTAGTAACCTTGATCTCAGCACCTGCTTAGCATTTAGGGCATTTAGTACACCTGAACGCGACCATTGGCTCTATAGTACAATTTCAGAATTCCACTGACTTTGAACAACGTACCTTATTATCGTCGATAACTCATCGATCTATACTTGAAATTTTCAATTTTTTTAATTTTTTTTCGAGTTGACAAAAAACATGAGAATATTAAGTAATAATGAAATTTATTTCTGTCCAACTACATCTTATTTTTCGAGTGTTAACTTGTAATTGAATTATTTCTACCAGTAGTAACAAAAGAG
>CM061918.1:57262302-57517985 GCA_031002005.1 Vandiemenella viatica | reverse complement strand
AACATCTCTAAGAAATGGAGTTAGATTTTTTGTTTGAATATTAATACATGAATAGTTTTGGTGCATCTTTTTTATGACTGGAACAATTTGAGGTTTTGATCCTGTAATATTAGAAAACTGCTTAATTTTCGGTAGGGTTCATAGAGATATATATATATATTTTCTCAGGAGATATGCAATTCAACCAGTGGCGTATCTAGGTCAACAAGGGCACCGGTGCAAAAAATTATTTTGGGCCCTCAGGCCAGATTAGGCGACTTTTTTTTTTGGCTGGCCAAGTTGCTAGTAGGGACACCCTGAGCTGAGCTTGGGGGCCATATAAGCTGAGCTTGGGGGCCCCTGAGCGTGGGGGCCCAGGTGCACTGCACACCGCCTATGGTAGCTACGTCCTGAATTCGACAAATATATTTTCAACCTGAAAATCTGAAGAGAATAAATGTTATAACGATGTTTTGTATTGTCACGTGAAGTGACAAGTTCCTGAACATCTTGGTAGGGTAAAGCGTACCTCATAAGCTGTCTGGAAGCAAGTTTTGAAATCTTTCTGAGTGTAGTCGTTCGGGTCAAAAAAAAACTTATGCTCGCGTTATAGTCAGATGATTACTGTGAATTTACTGTAATGTTATATTAAATGCAGCATTGTGAATTCTAAATGAAAGATAAAGGAAGGGAGAGTATGAACCTCGGTGTTGGCTTATTCAGACCTACTCTTCCGAAAGACACAATGAGCGCAGGCTTAACGTCCTCTTCCGACCGATGAATCACAATCTACACTGTTCTGTCGTATTTAGGATTGCAACAGTATGTCGGTCAACCGATAATTCGTCCAAAATATCGATCTTATGTCGATATTTTTAAATGGCGATACGATAATATCGATATGATGTAGTGAAATATCGTAAACTACAAACCCCTTCGCGCTAAAAAAAAAAATCCTGAAAATAAATGTATGGGTGAAAGGGACCAAAGTGACTATGCTAAATTCTATGGTGCCTCTCCGCTTCGTGCGCGTTATTCGTTCCCCATTTATTTAACGTTCACCGTTTTATCATTTAATATGTTGCGTTACGTTCGTTAGTTCTTGTTTCTGTCTGGGACGTATTACAATATTCTAAAGGGATAAAAAATATGACCGCTTGACCGAAACAATTACAATTTTATCAGTGTTGGTAATGGACCTTTTAATGCAGTTAAAGACAAAGGTTTTAAGTTTCAATGAAGCACTTGGCACCACTGTACAATGTCCCTTTTCGTGGAACTATCAAAATAAAAATTGATGAAAGGATGAAACATTGTTTATTTGTTACGTATAGAATAACACCGACTATTTGGAGATTACGGTACATTTTTTGCTGGTAAATTAAATTGTAATTAATCATTTACTCAAGTAGCCTCGTCGGTGCCTTCTGAATGCCTTTACTCACAGGCAGGAACCACTGTCACTCAACTAGAATAGACTTCATGAAAAAAGGATCTGCTGACGCTTAATATTTTCAGGCCTAATTTTTTTCAATAAACTACCTCAAATTTATATTGATTTTGATTTACATACTTATTTCTAATTTCTAAAATAATATGTAAATATCGGAAAATATCGATACGATGCTGCCCATATTATCGATATCTGCCTGGCATCGATATATTTTCGATATTGACATTACCTTGCATCCATAGTCGTATTAGCCTCATTCCGTACGAATTGTAGAGTGGTTCAGGATTTAACCCAGGATTTTGGTGCACAATCTGGTGATTAGGAATTGTGAACAATTTAGCAGGCAAAGTTCCGATGGTGAACATTTCTTCCAGCACCAGGACTCGAAGCAGCTAATCTCATGTCAGGTGCCGAACATCATTAAGGTGCCACAACTAGCTGAGCCATTTAAAATATCTGTATTTTTTTTAAAATTATTTCCGCATATTGTGAAAGGAATTAATAAGATTCAGACTGTTTAAGAGTATTTTGATATATGGTTATTTTGGGACAACTGGTGGCGTCTTTGTATTGTTGGAGAAGTTTTGCTGTTCGGGTATAGGCAGTAGGACGGACTACATCTAACACAAATGGATAGCAAATGTAAGCTGTCCTGGCAGGTTCGCCACATGTAATATCAATTATTCTCGGAAGTGAGGTAACCACTTGGTTGACGGCGTGTTATTTAGACTGGCCCGCACTCTGCCACACTACAATGCAGGAGCCCAAATCAACAATCGCTGCCTGCACAGCTGTGTTGGCCAGTGAAGTGAACTACACTTAATGGTTCCTTGAGGTTTATTACTATGTACACAAAACAACTGGTAAACAATAAACAAATGTGGGTACAGTTAGCGGATGACCGTCGAGAAATTTAGCCTGGTCCTGATCCGGGGTAGAGAGACGGCTTCTACTTCTCGCGAACTTCCGGTGGTCTTCTGTAGTTGAAGATGGTTCCGCGGTCAGGCCGGAACTGGCGGTGGAGCGGCTGGCTACGCTTATATAGGCGGCCTGGCGCAGGAATTCCGTTGTGTGGTAGTACGGCGACCTCTGTAAGAAATAGTCCCACTTAGCTTCTAGATGATTCTATTTGTTTTCCTGGTTTGTTTTGATGCTCTGCGCCTGTTTGGAGTCGTATATGTATCCTGGCGTGCAGGCGCGTTGTGTGTGAGGTCTGCCTGGCAGGGGCCTTTACTGGCAGACTGAACATACCTCCCTCCCGGGGGGGGAGGGGGGGAAGCGATGTCTGCGACGTCTGCGAGGTCGTCTGCCGCGGCGCCCTGGAGCAGACTATGAAGGCTACCTCCAGGGGAGTACGGAGCTGTTCCCCTGGCGATGCGAGCCGACCTGCGTCGTGGTGCAGGTTGTGGTGGAGGTACTTGTGGAGCTAACGGCATCGGTTCGTCGGCGTCGATGGCCGGGGGCTGTACGGGGGGCGCTGAAGATGGTCCCCGCAGGTGGTCGAGAGGCTGCGGCTGAAGGGTGTCGGAGCGACCGACAGGTTGTGGCGTCGTTGGTGGCGCTTTAAACTGTCCCTGAGCAACGGTTAGACGGCAGGAGTGGTGGAGGTGGCAGGGAAGGAGAGGAAGAAGTGGATGGCCGTGCCGTGGTGGAAGAGGACGGTGCCGTGGGGTAGCGGGGACGTAGTTGGTTTCGATGGCGTCGCACTATCCGGCCATCCAGGCTGACGTCGAACAGTTGGCGGCCCCGGGGCCGCTGGATGACCCCCGGAAGCCAACCGGCCCGGGAGCCAAACCCGCGGGCCCAGACTAGGGAGCCCGGGGTGAAACGGAATGGGCCCCGAAGGTACCTGTACTTTGGGCGGGGGTAAGAGGAGATGGAGGAGAGTGCGAGGTTGGCGGCCATGTAGAAATTCCGCCGGGCTTTTGGCCCCCACTGGAGTGGTTCGATAGGAACTGAGGAAGAGTGTCAATGCCTCTTCGAGTTTGTGACTTGTGGTGTATTTGGTCATTTGGGTTTTGAATGTTCTGACTAGCCGTTCCGCCTCCCCGTTAGATTGGGGGTGGAAGGGCGGGGTGAGGAGGTGTTGGATATTGTTGGCGGTACAGAAGGATAGGAATTCCCGACTTCGAGATTGCGGTCCGTTATCTGTGACGATAGCGTATGGTAATCCTTCGATGGAAAAGATCTTCGTGAGGGCTGAAATGGTGACCTCTGTGGTGATTGTGGAGCAACGGACGACATATGGGAAGTGGGAAAAGGCATCCGTCACTAGGAGCCACTGGTGGCCTAGGAATGGGCCAGCGAAGTCGAGGTGAATGCGTTCCCAGGGTCCGGACGGTGCCGGCCAGGAAAGGAACTTTTGAGGGGGGCGGGGCAGTTGTTGGGCACAGATGGTACAGCGCCGCACCATCTTCGTGACATCCGTGGTAAGGCCGATCCAGAATACATGGCGTCTGGCAAGGGATTTGGTGCGGGCAATTCCCCAGTGTCCTTGGTGGAGAGTTTGGAGGATTGTCGGTTGTAGGGATCTCGGAACGACGACCCTCGGGGTGGAATTTGGTTCTGTGCGGAGGAGCACTTCCTCTACTACTGAGAGCTGGTGGCGGATGGAGTAGTAGAACTTGAGGTCTTGATGATGGCGTGGAGGGGAACGTGTTTGCCACCCGTGTTGGATGTGGTGTCGGATGACACGGAGGAGGGAGTCCTCCCCTGTGGCTGCCGCGACTTTTGAGGCCGTGACTGGAAATGTCTTCAGTGCTTCTTGTATGTCATCGTCGATCTGGAACACCAGAAGTTCCGACTTGTCGAAGGCAAGGTCTGGTCCCTGCGGTAGTCTGGATAAGGCGTCTGCATTGGCATGCCTGGAGGTGGTACGGAAATGCATGGTATATCTGAACTGGGACAGGAATAGTGCCCAACGCTGGATGCGGTGGGATGTTGTGGTAGGCAGACGTGTGGACGGATCAAATAGTGATAGGAGTGGCTTGTGGTCGGTAATGAGATGAAAAGAAATCCCATATAAAAGGGAATAGAATTTGGAGCAGGCAAAAACAATAGCTAGCGCCTCTTTCTCGATTTGAGAATATTTAAGCTGAGCAGCCGACAGGGCTTTGGAGATGTAGGCTACGGGGCGTTCCGTGCCATCTGGTAATTTATGAGACAGAACTGCCCCCACACCGTAATCGGATGCATCTGTGGCAAGTATCAAGGGGAGGTTTGGAGTGAATGGCATGAGGCATGCTGCGGACTTGAGCTGCTGTTTAAGGGTGTGGAATGCGGTCTCGCAAGCTGGGGTCCAACGGAACGGGACATTCTTGCGACAGAGGTGGTACAGGGGTGCTGCCACTTGTGCTGCTGAGGGTATAAATTTTCTGTAGAATGAAATTTTGCCTAAAAAAAGATTTCAACTGATGTAGATCCTGAGGCCGAGGATAAGTTGGAAATAGCGTCCACATAGGAAAATGCTGGGGAGATGCCTTCCTGAGCGATGATGTGACCCAGGTAGGAAATGGATTGTTGAAAAAATTGACACTTGGAAAGGTTGCATTTTAATCCTGCTGCACGGAGGCGGAGGAAGAGTAGGCGGAGGTTGGTCATGTGTTCGGCAGCGGAGGGTCCCGTGACGACTATGTCGTCGAGATAGTTGATGCATCCCGGAATATCCTGGAGAAGTTGTTCGAGATACCGTTGAAAAATCGCTGGAGCACTGGCCAAGCCGAACATGAGCCGGTTGAGTTGGAAGAGGCCAGAGGGAGTGTTGATGACTGTGTATTGTCGGGACTGGATATCCAAAGGGATTTGAAGGTATGCTTCTGCCAGGTCAATTTTTGTAAAGTAGGTACCTCCTGCTAGTTTACGGAAGAGGTCGTCCGGTCTCGGAAGTGGATAGTCGTCTACCAGCAGATGCGGGTTGACGGTGGTCTTAAAGTCACCACAGAGACGTAAGCGGCGTCCTGGCTTCTGAACTATGACCAACGGCGTGGCCCAGGGGCTGAACCACACCGGCTGGAGGATCCCTTCGTCTTGGAGACGTTGAAGTTCTTCCTGAAGTGGTTGTTGAAGCGCTACGGGTACCTGGCGTGCCCGGAAGTATCGAGGCCGTACGTCCGGCCGGAGTTGGAGTGATGCTTCGAAGTCCTTTGCACAGCCGACGCCTGGTGAGAACAGGTCCTGAAACTCGGTGCAAAGGGCGTCCACTTCAGGAAAAGGAACATGCTGAGATACGAGGTGTATGTTATCCTCAATTGAAAATCCGAATAAGCGGAAAGCGTCCAGTCCAAATAAGTCTGCTGTGAGAGAACTGTTAACTACTAAAAAGGGGACTGAACGATGTACAGACTTATACATGACGTTTGCTGTGAACTGTCCCAGGAGTGCTATTTCCTGTTTGTTGTATGTCAGGAGGCGCTTGGGGGCCGGCGAGAGGGGGGGCGAGCCAATTTGCACATAAGTAGTATAATTAAGCAATGAGACTGCTGCTCCTGTGTCGACTTGTAGGCGCAGGGGCTTGCCATTGACTGTAACGTCAATAAAAAATTTGGATGCTGTGGAAGTGTCTACCTGATTGATATCCATAGGTGCGCCGCTCAACCTGTCTTGGTAAGACCCTGGGCGGCGATGAGCCGGGATTGGCATTGGTGGTGTTGGTGCGGCAGATGGACGCCAGGTGTCCTTCCTTGCCGCACGTGAGCATTCAGCCCAACGATCCGGACAATTTTCCCTCTCATGTGCTGAATAACAGGCGGGGCAGGAGGGTAGGCGGAGCGGGCTGCGGCGTCGGCGCTGCGGGATCCGCTGCTGCTGCCGAGAAATGGTGCCCCTGCCGGAACGGGCCGGTTCGATGTCCTTCTGAGGAAGCGGTCCCCGATTGTGGTGTCAGGGAGGAGCGCGACTGGGAGCTCTGGATGGCGGCGACGTCCTGTGTGTCCTCTACGTCGGTTCGGATTGCGGCCACATCCGCCCAGGACTCCAGGCGGCGATCTGCGGCCGTAGATATTTCGAATTTGTAGGCAAGTTCGATGACCTGCTCCAGGGATGGGTCCTCTAACTTGAGGGCGTCATGCCGGAGTGCGGTATCTGGTGCAGCCTGTATGATGTGATCACGCACCATGTCGTCGGCGTAGGATTCGTGGGAACAACGAGTTTGAAACTTACATTTTCTGCTAAGGCCTTAGAGTTCGGCCGCCCACTGGCGATACGTCTGATCGGGCTTCTTCCGGCATTGATAGAATTCGACGCGGGCCGCGACGACATGGTACCGGCGTCTGTAGTATGCATTCAGTGTCGTACAGATGGTCGTGAAGGTGAGGGTGTCGGGGTCTTGTGGCTGAAGTTTGGTGAGCAAGACATACATCTTTGATTGGTTCCAGGAAAGGAAATATGCACGCTGGTCTTCTTCTTTGGATATGTGATGAATTGCGATGTGTTGTTTTATGCGCTTCTTGTAGGTCTCCCATTCTTCGACGTCGTCGTTGAATGCTGGGAACGGAGGCGGGGCCGTGGGTTGGCGGAGATTCCTGACTTCCGCAATCAGTTGTCTCTGAGATTCGAAGAACTGATGTAGAAGTCCTTGGAGGAACTGTTGCCATTCCGTAGGTGCTGCTGGCGTAGCCATGATGGTCGAGAGTTCTTATCCCAACCTTGTCGCCACTGAAGTGAACTACACTTAATGGTTCCTTGAGGTTTATTACTATGTACACAAAACACTGGTAAACAATAACAAATGTGGTACAGTTAGCGGATGACCGTCGAGAAATTTAGCCTGGTCCTGATCCGGGGTAGAGAGAGACGGCTTCTACTTCTCGCGAACTTCCGGTGGTCTTCTGTAGTTGAAGCTGGTTCCGCGGTCAGGCCGGAACTGGCGGTGGAGCGGCCGGCTACGCTTATGTAGGCGGCCTGGCGCAGGAATTCCGTTGTGTGGTAGTACGGCGACCTCTGTAAGAAATAGCCCCACTTAGCTTCTAGATGATTCTATTTGTTTTCCTGGTTTGTTTTGATGTCTCTGCGCCTGTTTGGAGTCGTATATGTATCCCGGCGTGCAGGCGCGTTGTGTGTGAGGTCTGCCTGGCAGGGGCCTTTACTGGCAGACTGAACAGCAACCATTTCCTTTTTTTACTTCTTCACACTTTTCTTGTAGCCATTTTTCTTTTGCTATTTTGCATTTCCTATTTATTTGATTTCTAAATTGCCTGTACTGCTCTTTTCCTGCTTCATCCTGAGCATTTTTGTACCTTCTCCTCTGATCGATCAGCTGCAAATTTCTTCTGTGATCCAAGGTTTTCGGGCAGCTTGTTCCCTAAATCCTAAGGTTTCTTTGCCAGCTTTCATTATTTCGGTCTTTAATGCATTCCATTCGTCCTCGGTTGAGCTCCTTTCACAGTTAATTCTTAGACCTAAGTCTACCATTTCTGCAAATTTTTCTCTTGTGCTAGATTGTTTCAGTTTATTCACTTCCAGTCTGTTCTGCTTATGCTGCTTCCTTATTCGCTTGAATTTCAGCCTGCACTTCATTACTATCAAATTATGGTCCGAGTCTATGTCTGCTCCTGGGTATGCTTTACAGTCTAGAACTTGATTCCTGAATCTCTGTTTGACCATGATATAATCTAGCTGATATCTGCCTGTATCCCCAGGATGTTTCCAGGTGTATATTCTTCTTGCATGGTTCTTAAACAATGTGTTCGCCACTACTAGCTTATATCTTTCACAAAATTCTAGCAACCTGCTTCCTCGCTCATTTCTTTCTCCTAGACCAAAACTTCCTACAGAATTCCCCTCTTTTCCTTCTCCCACTATTGCATTCCAATCACCCATGATTATTAGATTTTCCTCCCCTTTCACATATTGGATTAATTCTTCAATTTCAGCGTATATTTTTTCTATTACTTCATCATCTTCCTGTGACGTTGGCATATACACTTGTACTAATGTGGTTGGGACGGGCTTAGTTTCTAACCTCATCAAAATAATCCTGTCACTAAATTGTTCATAATAACTAACCCGTTTCCCTACTTTCTTGTTCATTACAAATCCTACACCAGTGACTCCATTGACAGCTTGTGTGCTAATTATCCTGTGTTCCCCAGACCAGAAATCCTGTGCGTCCTTCCATTTAATCTCACTAATCCCAACAACATCTAACTTAAGTTGTTCCATCTCCCTTTTTAAGTTTTCTAACCTACCTGCCCTATTCAGACTTCTAACATTCCACGCTCCGACTCGTAGAATGTTTCTATCCATTCTGATGACTCCTCCCTGAGCAGTCCCCACCCGGAGATCCGATTGGGGGACTATTTTACCTCCGGAATATTTTACCCAGGAAGAAGCCATCATGATATATGTAATTTGAGAGGATTACATGTCCTCAGGGATACCCTTTGGGTCTTTAATGCAGTGGTTTCCCGTTGCCTTCTGCATCCCCATGCCGTTGATCATTTCTGATTCATCCGCCTTTAGGGGCCGTTTCCAACCCCAAGGGCAAGAGGGTGCCCTGAACCGCTCCCCGCTCTTCCGCCCTCTTTTCAGAGGCCGTTGGCAAGCAGTGGTTGGAAAAGACTAGTATAGTCTTTCCCAAACCCTTACACCCCAGAAGGCACTTAACAACTATTATTAAGGGGATTCTATGACAACCATGGCACCACAATTTGATGATCGATTCTTACATAATTCTATGAAACAAATCAAAAGTAAAGAATATTTTTTATATATACCTCACTAGCTCGAGATATTGAATCTCAAAAGTGAGATGGTTAGGCTGAAATGTGGCCTGGACTAGAAGAAAAATTTCGCCAAATCCAAATTTGATGATGGATTTTTATGTATCCAAAGAAAAGACTTTGTTTGATATTTCACTTGGTTCTCGAGATATTGAATGTCAGTTATAGTTATCAGTTATAGATATAGCTCATTGTGCTATTAATGATGTTTCATTGTGATCCAAGCCGTATTTCAACCTAACAACAACTGCTAGGAAGGAAAATAAAACATCAATTGTGTGTCCACCATATAAGTTCCTTCTTGCTTTAGCAAACTTTATTTTGGTCCAGGACCCATCGCAACCTAGCCACCTTAATTTTGAGATCCGTCATCTCGTAAACTAAGTGAAATATATATATATATATAAATAAAACAACCTTTTCTTTCATTTTGTCTTCATTTTGTCAAGCTACTTAAGAAACCACCATCAAATTTGGCTTCGGCGAAATTTTTCTTTTATCCCAGGCCACATTTAAACCTAACCACCTCAATATTGACATATTATATCTCGAGAACTAAGCGAGATATTAAATACAATTATTATTTACTTTCGATTTGTTTGGTCGAGTTAAATAAGCAGCCATCATGAAATTGCGACGCCACGGTTATTAGCATGAGACTCGGTCAAGGCTGTTATATTCCTTCCTCCAGGGAGCGGATCGAGGGGGGGGGGGCTACGGTGCTCAAGCCCCCCCAAAAGTATCTAGGGCCACCTCCAACATTGTAATTTTGGGGACCCTTTTTGCTCTACGGATTCGAGGCCGGAGGAGACTATAAATACTACCCTTTGCCCAACTTAAGCCCCTCCCCAAGCCAAAATTCACTCAAGCCAAACCCCCTCCCCAAACCAAAGTCCACTCAAGCCCCTCCCAAACCAAGATCCTGGATCCGCCCCTGCCTTCCTCCATGGCTGTTATCCACATCATCTATGCCACCTTCGTCTAAGAAAAACACCAATCTGCACATTCGATATTTCCGACCTCAATCTTATATATATATATATATAAAAAAAATAGATGTATATTTTCCAATATTTCGCTTTTCAGCCACCACTAGTTAGCACAGATTACTGTTATTTGTGTATGGAAGTAGCATGGAGTTTCCTGTCATGCACAACCTTGGCAGCAGTGGGGATGTGGGAGATATGATGGTTAAAAGTGGTGGATGCAGGGCAATTTCGTATTTCGACCAAAGACATGAGTCTCCGTATATGTCACTCTGCTGCCACAAATACATAGCATAGACCATTTGTGTTTGTGTGTGGTAGTGATATAGTGTCTTCTTTCGTGTACTATAGTGATTAGATGTCGGTAGCTATGGGGGTGTTGGAGCTATGGTGGTTGAAAACGTATGTGGTGTATCACTTTTCAGCCAAAACTATTTAGCGAAGATCACTGATGTTTGTGTGTGGTAGTAGCACAGAGTCACCCGTCGGTAACAACGTTGGCCGAATTTCGGTAACTGTGGTAGTGTGGAAGATATGGTGGTTGAAATTGGTCGATCAAGGATATTTTCGTGTTTCAATCAAAGACATGTGTGTTTGTATATTTTACTTTGCTGCCTGAACTACATAGCGCATATGACTGACATTTGTGTGTGGTAATAGCATCGAGTCTCCCATCGTGCACTATGGTGGCTAGATGTCGGTATCTGTCAATACAAATTCTTTAAAAACACGAACGAAGTCGTGGGTCCCAGCTAGTAATGTTATGTTCTCCTGTTCACTGTACCAGCTGCAACACATTCATTTGTACAGGTGACTAGAAGAGCTCTCAGTCATATTTCCAATGAGTGTCACTACCATTCTGCAATTGCAAATATAGTGTACTGGTTTACAAGGCAATAATCTGTTAAGACACTGACATAAAGATTTGAAGAATTAGCTCAACAAGAAGCCCAAGAGAGAAGGAAGAATAAGGACACACATATGATACTGTTAAATTTTCTGGCTAAATGGTCTCAGGCTGAAGGCCATTTATTAAAATAATAGAAACTAAAATAATACAGATAATCTAAATAACAGATGGCCACTCTGTGAAAACAATGTGTGACATTGTGAAGTTTATGTTTCTTCAATGTGTTTTTTCACGATGACACCAAGAAGATGTTAACTAGACCACGTCTGTAGAGATTATTGATAAATTTTAAGGTCCAAAACTGACGACGCGACTTTTTGAGCCTTGTCCAATAGGTGAACTGATTTGTATTTGTTGATTCTTTGTAAAACAGTGGATATTGAAGACAGGAGTGACATTTTTCTGTGGTCACTGGTGAAACAGGAGAAGAAAAAACTGTTGATATGCTTCTGAAGCAATTTCATTCATATCAAAAAAATGAAAACGTATCAAATACAGGAGTTGGAGAGGGTGCAAAAAAGGGCTGCTAGATTTGTTTCTGGAAATGATCGGAGAATGCAATCAGTAACAGGTATGATAAAAGAGCTGGAATGGGATTCATTGAATGATAGGAGGAGGGTGAAGAGGGTCATGGGAGTGTACAAGGCATATATTGGTGATGAGACATGGAAAGATATTGGTGTGGGTATGAAAAGTAGTGCATCGAAGGAAAAAGATGACCATGACCACAAGCTGGCACTCGATTTCAGGCACAATGGTGTGGGAAAATTCTCTTTTTAGGTAAGAGTGTCAGAAACTGGAATAAATTACCAAGGGAAATGCTGAATAATTTACCAAAAACGTTGAAAGAATTTAAAGTTAAATTTTGTAAAGGGCAAATGTAGGTGGGTGCAGGAAAAGAGGGAAGTTGGTGTGAAGGGAAATTGCCACCGGAGCATGCGCTCCATTGCAATTGAATTAAATATATATAGTCATAAAAAATATGATTGCCACATTCCTTGGAACCAATTAGGCACTCAAACTATATTTTTTGGTTCAAAAGTAGAGATTAAGATCAACAGAGAAATATTAAATTTCAAAGTCTAAAAAGTTTGTTATTAAAAGAATATAAAATCAGAAAATAATTGCTAGAAAAGTAAAAAATAAAAAAATTAAACTTGAATTTTGATTATTTATTTAACATAATGGTATATTACCTGCTTTATATTTGAACACTAAAATGTAATGATACAAAAAGGGGAAAAAATCTCCATTTCTAATTCACTTTCTTCAGTCGGACATGTCACCGCACCACCTCCACGCCGCGAGTGCAATAAAGATACATGTAAGTCATGGAAAAACCCTGCACTAAGTGGCCACGCAACATTGTTTCTTACGCGGTGCCAGTGGTGGATCCAGGATTTTGGTTTGGTGACATTGGTGCCTTTGGGGGGATGGCTTCAGCCCCCTAGCCCCCTTCCACCCCCCATGGACCCACCACTGCGCAGTGCTACAGGGACATATGCCTACGTTGCTCATTAGTTTACATCTGCTTTTAGAGCAACAACTGTACAGCAACGATATGCGATGTAAACAATAGTGGTTACTGTGAATGCCACTACGTAGCATAACCATCGAAAGAACCATGCATTTAATGAATTTTCTTCCTAGCCTTGAGACTGAATTATCAAGGAAGCTGTGAGAAATTGTCAGGAGGCAGTACTACCAGGGGCGGCTAGGCGGTGCGGTGCACCGAGGCCCCCACGCTCAGGGGGCCCTGAGCGCAGCTGGGGGGGCCTTGTGAACCTAGATACGCTACTGCATAGGGGGCCTCCAGCCACAGCCCAGGGGCCCCCATGCTCAGCTCAGGGCCCCTACCAGCAGTCACCCATGAGGGCCCTAAATAATTTTTTTTTTTTGCACCGGGGTCCTTGTTGACCTAGCTATGCCACAGGGCACTACTAACGAACTGTTGCGTTATGTAATGTGATCCAATCTAGTTGAAATCAGAGTTTTCAATTTTTAAAGAATATAATGATGGAGGGTTAGCCAGATTTATGTTTTTTATCGGAGGTGGGAAAGGATGGCGTACAAGGAACGGGAAGTAATTCAACCATGCCTTTTGTAGGAAGCATCCCGGTATTTGCCTTAAGTGATTTGGGGAAACCATGGAAAACTCAAATCTGGATGGGGATTCTAACCTATGTCCTCCCGAATGCGAGACCAGAGCGTTTACCACTCACCCAGCACGCTCGGTATTTCTGAAATTATTAAGTTTCTAGTGATCGCAACAGTCGAAAAACAAGTAAGAAATTCTATTCAGACGACTTGGTCTAGACTTCCTTACCACATAAATAAATAAAAAAAACTAACATTTTTCGATTGCCGGCATATGATAGTTTGTTAAAACTGCAGTAAAAAAACATAAATAAATAAAACATGAATGTGAACCATTATGTCTGTAGAATCAACCCTGGAGCACAGTACTATCTGACTGCACACAGGCGATACGTAGATACCCTTATAAAACGCCCAATCAGTCGCATTTACTGTGTTCAAGGCTTTATTGCACTATAAATCGAAAAAAAACGTAATTAAAAAAAAAAAATTGTAAGGGGAATATGTGCCGTTATATGTGGGTAGTGAAACCTGGACCACAGTACATCCTAACTGTACACACGCGAAACGTGTATGCCGCTATGAATCGCTAGATTTGTCGCCGTTACTTTGGTCCAGGCTTAATTGAACTATAAATGGAAAAAATAATAATAAACAATATTCCATTCCCCGCATCCGATCAGTTTGCTACAAAGACCTTTTTTTGCAAAAAATTAAAACAGGGTTTTGTACCGTAATGTGTGGCGAATGAACACTGGACCACAGTATAGCCTAACTGTATAAACACATTGTGTGTATGCCGCTATAAATTGCCCAATCCGCCATCGTAACTGTGGTCCATGTTTCATTACACCATGCATCGAATAATAGGCCCTAATAATAAAAACTTTTCCATTTCCGGCATCTGATCAGTGCAATGCAAAAGCATTTTTTTTTGATAAAAAAAACGGAAATTCGAACCGTCATGTGTGGGGTAATGAGGCCTGGACCACAGGAAAAATCTCACTCTACACACACGTTACGTGGATGCCTCTATGAATCGCCCAATTACCCTTATAAAAAACCCAATCTGTCCCTGTTTCTTTGTTTATTTTAACATTTTATTGTTTCTCATGATTGTGGTCAGGCTACGTTACCATCTAATCAGTTGGGCCTAACAATTTTAGAATGACTACAATTTGCTTTCTCTTAAAAAAGTTTTTGCCGCTAAAAATAGCCTTTCAGCTCCGAAAAGAGCTGATGGCGTACCTTTGTATTTAATTACACAGGACACAAATTCACAATGTCAAAGTAAGTATGTTTTCTGAGTATATCCATTCTTCTTTCATCAACACATCGTTGTAGCCATTTCAAAATGCCATCAATCTGTTTCATTTTGTCACTATTGATAATATCAGGATGGCACAAATGGATGAAGTAGATGAATAAATCTTTTGGGCAGCCGTTTCCAAAGAAAAACACTGATTGGTAGTACATCCTTGTATTTCAGTTGAATGCGCCAAATGATTGCTCTTATGTACGCTGGCAACTGCGGCAGTTCTATCATTACCGTGGCGCCAAAATCTGATGATGAATTCTTGCAGAACTCGACGAAATAAATCGAAAGTAAAGAATAAATTTTTTTGATATCTCGCTTGGTTTTCGAGATATAGTATGTTAAAAATCAGCCGTAGGTATAGTTCCTTCTGCTTTTGATGTTATTTCTTCTGGTCCAGGCCGTATTTCAACCTAACAACAATCACTAACTATGCGAGATATCAAAAAACTTTATTCTTTATTTTCCATTTGTCTCATCGAGTTACGTAAGAATTCATCATCAAATTTGGCTACGGCGAAATTTTTCTTTTGGTCCAGTCCGTATTTCAACCTTACTACGTCAATTTTGAGATACGATATCTCGAGAACCAAGCGAGATATCAAAAAAATTTATTCTTTATTTTCGATTTGTTTTGTCGATTTCTATAAGAATCAATCATCATATTGTGGCGCCACGGTAATGATAGAATCCCCTACATTTTGTCTCCTGTCAAGTCCTCTGCGCCGGTATGAACTTCGTAAAATTGTAGTCTAGACTGCTATCGTGCAAAATTATGCGCTAAATACGAAAGTTATAACTTTCTTTTGTAAACCTCTAAATAATCGCTAAAAAAAAGTGTATCTCCTATAATAAAAACAAATATTTATTTAAATATTCGCCTTTTTAATTGAATAAACTATGCCATGTCTTTCATATTTCGAAATGTCTCTGGTTGTTTATATAGTACATCGTTGGTGTACAGTCAGCTTGCACAGCCGCTGGAAAAATAGACCTAAAATGCGCAACATAGCTGGGACATATTCAATCAGATACCATACATAATTTTTAATTTCCTAGCATAGTTGCTGGTCACATTTCAAAAATATTTTTAAAAATCAAATCATCTACGTAATTTTTAATCAACTATTTTATCTTAAAACACATGTAACTTACGTTATCTAGATCCACTTGAAATATGCCAGAAATATTACTCAAATAGAGACTTTGGTGGCTTCTCAATGACACTTTTTCCTCACTGCGACAAATATAAGCATAAAAAGCTCATTTAAACATTAAACACCTAATAATTTGTTCATTATATCGTGATATAACCTATTATAGCCAATAGATGCAAATTTCAGGGAGTAACTGACACTTGATACATGGAATAAAAAACGAAGCGACATATTTAAGATTAGCCCCATATTAAAAAAAAAAAAAAACTAAAAAAATTACAACGGTCGCTGTTCCATCAGGTGAGTAGCAAATAAAAGAATGAAATCATATAATCATAGAAGGAAGATGCATACTGTGAAGCACAAAACACAAAAATATCGAAAACGCAGACATAGGCTACCTGAAATAAATACAATCAATAAGACAAAGATAAAATATAAGCAGAAATATATATTTTCACCTCTTTCATCCTGTAGGTCGAAAAATGCTATGAAAACCTTACTATGAAATTTAAGAACAAGTAGTTTTTATTCACATGCCAAGGTGGATAAAAAACAATTGTCAGTCATTGAGGATTGCCGACAGAAGAGAAAACTTAAAACTATAGGGTTTCTATTGGCTGCGCTTTCTGTCCCTGTATTAGCCGCCTTAACCCAGCCCGGCAGTGCTACGAGGAACAAGGGAATCCGAACCACGGAAGCGTTCTGCCGCACTTCACATTACATAGTAAGCTCTACCAGAGGTGAAGGTCGGGTTAATGGTCTACGTAAATCCCCGCCGAGACAGTGATTGGAATTTGGGAACTTTCGTTCGCCAGTCAGACACCTTAACCACTGAACCAGCAGACCACACCATACTGTTAACTTTAATAAGTGGCTAATGTGAACTCACAAGATTTTATCCATACGAAAATCGCCCAAGTTTTCACTTCAAAAATTAAAAAACTTTGTCCACAACCCGACAGTTCGTCGATTTTTGCCGAAGGAGATGTACCAAGCTATTGTGTCAGAGGCAAGTAGGCTAATTCCTTTCTTCAGGGGCCTGCAGTTTAACGCGGAATCAGAACCATCGAACGTCTCGACGTAGCTCATATAATCGAATACAACTCCTAAAAATTCCTACTCACTGTGTGATTTGAAGCCGCTACCGGAGAGAGAGAGCTTTCAGAAGTAAGCGCCTTACTTAACCACTGAGCTACCAGACCATCTTGTTTCGAAGTATATGTGCCCTAACTACTATCAAAATCGGATAAAAACTGTGGGTTGGGTGACAGAAATTTAGGTGAGGGGGGAAAGGAGGAGAGGGTTTCGGTTTCTGTAAATCAAAAGTAAAATTGGTTTTCGATTTGTTTTAAAATATTTGTATGCAAAGTTACATAAAAATCCGATAAAAGCTATGTGTTTCTATAAATGTTTTGCCCACCCAAAAAGTGTCCAACGCGTATACCATACGCGCAACAGGTAGCCTGTTGGTGACGTGACGTCACGAACTCACAGATCTATCTCCGACCAAACTTCGCATAACGCACCTTATTGAAGTTTTCACTTCAAAATTGCAGAAACGCTTTCGATACAATGTTGGTCATTAAACCAAAGTCAGACGTGTAACAATCTACAACAGGGTAGTCAATTTTGTAGATGAAAATTAACTTGAAATGTAAATTGTAGTTCTTCCTATCCTCTTAACATTACTGTACGAGAATTATTATTCACGGGATCACACCAAAGTCCGTCAACGCAAACTATTCCACTCCCGTTGCAGTGCTCAACGTCGAGCCAACACTGGACGAACTATTCTATGGGTTCAGTGTTGCCAATTTAGCGACTTTGTCGCTAGAAGTGACGACTTTTGCTTAAATTTTAGCGACCAAAAAAACGTTTTGACGGCAAAAATGGTTTAGCGACTTAGCTGGCGACTTTTCGAGTAGTTCTAGAGCCAATAATGGATACTTTTTTTGTCAACTCGACACAGAATTATACAGTGCCAAGAGATACATATGGAAAACGTCAAACGCGCTTGCGTACCAAATTCAAACTTTATTTAATTAAAGTTCCATTTGTGTTTGCTCTAGCTTTAGCTATTTCAAAAAATATTCAAATTAAAACATCCAATTTTCTTTTAAATCTAAGTTTTACATTTATTTGTTAAAAAACTCTAGCTTTAATTGGATGTTAAACTTTTTTGAGTGAATTCGGAAATTTTCTAACTTAAGATTTAGCTAAAAAAAGTCAACTTTTTTTAAATAAAATTTGAATGTAAAAATCTTCATGTTGAATTTGAAAAAAAATATGCGCGTCTTGCGCGCCAAATTTAAGGTACACAAACAGAATACATGTATACAAGGTATACTAAATTAATCTCAGCCAAGGTTACTAGGATTTTAGTAACCTTGATCTCAGCACCTGCTTAGCATTTAGGGCATTTAGTAAACCTGAACGCGACCATTGGCTCTATAGTAGAAATTCAGAATTCACTGACTATTGAACAACGTACCTTATTATCGTCGATAACTCATCGATCTGTACTTGAAATTTTCAATTTTTTAATTTAAATTTTTTTTCGAGTTGACAAAAAACATACGCAATATTAAGTAATAATGAAATTTATTTCTGTCCAACTACATCTTATTTTTCGAAGTGTTAACTTGTAATTGAATTATTTCTACCAGTAGTAACAAAAGAGTAATGTGGTGAGGGAATCCCCGAACTTTTAGTACGCTGAACAATCGGCTACTGGTGGAATTAATTTTAGCGACTTTCTAGCGACTTTTGATCTTGAGTCTAGCGACTCGAATTTCTAGGAGTTGGCAACACTGTGTGGTTACGGCCATGCGAACAATATGGTGGTCTTCCCGCACGGTGGGCATGTTGTGTAGTCAAGTACCCGCTCGTCGCTATGTTCGACCCTCTTGTATCCATTGGTACATATTTCATTGTCATTTCATTGTCATACCGAGCGGGGCGGTGTAACGGTTAGCGTTCTCGCCTCGCATTCGGGAGGACGGCGGTTCGAATCCCCGTCCGGGCATCCAGATTTGGGTTTTCCATGGTTTCCCCAAATCACTCCAGGCAAATGCCGGGATGCTTCCTTCAAAAGGCCATGGCCGAATTCCTTCCCATTCCTTGCCCTCATCCTTGCCCCCCATCCTTTTTCGTCTCTAAAGACCTCGATGTTAAAAAGAGACGTAAAGCAATTAAAAAAAAATTCATTGTCATCCCAGTGTGTCCTATACCAGCCGTAATGTCACCGTGCGATAGAACCGTTTTCTAGAGACTGTAATTCTGTTACTGCGCCCTTCATGACGACGAGCGTTTGACGGCTCCGTACCGACTGAAAAAGGTTGCTGCTTGACCTACGTGCACGCCATATCCTGCGATCTTAATCACTTATTATGGCTCCACTGTTCTTCATATCCTCATATTTTGGAGTGATTCAGACTATTCTTTCTGATTACGAATCGATCCACATTACGAAGCTTTCCACTTTAAAACCAGGAAGGTCCAAAAATTTTAATTCCTAGTGCTTGTTCCCTCTTCGATAGTTGTTGTTATCGATCCCTTCAAGGACTGGGCATTTAGCCCTTTCTGGTAGCCATCTACTTTTCAATAGATCTATGCTTCCTTGCATTTGTGTTTTCTATGTAGGCTACTCACCAATTTGGACAATCGTAAATGTTCCATTTTGGTATGGCCTGTTTGTACATATTTTTCTAACAGGCTATCTTGTCACTGATTGCATATAAATATTTAATTTTCCATTAATGTTCCCATTTTTTATTCTGAATTGTCTTGTACATATTTTTTTTCTGCGCTTAAAATTCTGATATCGGCTGCCTGTATTTTTTGTTGTTCCCTCTCCAAATATCCATTCCGCTTTTCCATAAAGCTGTTTTGTAGCGCTTTCGTTCTATTAGATCGAGAATTTAACTCTTATCCTGACAACGCGGATTATTTTTCAAAATACCACAACTTAATCGACCCAGCAGTTTTTACTCTATAGTGGCAACACGTACGAACATCGCCTTATGTATATGTTACACTCATAGTCCGAAAACGCTCATTAAGTTGGCCACAACATGTTGCCTGTGTTACCAAAAAAAAAAAAAAAAGCCAGAACGCGTTTTGCCTAATTAAAAAAGACCACATTCGCGTCTGGTCTAGTTCGCATTGGACCGATGCAGGGCCGGCGGTAGGGAGGGGAGGGGGGGGGGGTGCGCGGGTCAAATGTACCAGGGCCTGAGGGAGGGCCCTAACTGATGAATTGGCCAAGGGCCCATAACTTGTTACTTACTACTAAGAAGCTTACCCAAAATCCTATCGCCGGCCCTGAACCAATTCATACTGATTGATAAGCCACAACGCATTGCGATCGGTATTTTTTTTTTTTCCTTCGCTCAATGAACGCTTTCGGTCTTTGAACTTAACATGCCTCGCTAAATGAATACAACTGAAAGTTTGATGTCAATTTTTGTATTTAGTTAAAATTAGGCATTTACGTATACAATGTTTTATATAAATTATTATTAGGTCCTACTGTCTGATACACTTTTAAAATCATTGCAATTCTTTTGGATCATATACGGCGTTTTAGGTGATTTGTATACAAACAAATCCCTTGGTTTTCATGCACGGAAGCTCGCAACGTATAAGGGTCCATGAAGCAATTTTAATATTTCAAATACCCAATAATTTTATCGCAAAATGTTCTGCAGAAGGATCGTTATATAATCTAACAGGCATATAAATCTATTAACATGTTTCCACAAACGTGATGTTTTCAAACACACATTTAGTTCATCAGACCGAGCGTGGTGGTGTAACGCCTAGCGTTCTGGCCTCGCATTCGGGAGGACGGCGGTTCGAATCCCCGTCCGGGCATCCAAATTTGGGTTTTCCATGGTTTCCCCAAATCACTCCAGGTGAATGCCGGGATGCTTCCTTCAAAAGGCCATGGCCGAATTCCTTCCCATTCCTTGCCCCCATCCTTTCCCGTCTCTAAAGACCTAGTTGTTATAGGAGACGTTAAGCAGTTAAAAAAAAAAAAAAAAAAGTTCATCAGCTGGTGTCGACCGCAGAATAACAGTCAATATCTGTCGAAAATCGCATGTTATGCTTATCATATATATAAACATGTGTGTGTGTGTGTGTGTATCCCTATATTTCAATCTGCAGCCTCCACTTCCCAGCGCAGTCCACTGATGTTTGTGTGCGGTAATAGCATGGAGTTTCGCATGGGAGTGTGGGAAATATAGTGGTTGAAAGTGGTCGTTCTGGGACATTTTAATATTTCGACCAAACACCTGTGTGTCCCTATATTTCTCTTTGCTGCACAGCATAACGCAGACCACTGGAGTTTGGGAGTGGTAGTGGTCTTGAGTCTCCCATCATGCACATTGGTAGTTGTATGTCGATACCTATGTGGGAGTTAGAGAAATGGTGGTTCAAAGTGGTCGACCAAGCGTATTTCCATATTTCGACGAAAGACAAGAGTGTCCCTATATTCCAATTTTCAGCCAGAACTATCTAGTGCAGAGCACTGGTGTTTGTGGTAGTAACCTCAAGTCTCCCATCATGCATTATAGTGGTTGCATGTCGGTAGCTGTGAGAGTGTGGGAGATATGATGACTCAAAATGGTCGACCGAGGGTATTTGGTTATTTCGACCAAATACGTGTGTGTCCTCGCAACTACATAACACAGATCACTGGCGTTGGTGTCTGGTAGTAACCTCGAGTCTCCCATCGAGCACTGTGACGGTTGCATGTCGTTAGTTGTGGAAGTCCGGAAGACATGAAGGTTGAAAGTAGTCGACCAAGGGTATTTTCACATTTCGATCAAAGACATTTGTGTCCCTATATTCCACTCTGCAGCCATAAATACCTTGCGCAGATCACTGGTATTTATGTCGCACTAGCCCAGAGACTCCCATCGTACACTATTGTGGTTACATGTCGGTAGCTACCACTCAAAATTCTTTATAAACAGGAACGAAGTCGTGGGCACCAGCTAGTGACTTAATAGTCGCTTACCATTGAATGGACATTCGTTCCAAAGCAAATTTGGCAGCGTTCCATCTAATGTTTCCAACGATTTTTATACACCATTGTGCAGTAATCCTATATTATTATAGTGAATTGTTAAATTACTTTACTTATTCCTAATTATTTGAAATGATTTAATCTGGTATTTCACTGTTTTGTTTATTCGATACATTTTAAATGTCTGTTCGACAACCGTACAAAAGAGTAGCCGCGATTCCAGATGATGCGATTGCCAATGCATGTATGAATTGAAGTAAGAAATATTTTTCCTGTCCCACCTGGCTTACTCATCGAACTAATTCTTCTTATAACTAAGAGGTGGTTTCATTAAAAAAAAAAAAAATACGCATAAATGGGTCCAGTAGTTTTTTGGTCTGTAGCAGACACGCAAATGATTATATACGGATATAATCTATTTTTTTTATTTCGTTGTGCTACTTTCTATTGGTCATATCGAGGATTACAACATTTTTGAACCTACCTCAATAAACGCGGACCGTTTTGCATTTAAAAAAAAAAAAAAAAACACGCACGTAAATCGGTCCAGTAGTATTTTAGTCTGTAGCGGACGTGAATACCAACATTTCTTTTTACATATATAGGTACACATTTAAGGGTCAAAAGGAATATACAAATATTGAGATGGCGGTAGCACCGCGGAAGAAACGTATAAATGTGCAGTGCATTGTAGGAGCTTTCATTTGTACTCTCGTGAGTAGTGTGAAAGGTTTTAGGACGTGGAATGATATGAATTACCAGACTTTGAACACAGAATGGTATTTGGCGTTAGATGAAAGGGGCATTTCTGAAATCGACCATTTCGGTAATTGTGAATTCAACATTCCTCGAATCCTCGATCCACATTGTCAAGAGTGTGCTATGAATATGTAATCTCTGACAATACCTCCCGCAATGGAGAAAACAGTGACCAAACACTTCTACTCAGTGACTGATACAGGCATCGTCTACATCAAACTGTCAGTGTTGAGAAACCCACTGCGCCAATGAACAGTCAATGTGGGCCATACGACAGACGTGTTCTTGCGTACAGTGCAGCGAAATTTGACATTGATGGGACACTGAAGCAGAAAATAGACACGGTTGCCTCTGCTAGCAAAACGTCAATGGCAGCAGCACTCCTACCGGGCTCGTGAAGATATATTAGTTATACGCTAGATTATTGGTAAAAGGTTACGTCCCGATTCCAGGTTACGTTCCGATTCCAGGTTACGTCCCGATTCCAATTGGTCAGAGCTGAGGGTAGCGTTAGAATGTGACGCAGACCCCACTAGGCCATGGAATAGGTTGTCAAGAAGGCATTGTGCAAGCTGGTGGTGGCTCTATTCTGGTATAGGCTATGTTTATATGGCATGAAATGTAACTTTTGGTCAAACTAACCCTACCATTGACAGGAAATGGTATGTACAGCTACTTGGTTACAATTGGCAGCTATTCATAGCCTTCAAGTTTCCACACAACTATGTACTACAATGCGCCGTGTCACTGGGGTAAAATCGTTCACGATTAGTTTGTGGAACATTCTGGACAATTCCAGCAAATTATTTGGTCTCTTAGATCATCAGAAAACACTTTCGCAATTTTCGACGGTTGCACGGAAAGCGTGGCTGAATATTTATCCAGGGAAATTCTGACGAATTGTTGAGTCAATTCCACTTCGTTGGGCAAAGGGGGTCCCAAACGAGCTTAGGTAGTAATCTATGACTTTTCACACTTACATATATATGCACTTCGTATATATATTGCTTCTGAATAGAAATTACTTCAATCACTAGCAGTTTGTAACCACAGATTCAATTACACTCAGTTACAAGTAAAGAGAATGAGTTATGAGCATAATTCAATGAAAATTAGATATTGTTCGTGAACAGAAGTCACACGGGAAAGCACATTTTACCGGCTGACACAATGCACATGTGCATCCTTCTCAGTAAGCAGCCCCACGGACTACAAAAAGTGCGAACACAAATTGAATGGCGTGTTGTAAAGGACATTTTTCATGTATATTAAGAAATTGAGGTAAGTAAATAGTTAATTTTAATAAGTAATTAATGGAAAAAATAGTCTTTTTTCACGTTTAATTTGCACCACTAATTTAAATCCTAAACACGCTTATTGAGAATTTTCTATTATTCTTGTAGGCCTATATATGCTAAAGTGCACTTTTTGTGGATATTTTTATGCTCTACTACTCTTCAGCTCATTGTATTGTTAGATCATTATCAGTTTAGGCAGTATACACCTTGAAAGCGCTCTGGCACCAAACTATTATTTTACAAAATTCGCTTTAGATGTTGTTTCTTAGCTACCTTTGGTAACAGGTAATCTGTAAGGTTAAAAATTTCTGGGGGTTCCGTTGGCTCCTGCCGCTTCCCGTAGGATTGACGGAGGTAGAGCTCTGCACATCCATTACATCCTTTGGCACTAGAATGAATGTGAGGGAGTCAGTGCCTCGCTTCGTCCATTATTTACCTTTTCGCGGAGTTTACTTCACGGTACTGATTGAATAGTAGGCTGGAGATCCGTTCTGGACGTTCAGCTTAGGGAAAAAATCCTCGGCTTCGTCTGGGATCGAAATCCGGCTGTCTGGGCCGCAGTCAGGTGCTCTACCACCCGAGCTACGCGGCTGTCCATATCTATACTTACTACACAATAAAAGTGTAGAAAAAGTGTATCTGTACATTCAATTTATTTCAAAAATAATTATTTCAATGTGTACTACTGACGACAAAGATCATAAAATTTGGAGTTTTTGTCTTTCTGCATGTATATATGTACAGGGTTTGTCCCAAAAGTAAGTTGAATAAGTCCAGGAAAAAACATTGCAGATAAAGGTACAAGAAAATATCCTTCCGCGTCGGAACACCGATGCCAGTGTTTTTCCCGGTCACTGAACGCATCCTGGAAGGTGTCGACGGAGACCTCCTTAAAGCACCTCATCATCGCTTCTTTGGTGGCTTCCAAAGTCCTGAAATTGTTGCCCTTGTGTTCCTTCCATGGAGGAAGGAAATATATGGAGGAGAAGTGACGTTAAATCTGTGAAGCAGGCTCTAAACTCTCGCGCATGCGCAGTGGTGGCAGCGGCCATATTACAATCCCAAACAAATGCGATGTTCACATTGTCTTAGATGCTGTGATTATTTCATTTTGTAATGTGTATAAGTGTTTTATAATGCCATCTTGTGTTGCATACGGTTGCACAAATAGGCAAGAGAGGAAAGAACCTGGAATATCATTTCATAAGTATGTTGAATTCTAATTATCGTTGTTGAAGTGGGCGGTAGGTTTTGCAAACTTCGGTGCAAATTTTTGGTGCCTGTCTATAAATATTTAGTCATAGCTCTCAATGGGATGACTTTGTTCTCAAATTTTTGTTGGTGTAGTGTAGAAAATCAGCATACCTTGCTATTTTGCACATAATAGACTAGCATTACTTTTTAACGAGTGTTGAAAATGAGATGTAAAGGGGTGTGTTTTACATCGCGATTCAGTGAATTTACGTAGTATTGCGCTTTCTATCGTCACGTTGCAGTTTATACTGACAGTGTATGATGAAATTAAATGTGTTAAATTATGCTACGCAATCTAGGAATCTTGATGAAGCAAACGACGTTGTTACTGCAAATACAGTTTGCGATTCAAATACGCGTGTGTGGGTATGTCTACATAGTTTGATTCTATAGTGGCAATTTAATGGAGATTGTGGTTAGGTCTAAATGCAGTCTGTACCAGAATGGTTTTGTTGTTCCATAAGGGACAAAGAATTTATCTATTACTGTTAGTAATTTCATGAGAACCAAGTTAGTGACAAAACGTGTATCGAGATATAAACTGCTTCCAGGTATTCCCAATTAAGCTTACGATGTATAGTAACCAGATTACTATTTTTAGTCTGATCAAGGCCGCATTTCAACCTAACCACAAGTGGTAGTAAAAAAACTGAAATATCTATTCTGCATGTCCACCATTGTGGCTTTGGCAGAATTAATATTTGATCCAGGCCGCATATCAACCCAATCCCAGTATATCCCGAAAACTAAGCAAGATATCGAAAAATGTATTCATTATTTTCGATTTGTCTCGACGTGTTACATAAGAATCGATCATTAAACTTGACTTTTGCGAAATTTTTCTTCTGCATTTCAACTCAAGACACCTCACTTTCGAAAACTAGGCGAGATATCGAAAATTTTTATTCTTTATTTTTTAACCATCTCGTTTTTTTAAAAAAAGAATCCGTCATCAAATTTGACTTTGACTAATTTTTTCTTCTGAATTTCAACCCAAAACATTTCAGGTTTGAGACAGAATATCTCGAAAACTAAGCATGATATTAAAAAAAAAAATTGTTCATTTTTTATTTGTCTCGTCGAGTTACATAATAATCCATCACCAGATTGCGGCGTTACGTTTATCCTACCGAGCGGGGCGGTGTAACGGTTAGCGTTCTCGCCTCGCATTCGGGAGGACAGCGGTTCGAATCCCCTTCCGGGCATCCAGATTTGGGTTTTCGATGGTTTCCCCAAATCACTCCAGGCAAATGCCGGGATGCTTCCTTCAAAAGGCCATGGCCGAATTCCTTCCCATTCCTTGCCCTCCATCCTTTTCCGTCTCTAAAGACCTCGATGTTAAAAAGAGACGTAAAAAAAAAAAAAAAAAAAAAAAAAAACGTTTATCCTAGAGTCCCCTTGAGGTTTTTGTACACATACCCCGTGTCTGTATGGGTTCGGCCTAGCCTCCCACTCCTCCTCCGCCCGGCTTCACTTCAATGCGTGGTGAAGGTCTCTTGCGTCGTCTCCATATATTTCCTTCCTCTATGGTTCCTTCTTGATTTTTGAGAACAAGAAGTCCGGCGATACCAAGTCGGGGCTGTATGAAGGCTGGGACAGTGTTGTCACGCCGCGTTTCACTCAGTACGCCGTGACAATGGAGGCGGTGTGCGACGGTGCGTTGTCTTGGTAAATACGACAAGTGCTGGCGACCTCCTTCCTGCCGCGATTCACTCTGCTTTGGAGCCTTTTCAGAACTTCCTAGTAAAAATGACTGTTCACTATTTGTCCTTGTGTTCCTATTTAACCGCCGAGGCTGACGGACGTGTTGGGAGCTCCGCGATGCTACGCGAGTTTTTCGAAGTGGAAGGCTTGTTTTTCTCTTTCTAACTATGTTTTGAGTGGTTAATTGTGTTTATTAGTGTGATTGCTAATAACTTCAGTGTTCCTGTGAAGGATTTATATGATTTTTGAGTGTTTTTTCACGTCGGAGGCGATTGCCTGCGACTGCTGCATTCGGCTGAAGTGACCCTGCCTGGCGGATTTGGACTACTTGCGGCCGTAAGTAAAGTTTCTACGCTGTGTTTGGTGATTTTAAAGAAATTGTACCCTGCTGTTTTTCGATTTTTACCTCGCTATATGGATTTTTGTAGCCGGTTTTCGGTCATGTGGCCCGGCTGAAACCGTGTTGTTTCCGTGAACTTTACGTTTTTATTAACTGTAGTCTGGTTCTGTGTGGTAGGCAGTGTTTCTTGAGTAATCTCCTTTGTAGGAGAGACACATTTTTCTTTCCTTCCTTGCGGAAGTTATTTTAGTGTGGCTAAAGGCGGTTAGCTTGCCTCCAACTGTGTAACAGTTATCCCGCCCTTTTGAACAGTCGCTGCCTGACGGCTTAAGGTTTAGCTATATAGCAAATTGTGTGTGCTTACATATTGGCCTTAGTTGCTGTGTTTTTATAGAGTGGTATATTGCAGTGGTTTTCCGCCACGCTAATCGTTACGCTGGATTTTGCAGTCCTTGCTATTTAATAATGGTGGTGTTTCGTCTATGGCTGGAGCTTTCTGTAGCCTATTTCAAGTTTCTAATTTGGTTTCTGGTGGATTGCTCTTGGCGTAATTTTTGAGCCAAGCTCTAGATCTGTCGTGAACTTTAATTTGCTTCCGGTGGATCGCTGTTTGGAGTAACTTTTATTCTGCATTGTGGGGTATGTATCGCCTTTACTGTTTTTCTCTGTATTGACCTGTAGTGGCTGTGCCCCTCTTGTTGAATTACTGCTGCAGAGGTATTGAATGGTGGAGAAAAACGTGGTTAATCCCACGGATGGTTCCCCAGTGGGTGCGGATGGTTCTGTCCCGCCGGTTGGGGAGAAAAAAGCGCAGAACCTTTTTCTTGATAAGTTAAAACCGATCAGAGGCGAGCTGGAGGAATTCATTTCCGCTGAAGGAAATAAGGTTAACAACTCCACCAAGCGATTTCTACTTGAAAAATTTTATGCGTGTGAGTGCATCATTGCGCAACAATCGCTAGAATGCACTCCGTTAAAGGCCAAGGTTTGTAGATTTTATAAATCGGTCCCACGGCTGAACGTCGCTGCCAGCTTCTGACCCTGTTAAGCCATCTTTTGCTGAAGCCCTGAAGAAGAAGAATGCACATGCCCCTCCGCGGGTTCATCTGTCGCGGGATTAAAATAATGTGGTGATTCTCAAGTCTACTAACCCTTATACTCCAGTAGAACATGTGCGTTCCCTAGTGGAGAATACAATTAATACTGAGTTTCAGAGTGTCTAGATCAGCAGACTGAGGGCCGTCAGGGACAAAGGTTTCGCCGTTGATCTTCCTCGTGCTGAAGATCTTCAGCGGATCAAGGAGTCATTAGTCCTAAGCGACGTTAGTTTGGCTGCACGTTCTCCCCAGCTGAAGCAGCTTGCCGCCATTATTTGTGGCGTTCCTCACGATATGACTGAGGAATCCTTGAAGCATGTAATCTACAATAGGAATTTAAGAGATAAGGGCATCTTTATGGAAGAGGTTCGAGATATTTTCAAGGTTGCATGTAAAACTGGGGAGCGTTCCAAAAGCACTGTAAATGTGGTTGTTGCCATGTCTCCTAAACAATGTAAGCTGGCCACAGAGTCGGGGAAGATCTATGTTGAGTGGAACGCAAATAATATTAGGAACTTTCTGAGGCCTTTAAGGTGTTACAAATCTCATGACTTTGATCAAAAGGCAAGTGACTGCAAGCGTAATGTACGCTGCGGGCGTTGTGCTCAAGAGGAGAATGACTTCAAGGCGTGCCCGGTGAAGCAGATAAACCCAGTTGCACTAATTGTAGTCTCTGGAATAGATTCCCTGTGGACCATTCTGTCACAAGCCCGAATTGCCCTGAGTATTCTCGTGCTCTCCAGCTCCTGTCTAAAGTGACCGATTATGGCCAGGAAGGTTCCTTACGGTGTCAATCACAGAAGCCATTTCACGGGACTTTCATTCAAGTGAATAGGCAATGGGCTGACGCTGTTCCTCCACAGCTGGTGATCAAGATGGAAGAAGAGGATACGGATATTCTTTTAATCCAGGAGCCACACTGTGGTAATGGAAAGGTTGTTGGCTACCCAGATGCATATCGGGTTGTGAGCTGCAGTAGTGACTGACCGATGGCTGAAATTGTAGTAAGGAACCATGGCGTGACTGTTACTGAGCTTGACAACCTCACTTCGTCCCACTTGGCTTGCGCTTGAATCTCTGCTAGTCGAGAGGTGATTTATGTGGTTAGCGCTTACTTCCAATATTGCCACCATGTCGAACCTTACCTGAATAGGTTAGAGGTTACTATCAGCAGTTTGTGGGGCAAAAAAATAATTATCGGAGTCGACGCAAACGCAGCCTCCTTCCTGTTGCACTCAAAGGAGACGAATACCAGAGGAGAAGCTGTTGAGCGATTTTATCGGCGTTCACAATATGCGAGTTCTGAACTCTCCCGGAAACCCAACTATCTACTCTTCCTGGTCAGGGGAGACGAACATTGACATTACCATATGTTCCCCCGCTGCTGCCAAAGATTATCGTCCTGGAAGGTGCAAGAGGAGTGGACTACAAGTGATCACCGCTGTTTTACTTTCAAGTATAGTTGCAATCCCGAGCCTCATCTTGCCTCCCAGCCGGTCGTTTTATTACTCCAAGGCAAACTGGTCCAAAGTTTGGTGAATAGCTGAGGTATCATGTGGAGCTGATGGCCCAGGAATTCTCCGGCTGGGACGCGGCAGTCAAGGCGGCGCTACTGCAGGAAGCCATTTTTGAGAGCTGCTCACAGAGTATTCCAAGGAGTGGTAGTAAAGTAAGTTCGATTCCTTGGTGGAGTGATAAGTTGGCAAAACGACGGCGCGAGACGATCTTGATCCGACGGGAGATGCAAAGACTGAGGAGGCTAAATCAAACCATGGAAGTGGAGAAAGCTAAGCGAAGATACACGAAAAGCCGCAACCTTTACACTGCGGAAATTCATCGAGACAAGGCAGCGAGCTTTAAGAACACTGTAAACAAAGTCGGTAACGCCAAGCCCTGGGAGCTCCTGAGGAAATTAAGCAAGGACAATGCCGAGGGCATATACCCGTCTGTCAAGAGGGCGGACGGATTCTACACTCTAATGTGACAGGAATCAGCAGAAGAGCTGCTTGCAGTTTTGGTACCTGATGATTGCTCTAATGGTGGACCGGACGATCTGCGTCGGGTCAGGGCGGATAATACGCTCTGTAGTGGTGTCTCCACGGATATTACGTTCACTCATGAGGAGGTCAAGTGTGTGTCTTCTCGTCGAGGAAGAGTCATCGCCGGGTCCTGACCTGATTGAGAATGTTATGATAATAAAGGCTTTTGAGGTGGTTCCATTTAGTTTCCTGGCACACTGATTGCTTGCCTGTCTGAGGGGATCTTTTCTGAACTATGGAAGATGGGACACATGAAGATAATCAGCAAGGGCAAGGGCAAGCCAAGGGATGCCGCCAAGTTGTACTGCCCCATACGACTGCTTCCGGGTCTGGGCAAGGTGCTTGAATGGCTATTAGTTAGACGCCTCGCCGCTGATTACGAATAACATAATCCCATATCGGAATTCCAATTTGCCTTCTGGGTTAGGATGCTCCACGGAAAATGCAGTAAACCAAGGTCATGCAGTTTGGATGAACACTATGTGATCTACATCTTCATTGACATAAGCGGTACCTTCGACAAACTTTGGTGGCCCAGCTTATTCCATGTGTTAAGGCAAATAAACTGCTCTGGTAATCTGTACAAGTTGTTGCAGGACTATTTTAACCACAGAGTGGTTGAATTGTGTGATGAAAGATTGCCCTTAGGGCTCCATCTTGGGCCCTTTCTTCTGGAACCTGGTCTTCGACGAACTGCTGAAGATTCTCATGGACCCTCTCATCAGTGTCATAGCATATGCTGATGACTTTGTCATCATCATCAGGGGCACGTCTCGCAGAGACATCGAGGTTAGAGCCCAAGCTATCTTGGACAAATCTGCCAGCATGGATCGCGGCAAACAAGATGAAGATTGAATTGTCTAAGTCTACTGCAATATTGCTGAAGGGAAAGCTAAACCAAGACCGGCCCCCCACTCTCCATCTAAACAATAGGAGAATCAAGCTTTTTGAGGAAGTATGCTACCTAGGGGTGGTGGTCGACAGGTTTCTCGGCTTTCTACCACACCTCAACGCCCTGAGAAACAAGACTGATGCGGTGATTGACAGTTTGATTCCGCATGTGAGACACAAGTGCGGCATAAATAGAACTCTTGAAAAACTATACAGAATGGTCATAATGCCCATCGTGACCTACTGTTCCTCTGTGTGTTCAGCCAGGGTGGTGCAAGTACATCTCAAGCGCACCCTTGATGCGATTCAGCGGTGCTATTTACTGTTGATCACTCGGGCCCATCGAACTGCCACCACGGAAGCATTCCAGGTCATCAGTGGCACCCTCCTGCTGGATTTGGAGGTTGTTAAATCCATCTTCATGTATCATTTGAGGAAGGTCAATGATATCTGCATTCACCGAGTTAGAACAGGACCGCTTCTTCGTGAACCTAAGAGCCGCCATGCTGCAATTGTGAACCACCTTATGCAATCGTGGCAAAGGCACTGGGATGTATCCTAAAAAGGAAGGAAAACCTATTGGTGGGTTCCGGAGATCAAGAAGTATATCCAATGCCTGAAACCATCTTTCGATTTATCCTATAAGCTGACGTTGATATTAACTGATCATGTTCTGCAGAAGAAACTTGCAGTGTTAAACATAGTTAGCAATGCACGGTGTCATTGTAGAGAAACTGAGGACATTGACCAGTGCCCTGCATATGTATGACATCGAAGACACCTAATTCTTCAGCTAAACAAAGTTGATCTGAAGGACAAAGATGCAGTGTTCACATCTGAGTATGGTTTAGAGATTCTAAAAACCTTCACTGCGCTAGTGTTCGCCACCAGAAAATGCAGCTACTGATATAATCATTGATCGGCAGACACCAGATGCTGATGTTTCTGGGTCTTCGGCACCAAGGTGGGAGGGGGGAGAGGTGGGCACTGCCTCCATGCTGTTCCCGTGGGCACTTGTTTTATGCAAGTGATGAAAGGTGTTTACCTGAGAGGAACCTGTCTTCTCCTCGTAGGAGGGGTAATTATTCCAAGTCTTTCCCTTGTTGGGGTGGCTGGTAGTGGTGCTGGGTGATGCTGGTGAGGGAGAGCTTCAGCTCCTGTATCTCCACCTGAGTCTCATCATGCACCTATAGCATTCGTTATCACAAACTCTGTGTGGTCATTGCCTTTTTGTTGGGGAGTCGGGGGGAGGGGGAAGGAATGATGAATATGGCCTTCACACAAGACTTGCTCATTCTCAGCTTCTTTGAGTGTGGGGAAACTAGCATGTGCCACTCAGCACTTTGTCTTTTGGACTCTGGGGCATACTCGAAAACCAATGTTTTGTCACCCGTAGCCACACTATCCAAAAAATTTGGATCACTTTCATGCTGGACCAAGACGTCACATGAAGCTGTTGCAGGAGCAGCCTTCTGTTCATTGGAAAACACCTTGGGGACCATCTTTACAGATCTTCCACACACCCAAATCTTCAGTAACAATGCGATGCACAGTACTTTTAGGGATATTACACTCATCTGCGAACATTCTAACATTCAGGCATCGATCACTTTCCTCACATTTTGGTTGGAATGTAATGTGGATGGGAGTTCAGAGTGGTCTATGTACTTGGTGTCTTCTCTGACCTCCTGGAATATCTTGTGCCAGCGGTAAACCATATTTTGGGGCATGTTATTATTGCCATAAGTTTCCCTCAGCATAGAAATGGTCACAGCGCCACCCCTTTTTTGGTGTGACACAAAATTTTACTGAGTAACACTGGTCCTTGAAAAGTGCCATCTTGAAATTCCAATGCGCCACTAAAACAAGGGTTTGAACTAGCAGCAATGTGCATTGTGGAATAACTTGCAGGAAACTGATACAGGTATTTTTGGCTTTCCTAGACCCCCTACCAGCTTTACCATCACTTGGTGTGTCTTGGCTTGCTTTGGCAGTGCATGATCATTCATCTTACTTTTGGAACAGACTCTGTATGTATGTTCCCGCATCCCTCCAAAACTAATGGACAGATTTTAACTGCTCATAAGGGAGCGTGCACAAAGTACGTGGCTCGGTCCAAAGGGGTGGGGGGGGGGGGGAGGGGTTGCCTGGAAGGCTATGCTGGGCTACGTGGGGGGAGGGGGAGTTCCGAGTCAGGCCACGTAGCTTTCCTTTCATAATATTTTTCACAATTAAAATGAGGAACAAAACACACAACAGCATGTGGATATTTATTTCCCTCAGTAAATTATCTCCATATGTAATTTACAATAGTCTGACACGAGAAAACAGTACAAAATGTCTTCTGGAATCAAAATGGAAAAAAGATACGTGGAGAGGGTTAGAGGCAAAAAGCCATGTAGAGCTTCATGGTGGGAGGGGGGTTCACAGGAGGCCATAATGGAGCTACATGGATTATGCACGCTCCCTAATGATAGTATGTGTTGTCAGTCATTATATAGGATATTTTTTATATAATTGTTACAAATTTTCCTATGATACAGTGTCAAAAAGCCACGAAACTTCAAATACTGATAGCTTATCTAGAAAACGTTTTATTCAAATCAGTCACATAATTCCTTATGATAGAAAGCACAAATCTTGAATTTGAATTTTTTTAGTTTGTGTGCGCCTCATGCAAGACCTAGTGAGTGGATTTCAGGAAAACTGCACATAGTGATATATTATCTCACCAGTTGACACGTTTAGATACTCTTTACACTACCATATTTCATACTTATTGCAGATGCCAAATTTTTAAATTTTTGTATGTGTGTGCAAGTATGAAGCAAATACCTACCATTTCAAGGAAACTGTATCTGGTGAAATCTTATAGTTTGAGTTATATTTCAATGTGACATCAACACACTGAGAAATAAATAAATAAAAATTACTTAGTTCTAGTTGGCCTTTTTGTCGGGGAAGCTTGATGTGTTAAGATGTATAGCTTGAATTCTCGCTGCCAGGTGCTTTGTCTCTTGGGTAGCTGGACTAGGTAGTGAACAGGACCACATGTTGTAACCACCATATTAGGTTCTGAGCATTGGTGCGCTTGTGAAACATCCATGATGTGTCTTTAAAATTTTCTACTTAGGGTTTGTTTGTTCTGTTCTAGCTTCATAATCTGTAATTTTCATGTGAAGAATATTCTGATTGCCTATACGAACTGTAATATGTGAAGTTCAGTAAGTTTGAGGAATATAGAAACTTTATTATTTGACCAGTACAGTCTTTCTTTTTTATAACTTTACCTTCCTCTCCTAAGGTCTAAATAGGATTGTGGCGACCAATTTAATTTACAGTTGGATTATCCTTGGTATACTAAGGTCAAAAGTTTGAACATTTTAATTTTCTTTATCAGATGAAATGTAAGTGAAGGATTTCAGTTTAGTTAAGGGTTGTTATACTGATATCCTAATCCCAGTATCAGTTTCTCCCCTTACAATGCTTAGTAATGTTTGTAGGGAATCTGCTGTTTTGGATTACATCACTGCAAGGTACTAGTAGTAGCAAACTCATTTTAATTTTATTCCTTTTGTCTTGTAATTAGTATTCAATCTTTGGTGCAGTTTGAAAGTTATATCTGCAAGTGGTATCACGCTAATCACTTCTTTCATCTGAACTGGTTTGGTAAAACACTAGATTTGATAAAATAAAAAGATGAATGCTGATTGTAGCAGGACCAAAGGAAATTCTTTTGCACATGTCAGCTGAAGAGAAGAATGTCAGTGGTGGACATGGGTAAAATTCAAGTGGGTCAACATTTAACAAAGTCAAGGTTTTTGAAGGACACTGACAGGACTGTGAACGGAGATTTTCCCATAGTATAAATGCAATATCTCTTCACGGGTTTGCAGCCGGATATTTTGATGAAACGACGACAACGTTTTGACAACATCCTCTGTTGTCTTCATTAGGTAATTGTATCTCAACCCTACTTCACTGCCACCTGTGGCAACATCTTCAGCTCCTACCTGTTTCATGACAATGATTTGGAGGCCTAGCAACTGCCTCTGGACTGCGCCACGACTACCGATAAGTCCAGATTGTGCTGCGCACAGATGGAGGGTTCTGCAACCATTAGTATATGACATCAGCTCAACATTAGTGATCTCTATCAGTTTCACAGGGATCTTGCAGATTTTCGATAGCAAGATGCGATTTTCTTATGAAGACAACAGGAGATGTTGTCGAAATGTTGTCATCATTTCATGAAAATATCCTGCTGCAAACCTATTAAGCAACATTAGCAAACAAAGCTATAGACTTGCATGAGGATTTTCATCGAAGCTAAAACACCCGAAATGGCTCTACCAAGCAGCATGCTATCAGATGAGTACTGTGGAGATTCTGCTGGGGGGAAAAATGAAAGAGCATGTCACTGAATCTGTCCACTCCATCTCTGATGCCACGGTTTAGTTGGGAGTGTGAAGCTCTGTCTCCATGAAACCTGCAGGAAAACAACAGTGAGCTAAAACTCCATAGTAGAAAAAAATATTTATTTACGTTCTGGTCAAATAATTTTCAAAAGCTAGTAGCTGCAATAGACTTCTCAATAGCTGAAAACAATTCTTAATTGAGTAAGAGGCTCATAATTCATGTTAGATAGGAGGTGATTTAGTTCTTGTAACATGCCACATTCACTTAATAGCAGGGTTTTGAAACTTTCAGGTTTGAACCTTTTTGTCAGTAGTAAAACAGCAAGGGTGAGAGTCAGAGTAAAATTCAACTGCTGATGAAGAGTTTAATTTCAAAATAGTTCTGTGTTCATAGTTTTTAAATATGTTTAATTAAAGTCTTCCACCATTGGAATAAATATTAGTTTTCATGCTTCCTGGTCATTCAGTACCAGGACATAGTGATACTCGTGATGAATGGAAACTTCTATCATCAAGCGCTTTTGTGGATTAGTACCTTAACCAAGCATGTCAAAAAGGGTTAAATGAAAATATTTCAACTGAGATTCCTCAAAAATTTACAGTGTATAGAGTGACTCCTCAGGAATGTTCCTTATTATGAGGACCAAGTATTTACCTGCTGACTCTCCTAGACCTCTAGAGGGATCTTTCCCTTGTAACAGACCCCGCTGCAAAACTTGCAGCATGCACCATGCCACCACTACTTACACTAATACTGTCACACATGAATTTTTCCCTATAATTAGACATGCTACATGTGTTACCACTCACTTTATTTACCAACTCATCTGCCTCCACTGTATTGCCTCTTACATTGGTCTCACCACTCAACAACTATCCTACAGGAATGAATGGCCACAGGCAAACAGTTTATACTTCCCACTCAGACTATCCAGTGGAAATCCAGCGAACTCACATAATTCGAACAATCTGAACACCTGTTTCACAGTTAGAGCTATTAGAATTTTTCCAAATACCACCACTCCTTCAGAATTCCCCAGATGGGAACTAGCCTACCAACATATCCTTGACACCAGACACACCCCTGGCCTAAACCTACATTAAACCTGTCACTTGCTATCACTCATTTCATTTTACAGTCAGTTACTTATATATGTACATTTCATCTATTCATTTTATAAATTTTCATATACATATATATATATATATATATATATTTGTCTATAAGCTATCTAAATAAAATTATAAGGTTTTGAATTATGCTACACAAAGATTATTTTGTTTCACTTTTATTGCTGGTCAAGTTTATCCCCCCCCTTTCCCAGCAATTCTACCACCACCGCATGATTTCCGCCTATGCTTCATTCATATGGCGGGTTGGGATGTGACCACATCTTTCCCCCTGCCATATATTCGCCTCTCACACGATTATGACTCATGTCAAAATATTGTGCAATTTGTTTATGTTTTTATGTGTTCGTCTCGCCCTCCTGCCTTCATCTGTGGTAAGTGATGGGTATCTATTTATTTTTCCTTATCCTATATTATTTTCAGTGCGTTGTGGCAGTTTCTTTGTTTCCATTATCCAATAATATATATATGTACACCATTTCACAGAATGACCGTTATCCAGTTACTTGGTGGAGGTAAACTCAAACAGAGCACAGGGAGAGGGGGGACAGTGAATTTGAGCTAGTACCTGAGCAATGCAAAATGTTGCAAAAATATATAGGATAGGGAAATGAGCCACCACTTACCTTTATATGATGGATCTGGTACGGGAACACACAGAAAAGACAAAAACACAACAGATAAAGTAATTTTTGGGACAATCCCTTTATTAACGGGAGAACATTATGGCAGGTGGGTGATGTTGCAGTCTGTCTCTCAGAATGGCCATTGGCCAAGAAGATGGTGGGGGAAACATTCAAACAGGGGAAACGTAGGGGTAGTGTTTCAGACCTAATACCTGAGCATAGATAAATATACAAACTGACCTCTGGTCTGTGGAAAGAGCAAATTGTAATTAATCTAATATGAAAAATTAAATATGTATATATATACAAATTTAAAAATGTAAGAAATAATTATACAACAATAATTTTAATTTAATTCTTTAAACCAAAGGCTCTATGAAGTAAACAACACTTTAGGTAAGTAGTGGTTGAATATAGGTAGTGGGATGGAGGGAAAGAGAGGATTGAAAAAGGATAAAAATAAGTAACAATAATAATAATAATCGGATATTATCTGAAGTTGAGACCAGGTGGTTGCCTTGTGACCAGTTTGTACTAGTAGGCAAGTTCCCACCTTCTGAGTTCAGAGGAGCTGCTGTTGTTAGGGAGGACTCTGATAGCCCAGACCATAAAACAAGAGTTGAAATTATTTGAGTCATGGGTGATGGCATGGTTAGCAACTGGGTGCTTTGGATTCCGTGTGAACACCATCTGTTGGTGGCCATTTATTCATATTGAAATTGGATTTGTTGTCAAACCTGTATATGAAGCCAGGTAGTGGTTGCATGTTAACTGGCAAATGACATGTGAGGTTTTACAGGTGGCGTGTCCTATGATAGGGAAGCTTTCCCCTGTGACAAGGTTAGTGAAAGTGGTGGAGGCATGGTGCATGTTGCACATCTTGCATCGGGGTCTATTACATGGGAAAGAGCCTTGGGGCTGACTGTTGGGATGAGGACTATGTTTGTGGACTAGAAGTTTACTTAGGTTAGGAGGTCTGCTGAAACAATTTCTAGGAGGGGGAGGGAGGATTTTAGGAAGAATGGATCTCATTTCAAGGCAGGTTTGTTGGAAATCATAGCACTGCTGGAGTATTCTGTTGGTAGATTTGAGGCCTGGGTAGTTTTGTGTGACCAAGACTGGGTTGTGATTGGTTTGCGGGTTTTGGATGACTGATGGGCTGAGTAGGTTGTAATGTTGCCCATTAAAGCTGTTTGTTCACCAAAGCCAGAGAGTAGTTACGAGAAATCAATGCTTGTGAAATACTGTTTGAATAATCCATGAAGGACTGTCAGTTGGAGCATATGTGACTACCTTGAATGCCAAGGCTGTAGGGGTAGGAACATTTGGTGTGGTATGGGTGGCAACTGTCGAAATGGAGATACTGTTGAAGGTTGGTGGGTTTGATGTAGACTGAAGAGTTTAGGAAGCCATAGAAGAGGGATAAATCCACATCCAGGAATGTGGCCTGGGTGTGGGAGTATGACCAAGTGAATTTCAGCATGCTAAAGGTATTGAGATGGTTCAGGAAATTTAGTAGTTCATTTTCTCCATGCATCAAAATCATAAAGATGTCATCAATGAATCGAAGCCAAATGCGGGGTTTGAGGAGGACTTCCTCCAGAAATGTCTGTTCCAGATGGCCCATGAACAGATTAGCATAAGAGGGGGGCCACGCAGGTACCCATGGCAGTGCCACAGGTTTGGTGATGTATGTTGCCTTCGAAGGAAAAGTAGTTGTTATTGAGAATCAGGTGCACCAATTTGATGAGGAAGAATATCATAGGGAGGCTGTTGGGAGGGCGCTGGTCCAGAAAATGTTCTATGGCCCTGAGACCATGCCAGTGTGGAATGTTTGTGTGCAAAGATGTGACGTCAATGGTAACCAGTATGGAGTTGGAAGGAAGAGGTGTGGGTATGGTAGAAAGCCAGAAGAGGAAGTGTTGGGTGTCATTTCTATCAGAAGGAAACTGGATAACTATGGATTGTAGGTATTGGTCAACCAAGGCAGAGATGTGCTCAGTTGGCGATCCATAAGCTGCAACAATAGAGTGTCCTGGATTGCCAGGTTTATGGATTTTAAGAAGGAGATAAAGGGTAGGTGTATATGGAGTTTGGAGAGTAAGAAGTGAAATGGATTGAGGGGTGAGACCTTGGAGGGGCCCACTAAACTGTATATATTCCTGTAATTTCTTGTTGACAGTAGGAGTTGGATCTTCTGATAGGCGGCAGTAAGTTCTGGTATCTGATAACTGACGAAGAGCTTCAGCTACATAGTCACTCCAGTTCATGACTACAGTCATCGAGCCCTTCTCAGCTCTTAGGATAAAGATCTCTGGATTCCTAAAGAGACTATATTTATGTTTTATCAATATACATCTGTATACATCAATATACAAGTGTCAAACCATTTGAATGCTGTTTGTATACAATTGGTGTGCTGGGCAAGCAGTGCTGATTTATATGCATTTTACTGCAACCATAAATAAAATCCAAAAGACTTTTAAACTAATCAAAGGAACAAAGTAAAATTGAAAGTTTCCCTTAAGCCTGCTGATCTCATTACATAATAGAAATTTGAGGCATGTAGTGACATTTAAAGCAAATATGCACAGAAATGTTCCAAATATTGTGTTGCTATTGGATAAATACAGAAAATATGACCAATATTGGAGTTTTCATATGATCTGAGAATTAAACCATACATATGTGTGCCAAATCACTTGTTGTAGGACCACAGGAAGTAAAGTAGAATTATTATCATGATGTTTTGTTGCAGTCAGTAAAATTGCTCTAACTTTCAAATTAAGGTGAGGAACAAAAAGTTGTAAGAACAGACACTTTCCCAGCCAATGCTTGAAATGAAGCCTTCAGGGGTGTACCACCTGATAGTGTTTTTAAAAACACTATTCGGCGGTACATTCATGAAGACTTCATTTCAAAAGAAAGTAGATTTAACACATTCGTTAAACATAGTAAGCTGTATCAGTAATAAAATCTGAGACATATAAAGATATTAGGGTAGAAACAAATTTAATGCACAGTAAGATCAGGAGTAAATATACAGAAACTCGCCAACTTTTAAACTTTTCTTATGATTCGGTGGTAAAAATGTATCTGTACAAATATTCAGCTTTCTATCACTATGGGAAGTACTTTAGAGTTTTGATGGTAATCTATCAATCACTGAGGAAGTTGAAACAGCCCTCAAACCAAAAATTAAATAGAATTGTATTTTATGAAGCGCTTATAATAAGCTAGAGTTTGTTTGAATAAGATCTGGTAGGTTTGTTTTGCAATTTTCTGTAAATCAATGTTTATAGACTTTGTTTTATGAAAAGAAATTATTTAAAAGCCATTTAATATGTTTAAGAACCGAATTGTGCAATAGAATTACTTAAATGTTGGTAATTCCAAGTATTAATGCAATTTATGATGTCTAAAGTACAATTTGCTACAGTTTAAAATAATTTCTGTAAATAATTTTGTGTTTAAGTATCTTTAATTTCCATTTCTGACCATTTTGTAATGATGATAAATGATTATGTATTAATTCTGATTTTTAAAAATATGTTTCAATTGTTTAAGTAATTGTAATGTTCGAGAAATATCTGGCGGAAGCTTTTGAAGAGTTCTAGAAATTTTGATAGAGCCATATAAAGAAATCAGCAGAAGGACAGTATTAATTTATACAGAGTTACTTTGCGACTGCCAAGGACTGCATTAGTAGTATTGTATGCAATCTCTGGATTGTATGACTGCATGTAAGCTGTATCGTTGACATCGTGTTTGAGAATAAAACACGTCTAAACTGAAATACATTGTGGACTACTTAATTATCAGATTAATTAAACCATGAACAATCTTATAAAGTGACCATCAAAATTGCAGAAATCTTCATATAAATAATATCCAAACAAAATTTAATGTGTTTATTAAGTTTGTTGGTATCAAAGCATAACAGGAATTTGAGACTTGTAATGTCATCCAGACTGAAAAAATTAAGGTATAAATATGCCCTTTGGGGCCATTATAGCACTTGATATCTCAAATCCTGAAGTTAGTTTTGGTAATGATTTTCAAAGACTATCAATTGAAATTTAAACTAGTTTTAATGTGATAGGCTGATGATAAAACTGCTGCAAATATTCCTGTTTCCCCACAGTTAATAGTTTATGAAATTCACTTCCAAAATTTGCTTGGAAAGCATCAGAACATGGGTCAACATCCAGCCAGCTAAACAATCACTTAAACCTATTTTAGTCCAATAGCTCTGTCAGCTAATTATTATAATGTCACAGTTTGCACCAGGTGGTGTTCTGAGTACTGCATACACATTTTCAAGTGCCTCTACATTGTTAGAGGAAAATTTGGTTAGTATTCGACACAAAAGTTTTTTATTACTGAAATACAGGTTTATGAGCCTGAAATGTCCATATGGTTATCATTCCAATTTTGACCCTAATGATTTGCAGTACCATTTCAATTTGGTTCTAAGTATCTCTGTCAATGCTGACATCTGCATAAATCCATAAATGTGGCATCTGATCCTTCAGACGCTGCAGAATTCTTTTATCCAGTTCACAGGCTGAAACCTTCAGTATCCTGTTGGGAAAACACAGAAGTTTGTAGTTGCCACTATTTCTTAAACCTTCACAAAGTTTTGAAACTGAAACTCAAGCATCAGAAATAGGAATATTAAAGACATTGTGGATACATCTTGTCACTTAACATAAGTGAAATATACATACTACAGAAATTAATGGTAAGACATTCTATATACAAACTCAGTAGAATAAAGATATATGTAAAAATATTTATTTATTTAGAAAAGATGATATTATGAAGGAAATAAGAGGCAGATTTACTTAATGTTACTTTGGATGTATTACAGACAGATAGATAAACCATTCCACCAAATCTTGATATATTATTTAAATTTTGACTCTGGAGACTGGTTACTTACCTAAGTAATAGAAAATTGTACTAGTATTACCAGACCTTAAAGCTGGGGTGACAAATAATATTGAGAATTAGACCAATTAGTTTTACATCAAGGGAATGAAATCCAGCCACACCAGAAGTATCTATAGGGAATGAAACCGATTTGTAAAATGGAAATATGGGTTTAGGGGGGAATATTGATATGGCAAGACATTAAAGATAAAATATATCAAGTAAATACAATAGCACTGAAAGTCTCTAAGGCATTTGACAGAGTGAGACGTAAAATTGTGGTAAATAATTCAAAAACTATTGTAGATGATATAGATGTGACTTGCTAGATAGATAAATTCTCTAAAAACTCTAAAAAGAGTTAGGTAGGAAATGCAATTTCAACAGAGATGGAAGCGAAAAAGGGAGAACAGCTGAGTAGTGTATTGGACAGACTGCTGTTCATTATTCTAATGAATAATTTTTTGGTAGTTAGGTTGTTAGAAAATGAAATAAGGTCATATAATAGGCTTAGAATAGTAGAGCACTGTAAACAACTACTGGAAGATCTGGACAGATTATCTAGCTGTATAGGAGAACATGAAAATTTAACACTTTAAGTATGAATATCTCTGCATAGTATTTGATAATAAAGTCACCTGGGCAAGACACATTAGAGCAGGTAGTATGGAGATATAACATATCTATAAGCTTGTTTAGACCATGTAGGAATAGGTTAACTCCATAGAACAAGTACAGTAAACCATTTCTACCAGTCATTCCTAGTAACAAAACACTTCTGAGTCTGACTTCAAGGGTGCCTATGTGGAAGATAGAAATTTGAGTTAAAGTAGTTTTTCAAGTAAAATAGTTTTTCTTGCATTCATTTTCACTACTAACATTTATTGTGGGGATAATTTTAAAGTGTTTTCATCATACCCAGAAAAATTTGGTTTAAGAGATATTTTAATTTGTTGATGTCTTTAATCCATGCCATCCAGAGGAGGCTGAATCTAAAATTTTAAATAACTAGTAAATGCAAAAAGTCATAGTGAAGCTTTTATCACCTGGTGTAGTCAGACCCTTCAAGAGTATTTTAAACATAAAATTAATTAATTAGGGAAAGGATAAATAAGGTTTTTAGATTAGAGAAAAAATCAAAATCTAAAATAAACTAGGTGGAAGCATGAAATTAATTTCAGAAGACAGACAAAATCAGGAGGGTTAAAATGATATATCAGTTTCTGTAAAAAGTTAAAGATTGGTGCAAGATTAATGACATTTTTAAAAATGTATTGTCGTGATTACTGGAAAAGGCACCAGGTTAGATGATGTAAGAGAATTTGGGATTAACAAAGATAGGATAAGATATTAGGAAATCTATATCTTAATTATGATTCAAGGTATTAACCACCTTAATTTTTAAAGTGCTTTGCTGACGTCACAAAATCAACGGATTCAGTAAGTAGAGAGCCATAGTGGTTTTGTAGTCAGTATTCCAGTAGCTTACTTTTCGGTCGACTTGTGTGTCACTGGTGGAGCTAATGGCTCCTCGTGGTTGTTGTCCGTAGTGCATCTTAATAATGCCGGAGACATACTTTCATCTTGAGAAGAGAGCCAGATGAGACTTTGTTTTCTTTCGTGAATGTACTTTACCTGGAAATCTTCTAAGGAAATGTGTGTCTGATCACCTCATTCATAAATCTGGTACCAAACTACTGTAGGAGAACTTATGCAGATTATAAATTTTGGAAAAATTTAAAATTGTGTGTAGTGTACTTATTTAACTTTATCCTTTCATGTTTTGGGATATCACAAGCATGTGGTGACCGTTTAATTAAATAGAATAGGTATCGGAGGCAACCAGTCATTAACATGATTAAACTTAAAGCCGCCAGCAACAAGCAATTGTTTTACAGAGAGCTTTCAAAATCCTTCTTTTATTGGAGTTGATTCACCAGGCAAGTGAGGTAGTAAGTATACAAAACCTTAATGAGACCATTGACTGGGTATGGTGGGATAGAATCATCATTTTGGTAATAAAATACAAGAGGTGGCAGATCTGGAAAGGAGGAAAGCTAGATTTGTTTGTGTAAATTGTGGCTTATCTAAGTCAGTAGCTGACATGATAAATTTGCTTGGTTGGGATCATTTGGTGACAGAAAGCAGGCAAAGAGTGTATGGGGAAGGTATAAGGTTTATGGTATGTTGGTAATGAGGCCTGGATGAGTATTGGCTGAAGTATTAGCACAAATATGTGTAAGGGAGGATGTAACGTAGTTGGCCTTATTGGCAACTGAGAAAACGAGTAGGAAGGATGCTTGGTATCGGTTGTAGTAGGTTACCCAAAGGGATATTTCCCCCCAAATATAACACTATCAGGTGTAGAAGAGAATGTAAGAATCACATTGGTAGTAGCCTCAATGTCGTATGAATTTTCTGAAGGAAGTTAAGCGCAATCTTAAAACCTGAACAGAGACGCTTTGTGGCAGTGATGACACAACAGCCAGTAGGTTCATAGGGATATGAAAGAATGGTAATAAATGAATTAATATACCAGCATGAAAGTATCAAATCTTTGTTTAGAAGTACAAAATATGGTTTCAAACGGAATTTAGAGTAAATATGACGAATTTTAAGGTACTTTTTCAATAAAGGAAAAAATAGTAAGTCGAGAATAAAATAAGTAGTCAAAAGAAAATTACGCCAGATTAAAGGCCTTCTTGTAAATAGATGATGACAATAGTTTGAGATCGTTGAGTTGAGTGGAAATATTTTAAAATTAATTTCAAAGCGAAAGCGGTTAAAGCATCGTAGTAGCTAACCAAGTTTTCGAAAATGGATAGAAATGAAAGATGACAAAAGTGAAAGAAAAAACATCTGTGAGGCACCCTATTTTTATGAAAAAGTGCAATTTTTTAAGTAAGTTTGGCGGAACGTTTTATCAAAACAATGCACTCTCAATATTAGATATTTAATTTCAAAGTAATTAATCTGTATTCCATTATGGCCGCATAGAAGGGATGAAAACTTTGAGAGATGATATCTTTTTAATGAAAGGTTTAATCGTCAAAATATGTAGAATTTCTGATGATTAGAACAAACACGCTCGAACAAATAGTTGGGACACTAGATCTAGAAAAGATCTTGAAAAGTGGTTAATAACAACAATAGGAGAGCGGATATGAAAAATTTATAAGGATAGAAAATGCTTAGAATGATGAACTCTATGTTATAACAAAGTTTCATGAAAAACCTGGGAGAGAAGCCTTTGTGAGCCAGGCTTGAAAGAGAGAGAGAGGCATAGAGAGAGAGCGTAGAGTGACGCCAGATGGAGTGGAAAATTCCATCAGGGATAGCGTGGCTTGGGGGGGTCTATATAAGAAACCAGAGGCGTGACCTCGGTCGCATTAGTCGTAAACAGGTTAGAGGGTGAGTGTGTGAAGTGTGGGCGGGCATTATGGTCAAGGACAAGCGGTGTCTGTATCACGTGGTGTCTGTATCATGTGGTGTCGAGTAGCGTAGACCAGTCATGAAGAACCGGACTTAGAATATTCGTAGACAGCAACTCTAATATTGAAATGGATCATTGACTTAACAAACTCCTTTTCCCTAATTTAAATTTGTCAATTAGCATGATTTCATCTGAGGTTTCGAGTGGAGTGAACTTTTATTGTGTCTGAATGGAGTGTAGATACTTATCGTGGCATTAATCTGAAATTTTTGGAACAAAGTCTTTCTGGTAACAATTCCTGTTGTCAGAGTAAAGATGTCTTTGAACTTTGAACAATAAAATACTGGACTTTAAAATCTGTGTTGAGAACAATCTTTTGATATTACTCTTCATTGGAAAATCCCATTATTAAAAACATATGGGTTGGCGGCCGGTCTAATTGAATTAAACATTGCAGAGAAAAAAGTATAGGACAGAATGGAGTTAAGGATCATTGGGTCTCCTCCCCCCCCCCCCACATGAATTTTTTTCCTACATGGAGATAACCAATTTCACAACCTGGCACCTGATTTCAGGCATAAATGACAAGGAAAATGTTCTTTTGTAGGAAAGGGAGTCAGATACTGGCATAAATTAATTAACTAAAATTTGTAAAGGAAGAAAGTAGGTGGGTGGCAAAATTGTACTCAAGGAATTTAAAACTTAAAAGAAAGAAGCATTGAATGTAAAAATGCAGGCTGATGCAAAGAGAAATTTCCAACGGGCTAATAAATATAAATTTAAAAATATTATTTGTTAATGTAAATATAGAAGTGATCTTGCTAAATCTATTTTTTTTTAAATAATTTAAGGATTTAAACTGATTTAGTCAACTAATGTTAGCAAGTGATAAAATAAATCACAGTCTACTATACAGCAATTCACATATGCTACAAGTTATCATGCAGTCACCATGATGACAAGATCTCAAGATTCCAGCAAATCAAAATGTCAGAATCTCAATCCTGTGGTTCCATTCTCAATGACAATGAGGACAGGGAATAGAACCCCGAAATCTCTTCGGATTGTGACATTTTGATGCTAGTGGAAATATATTATCATCAAGCATATCCACACAATTAGAAATGAGAAGACTAAAAAAATTGATATTCAAACTGAAGATACCATGAAAGAACTAAGAAAGCTGAAAAGCATAAAGGTGCAGGTGTAGATAATAATACTATGGATATATTAAAGATAGTAGGATATGTCCTTGTACCTTAAAACCTTAAAATGAGTCTGGATTTATTTATTTATTTATCTGTATATTCAGATGGTTCGTTCTCTAGGATCTACAATGAACTGTTATTCTTTAAAACTGTAATAAAAGTTATACTAAACATAATTTTGTAAAATAAACACAAATCCTATATACTATGAAAATGGGAGTCTGGATAGTTGATGCTTACCAGAGGTCTGGAAAAGTGTGATAGTAGTATTGATACATAAAGGAGTGGTGGAAAATAAAATGGAAAATTATAGGCCAATCACTTTGACATCAGTGGTACATAAATTAATGAAGAAATTAATATCTAAGCATAACAAAAATGTATCTGAGGAATGTAAGTGGTTTTCAAGTCATTAACAAGTTTTAGGCAAGGATATTCATATGAATCACAGTTAGCACAGTTAGTATGCTATATGCAAGATATTTCAAATGAAATTGACAAGAGTGACCAAATGGGAAATGTAGCTTCATATCTTTCAAAGTCTTTCTACAGAATTAACCATACAACGGCAGTAGATAAGGTAACAACTATTAAGAGTTGATTAAAAAGTGATTGGCCAGGCAGAAGAATGACTAAAATGTAGAAAGAAAAAAGTTATGGTAGGAAAAACAGTATAAAAATAAGTGGAAATTAAAATAGGATGGCCATAGGCTTCTGTATTTGGACCATTACAATTAGTGATGTGTTGATGGTATCAGAAGTAAGTCCATTTGCAGATGACATAATGATAGATAAAAAGATCAAAATGGTAGAAGACTGTGAACATCTGCAAGGTGACCTGTTCAGAATATTTCACTGGGTGGGTCAAAATTGGATCAATATAAATTCAAAGAAGAGAAAGCTTATTAGGTTCGCAGCTAAGAAACTAAAAGTTGATTATGATTCTAAGGTGGGGAACGAATGGTGTATGAGAAACAAGACTTTCCTGGCATATTTTTGTTATGAAATCTTCGCGGGTTCTGCAACAAATAATATTATCGAAAGACAAGCTTTCGGCAGCTTGCTCTGTCCCCATCATCAAGTCCATTGCATGTATGTGACAAACGTACAATAGACCTGATGAGAGCAGCAGAGTAAGCCGCTGAAAGCTTGTCTTCGATGATATTATCCGGCGGAGAACCCGCAAAGATTTCATATCAAGAATGGTGTTTTGAAGACATTTGATAACAAACTCAACTGGGCAGGACACATTGGACAGGGAGTAGGAAAAGGTTTCAAAATTCTGCACTTGTTGGAGAGAGTGATGAGGAGATGTATGAGAGGAGTAGAGGAATTGGGTTAGAAAACTTTGGTCAGACTATTGCTTGAATTTGGTGGTGTAGTATGGGACCCACATTTTAGGTATCAAATACAGGAGTTGGAGGAAGTGCAATGAAGGGCAGCTATATTTGTTTCTGTAAATGATCACAGAATGCAATCAGTAACTGATATGATAAGTGCTGGAATGGGACTCATTGGAAGACAGGAGGATGGTCAAGAAAGTCATGGGAGAGTAAAATGCATATATTGGTGATGATGTGTGGTAAGATATTGGTGTAAGACTGAAAGAAAATGTATGGAAGGGAAGAGAAGACCATGACCACAATCTTGTTCTCGATTTCAGGCACAAGGGTGTGGGAAGATTTTCTTTCAATGGTAAGAAGTTCAGGAATTGGAATATGATATGAAGATAAATGACGAATAATTTACAAAAATTCAGAAAGAATTTAAAATTGGAATTTGCTGAGGGAAAAAGTAAGTGGGTACAGGAAATGTGAAAAATGAGTGTGTAGGGAAATTGACAAAAAGTTCCTGCAATTGATTAATAAAAATTCATTGAAAGTATGTATAATACTTTCACCTAATTTTCCTTCAAAATACTCTCCTCTTGCTTTTACACACTTATTCTACCATTCATACAGTTGTTGGAAATACTCCCAAAAACCATTTTTCTATAGTTCTTTCAGTTGTTTTGTCACATTTTCAATCACTTCTGATAAATCAGCAAAACGTTGTCTCTTCAATGTCATTTACAGCTGTGGAAATGGGTAAAAATCTGGTGGGGCAAAAATGGAGGGTGTTCCAGACTGGTAACATTGTTTTGGCAATGTGTTGTTACACCACTATGGATTGAAGTGATGGGGCATTGTCATGCAACAAGAACCAATCATTCCCTACCCATTGTTCAGGTTATTTTCCTCGAATTGCATCTTGTAACCATTTTAAGATCCTTCCATACAATTCTTTGTTGACTGTTTTTCATTCAGGAATAAATTCATAATGAATTGAGTCCCATTCATTAAAAAACACCTCCAACTTACTTTACCCTGGCTTCTGTGCAAGAGAAATTTTTGTTTTCTTGGTGATATTTTTTACTTCCATTCAGCAAACTGCCGTTTCATCTGAGGGTCATAAGGAAAGCACCACATCTCATCACCTATTACAATTTTGCATAGGAAGCTGTCATCTGCATCAGCTATTTCAATCAAGTCCCTGCACATGTTGGTCACTCTCATTTCTTTTTGCTCAGGAGATAACATTTTTGGAACCATGTTCAAGCAAACATGATGCATGTTCAAACCATTATGAAGAATGCTGTGAACACTCCCATGTGAAATATCAACTTCCGAGGCAATAAAATTGATGGTGGCTCACCTGTCCGCATGCACAAGTTGTTGATTGCACTCAACATACTCATCTGTCATGTAAGTTGAAGGCTGCACATTTCAAACATCATCTTCCAATGTGTGTGGGTTTTTTTTTTTTTTTTTTTTTTTTTTTTGCTTTAGGGCGCGTCAACAGCGCGGTCATTAGCGCCCCTTCAATTGTGGTGTGACCATTGTGAAAACACTTGTGCCATTCATAAACTGCCATTTTCTTCATCACATAGTTTCCATATGCTTACTTCAGCATCTCAAGTGCCTCTGAGGATGATTTCTCCAGCAACACACAGAATTTGATATTGCCACGTTCCTCTGAAGATGAAATTTCACAATCCAATTATAGAAAGAAACTATGTCTAAGATGTACTGCATGCACGAAACCAACTACAACTGCCTGCTGCATGGCACTTATTGGCAACCTCCCAAACAAAAATATCACTTCCAGTAAACAACTGCTTGACTGTACATGACAATTCCCAGAACTTTTTGAGCCTGTGTTGTATTTAAACATTGTGGTATAAGTTATTTGATGATTTTAAACTTTTATATAGTTCAAAAATTGGTATTTTGGATTCCAATTGAAGTAGGCAGTGTTATTATCTAAGATTGTATACTTTTGTTCTGTATGATTTATAACTCTTTTTTTTTATTCCATTAGTACTGATTACAGTTGTTCATTTAGAAGGAAATACATTAATACCAATCCCTAAAATTCGATTACAGGTATAACTTTGGCACCATAAGTAATATTTATTGACTTGTTCTATTGTAAATATAACACTGTAGTATTGACTTATTTCTTTAATTAGTAGGGAAAAGGTCCAAAAATGGGCTCCCACTTTCATTTTGGTTCCAAATGATTTACATGCTCACTTAAAATCGTTAATTTTGGTTTCACTCCCTTCCAAAAACAATCCTGATGTTGATACGAGGGTTCAAAATGTCAATAACCAGTTTTAGTTTTCCAAAGTCATAGAATTAAAAATAAATAAATAAAGATTTTCAAGAGGTGGCCTCAAAATGAGCCACATGTATAAAAAGTTTTATTCAAAAACTTTATTTAACTAGAAATATTGGGTAAAAGTATTTTATTCATTTTTGCTTGCAGAAGTCATGGATGTACTCCTTATTTTCCATTCTACTCATTCAGACTGTACTTGTAGCATTGAATCCACACTTACCCACTAACCTCTATGGTCTCCTTATGAGTCCAACTCTTCTCACTAAACTTTTCTAATTCACTTTTTGGGTTGAATTGGCAGTTTTAGATTCTTTTTCCTTTCTGGGGCATCTGACTGCACATTCACAATCATTTGACTCTTGTTCTAGGCTGTATGCTCCCCAATTTTCATCAATCATTCATTGTAAGGAGATCCAATTATGATACAAGTTTTGGCACACCATCATTGTTCTTTTCAATGGGGGTGAGGGGGGGATCAGAGGTACATCACATGGACTAATTCTTTTAGATGTTGAGAATTTGGTCCATGATCCCATGTGCTGAAATCTTGGTGATTACTTGTGAAGGGCTAGTAGCCTGTTGTAGGACTACCAATGACAGCCCACTTTTAAACCAGGCAGTATTTCAGGTTAATGGTATAGGCAGCCATTAAAAAACAGTCAAATCAAACAGGACACATACCCTGCATCAAGTTCAGGTCATGTACTTTGAGATGAGGTGGAAGAAATTTACTTTACTGACTAAGTAAGAATGAGAGAAATTAAAGTTCATTAAAAAGTTTTTTAAAAGCAAGTTTTTTAAAAGCAAGTTTTCTGATAAAACAATTTGCAGCCACACAGGTGTGTCAAGGACGAAGTTCATTTGCCCATTGCTCTTCCACCTTTACTTATGTGCTGTACTCTCACCTTCACAAAAACGCCTTCTTGCATTTTCAGCAAGTAGCTCATTTAGTTCTTAATTCCAGTAAGGTAACTAATGAATGAAGTTTTAATCTGCTATTAAATCATAATTATTAAATAAATATATTAAGTTTGCAGTATTAATTTTATTTCATTACTCCATCAGTTAAATTTAAGATTTATATATAGTATTGTTTTTAACACTTAAGGTTTGTTTAGGAATATTTGGGGAGAAAAAATCATGCCTTTAAAGTGTGGCATGTGTCACAGGCTTGTGGCAAATGTTGTGGATTGCAGTGAGTGTAAGTGGTTGTTCCAATGGGTATCAAGTGCAGAGGAAAAACATGAACTAAATGAGGCTCTCCCATAGTTTTGTCTGCTTTGTATTAGGGATAGGAAACATTCAGAGCAGCAAAAAATTATCAGGGAGATGGGTGATATGATAAGGGAATTGTGCATAATAATCATGGACCTTCAGACTCAATTTCTAGAGATGGGAAGGAGTGTAGGCTGTACTGGGGAGTTTTAATAGGTTGGTTCGGAATACATAATAGGATGAAAAAGCTGGACAATAGTTGATTTATCACTTTAGAAGTTGAATGTCATATGCTACCATAAACATAACATCTTTAGAACTTGTTGAAACTAGTCAGACATCATCTATATGATCTAATACATGATTTCACTGATTACAAGTTCATAACTCATCTAGTATATTAGTACTTCTTTCCAAATTAGGTCCGTAATTTTCATAATATCACTGCTGTTAAGAGTGCGCAATTCACTATCAAAAATTCCTGTGATTTATTTTTCTTTTCTAATTACCTATGACTAATACAAATACAATTACATTTTTATAATTTAGCTATACTTTATCATCATAATTAATATACAATCTCATCTGAATATTGGTATATTGTTGTCAAGAATGATAACTGCTAGATCATTGTCTACTTATGTGCACAGCTTAAACTACTGCCTCTGCTAATATTGGTACTGGTTGTTTATAATAAAAATTCTTTCTAGCATGTGTATATATATTTCTATATCCTAAGATCTCCATTCAACTAAAATGCTGATAAAGACTACATTGTTATATAATGTAACAACCAAATATTTCAGCAAGGACTGCATTCACGTGCCACTGACATAGCGGAGGTTACAAGTGCTCCCAATGAATGAGCAAGAGGCACTAGGCCTTGGAATGATAGATTGATTGGTAAAATCTTCTGTCACTGACTACCACCCTCGGAATATTCTGCCCAACTTGGAACAGTTGACATTTAGGCTAGGTACCAGGAGCAGTGGCTATTATCATTTCTGTGTAGCTGTTTAATCATTAAAGCAAGAAGTCTCAACTACTGTGTTAAGGCACGTTCCCACGATCCCTTGTAATGAAGGCGAGACGGGACGGGACCTCATTGTCCACGAGGTGTAGCCAGCTGCGGATTGTAGCACCATCGGCACCAACGATGCTTGCTGCCTGGGGTCAGAGACTATCCTCTCTTCCTTCCGGCGGCTTGCTCAAAGGGTGAGCTCTGTGGTTGATGACCGCAAGATTTCGGCTGAGTTAACTATCTGCAGCATTGTCGATAGAACCGACTGTGGACCTCTGGTTCAGAGCCGAGTCGAGGGTCTAACCCAGAGACTGCGGCGTTTCTGCGATAATCATGGATGCAGATTCCTAGATCTTCGCCATGGGGTCGAGTCGTGTAGGGTTCCCTTGGATAGATCAGGAGTGCACTACACATGTGAATCGGCTACACGGGTGGCAGGGGCCGTGTGGAATGCATTGGGGGATTTTTTAGGCTGAGGCAGGAAGACCCGAAACTGGAATCACAGTTACGGGCAGCCCAATCAAATTCGGCACCATATGTTAGGAGTAGCATAAATCAGTCTCGACCATTAAAAGTACTTTTTATTAACTGTAGAAGTGTTTGTAATAAGCAGCCTGAGCTTGAAAGCATTATTAGTAGTACAGAAGCAGATATTGTATTAGGTACTGAAAGCTGGTTAAAACCGGATATAAGTTCAGCAGAAATATTTAACGATAGAATGAATGTTTTCCATAAGGATAGGTTGAACTCCAATGGAGGCGGTGTATTTATAGCAGTTAGTAAACACCTGTCGTGTAGCGAAATAAATATCGATACGGTCTGTGAAATCCTATGGATTAGACTAAAAGTAGCTAGGACAAAACTTGTATTAGGGTCTTTCTATCGTCCACCAGATGCAGATGTATCTACCTTAAGAACTAATGTAAGTAATATAGCTCGTCAATTTCCAGATCATGCAATAATACTAGGAGGTGACTTCAACGTATATCGACTGGAATAATTAAGTCCACGTTACTGGTGGCCAGGATAAAACATCCTGTGAAATTATTCTTGACCTTTTCTCAGATCTTAATCTTGAGCAGCTCGTCACTGAACCAACGCGGTGCCACAACGATAACGAAAACATTTTAGATATTCTCGTTACGAATAGGCCTGAGTTATTCACGGACATTTCTACCACCATGGGAATAAGTGATCATAGAGCTGTAATTGCTACAGTAAAATTAATAGCCGCGTGCAAAAAGAAAAAAGAAAGGGTCGTTTACAGGTTTGAAAAGGCCCCAAAGGAGAGTTTAAGAATGTTTTTGAGGGATAATTACATTACCTTTATAGAAGGAAGAGGCTCGGTTGAAAAGATGTGGCTTCAATTCATGCATATAGTCAGGGAAGGTATGGACTTACATATACCAAAAAGGACAATCAGGGATGGGAACAATCCCCCGTGCTATACACGTGAACTTAAACGGTTACTTAAAAAACAAAGGAAGATACATGCATGCTCAAGGACGACGATGTATAGGAGTGATTTAGAAAAGTTAGCTGATACAAGAGAACATGTTAAAAATGCGATGCGCGAGGCTTTTAACGACTTTAGATGCAACTCACTTTCTAAGAGTCGCAACGAAAACCCAAAGAAATTTTGGTCGTATGTAAAAAAAGTTAGTGGTAGTGACAACAATATGTCAGTTCTACTACAAGACGGTCGGGAAGTTGATGACAGCAGCGAAAAGGCCGAATTTAAAAATTCTTTCACTGACGAAAACATGGAAAACATTCCCGTTTTTGCAAGGCATGTAGAATTTGAGATGGATCCGGTTCAAATTGATAGTGTAGGTATCATAAAGCAATTAAAGCTCCTGAAGTGGGGGAAGGCGCCGGGTCCTGATGGTATTCCAGTAAGATTATTTTCGGAATATGCAGAAGAAATAGAACCATTTTTATCAGATATATTTCGTAAATCTTTAGAAGAAAGAAAAGTACCTTCTGACTGGAAAATAGCGCAGGTGATTCCCGTTTTCAAGAAAGGTGATCGGAGAGATCCTAGGAATTATCGACCCATATCTCTAACATCTGTCTGCAGTAGAATTCTGGAGCATGTCATATGCTCTAATGTTATGAAGTTTCTGGATGAAAATGAGTTACTTACAACAAACCAACACGGATTTCGTAAGAACCGTTCATGTGAAACGCAACTGGCTCTATTTTCGCATGACGTAATGAAGGTTATCGATGCAGGATCACAAGTTGATGCTATTTTCTTGGATTTCCAGAAGGCTTTTGACTCTGTACCACATAACGGCCTTTTGGCGAAGATTCGAGCGTACGGTATATTTGATCAGATCTGCGAATGGATACACGATTTTCTAACTGGTCGGTCGCAGTATGTCGTTGTTGACGGGGAAGCCTCCTCAAAGCTAGATGTTACTTCGTGCGTTCCTCAAGGAAGTGTAATAGGACCACTTCTTTTCTTAATTTTTATAAACGATCTCGGTGACAACGTTAATTGCAGGATGCGATTTTTTGCTGATGATGCACTTATTTATAGGGAAGTGGGGTGCTCTGACGATTGCTTAGAAATACACTGTGATCTTGATGTTATTTCGGAATGGTGCCGTAAATGGCAGCTTACACTTAACTGTAAAAAGTGCAAGGCAATGCAAATAAGTAATAAAAAAGACCCCGTTTGCTCACGAGTACAAAGTTAACAATTCATTTGTTGACACGGTCGATTCCCTGAAGTATCTAGGCGTAACAGTATAAAGCAACATGAAATGGGACTTGCACATAACTTCCGTCGTAGGCATAGCTAATTCTAAACTACGTTTTGTAGGTCGTATTTTGAGAAGCTGCAATGCTCATACAAAGGAAACAGCGTACAAAATACTAGTGTGTCCGCATTTGTAATACTGTTGTGCAATTTGGGATCCGTATCGCAAGGGATTGATTGACACGTTAGAGAAAGTACAGAGGAATGCCGCTCGATTCGTGACTGCTAGTTACAGTCCTTACGTAAGTGTCACAGAGCTGATACGTGGGTTAGGCTGGGATTGTTTGGCGGATAGACGACGTCGTTTTCATTTAAATTTGTTGAAGAATATGCAAAAATCTTTAATTTACAAGTGCAACGAAATACTTCTTCCGCCAACCTATTTAGGTCGCAATGACAGAAGGGATAAGATTCGAGAGATAAGATGCCGTACTGATACATTTATGTATTCTTTCTTTCCTCGTTCTGTTCGGGATTGGAATACTCTAAAATAGGATTGGTGCTTAGCACCCTGTGCCACCCACAGTAATTGTGAATTGCAGAGTATAGATGTAGATGTAGATCCAAAGTGTAAGGATGACCGCGGGCCACAGGTTAGTCCTAGCTTACCTCGCTGCCACCTCCACACCACGTTGCCTAGGGTCATTTGGCACAGAGCACTTTACAGCAACAGAAAGGGTGCCGCACCGCTGCTGCAAACTGATGGCAACAGCGCACCGCTACACACGCCTGTGATGTTTACCGACTCAGAGTGGGTAGCTGTGTCTCGTCTCTGCTAGCAGATGCGGCCCTGTCCCCATGGCGTGTGGTTGAGTATTTGTCCCGTCCTATCTCGCCTGCGTTACAAGGGATCGTGGGAACACGCATTTATAATTAAAGCAGTTCTCCTGCAAGCTTTTAGAGGCCTGTCACTTCAAGCAACCAAGATTGTGAGTCACAAGTATCCTGCAGAAAATTTCAATGCAAATCTTAGGTTTACTTTGCTCCCATGCACTTAAACTTTTAACGAAACCAATACATAATTTTAATCCTCTAGATTTTACCTATCCCCTAAAATTAATTTCATACAAATGCTAATTAAATCACATACACACACTAATATTATTAATTGCTCTCTGTCATTCCATTACTCTCTTGCCACATGACAATAAACTTTTTTTCAGAGTAACTTAGTGGCTTGATATGCTACAAGAGGAGGTAAAAAGGAAGTAAAAGACATGGGTTACAAAACATCGACTCCAAAAAATGCCTCACAGGCAACAAACTATCATTGATTCTTTCTACATTTATTGTTCACTGAATGTCACAACCCTGTCTTCTCCTTCATACCACTTTAAATTATAAACATAATCACAAGCCTGCTAGATTATTGTAGTAAATAAAAAAAGGCTAAACTCTCAAACAGCTACTTATTCCATCTATATCCATTCACTTAAATCAATTATATTAACAATACAACGACATTTTTTCCAAATGTTTATCACACAGTTACTGGCCACTCAAAGAGAGAGGCCCATTTCTAAGCTCATTTTTGTGTAACCATTCATTTCTAGTATCAAACATACAGCTCAACACCAGAACATGTTACGTACCTGAGACTGGAAAGCTTTCCAGGTATCCTATTAAAAGGAAAGTTGCAGGCATAATGGGTGTAATTAAAGCTGAGGACCTCCAAAGATGAAATATTGAGTAAGCATTCCAAGCCAGGTTCTAGATCTCTAAGGTTACATTTTTCAATGAACAATTTCCGCAGTGTTGGCACCTGAGCCACATACGTAATTGCTGTTCCACCTAAGCATTCACAGCCTGTAATAGCTAACCTGGAAGTATAAACATGTACTGCTTGGGTTAAGAAATGCATGTATTTCATAGAGATAGAGAAGAGGGTGAGAGGAACAGTATAAAGTACATGTTACATTATTTTTTTTGTATCAGACTAGCGTGAAGCTGGGGGTTCACGTCTATACTGCTTTAACGTAACTTAATTATGACCCGTGCCACTGGCACCTATACTATTTGATTTTGCAATTGCCACACGATTGACTTGTATCCCAACCATGAAAGTTATTGGTAAATGGTGTACACACAATTTTTAGAGTTCAATTAAAAATTATATTTTTTTAAGTTTGTTTACAAAAGTTTGGTTCCAGGATTCAAAATCTGAACAAGGCACTCAGAGAAACAGTTACACTCAAAGATTAGAGGTGAATCACACACGAGAGAAGACAAACTTCCACCCTGGCCCCCTTACTAGGATGAAAATACTACTATGGCATAATGAAGCATGCTACTAACACCAAATATGAGGAGGAATCCATCCACCGTGCAAATATCAGCTTCATGAAAATACTTGAAAATACTGTCCTAACTATGGAGACATTGCTCCACACAATGTCCACAGACCGGCGTCGAGGAATTACATAGAAAGACTGACTAAAACTAGTATTGCTGACCTCTATTTATTGAATTATTTGACCTTCTGGTGTCACCTTATAACTTTAAAAATTAATAACTCATTAATTGCTTAGCATTTTGAACTGCAATTAACACATGAGTCTTTAGGGTAACTTATTCTACCTGATTGACTTCTATTAAATTAAACCCAATTCTAGCATGACATCACCTTTGGCACGTAACTAATAATGTCTCAACAATACTTTTCGAAAATCACCTTTTTCTTATTACAATCTTAAACTTTTAATGAAACCAATACATAATTTTAATCCTCTTGATTTTATTTATCTCTTAAAATTAATTTCCTGCTTTTATCTTATCTATTTTAGATTTAAATTATTTCTTCAATTAAAAGTCATTCTTATGACTCAGACTGAAATTTATCTCTTTTATCAAATCAACTTCAAAATTGGACTAAACGGTATTTTGCTATTAGTAATAGCTGACAGAAATGCTTTTCTGTACTAATTCTGTGGAATAAACCTATTTCTAAGTGGTTTTAACATAGATATGCTACAATTGCATCATTTGATAAAGGCAGTGTAAGACAACAGCTCATGCTTGGGGTAGAGCATAAAGCTTGGATCTTTACTCTGACCGTGTGTAGCCTTGGATGTAACAGTTTTGGCTTACATAGAATTATACGGTCGCCACATAGATTTTAACCCAAAAACTATGAAAAGGTAAAGTTCAGTAAATAGTTCATTGCCATTTAAATAACTATATTCTTCCATTTTACAAAACCAAAAACTGTACAGGTAATCAGACGAATTTTCCAAAGAAATGTTTTACAAGTTCGATCAACCATTCGAGCCAGAACACACCCTAAAGTTCAAAGAATTAAGTCACTAGTTAAAGAAAGCCGATAAAAGTTCATCACACGCTCCCATTGTTCGACCATTTAGCAAGTTCAAACAAACCCGAGGCTCCACTTTGCGGAAAACTATTTTAAAACTTCATTGTAGTAAAACTTGACTATGTGAATCTACATTATTCCAAAATAAAACTTGCACAGTAGTGCTTGATATAAAACTTGCTGGCCTACTGAGCAACATGTTACTGAGGCTAACGTTGTGTCGCGCCTACATGCTACCAAGTTCGCGGTTCCTGGCAGACTGAGGCCGAATAACCGCACGCACGAGTCTATATCACATAGTGCTTACCACTTCTCGAAAATTCCTGGTGACTGCTCTCTCACGAACTGTGAGAATGAACTCTTTCCCTCATTCACATGGGTAGCTCGTGGCGAGCTCATCAGATATCAAATCGCACGTCAGAAAAAGTGTCAACATTAAATTTGACCTTGACTATAAAAATAATTCAATCACTCTGAAATTTTTCAAATAGCTAGATCTTTAAGTAAATGTTAAATTTAGTTAGTATGGAAAATATCCTAACTTTAATTGTTTAGCTTAAAATAAATAATTTAGATATGACCTTTCGCAATCCCACTCCAGGTGAATGCCGAAAAATGTTGACATTAAAAATATTGAAATCTTAATAACTGTAAATCTGCTTTCTAACTTGAATAAACATAAAAATTAACTTTGAAAATGAAATTTACAAATATTCTATCCAATCTAACTCGTGGTTCTGAGAATAAAATTTTGTCACTGCGTTACAAAATTTAACAGATAGCTTACTCATACTGTGGGCCCAATTTCAAATTGCAGTCTTGAATTACCAGAATTTTACTGTTGTGATTTATCCATTTTTGTGTTAATTGCTAATGGGGAAGCTCAAAGTTACTGTTCTGATTGAGTTTTGTAAGGATGGTTATCACATAGTGTAATATGTTGGTTCAGAGACTATATGAACTTCAAATAATCTACTTTAAGCCATATGGGCAGGACAGATAAAATACACCCAACACTCACCAAAGCTGAAGGGAGGGGGGCTGCAACAACAACAAAAAAACACACAAACAAAGATAAAAAATATTTCAGGTTAAAAACCCTTTTACAAGTTAAAAGAAGAACATGGCTGAGCTTGCGCTTGAGCATGAGCATGTGTTGTTTTTTGTTGCTGCTGCCCTCCTCCCTTCAGGTTTGGTGATTGTTGGGTGTATTTTATCTGTCCTGTCCATATAAATATTGCCTCATGGCAGTTCTTTCCTTCCATTATTACCTACTTTATAGCCAGTTATTTTTGCATTCGTGAGCCATATTCTTTGATGTTTTCATGTACATATTATTCCTACTGAAAGAAATATTAGTCTCTTTACAAAATACCATTCTCTTCTATATTTTTCAAAGAGATGTTTCATCACAAAATAGTCCAAAAGTAAACATTTGTTGTAATAAATAAATTAGCAGAATACCACAAAAATTTGAAAATTTCTTTGGAAATAAGGAAGAATGAGGAAAATAACCGATTACTTAGAAGACAAAAAGGCCCAGATGGAAAAAAAACCCAACCACACACACACACTTTTCAGTTAAAAAAAAAGGTGAGACTTAGTTGTCATGTAATACCAACAATACCATACCATATGTCTCACCTTTAACCCAACTAAGATTTTTTTTACCAAAATATTGTAAAATATCTTCATTTTTTGTGTTTGCCCAGACCCTCCTGACTACATCTATTATAAGTGACAGGTTATGGTTATTTTTTCTATGCTTCCTTTTTTTTTTTTATAGCCTAACATCAGTGTCATTGTCATTATTATTAAACTTCAAAGCATCTAGCAGCTGAAATTTTGCATTTAGACATAACTTTATAGCTGAAAATACTCAAAGACTTTCACTGATGAAGACAGTACAACCAGTGGTAAAATGTCATATTTTAAGGAACCTACCCAGCAATAATATATTGCAATGATTGAACAAGTGAATTTTTACAAAATAATTTGGGATAGGTATTGGGGGGAGGGGGGGGAGAGAAAAATAGTAAATTTAACTTAATTTAATTGTGATGGAGTGCACACTTCTGTGGCAATTTCCATACAAACCCATTTTTTCTGCTTTCCTGTACCTGCCTACTTTTACCATTTTAAAAATTTTAACATTAAATCCTTACAGCAGTTTAGGAAAATTAGCAACCATTTCTCTTGTTAATTTATTCCGATCCCTGAACCCTTTCCATATGAAAGAAAATCTTCCCAAGCCATTATGCTTGAAATTGAGTACCAGCTTGTGATCATGGTCATCTTTTACCTTCTATGCAGTACTTTTAATTCTTACACCAATATGATTCCATGCCTCATCACCAAAACATGCCTTGTACACTTCCATTACTGTTTTCACCAACTTCCCGTCTCCCAATGAATCCCATTCCAGTTCTTTTCTCATATCGATTACTGATTGTTTTCTGCCATAATTTCCAGAGACAAATCTAGCAGCTCTGCTTCGCAACCCCCCCCCCCCCCTCAACTCCTGTATTTGATAACTACAGTACTATACCATCATATTCAAACAATGATCTAACCAAAGTTTCATTACCCAATTCCTTTACTTCTCTCATACATCCTCTCATCACTCTCTCCAACAAGTGCAGAATTTTGAAACCTTGTTCTATTACCTGTCCAATTTGTGTTGACCAGTTGAGCTTGTTATCAACTGTAATGACAAGATATTTACATTTTAAGTCTTCAATAAGTAATTCCTTCACCAGCTTACAATCATAATCAACCATTATTTTTTTTATCTGAGTACCTAATAAGATTTCTTTGCATTTATTGATAGTAATACATCAACACAATCATTAATTAGAATAATGCAGAGCAATGGCCAAAATTTGCTTCCACTTCTTTAGATACTGCATTTCCTAGCCTAACTGTTTGATTTATAACTTTTAAAAAGCCTTCTACCCAGCAAATCACTTTCCTGTCCACTACAATAGTTTTTATCTTATTTACCACCATTTATTATGAATATTATTTATTTCAATTGTGATGAAGCTAATGCTCTGGTGGAAATTTCCCTAGTCATCAAATTACCCCTTTTTTATATATGTCTATTTTTTAAAATTTTCTTTTATAATTGAAATGTTAAATTCCTTCCCCATTTACTCCTCCAATTTACAAATTTTCTGTCAAAGGCCTTTAAAAGGTGTAGTGCAACACTATCAATTCAGCCTAAGTTGTCCATTTCATCCAAAATAACATGCATATATCCTACTACTGAGATTCGTATGAATATCCTTGCCTAGAGCCATGTTACCAACTTGAAAACCACTTATGTTCTATACATATATTTCTGCTGTGTTTGTATATTAATCTCTCCATTAATTTACCTGCCACTCATTACAAACTGCTTGGCCTATAATTTTTGGACCTGTTTGTCAAGCTGATGTTCATGCTGATTATTGAGCACTAGCTATGAGCCACAAAGATCTACAAGCAACAGAATCCGTACTGACACATGAGTGGTCAAATATAAGTTATTACTGCCGCAAATGGAGGCTGAAACTAAGTTCTGATAACACAGAAGTGCCAAATTTCCATCTCCACAACACACTAGCCAATAAAAGGTTTGGATACACTTTGAAAACATGCTTCTCATGCACAGCAAAATTACAAAATATCTTGATATCAACTTGACAGAACACTCAAGTTTCAGAACCATTTGTCTGAGATAGCTGCCAAAATCAGAATGAAGACCAACATCCAGTAGAAACTGTGTGCAATGACTTTGGGTTCCTCATACTCAATTCTATTTTCTTCTGCATTGGGACTGGTTTGACCCATGAGTGAATTTTGTGCTCCGCGAACTGTGCGCACACAGGACTTGTCGACACACCATGGGCATCACAAAAGGGACAATAAGGGTATGCCACAACATCATGTCTACCTTAGTGAGTCACATGGCACCACCACACTCATCACATTCATTTGGCAACATTTCTCTGCCAATCCATGCTGATATCGCTGCCATCAACAAAAGAGGCTCCACTCTCTACAACTACCTATCAATACGGCCAGAGAGCTCAGTGACACTGGTTTAAGATTTACTGATTATTGGAGAAAAGTATGGAACACCAGTGCTTCTCCTTCCCTTCTCAAAATGCACTGCATCACAACCTAGTTGCCATTTTTTGAACTCAGCCATAAAATCTGAACTGCTATTAATATATTTAGGACCAATTGTGACATATGTGCAGATATATGCTGATATCCATGACAGCAACAAAAATAAATTCCACTCTCTAAGACCACCTATCATGGTAGCCAAAGAACAGTGATTAGTGGAGAGAAGTATGGGGCACTAATGTTACTCCTTTCCTGATCAAAATGCCCTGCATCACAACCAAAGCACTAGGGTCTGAACTCAGCTAAAAAATATAGAGTTAGGATTGAGAGTGGCAGATATGCAGACTTGTTGTACATATGAGGCTGAGGGCCCATAGCAACTGTGTGCACTCTATGAGCCTATCCTCAAGATCCCAGCAATTCCGTGATGGTGTGTAAAATGGCAATTAACTACCAATAAAGTCTGGAAATTTCTTAGTAAATACCTTTTACCTTAAAAATTATGTTCTTACACATGTATAATTATTTGTGATATAAATTCTGCCATAAAATAAATAATAAATTGGAAAAGGTAGATCCATCCTTCCATTCCCATACCAACAATCAGGAATGAGGCACTACCATTGGCACATTCATAGCATCCTCCTACGCCAACCTTTTTAAGGCAGATTGGAAGAAACATTTCTTCAAAATATTATCTTATAACAAACTGTTTAGTTGACATATTTAAACAAAACATTTTCTGTGCCTATGGGCAAAACCTGATTTCTTATACTCCCTTAAAAATATCCATTTCCTGAACATCACATGGCCCTTCTGTGACACCCACATCTCCTGGGCTTAGAAATCTCAATGCATAATGGTCACTTGTATAGTTGTATCCACATCATGAAAGATACATATGTTTTGATTAACATTTAAACAACCTACACTCCAACAACCTTCAATAATTCTTTATAACCCATAGAATTTTGTAATGAAAGTGTTGAGAGCATAGAATCGATAAACTATTTTGGTACAGGGACCAAACAGGCAGAGACTATGTCAGTTAACAAGAGAAGGAGTGGAGTGGACAGGCTGCAATGGGGAATAGTCTCTGGTGTACAATGTGACATGGAAACACATGATTGGCTAATAAGATCATGTGATGACAAAAAAAGAGTTATGACTGGCTGCAAGGATTAGAAGCACAGCGTTCAGCCATGATATAGTTAGTCTTGAGTCTTATACAAGTAGCGATTGTTGCTTAACATGTTAGTCACTCTCTGCACACTTATATGTGTGTGTTCACCATGTGCCATGTTCTGCTGTGTCGTAAAGTGGCGATGACTGCCGAGTTCGTTCTGTAGTCAAATGATGACAGTGTGTGTTGTTAAGAACGTTGTTCCTCTAATTGCTAACCTGTGGTCTTTGAAATGTTGTACCTTGCCTGACTTTATCTTGTAAAGTGGGACTGGTGTCGTGTGTTTCAAATAAACAGTTCAAAATTGACCTGCATATTAACAAACTTTCTTTAGAAGCAACTAGCCACGGACAGGTATTTTCACTGGCAATCCTAATTATCTCCCCGAATCCCGGGTGGCAACTGTTCTTGACTAACGAATATGTAAAATCCTTCCCAGAGCAAAACAGTGTCCCAGCTCCTACCCAACATGGTCCAAATTACCTCCATCACCTCTTATAGATCTCAGAACCATATTAACGCATGGAAGAGTGCTGTCCAAAAGGCTGAAGTGAAGAAGCAACAAGTAAGTGGGCTGGCTACAAGTAGCAGAACATATATAATATCAATCTGAACACCTACAAATATTTCATCATTACAAATTGTCATCAAACAGATATCTTGAGCCATAATGCATCCAGCACAATAAAACTCGCATCATGCAAAAAACCAAACAAAATTGCAGTCCTTTCACTCTCAAGCACATTTATCATAGCCTGGAATGTTTGAATCAATTCCGCCTCATCTCCAGTATATGCCCTGTACACTCCCATGACCCTCCTCATCCTCCTCCTGTTTTGCAATGAATCCCATTCCAGCTCCTTTATCATATCCGTCACTGATTGCATTCTGCGATAATTTAGTATTTCCAGCTGTGAACTTATGAAGATTACATATTTTTTTCATTGTTTTTAGTCTTAATCATTTTATGGAAATGTTTTTAAAAAATTTAAATGAATATTCTGTCACTAAAACCAATAATCATGAGACATAACAACATCAAGCTTATAGGATATACCTTCTAGAGTAGTAAGAATATAAAATTACATTACAGATGTTTTCAAATGTTTCATGAGATTAATACTCCCAGTTTCCTATAATGTTTTTACCACTATCTTGGATATTTTTCTGCAAACAAATTTGATTTCTTAAGTATGTTACACTATGAATACTGGAATTCAAAGATGAATTTATGGCTGACTTCAAAAAAATAATTTTTACAACTTAAAGAATTTTAGGAAGTTTTACTGTATAATTACATTACAGCATATCTGTCTATCACATGAAACAATTTTAATGAAACTAAGGAAAAAGGAAATAGCTTTAGGCAATAAAAATGACGAGGAAAGGAAAAATGTCTCCTCACTCACCAAAGTTGATGGCTGCGATGAGTGAAAATATAATATACAGGGTGACTCAAAATGATTGTCGTGGTTTCAAAAAATTCTTACACTTAGCACAATTGAGATACGAATTTGAATCTTATTTTGATGTGTAAAGAAATTCATCAAGTTTTTTTTACATCCATTATAAATGTTCGATATGTGCCCCCTGAGTCACTCTGCACACATCTATGCGATAGTTCATTTCATCCCACACACGACGCAGCATGTCATCAGAAATGTTTAGAAAGGCGGCCCTGGTCCATTCTCTCAGTTGCTGGATAGTCGCAGGTAGAGGAGGAAGATAAACTTGATCCTTGACGTAACCCCACAGAAAAATATCACATGGTGTTAAATGTGGTGAACTAGGTGGCCAAGCCATGAGCATTTGGTCACTGTCGGCTCCGCGTCCTATCCATCGCTGTGGCAATTGTTCATTGAGAAATGTACTAACCTCCTGATGGAAATGAGGTGGAGCACCATCTTGTTGGAATATGAAATCATTCACCTCTTTCAGCTGAGGCAGCAACCACTCAGAGACCATATCGAAGTAAGTTAGTCCTGTTACTGTCAGTTCATTGAAGAAGAACGAGCCGTACACTTTGCCTTGGAAACAACAGCAAACACACACACTTTTGGAGAATCATGCTGGTGTTCAATAAAAGCATTGGTATTTTCTGTCCCCGAAATCCGCACATTATGCTTGTTAACTTTCCCGCGCAAGTGAAAGTTTGCTTCATCACTAAAAATGAGTTTTTTTACAAAACCCATCTTCTTCCATTTTTTCTTGCATAATGTTGCAAAACGTGAGACGTTTGCGATGGTCATCAGGTGTTAAGGCCTGAAGCAGCCCTAGGTGATAGGCTTTCATTTTTAGGTGTTTTCGTAGCAAGAGTCAAACTGTGGTTTGTGGAATGTTCAGTTCTCTGCTGCCTCTTCTTGTAGATTTCCGCGGGCTACGTTGATAAGCTTCTCTGACGCAGTTCACATTGACTTCCGACACAGAAGGACGCCCACTGCTTTTCCCTTTGCATAAGCAGCCCTTCTCCACAAACTGTGTGCATACCACCTCTGAATGGAATTGTCTGAAGGTGCATCCTTCATAATTTTTTTTTCGAAAGTGCCGTTGGACAACGGTATCTGACTGACACATGTGAAAATCTGGAGTCCAAAAAGCCTTCTCCATAGCGTTAGCTGCCATATTTCAAACACTGACATCTGGTGGAACAAAACGTAACTACAAGATTAGCGGCTGCTACAAAACAAAACTTTAAGAGTTTGTCTATTCATCCTTGTAAAGATAATACTTGAATGTTTAGTACACAGCTGGTAAAAAATTCATGAAACCCCGACAATCATTTTGAATCACCCTGTACAATGAACCGTAAAATACCCAATATTTCGGTTTTACACCTTATTCATGTTGTAGGGAATGAGTCATGTGGATCAGGAGATGTGTACATGCCAAGGTTTGTAAACTTCTGTTGGCATTGATAACATTTCTCCAAAGCTAAGTCCTAGTGATTCATACTGACGTTTACCTAAGGAGTCAAGCAATTGTTGGAATGCTACTCTGAAGGTTATGCAACCAGTTCAGTTGGATTAGATTATCATCATCATCATCATCATTAGACATTTCTGCTGGCAATATACATTATAGAGCAGAATTTGGCATCCTTACCTATCTTCCACCTCCAGATTACATAATTTATTTGATCATTCAATTGTACACTCTACCTTACTATTTCCATTGATAGTTACCTTGCTTCCCTGGTACACAAACAATTCTACCCATTCCAAATTCATGCCATCAAGTAACTCATCCTTCGAAGGGCCAGTGTTTCTGATTATCTTCATTATTTTGGAGAAAATGTAGGCAGCGACCATCGCCTGTTAATTGATAATCTGAGAAATGTCCGAGTAGAGAAACTAAAAACAAGGAAGAAGCCTAAGATTAAAATTTGGGAACTGAAGAATCCAGAAAAACAGGCAGAGTATCAGAAGAGAATATGTGATCTCATACCCAAAAGTGAAATAGGATCAGCAGACGAAGAATGGAAAATGTTTCGAGAGGCCCTTGTAAAAACAGCAGCTGAGGTAGCTGACAAAACTAGTTAGAGAGTGAAAGATAAAGAAACACCCTGGTGGAATACCACTGTCAAAAATGCCATAAAAGAAAGAAACATAGTAAAAAGACAAAGGGACCTATAAATCCAGAAGGATCAGGGAAGAAGTGAAGCTAAAGTAAGGGAACTAGTCCAGTCTTACAGGGAAATGAAACTAAAAGTCAAGAAAATCATAAAATAAGAAAAAGAAAAGAGCTGGGTAGAACTTACAAAGAAAATAGAGGAGGATAGCCAGAGCAATAAGAAACTGTTGTACAATATTGTAAAATCCAAAAGGAACACATTTGAACCTATCAAAGCCCTGGAAAAAGAAGATGGAACAATTATCTGGAAAGGAGATGAAGTAAGGGAAGAGATGAGGAAATATTTTGACCATCTGTACAATGGAAATGGAGCAACAAGCCAAAAAAAGAGCAGTCCAGGAACAGAAGACCAAGGTGGAAATATAGAATCCCCTCTAACATGGTCAGAAGTTGAAAAAGCCCTGAAAAGCATGGCTAAAGGAAAATCACCAGGCCTAGATGAAGTAAATGCAGATATGATCAAAGCAGCAGGAATCTATGGACTTCACTGGGTATATAGAGTAATGAACACCATCTAGAAAGAAGGAAAATTCCCCTCTGTTTTGACACAGGGAATCATAGTGCCAATATTTAAAAAGGGTAGCCAAAGAAAATGTAATAATTACAGAGGAATAAAACTTCTATCCCATGGACTCAAGCTAATGGAGAAAATTATAGAAGGCAGGCTGAGGAAAGTCATTGAACCACAGCTTGAAGAAGAGCAGTATGGATTTAGACCTAACAGATCAACAACAGATCTCATCTTCACTACTCGTATGATCATGGAAAAACATTGGGAGAGAGGAAGAGATGTCATATTTATTTTCCTAGATATTGAAAAGGCCTATGACAGCATACCTAGGGATAAAATTTGGGAATGTCTGTCCAAACGGAAGGTACCAACAAACTTGATCACCAATGTTAGAATGCTTTATGAGAGCTGCCAAAGCTGAATTCAAATTGGAGACTCCTATTCAGACTGGTTTGTGACTACCAAAGGTGTTCAGCAAGGTAGCGCATTATCACCGCTGTTGTTCATCATCATAATTAATGAAATTATGAAGAGATTAAAACAGCAACTCAACCCTCAGGACTTTAAATCATTTGCATTTGCAGATGATTTTCTGATTTGGGGATATACAGAAGAGGAAGTGCAACAGAAACTGAACCTCTGGAATAAGGATTTTAAGGAATTTGGCCTTAAAATAAGCCACACAAAAACAATGGTTATGGCTGTCAGCAGACAGAATATGAAGCCCGTTATCTATCTGGATGGTGAACAATTGAATCAGGTGGATAATTTTCAGTACCTTGGCAGTAAAGTGATCTCTGACAGTCGATCCCAGAATGAAATTACCAATAGGGTACAAAAAGGAGCTCAGTTTTACCATCAAGTTAGACACCTTTTGTGGGACAATCATGTTCCAATTACATCCAAAATGGCACTGTATAATTCATACTTCTTACCAATTACAATGTACAGCCTGGAAGTATGTACCACTACTAACAGAGATGAAAACAGACTCCAGGCGGCCAAGATGAAGTTCCTGAGATCAATGGTCCAGAAAAACCAGAAGAGACAAGATCAGGAATGAAGTGATCCGCAAACAGATCCCAGTCAGTGAAACCCTCTGAGAAAAAATTGCAAATGCAAGATTGCGATGGCTAGGACACGTCAAGCAGATGGACTCTACAAGATCACCGAGGATATGGCTGGAAAAAGAATTGGAGGGTATAAGACCTAGAGGCCGGCCCAGAAGGAGATGGACTGATCTTGTGAAATTGGACCTACAGGATATAGGTGGACAATGGTCCAAAATCCAGGAAGAGGAAACATACTTGGACAGGCAAAAGTGGAGAGCGCTCTTACACCGCATCCGGGAAACTGGAGACGGAAGAAGAAGAAGAAGATGATGATGATCATAATTGAGTTATTAAATTTAATGTTTATTTTTGTATCTATACACCATATTATTCCAGATGTGGCTCACATGATGTTTAATGATGACCCACACTTTCAAATTGCCTGCTTGATTTGGTCATTCCATTCCGGGTTACTATCAATCTTAAGCCAAAAGTATTTATCAACTCTCTTGAATGGGAAGCTTACATCTCCTAGCATGACATAAGGTAAAATGTGTACAAAGCATGAACACATTAAGCAGGAAAACATTGAGCAGTGTTTTGAAATTTAAAATGGACAATAAAAGTAATATTATCCTTTTGTTTGACTGTAAAGGCAGAAATTGCTTGAATATATTAAGACAGAAATTTGGGTCTTCTGTCAGTATAGAAGTGATAATCAAGCTAAATGAACCTATTGAAGAATTGATAAAAAAACTAAGTCAAGTCTGTAGTTGCTGAGACTATGCAATAGTAATAGCAGGAACAAATAATGTAGAAGATAATTACAAAGATCTTTCCAGTGAGCTAAATTCTGCTGTAACCTCTGTCAGTGTGTTAAGCAAAAAAACAGATCCAGTCACTCTCAGATATGATGCCCCGAATTTGACTTTAAAAATAAAATCAGCTAACAGGTATGTCTGGAAGTCCATCAACTTGTTAACAATATTAACAGTGATCGAGTCAGTATTAATTTTGAGATTGGAAAATTAACCAGAAGAAAATTTAAAAAGTGTGGGCTACATGTGAACAAATCTAGAAAATAACATGTTTGCAACAGAACAGTAGAAATAATTCAATAATATCAAAGTGCATAGAAGCAGAAAACCTGCAAGAAACAAGTGAAGCATAATTTTATAGACAGTTGGGTTTCTAGAAAACAGAAGAAATGTCACAACTTAAATTTATTATTAAAGTCATATGATCAAATGAGTGCAGAAAGAACTTGTGAAGAAGATATGTGATTCTACAGAAGAAGAAAAACAAGTGGATCAAGCTCACAGTATAAAAGATGAAGCATCAAATATTTTTTTATGTTAAGTGAATCATTAGAAAGGTCATTAGAAGTTTATAACGGATCCCTAACATGAATGAAAAATCAAGCCACTCAGATCTGGTTATTCTACACCATAATGTCCATTCCCTCACTAACAAGTTAATAAAATTGGAAGTATTACATCAATGTAGGTTAAATGCTGATTTAATATGTACCACAGAACACTGGTTAAGTAGTGATGAAGTGCAACTAGTTTCATTACCAGGATACAAACTGTTACTGTAGAAATACTTCTAAGCAGTAGCGGCTCGTCCTTAAAGGCTCTGAGGCAGAGCCACCCCAAGAGATATATTAAAATATGTTTTTAAATAGAGTAATACAGAATTTAAAATAACAGGAAGTATTTCCAGAATTTTAGACACACGTTAAAAGCAGTGACAGTCAATATTTTTAGGACTGTTAATATAAATGAATGTTTCTCAAATGGGTAGTATTTTTGAGGCTCCATCTTCGGAATCTCATAAGACTGTACGTCGCAGAAGATTGTGGGCGTGGCTTTTAAGGAGTATTGCTCTTATGGTCTCATTTTAGGCTCTCAGAGCGTAGCCTAAGGGTGCGGTACCAACCCAACCATTATTTTCTTGAAACGTTAGTTACAGCGTAGGGAAGTCTGCAGTGTGGTTGAACTTCTACTCTCGAATCCCTGTGTCTGTATCTCCAGTTTATGCCTTCATCCTTGACTAAGCGACGTTAAATATTAATGTTTTGACAATGTAAAAGAAAATTTAATTTCTCGGGCTTTGGCTACACTGTAACCATTAGTACAACTACACTAAGTTTGCAAAAGTTCCGCCAGAGTGCACCAAGATACAGTAGCATAACTTTCACCACCTAGCGAGAATTTTTTGAACAATTAATGCAATAGGCACACAAACGTTTCATTGTCTAAGTTGCTAAATAATTTGCACGAGGAAGTGTTATTTGGAAGTTTGTTTTGGTGTGTTGTGCTGTGGAGCCTGAACTCTTGTGAGTTATATTTTCGTTTTTGAGAATAGTTGCAGCTTTCTGGCGTTCTGAAAGTGCAATTATGAATCGGTTTGCAATTTACTGGGAAAAAATTTGGAACATGAGGTTAGGGTAAAAGCGAAGAATCTTGGTGCGCCGAGACCTGATCTTAACATCAGTCAAGAACAAAAACATTGCAAATCCAGGAAAGGGTATGTTCGCAATTTTAGCAGAGCAATGTATGATGCTGCTGAGTGGTTGTGTGGTTGTGAAGTGAAGAATGCATTTTTCTGTTTCTCATGTCTTGTTACGAATTGTAATGACAACGCATGGACAGAAAATGGAATTACAGACTTGAAGAATTTTCACGCGAAAGTGAAAAAAACATAATTCTAGTGAAAAACATTTTAATGGAATCATTGAGTTTTCTTTGTTAGGGAAAGTTGACATTATGTGCCAGCTAGATAGTGCCTACCGCCTTAGCATAAAGACATACAATGAAAATGTATCAAAAAATCGATACATACTGAGTAAACTGGTTGACTGCATAAAATTTTGTGGCAAATTCGAGCTTGCTTTGAGGGGACATAACGAAACGGATAATTCCAAGAATCCAGGGATTTTTTGAGGATTAGTTGATCTAATGTCAGAACTGGACAGCATCTTGAAGCAGCACATTGAGAAATCAGAAAATCGTGTTTTCATGGGCCTGTCCAAAACAATTCAGAGTGAATTGCTGGAATCGATTTATGAGGTATGTCTCAATCTTATCAGGAGTGAACTGTCAAAGACAAATTACCTTGCAATCGAAGTTGATGAAACCACTGACTGTTCAAATTTGTCACAACTGGTTCTGATAATTCGATATGAGTTACTCGGTAAAATACATGACAGATTTATTTCCTTCATACAACCAAAGAGTCGCTGTGCAGCTGGTGTAAGTGATGTCATTCTCGGCGAACTACAGAAAATGAAAGTAAATGAAACACCCGAAAAATTAACAGCTCAGTGTTACGACGGTGCTCCTGTCATGAGCGGCAACAAGGGTGAGGTTCAAGTTAAAATCAAAGAGGTGTATAAGAATGCTCACTTTATTCACTGTTATGCACATCAGTTAAATTTAATTGTCGAACGTTGTGTAACAGGCAATAAACAAGTGCGGATCTTTTTTAGCAACTTGGAAGGAATTTCTATTTTTTTTTCTCAGTCTCCTAAATGCACAGCGTTTCTTGACGAGATAATGAAGAAACGTATTCCTACCTGTCCTCAGTCCATCAGATGGAATTTCAAATCGCGGTGCGTAACTACTGTATATAAATACAGAAATGAAATTCTTGAGTGTATGGAAAAAATTATTGATGAAGATGGTAATGATTACAGGACAATAAACAGAGCTTTGGGACTGAAGGGTTTCCTGCAAGACGATGACTTCCTCTTTTGGTTACAGTTTTTTAATAAACTCATGCCTCATTGTGACATTCTATTCAATGAACTCCAGCAAAGGAATATTGATGCAGTGAAGACAATGGAATATGTGTCTCACTTTGCAGCAGCTGTTCAACGTATTAGGGCCTCACTTGAACTTGACAACCACTGGGAGCAGGAAGAACCAGCTGCAAAACGTGGATGTTTCACGGAATCACGGAAGGTGTGTGCACTAGACGTCTGTGATCGTATCATAACGCAGATCAGTGACAGATTCCGATTTAGTGAACACTTGTCAGTTGCACGGTTGTTTGAACCGTCATTGTTTTCTAAACACCACATTGTTTTCCCAGAACAAGAACTAAAAAACAGCTGTTAATTTGTTTAAATTAAAATCTCCAGAGTTACGTTGTGAACTAAATGTGTTGTACAGCCGAAAAGATTTCATGAAAGCAACAGGTGCTTTGACCTTATTGAACTTTCTTTATGAAAACAACTTGGCACAAGCGTTTCCTGAGAGCGTTAAACTTCTGCAGATAATAGTAACATTCCCAATGACGACTGGATAGGCAGAACGATGCTTCTCTACACTGAAACGAGTGAAAACATTCATGCGAAATACTATGAACGAGGACAGACTTTGTGCACTTGCGATGTGTTCTCTTGAAAAAGAACTTCTGAGTCAACCAAATTTCAATGAAATGGTCATAGACCATTTCGCAGCGCAGAAGGGGAGACGAGCTGATTTCATTTATAAGCAAATTAATTAAGGTAAGCAAAACGTGCATTATTAGCTGAAAAGGAGAAAATTCATTTATGTCATTCATCATTTTCATTTACGCCATCAGGCCCAAAGCATCTCGGGCCGCTACAAGAATTCGTCTCCGTTTGGGTCTGCCTTCCGCTTTATGCCGCTGGTTGCTTGTCTTTAGCCCTACCTGAAAAACGTCCTCACTAAGTCCATGGCTCCATCTCTCCCGTCACCTCCCCACTTCTTCGTGGTGTTAATTTCTTTTATGTAACTATGTAATTTACCAAATGAAGTCACATAAAAGTTCGATATTCCTCTCATGAATTTGTCATTGACAAATGTACCTGAAATTTCATAAAACACACATTTAAAAATACTTATTTGTATAGATCTTTTCTTGCAGGTAGCATGTGTTTCCTTTGTTTCTGTTTTCCTTTTGGTTTGTTTATTATTTTAAGTAGTTGATGACGGAAAACAAAGGAAGGAGGCCTACAGTGAAAGCAGCTGCCAAAAATACTATTTTTAGACGGAATTATAGGGGGCAAAAAAAAAAAAAAAAAAATCGGTAGGACTCTTCCCACTCAAGACTTTGACCGCAGGGGTAAAAGATTCGCAGCCTTCCCCAGCACCAAAACCACGAGCCGCCACTGCTTCTAAGCATGGAGATACTGCTATTTTCATCAAGCAACACATTAAATGTCAAAACATCTAAAAGTGTGTTAAATTTTCTGTAGAAAAGTATTTTGAAGATTGTGCAATTGTTTTCCTTGAAACCAATATAGTAGTTATAAATATTTACATGCTACCGGATGGAAATTTTTCAACTTTCATTACCAAATTGGAATCATTATTAAATAATGTGACTGCACCCAGTAAAATATTAGTGCTTTGTTGTGATTTCAATATTAATTTTCTCACAGACTGTGGTGAAAAATCAGACTTATTGAACATAGCCAACTCGTACAAATTGAACCAAAAATAAACACTCCACCAGGATATCAAATCTTATAATCTACTTCTTGATCAGTTGTTTGTAACAGAAACATGTCTCTTCTTGAAAGTATTAAATATGGGCTACAGAGACAACTCAATCATTAAACAAAAATAACAAAAATGTAAAAATATTGTTTACAAGAGAATTTTTTTTGAGAATAACATATGTGTGTTTATCTGGATCTTGTCAATTGAATCTTGGAAAGATGTTTATGATCAAACAGATGCAAATGACCTCTTTAATGTATTTCACAATACTTTTCTACACTAGTTCAATCTAGCCTTTCCCAAAAAGAGGAAATATGTGACAGAAAGAACTAGCAAAAATTTAATAAATAACTGCAGGAATAAAATATAAGGAGAGAGAAACCATGGTTTATATAACTATCATAAACAAAGTAAAGTTAGTCAAGGTATTACAAACTATGTTAGAAGGTAAAAGAAAATTTACAAAAGTAATCCAAAAACCAAAAATTATGGCAAATGATAATTACATAAACAAATCATCCAACAAAATGAAAGCAACATGGTATGTTATTAAACAACAAACTGAAAGTACAAAACTGGAAAGAAAGGACATCAAATTATGTACAGATAATTCAATAATTAGTGACCCCAAAGTGATAGCTAAAGAATTTAACAAATATTTTACTTCCTTGGTTGAAAAACTAATTAAAATAAACAGCACTAAGCAAACTAAACATATTTCCAGTGCCACAATGTACCTAAATGAAACAAATTATGATGAAATCATAAAAGTTATAATGACATTAAAAAATTGCTATTCATGTGAACTGGATGAGATTCCAAATTTCATTTTGAATACTTATGCTATGTAGCAGAGAACCTCTAGCAAAAATCTCTAATACCACTGTGCAAAATTGGTGGAGGAGTTTTCATACTCGTCAACAAAAACTACTACAGTTCACTGGCGTTCATAGATCAAGACCATGAGCTACTTGGGGTAGATTTCTGGGGTAATAAAAAAAAAATCAGAGTGTTGGCTGTTTACCACAGTGGAAGAATGACAGAAGAGGATGAAGCTCTTGGGGAGAAATTAAAATCATACTCAGATTTCAGAGGTGAGAATAGAATGATCATCATCGGTGGGGATTTAAATTTACCAGGTGTAAACTGGGAAGGAAATAAGATAAATAAAACAAGGGAACAAAGATTTGCAAATATCTTAATAAGGGAAGGAGCAAAACACTAGGGGACATAATATTTTGGATATATTTCTAATTAAGCCCGATGAAAAACTTTTGAGGTATCAAGTAACTGAAGGAATAAGTGATCATGAAGCAGTTCTGATGGATATTAGAGGATTCAGTAAACCAGCAGCCAAAATTGAAGGGGGAAATAAGTAAACTTATAAAAAGGCACAGGTTTCGAATTTGAAGAGATATTTCAGAGAACAATTCAGCAAATGGAAGGAAGGCACAAGTACAGTAGAGTCAAGGTGGGAAGAGTTCAAGGAGATAATAAGAAAGGGGGAAGAAAACTTTATTCCAAGGCAGAAAATAAAGAGAAGTAGAGAACCTATGTACTATAATAGGGAAGTGAGGAGGTTAAAGAGGTTGGTAAGAAAAGAACATAACAGAGTTAAGAGACAGCAGGGTAGTAGGGAATATTTAAAACAACTAAACAAGGACTTAATAACAGCAAAGAAAATGGCTAAAGATGGGTTTATGAAGAGTATTGTCAGAGCAGGAGGACCTTTGACTGATACATCTAGAAATTTATATGGCTATATCAGGAAACTGAGGGGAAGGGAGGTTGTAGAGACACTTATAGATAAGGATGGAGAAGAAGTAACTGACGATTTTAAAAAGGCAGAGATTTTAAGTAACTGGTTCAGTGAAAGCATTAGGGACAATGAATCAGAAACAGGAGGGTCTAATTCGGAGAACGAGCTTAACATCACAATTAGAAATCACGATAATAAAAAATTTGATATTAATCCTGAGGAAATCATGAAGGAAATAAGAAACCTAAAAAAAACATAAAGGGCTTCTGGTATCCCGTCCCGACATTGCGGCATGCCCGGTAGGTGGCATGGAAATCGACCTAGTATAGACGGCGCTGGCATCTGGCCAACCAGCGCCACCTCATCACAGTTTCCGCCACGGCCAATCAGAGCCGACCCGGCATGGATATAAATAAGCCAGCGCAGCTCCATTCATCCAGTTCAGTGTTCGCTGCGCTTCCGGTCGCGTCTCCGTCAAACTGTGCTTCATCTCTTGGACTCTCTGCAGTGTTTCGTCTCGGTTACGTCTACGGTACTCTCTCTTGGACTCAGTGAATCGCTTTCGGACTCGTGACTGTGCTTATCCTCGGTGACGTTCGGTACTCTCTCTTCAGACTCTGTGAAACCTCCTGTCGGATACCACCAGTGCGCGTCTGTGGATTACGTTCGGCCTGCTCCTTGGACTTGTTCGGGTTATCCGTGACCATCTCCTGCGGTCCGCCCCTCCGCCGTTCGACGTCGGCCGCCGTACGTATATAGCAATTGGCGACGAGGAAAAAGGTTATCAGCTGGCATCATGGACACCGTGACCCGTATTCTGGAGCAACAACAACAGCAGACAGCACTGCTACAGCAAACGCTCCAAGTAATACTCGAGAAACTGTTAGCACAGGAGGCCAAGTCAGTCCAGGCCTCCGAAAATTCACACATCCGTCCGCCAGCGTTTCCACCATTTAATGACCCTAAGGAAGACTGGGACACATATTTGAATCGGCTCAAACAGCATTTCTCGGCATTCCAGGTGACAGACGATGACTTACAGCGCTCGCTGTTTTTGTCGTGGGCATCACCCGACACGTTCTTCCTCCTGCGGAAGCTGGCCCCATTATCAGATCCGGTCGCCCTCACATTCAACGAAATGTGGACTCTGCTAACAAGCTACTACTCTCAAAGATACCACGTGGTGGCCTCCCGCCTTGAGTTCCATCAGTATCACAAACAACCGGGACAATCATACCGGTCATGGGTGACTGATCTCCAAGGTCTTAGCCATAAATGCGACTTCACTTGCTCAAACGCAAAGTGCAGGGCTTCATATGCAGACTCCCTGATCCGCGACGTCATAGTGCAGCTAGCTCCAGACCCAGAGGTGCGCACAGCGGCACTGAAGCTGGACAACCCATCACTCGAGGATATTATACGCATCGCGCACTCGCATGAATTTGCGCAATCAGCGAACGAGCGCCTCATGGCACGCCCACAAGTAGCGGCGGTCAAAACATCACAACACAACTCCCGCGCACAAGGCTAACCCATGGCGCGCTCCAGACGCCAACAAAGCAGGACGCCATCGCTGTCCGACTTATCTATGACGTCCGAACCCCGACCCCCACCCCGCCGACGATTCCAGAGGCCCCTGCCGTCTTGCCCACAGTGCTTCACTTCGCACCCACGGGCAGATTGCCCCGACCGTTGGGCACATTGCACACGCTGCGGTAAAGAGGGACACTTGCAGTCAGTCTGCCGAAACCGGGCACCTCACCCCAACCCGACAGCCCGCATGCAGCAAGAAACGGTCAACACACTACAGACCGCAGCTCATACTGGCGACCCACTCTCACAGAAGCTATTCTTAACTCTGAGAGTCGCCAACCAGGATATCCGTTTTCAAGTGGACTCGGTGGCAACCGTCTCGCTGATAAACCAAGCCACCTACGCTCAACTAGGCTCACCACCGTTGTCTCCACCTTCACGGCGTTTGATATCATACGGGAATAGAGACATTCCCCTGCGGGGTCAGGTCTCCATCACGCCTACAAACAAGTCACCAGACCAATCACCTTTTTTGTGGTGGATCAGCCCTCGGCTACTAATATTTTTGGGTTAGACGCATTCAACAGATTCGGATTCTCATTCGTGGACGAAGTCCAGGTCATATCGGACTCGGTCCCATTCCAGGACCTGGATGATCTCTGTACACAGTTCTCACCCATCTTCACGCCAGACTTAGGGTACGCCTCAGATTTCGAGGCTCACATCACCCTCCAGCCAGGGGCAGTGCCTCGCTTTTGCCGTGCCAGACCTATTCCGGTCTCCTTACGTGCAGCAGTAAAACAGGAGCTGGACCGACTTCAGAAGATCGGAGTAACCAAACCGGTCAAATCCAGCGCATGGGCTACACCACTGGTCATCATCTGGAAACCCAATGGCACCCTCCGGTTATGTGGAGACTTTAAGGCTACGATCAACGCCCAGTCTCAAGTCGAGACGTATCCAATCCCACGACAAGAAGATCTTCTCACTAAACTTGCGGGCGGCGAATACTTCTCGAAGATTGACCTCGCAGATGCATACTTGCAGCTTCCACTAGATGAGGAATCACAAAACATCGTCGTCATCAACACACCGTTTGGGCTCTACAAATACAAGTGCCTCCCATTTGGCATCGCTTCTGCACCGGCAATATTCCAAAGATACTTGGAGCAGCTGTTGCGACAGATCCCGGCATGCGCAAACTACCTGGACGATATCATTGTCACAGGAAGCACTCGCCAGGAGCACCTAAAACACGTGCGCACGCTATTTGCAGCATTACAAGAGCCAGGGCTGAGGTGTCGCTTTGAGAAGTGTCGGTTTTTTCAAGAGGAAGTAGAATATCTCGGCCATTGGCTCAATAAAGAGGGAATTAGGCCATCAGACCGCAACGTGGCCGCCATAGGCACCCTACCCCGCCCAAAGAATCTGCCAGAACTACAAGCCTTCCTCGGGAAATTAAATTACTACTCATAGTTTCTGCCACAAGCGCCACATATCTCACAACCCCTCAACCAGCTCCAAAAAAAGGGCGTTGCCTACAACTGGACCCCGTCTTGTCAACGGGCCTTCGACCAGTTAAAGCGCATGCTAAGGTCTGCTCCTTGTCTGACGCCGTTTTCTCCTACACGGCCCCCAGTCGTGGCAGCTGACGCCTCAGCATATAGAATCGGGGCGGTACTCGCACATAGGAATGAAGACGGCTCTGAACAACTGATAGCGTTCGCTTCTAAGATATTGACGCCAGCACAATGCAACTACTCGCAGATCGAGAAAGAGGCATTGGCAATAGTCTTCGCTATCAAGAAATTTCATGTGTATCTATTTGGAACCAAGTTCTCCCTTATCACGGACCACAAACCGTTGGTGGCAATATTTGGACCCCGCTCCAGCCTCCCAGAGCGAACGGCCCAACGCCTCCAACGATGGGCGATGTTTCTGAGCGCTTATAATTACACAATCCAATATAAGCCAACAGCACAACACTCCAATGCCGACGCCCTATCACGCCTGCCTGCCGGCCCCGATCCGGAATTCGACCAACAAGAAGTACTGTGTTTTCATATCGACACAGAGAGGAAGCAGACAGTGGACGGGTTCCCCATTACAGCAGCCGGAATCGCCTCCGCCACCCAGCGGGATCCAATCTTGCGCCAGGTCCTGCGCTATATCATTCACGGGTGGCCAACATACCTCACACGCAGAATGGACAACGAATTGATGACATGACGCCACATATCTGACAGACTCTCAGTCACAGACAACGTCATCCTGTTGGACGCAGAAAACGACACACATCATGTGGTCATCCAAGCGGAATTGCGCTCGCAAATTCTAAAGCTCTTGCATCGAGGACATTGGGGCATGTCCCATATGAAAAATCTCGCAAGAAGACATGCTTATTGGCCAGGAATCAACCGAGACATCGAGAAGATGGTACGCAGCTGCACAGCCTGCGCCCAACATCAGGCAGCACCACCGCAAGCTTTCGCCCCCTGGCCCACACCCCGCCAACCATGGGACCGCATTCATCTGGATTTTGCAGGCCCATTTTTGGGAACTATGTGGCTACTTATAATTGATGCCTATTCAAAGTACCCGTACGTGGTTCGCATGGCACTGACAACGACGGAAGCCACACTAAATGCACTAAGCCAGGTTTTGGCCATTGAGGGGTTACCACGCACCCTCGTCTCATACAATGGGCCCCAATTTACAGCAACCACATTCGAAGAATTCTGCGTGGTTAACGGCATCAAACACATCTTCAGTCCTCCATTCCATCCCGCCTCAAATGGCGAAGCAGAACGGCTCGTAAGGACGTTCAATCAACAAATGCTGAAAGAGGTACAGTCAGCTACGACGTCTTCCGCCCTCACCCTCTTTCTCAGCACTTACCGGACAACACCATTTAATGGTCGCAGCCCAGCAGAAATGCTCCATGGGCGACAACCACTAACGATGCTGCACCTCCTGGTACCATCACCGGCAGAGCCCCGATCCAGACCGGCCCATCGGTACAAACCAGGCAGCGCGGTCTGGGAACGTGCCTACGGAGGAAACGCCACCTGGATGCCAGCAACAGTAGTGGGGACACACGGACGGCGTGTTATCTCAATACAAACGCCACACAGAATAGAATGCCATCATCAAAACCAGCTGCATCCTCACACCACAACAGGCCCATCACCATCACAACAATATCAGGAAGAATACAGTATACCACCATCAGCGCCATTAGCAGAGGTCCCACAACCACCCTCCCCACAACGACGATACAACTTGCGCCCAAGAAAGCCAGCAGTGCCGGACGAGAGTGACGTCGAAATGGACACATCCATCAACCATCCACCAACCACATCGGCATCCACGTCACCACGTCCTCAACCATGGAGTACGTCGGCGCATGATGCGGCTGGGATACCACAACCATTCCAGCCTCATCACCACAAGCATCGTCAAGGGCGTTTCCGTCCGTACGCGCCAACTTCAGGGGGGAGGGATCTGGTATCCCATCCCGACATTGCGGCATGCCCGGTAGGTGGCATGGCAATCGACCTAGTATAGACGGCGCTGGCATCAGGCCAACCAGCGCCATCTCATCACAGTTTCCGCCACGGCCAATCAGAGCCGACCCGGCACGGATATAAATAAGCCAGCGCAGCTCTATTCATCCAGTTCAGTGTTCGCTGTGCTTCCGGTCGCGTCTCCGTCAAACTGTGCTTCGTCTCTTGGACTCTCTACAGTGTTTCGTCTCGGCTACGTCTATGGTACTCTCTCTTGGACTCAGTGAATCGCTTTCGGACTCGTGACTGTGCTTATCCTCGGTAACGTTCGGTAATCTCTCTTCGGACTCTGTGAAACCTCCCGTCGGATACCACCAGTGCACGTCTGTGGATTACGTTCGGCCTGCTCCTTGGACTTGTTCGGGTTATTCGTGACCATCTCCTGCGGTCCGCCCCTCCGCCGTTCAACGTCGGCCACCGTACGGATATAGCAGGTGCTGGTGATGATAATATTACTACAGATATCTTAAAGATAGCCGGATGTGACATTGTATCTTATCTTTAAATATTATTTAAATTGAGTCTGGATACTTGCTGCTTACCACAGAACTGGTAAAGTGCAATAGTAGTACCAGTACATAAAGGAGGGGTGAGAAATAGAGTTGAGAATTACAGGCCAATCAGTTTGACATCAGTGGTAGATAAATTAATGGAACGGTTGATATGCTACCACATCAGAAATATATGTGAGGAACGTAAGTCGTTTTCAAGCAGGCAACATGGGTTCAGGCAAGGATATTCATGCGAATCTTAGTTGGTGGGATATATGCAAGATATTTCAGATGAAATGAACAAGGGAGGCCAAATTGATAGTGTAGCACTAGATCTGTCAAAGGTGTTTAGTAGTAAATGGTAGTAACTAAGGTAAAAACCATTGAAGAGGATGAGAAAGTGATTTGCTGGGTAGAAGAATTTTTAAAATGTTGAAAACAGAAAGTTAGGGTAGGAAATGTAGTATCAAAAGAAGTAGAAGTAAAAATGGGTGTGCCACACGGTAGTGTATTGGGACCATTGCTATTCATTATTCTAATGTATAATTGTGTTGATTGTTTACTATCTGAAATTAGATTGTTTGCAGATGACATAATGCTGTATAAAAGAATCAAAATGATAGAGGATTGTAAACAGTTGCAGGGTGATCTGGACAGGATATCTAGTTGGGTTGGTAAACATGGGATAAAGAAATTGGTCTAATAGATCACAGTTTTCTGTTAACTAAACTGGAAAAAATGGTGATAAGAGGGTATACAAAAGACTAGATGTAATAGTATCTTGAAAACAAAGAATGTTGTAGATCATAAAAAAAAACAAAAACACAACAGGGAAATTCTACAAGGGAAAAATTTACCTCAGATGAGCAGGTGCTGAATTATAGCATACCTCAAATCTCAGTGTTTGGACCTATTCTGTTTTTAATTTATATAGATGATCTCACTAAGACGTTCACCGAAAAGATACAGTTCAGTTTGCAGATGACACAAGTGTTTTACTCACCTCCACAAACAAACAATTATTTAGAATTGAAAGCAAATGAAATCATGAGTGAGTTGAAAAATTGATTTGATTCAAATAACTTAAGCTAGAATTAGAAGAAAAAAAAAAACAGTGTTTCTGAAATTTTGTCAACCTCAATATTCAAGTAGCCATAAATAAAAAAGCTCTAAAAATGTAAAAAAAAAAACCAAATTCTTGGGATTATTGGTACAACAGAACATAAAATGGGATATACACCTAAGTTAATTGGTTAAAATAATCGAGATTTTGTTATGGACAGAGAATTCTTAGAGGTACCAGAAGTATTATTACAGTAATGCAAGTCTACTCCAGTCATTTCCATTCTCTGATCAGGTATGGAATTATTTTCTGGGTAACTCATCACAAAGCATTGAAATATTTAGATGCAGAAAAGAGCAGTGAGAACCATATATCAGCTAAAGATTAGAATCATGTAGAACACATTTCATTAATATTGACATTCTTAATATTCCATGCCTATACATCTTTGAAATAGTACTTCTACAAGAGATTATCTCCAAAAATCAAGAAAGCAATAAGAAATGATATGGTATACTTTATTAGAGGACATTCAGATGTCCATAAAATGTTTTGCAGGACTTTAATATATAAAAAATAAATTTAGGGATAGCACTTTTCAATAAAATACCAGAGGAAGTACAAAATGCTTTATGTATTTCATTTAAAACAAAACTAAGGGCATTTCTAGTGAGACACAATTTTTACTCTATTAGTGAATGTATTGACACGTAAAAAATATGCTTTACGATTTTTTGATTTCTGTTGAGATTGTGAGGTTTTTTTATGCTTTGTTGATGTTGAGTTCATGAGAGGCAGGATGGACTGGGGACAAGGAACTGGAAATAATTCGGCCATGGCCTTTTTGAAGGAAGCATCCTGTTATTTGCCTGTAGTGATTTGAGGATATCATGGAAAACCCAAATCTGGATGCCCGGATAGGGATTCGAACTGGCATCCTTCTGAAAGTTCATAATAGGATCATTTTACCGACCTCCAGATTCTGGATTAGATAATGTGGAGTATTTTAGACAGTCACTCAGTTTCTCAAAAATTTCAGGGACATACATTGATCATGGGAGGTGATTTTAATATACCCTCAGTTAACTGGGACACATTTACATTCAAGTCATGTGGAAGAGATAGGTTAGTAACCGAAACGTTCCTAGAATCAGTCGTGGAAAATTCTCTTGAACAAATGGTCGTAGAGCAAACACGGAGCGTCAAAGATTCCTCGTCCATTTTGGATCTTTTTCTTACAAATGATCTGGATATTGTAGATAAAATCTGTATAGAAGACGGTATAAGTGATCACAAGGCGGTTGTGGTAACTTTAAAAACTAGGCAGAATTTGAAGCATGATAAAGACAAAGTCGTATATTGTTTCAATAAGGCAAATGATGCGTTTATGGTCGATCATTTGGCGAAAAATTTTGAAACGTACATGCTAAATACAAATGTTGAGATACTTTGGTTTAGTTTTAAAAAAATAATCTGGAATGGCATAAATCAATTTGTTCCCAAGAAGTTTATTAAGGTTAGTAAGAACTTCCCGTGGGCCAATAGGGAAGTGAAACGTTTTCTCAGGAGGCAAAGGAGTTTACATGCCATGGTAAAGAAATCCGGGGACTCGTCTAATTGCGCTAAATTAGTTCAGCTGCGAGCAAAGGTGTATAAGGCAATGTGTGATGTGTTTAAAGAATTCCAAGTCAGAAATTTATCCGAAGATCTGATTACTAATCCAAAAAATTTCTGGTCATATTGTCACGTAGTAAACCAAATTCAGAATCCTAGGGCGTAGCGGGGTCGTAGACGAAACACTCACTTTAAGGTAATGAAGCTTTATTAACAGTTGGCACAGTACAGAAGCACGGAGCGAACTGACTCCGGCTAGAAAGGAGTATCGCTTATATAGTGATGAAGAACAGTCTAGAACATTAACACTAGTAACAACAAGAATATTCCAGAACAGTTTATACAAAGTTAAGAAATTAAAATTTTACAGCACTTAATGGATTCGAACCCACGACCTGTAGTCCCACAGTCTCTTAGCGTAACCACTATGCTACGACAGTCTTTCCTTCTTCGTGGCCTGATCCACTTGATGTGCGACATTGCTCCTCCTTAAGGGAACAGTGTCCCGATGTTAAGTTGCCCTGGTCATGGAGCGAGTAGTAGGTCCCGCGCGCCTTGGTTCCTGATGGGCGGTGACATCCCTAGCCGTCGATGTCTTCGAGCCCGGAAGAGACGTACAGCTCTTGGGGCCCTTTGGTTTACTGAAGAATGCTGGATCTTCTAGTCTACTCTGGTTCGAAGGGTCCATGTAAGGCTTCAGTCGCAGCACGTGAACTGTGTCTCTCACCTTTCGTTGTTTTGAGTGTGGATCGAAATCCTCGACTTCATAAGTGACATCAGACAACCTTCGTACAATCCTGTATGGTCCAAAGTAACATCTGAGGAGCTTCTCAGACAGGCCAACCTTATGGATGGGAGTAAATATCCAGACGAGGTCGCCAGGTTGGTATGAAACAGAACGGTGACTTGCATCATACCTCCGGCGGTCATTCTCTTGAGCCTGCAGTGTGCGGAGCTGAGATAACTGCCGACACTCCTCAGCCCTTGTTACTAATTTGGCGATGTAACGTCGTTAGGATGGAACGGGAACACAGTGTCCATGGTCGTTGTTGCTTCATGTCCGTGTACCAGGAAGAATGGCGTAAATCTGGTTGTGTCTTGTTTGGCAGTATTGTAGGCGAACGTCACAAAAGGCAGCACCTCATCCCAGTTGGTTTGTTCGACACTCACGTACATGGAGAGCATGTCAGCCAGTGTTTTGTTGAAACGTTCTGTAAGGCCATTAGTTTGAGGGTGGTAAGCAGTCGTCATTTGATGTGTGATGTTACATCGACGGTTGATCTCGTTCACAAGTCTCGACTGGAAGACCTTTCCTCGATCCGTGATCACTGTTTTAATAAAATGTCCTCCACAATGAATTTTGCAACCTCAGGGGCTTCAGCTGTTTTCAAAGGTTTTGTAATGGCGTACCGAATCAGATAATCAGTACAAACGATAATCCACTTATTGCCACTGGTAGAAGTCGGGAATCGTCCGAGTAAGTCAATACTGACACACTGGAAAGGCGTTTCTGCAGGCGGAATTGGTATAAGTCGTCCAGGTGGTTTCTGAGGAACTGTCTTCCTTCTCTGGCATTCTAGACAGTGCGAAACATAGTGACGAACACTTCTAAATAATCCTGGCCAGAAAAATCTCTTTCGGATTCTGTCATAAGTCTTAATCAACCCTAAATGGCCCGCTGTAGGCGCGTCGTGGAAATGTTGAAGAATTTCGATGCGCATGTGCTTGGGAATCACTGGAAGCCATCTCTTTCCAAAGGGGTCAAAGTTTTTCTTGTAAAGCACCTCATTTATCATCTTAAATTCTCCATTCACATCCTCTGAGCGATCTAAGGCAAGTTTAATCTGCAACAATTTGGCGTCCTTCTTTTGTTCCTCAGAGAGATCGCGAAGAGTAGCGAGACAGTCAGTACTCTCTTCATTCTCTTGCTGTTCCTCCACTGGATTCCTCGAGAGACAGTCAGCATCCTGGTGCTTCTTTCCACTTTTGTAGACTATACTAATATCGTATTCTTGAAGACGTAATGCACACCTGGCCAGTCGTCCTGATGGGTCCTTAAGGCCTGTTAACCAGCAAAGTGAATGGTGATCTTGTTACAACTGTAAATGGTCGTCCAAAGAGATATGGTCGGATGTTTGCAGACAGCCCATATGACAGCAAGACACTCACGTTCCATTGTTGAGTAGTTTCTTTCGGCTTTGTTGAGAGTCCTGGAGGCATAGGCTATTACCTTCTCTTTCCCATCCTGAATCTGTACTAATACAGCGCCAATTCCTTAACCACTAGCGTCTGTATGCAGCTCAGTAGGCGCTTTCTCATCATACAGCCCAAGCACAGGGTCAGTCGTCAGAGCCTTTTGTAAAATGAGGAAAGAATCTTGTTGAGATCTACCCCAGAGGAATTTAGCACCACTTTTTAGCAATTCTTGGAGCGCCTTGGCTTTCATACAAAAGTCTTTTATAAAGCGTCGATAGTAAGAACATAGGCCAAGAAAGCTCCTGACGTCACTGGTATTCTTAGGAACAGGAAATTCCGTTATAGATCTCACCTTGTCGGGATCTGGCCGCACACCCTTACCTGACACAAGATGCCCAAGTATTTTTATTTCTTTAGCTCCGAAAAGACACTTTCTTGGGTTGAGCTGCAAGCCACTTTGTTTCAGGCACATAAGAACAGCTCTCAGTCTTTTCACGTGTTCATCGAAGGTTTCGGAGAACACTATAATATCTGTCTAAATAACAGAGACACATCGTCCACTTCAGATGACGTAAAAGATTATCCATCATACATTCGAATGTTGCTGGCGCATTACACAAACCAAATGGCATTACATTAAATTCATACAGTCCATCGGGGGTAATAAATGCAGTTTTCTCTCGATCGCTTTCGTCTACCTCTATCTGCCTAGTATCCTGAGTGTAGGTCCATAGTCGAGAAAAACTTAGCTCCCTTCAGACAGTCTAACGTATCGTCAATTCGCGGAAGAGGGTAAACATCTTTTTTAGTCACCTTACTGAGCTGTCGGTAATCGACGCAGAACCGCCAGTAGAACGTCCTTCTTACTCACGAGCACTACCGGCGATGACCATGGGCTCTGAGACGGCCGAATGATGTCGTCATTCAACATCTTTTCTACTTCTTGCTGAATTATTCGGCGCTCAGCTGCTGAAACTCGATGCGGTCTTTGGCTGATAGGTCGATGGTTGCCAGTGTCAATTCGATGTTGTACCTTCAATGGGGTCGACTTGCTCTTCACCTGTGGACTGAAACATTCATAGAATTCCTGAAGAACCGCGAATAGCTTCTCCTGTTGTTCCTTAGTCAAATCCGGCGAGAGTCGGGACTGAATGTTTAGTCTCATTGCTTCCGTTACATTCACACTTGTGGGTTCTTCGCAAAAGGTTTCCATGACACTCAGATGCCCTTCAATTAACGTCTCGGCGTATGCTATACACTGGCGCCTTGAGTAGAATAGTGGCACCTTGCAGCAGTTGACTACCCACAATTCACCAATTCCGTTCTCAAATGAGACGGCGGAGGCAGGGATGAACAAATCTTTCTCCAGTGGTAAATTCCTATTGCATTCCACTAGGAGGTCCATACAAGTACGTGGCATATGACACATGACAGTTACCTCGAAGCACTGGTGGCAGGTATTATGACGTCATCCAGCACACAAACTTTCCAGGCACGGGAAGGACTGTTTTCCCCCTCCTCAACTCTCACATCGTCTAGCAAAATCTTCGAGCGACCACAGTCTATAATTGTTTGTGAGGCCTTCAGAAAGTCCCAACCAAGTATGACGTCATGACTACATTCTTGTAGCACAACGAACTCAAAGGGCTGCTCGTGGCCATTTATAGAGACACGAATAGTGCATTCCTGTAGGTTGTACATGATTCCCATTAGCAACCCTGAGCAAAACATTTCTGTTGTCGACGAACATAGTCTTCCGCAACTGGCGCCGGTAATTCTCCGAAATAACCGAGAAAGATGCCCCAGAGTCCACAAGAGCATGAGCTGGTTGACCATCCATGAGGATTTCAACGTAATTTGCCAACATTTTCGTAATGATCGGCGGCGGAGGATTTTTCCCTAGAGCGGCCTCACCTCCAAGGAAGGTCGCACCTTTTAGTTTTCCAGGTTGCGGCGGCTAGGAGACTGGCTGGAGCGTCGGAACGGTGACGGAGATCTTGATCGGCGTGTCGGCGACCGTCCTCTGAAGCGACCAGCCTGCGGCGACAGTGATCTACGTCGTTCATAAGTTACGTCTTGATCTTCATTGTCGTCCTGGGGTCTTCGGACGCTGAAACGTGCTTCGAATCTCCTTTCACGGGCATCATTAAATATCTTCCGTCTCTCTCGGCAGTAGCGTACTACATGTCCCGGTCCCACAGTGAAAACATACCGGCTGGTTGTCCCGCGTTCTCCAGACGTCGGTTTTCCTGGGAAAGTTTGGAGGATCCTCGCGTTGCGTCGCAGTGGCAGAAATTCTCTTTGGTCTCGGCTGTCTAACAGTTTTTGTTGGGGCTGCACGATAAGAGATGGGCGCCAGCGTTTGTTCCACCTCCTCCCTTATTATTTCCTCCAGAGTCTCAGTTTTTGGCTCGACATACATTCCTATCGCCCTTTCCACTTCCTCTCTCACTACTTTTCTAATAATGTCTCTAATATCTGTGTCCTCTTCCACTGCGGCCATTGATACGACGTTTGGTAATCTCTCAAACTTCTTTCGTCCAATTCTTTTCTGGTGCATCGTCTCAATGTATTGGCAACACTTAATAAAGTCGTCGTTGTGGAAATTTCCTTCAGCAGCAACGCTTGGTACATGTCCTCGGCGACGCCTTTCATAAGGTGTGCTACTTTATCTTCTTCCTTCATTGTGGGGTCGACTATTTTACACAGCCCCAAAACACTTTGTATGTATGACTGTGTCGTTTCCCCTTGGCGCTGCGCTCTACACTTTAGTTTCTCTTCGGCATGGCGTGTCTGCCGTTGTGCGTCTCCAAAGAATGCCTGCAGTTCTTTCTGGAATGCTGCCCAGCTAGTCAGTTTCTCTTCGTTATTTTCGAACCATTGTTTGGCAGTTCCTTCGATAGAAAATACATTTGCCAGGCACACTGTATCGTCCCAGTTGTTGAATTTAGCGATACGTTTGTAGCCTTTCAGCCAGTTGCCTGGGTCTTGGCCGTCGTCGCCTGAAAATAATGCCGGATGACGAATGTGCTGGCAGGCGGTCGGCGTCATCGTCGTCCTTACTTCTCTTCTGACGGCTTCCAATCAGTAGAATACGGCTCGTACTCTGGCTTCTCGCCTCGTAAGCGACGGCTCTCTCGTGGTCTGATTGGGGCCACGGTGTTGTTGTAGATTTTAGCGGTCACGAGGATCTACCCGGCACCTCCACCAAAATAATGTCACGTAGTAAACCAAATTCAGAATCCTAGGGCGTAGCGGGGTCGTAGACGAAACACTCTTTAAGGCAACGAAGCTTTATTAACAGTTGGCACAGTACAGAAGCACGGAGCGAACTGACTCCGGCTAGAAAGGAGTATCGCTTATATAGTGATGAAGAACAGTCTAGAACATTAACACTAGTAACAACAAGAATATTCCAGAATAGTTTACACAAAGTTAAGAAATTAAAATTTTACAGCACTTAATGGATTCGAACCCACGACCTTTAGTCCCACAGTCTCTTAGCGTAACCACTACGCTACGACAGTCTTTCCTTCTTCGTGGCCTGATCCACTTGATGTGCGACAATATGTCAAATTAATAAGGTCATGCTGTCGTTGATTATTGAAAATGGGGAATTATCAGAAACTAGCATCGAGAAAGCAGAAATTTTGAATAATGTATTTAAAAAAGCTTCACGACTGAAAACTCGGAGGAGATTCCGATATTTAACAATCGTACCAACAAAATTATGAATTATCTCGTTCTCGATGTCGAGGGGAATAACTAAACTGCTTATGAATTTAAATCCCAATAAGGCTCCCGGACCAGACGGTATTCCTACAAGATTCTACTCTAGGTACACAACGGAAATTGTGACATATTTGATGAAATTATATACTGCCTCCTTGGATAAAGGAAAAATACCAGCCGAATGAAGACCGCCATCATAAGTCCAGTGTTTAAAAATGGGAATGTTAATGATCCTCAAAATTATAGGCCGATCTCGTTAACCTCAATATTTTGCAGATTTTAGAGCACATCATCTATTCAAATATCATGTGGTTTTTGGATGTAGGTGAACTTTTAAATGCATAATCAATATGGATTCAGAAAAGGTGGATGCTGCGAAATACAACTTGCTCTTTTAATTCACACTTGACGCCGAATTATAGATGAGCAATCCCAGGATGATTTAGTTCTTTTAGACTTTAAAAAAAGCTTTCGACAATGTGCCTCACACTAGGTTACTTAGGAAACTTCGTGGCTATGGCATATCTAGACAAATATGTGACTTGGTTGCAGACTTTCTGGAGGGCAGAACACAGTGTGTAGTTCTCGACAGTGAGCATTCATCACTTACAGAAGTGTGGTTCGGGGTACCCCAGGGAAGCGTGATAGGGCCTCTGTTGTTTCTCATATACATTAATGATTTGTGCAACATAATAAGGGGGATGAAAAGATTATTTTCCGATGATGCTATTATCTATTGTGAAATCACAACCTAGGACGACCTGCGCTTTGTTACAAGACGATATTATGAAAATAATTGCGTGGTGTAAAGATTGGCTGTTGGAGTTAAACAATAAAAAGTGCCAAGTCATGCATGTAAGTAAAAATGTGACACCATTTATTTCTGAATATACAATAAATGGTACTGTCCTTAGAATGGTAGATTCCGCTAAATACCTAGGAATAACAATTCGTAATAATTTATCATGGAATGAGCATACCGAGAATGTAATTGGGAGAGCAAATCGTATGCTTCGATTTCCAGGTCATAATTTAAAACAATGCACTCCAGAAGTTAAATTGATTGCATACAAGTCACTAGTGCGGCCTCACTTAGAATATTGTTGCTCTGTATGGGGTCCCCATCAAAATGGATTAATGGAGGCATTAGAGATGGTCCAAAGAAGAGCCACCCGATTCGTGACAGGTATATATAGTTGGAGGGAAAGTGTATGTGTGATGTTGAAGTAGTTAGGTTGGGAAGACCTGGAACACCGAAGGCATTGCTCTTGATGGAAGCTAACTGAAAAATTCACAATTGACGTATTTCGGAATGACAGTAAACAAATATTGCTACCAGCAACATTCATATCTTGGAATGACCACGAAAATAAGATAGGAGAAATCAGGGCCAGAACCGATTCATTTCTGCAATAGAAGAGGATTTACCGGGCGACTTAACATAAAATCTGACAGGAGTAGCTTTCGATGAAGTACTCCGGCCATCCTGATCTGGGTTTTCCATGGTTTTCCCCAGATCACTCCATGTGAATGCTGGGATGGTTCCTCACAATAGCCCATGGGCGCCTCCTGCATATCCCGTATATCCCTTCCTTTCCGGATAGGTGCAGTGCACCCTCCACCACACACTTTTAGTGAATCGTGGAGTAATAGTAACAGTAATGTGAGGCCATAATGTAAACATTTCACCTACCATGCCTAGTGACAATTTTTTTTTTAATCATCACATCAGACATTACTGCCTTTAACATATTTCCTGTCACATAAATATACATGCTATTTGAAAATTACAGTTAGTGAGAATGTTTCATCACAATAACCCCTAGGGTGAATGATTCCTATGGTAGCTGTTCATGATCTGATTGTCTCATCCTCATGCTTTATAATTAATATCCTATACTCCAACATCAACATGTGTTTTTAAATTATGTGTTAATGTATGAGTGAGCCACTCAGACAGTTATTTTAAAAGAAGACTGCAAGATATGTAGGGAAAAACTTAACTCTGCAAATAAAACCATTAGTAGTTTAGGTACCAGTAAACCTAATTGGAGGAGGAGGACATGTAGGCCTAAGCTTTAAACTAAAGTTGTCTGCTGTAATAGACCATCATTACTTTTTAGAGTAAGAATTAAGCATTTAATAATTTTTACAGATATATAGCTTTTAACACAAAGTGCAATGTTTTCCTCCAATCATACAAACAACTCTGTAGCACAAATCTGTAATACTGAAAAAAGAATAACTGCTTCATAGATGCTATCTCAAGGATAATCAAGAAGGAAAGTATGCAATTCCCCAATATTAATATGGAATGGAATAATAAAGTAGGTCAATCACTAATATGGTGAACCCAGACATCCTGGATATATATTAGATATTATTATTAGATACACAAATAAAAAACAAAAGGTTAATTATTAATATATGGTGGGGAAAGAATTGCTTGATGAAGACTTGAAATTTAAATATCTTGGCATTACATTTGATAACCGGTACTACTATTGCACTTTTCCAGTCCTGTGGTAAGGAGCAGGTATCCAGACTCAGTTTAAATAATATTTCAAGATAAGGTATAATGTCACATCCTGCTAACTTTAAGATATCTGTAGTAATATTATCTACACCAGCCCCTTATGTTTTTTCAGCTTTCTTATTTCCTTCATGAATTCCTCAAGATAAATTTCAAATTTTTTACTATCTTCATTTCTAATTGTGTTGTTAAGCTCGATCTCTGAATTAGACCCTCCCTTTTCTGATTCATTGTCCTTAATGCTTTCACTAAACCAGTTACTTAAAATCTCTGCATTTTTCAAATTCTCAGTAACTTCTTCTCTATCCTAATCTATAAGTGTCTCTACACCCTCCCTTCCCCTCAGTTTCCTGATATAGCCATAGAAATTTGTAGATGCATCAGTCAATGGTCCTCCTGCACTGACAATACTCTTCATAAACCCATCATTAGCCACTTTCTTTGCTGTTATTAAGTCCTTGTTTAGTTGTTTTAAGTATTCCCTACTACCCTGCTGTCTCTTAACTCTGTTATGTCCTTTTCTTACCAACCTCTTTAACTTCCTCACTTCCCTATTATAGTACATAGGTTCTCTACTTCTCTTTATTTTCTGCCTTGGAATAAATTTTTCTACCCCCATTTTTAGTACATCTCCTTGTACTCTTCCCACCTTGACTCTACTGTACTTGTGCCTTCCTTCCATCTGCTGAATTGTTCTCTGAAATATCTCTTCAAATTTGAAACCTGTGCCTTATTGGCTTCATCTCTTCCAGTAAAAGGGCTAAACTTAAAATATTGCTTTGTATGGGTGTGTGTGTGTGTGAGAGAGAGAGAGTGTGGTGTAGTATAGTTAATTTTCTTTCAGCTTTGGTATGTGATAGGTCTACTTTACTTTTCCTGTTCAATAGGTACTATAATAATTTCACAAAAATCAGATTAACTAAACCAGCCACATACACCTCAAGCTTTCTTAGGCGGTACAGTTCCCTGAGAGGTTCATCACTAGTAATTAAACAATTTCTCAGGTGGAACTCTTGAAGTTGTGAACACCCTTCATATACAGCCTCCATTAAACTATTCTTGATTTTTGAATAATTTAATTCTAGCATCTGGAGATGAGAAAGACCACCAGACCTGTAAGATAGAATATAGGAGACAGGATAGTATAATATTTGAAATATCGACAGCATAAGTGCAACAATTAATTTAAATTTCCTAAGTTCAATTTAAAGAATGATGCAGAAAGCTAAATTTTTAAGATGTATTACAAGATGTTACAGAAAAAAATGTAATACACAGAAAAGTGAAACGTGAAATCGTTTAATTTAAGTTAACTGCAATGGGGTGAATGCTCTGAAGGAAATTTCCCTAGACACCCATTGTTCCCATCTACTTTTTCCCTCTACTAATTTCAACTTTCAATTCTTTTAGCGTGTTTGGTAAATGCCGACATAGATAATTTCAGGTTGGTTTATTAAACAATGATTATAAGATTTTCAAGAAACTTTAAATGCTTACCTCAAAACATCTGTAGTCCTTTCAGCTTTGTATGCCCAATGCAGTCTTAAGATCAATGAATTGAGTTTTGGCAAATGGCTCAGCGTAGTGAAGGCCTCCAGATCCTCATCTTTTAAAAAGATATCCCAATCTTCTAAATACAAAAATTCTAATGATGTGCATGTTCTAAGCTGCAGATGTATGCCCCTGTGTACCAACACAAGCCATCATTCCATTATACAAGAATCCAATTTATATCAATTATGAATCCTTATTATTTACCCTCAAAATAAAGGAAATGGATGTGTAGTTGCATAAGGTTACCAGTACCTAAACCACTATTACGTCAAACTAAGAAATAAAATACCTTTAACAATAAATAGGAATAAATAAAAAAAAGGATGTGTCTGAGGTAGTGAAGATATTAAATGATGAACTTAAAGTGGTTAAGAAATGGCTAAGTAGCAATTTGTTAAGTTAAAATAGAACTATGTAAGATGCGGCAGTCCTGTAGGAATATACGTGTAGAAGCAAAAAGTTTTGTTAGGCGTACAAGCTATAGTATAGAGAGTGACCTGAGGAAGGTGTTGAAGGAGGTACAGCATACCAGGGTGGAACTCATGCAGGTCCTAAATCACCATGATCGGCCACAATTAAACCACGCTGTGAGGCAGGAAAATGTGGAAACTGAGATGCTACTTGTGAGAGGCATTAGTTCTGAGGTGGGGGTTATGCCTGTTAACACTATTGGTAGGTGGTGTTTTACTAGGCATGGCCTACATGTAAATAAAAAGGGGAAGGGAGTACTTTCTGAGTTGTTAGCTAAAGCTGTTAGGTCCACTTCCGGTCATGAAGGGGTCAGGACAGTGCCTTTTTTCAGTTAGAGGATAAAAGTAAGTGATAAAAGGGATAATGATTGTAGATGCACTATGGGAAAAAACATAAATCATAAAGAAACAAATGAAGCTATTGAAATAATAATGGAATTGGGTACAGCTGAAAATACAAAGGTTAATGCTGAAAATACCACAAAGCCAAAAATAAGGGTGTTGGTGAACTGTAGAACTGTAGAAGCATAATGAACAAAGTGATAGAATTACATGAATCACAAGTGATTTATAGGAGTAGAGTCTTGATTTAAAGAAGGAGTACAAAACAATGAGGTTTTCCCTGAAGGTTACTGAGAGTACCGCAGAGACAGAAGAACAATTGGTGTAGGGGTAGCAAAGATTACTGTTGTTCTATAGTCTTCATAGATCATAACCAGGGGTAAATTTTTGGAGTGAAAAAAAAACAAAAAAAACAGGGAATTATTTGATTCAGTAAACCATTGGCCAAAATAGGAGAGGTAAATAGGTATAATAATAAAAAGGCACAGACTTTGGAATTGACGAGATATTTCAGGAAAAGTTTCAGCAAATCGAAGGATGGCACAAGTATAGTTGAAGCGAGATGGGAAGAGTTTAAGGAGAAAGTACAAAAGGTTGAGGAAACGTTTATTCCAAAGCAGAAAATAAAGTGAAGTCCTGAAACTGCTAACTACAATATGAAGAGATTATTAACGATGCTAGTGAGACAGGAACACAACAGAGATAAGAGATAGGATGGCATTAGGGAATACTTAAAACAACTAAACAAGCAATTAATATGAGCAAAGAGAGAAGCAAATGATAAATTTATGAAGAATATTATTTATAAAAACTTCTCGGGTCTCAAGCCGCGTCAGAATTGAGCCGTCTGGCGATGTTTCGGAAGCTTGCACTGCTTCCATTGTCAAGCCCCCGCTTAATATTACTGAAGTCTGCCGCACGGTAGTCTATTAAATAGCGCCAGCAGCAAGGAACGGAGGGGAATGCGCGTGGAGGGGCGGTCTAGTTTGGCCCTGCTCACTTGGTGACGTCAGGATCGGGTCACTCCTATGCCCCACTTAGTGAACATTTTGATCCGAAACTTGTGGAGTTATTCAGGCCCACCCTCACGTCTACATACTTTGTATACCAGGGCGAATACTACGAGCAAATTGATGGCGTGGCAGTAGCCAACTTCTACATCGAACATTTTGAGCATATAGCTCTTGACATGGCTCCTTTAAAGCCTTAATGTTTTTACAGGTTTGTTGACGATACGTTTCTCATGTGGCCTCATGGAATTCCGGCATTATATGAATTCGTGAGCCATCTTAATGGGATTCATCCCAACATTAAATTCACGGTAGAAATCGAAAGGAATGGATCACTTCCGTTTTTAGATGTTCTAGTGCGTCGGAAGCCTAATGGAAGGTTATGGCACAACGTTTACAGAAAACCTACACACACCGATCACTATCTTAATGCTCAAAGTTTTCACCATCCTTCTCAGAAACTGGGAGTTCTGAATACTCTTGTCCATAGGACAAAGGTGGTGTCCGACAATGAACATTTAAATGAGGAACTGCAACACCTGGAACGCGTATTTCGTGCCAATGGTAATAGCACTAAAGAAATCTGACTTGCAACTATCGGAAGACACAACAGAACCAAGACAGATCACAGAGATCAAGACAAGCCACGTGCCTTTCTACCTTTCTGTGGAGCAGTAATATCAAAAATAGCAAGGTTACTCAACAAACAGGGCATCCGTTCGATTTTTCGACCTCCACCAAAAATTGGACAGCTGTTGCGAACTCCGAAGGATAGTCTCAATCTTCGGGCTCCTGGAGTGTACAAAATTCCATGTGAATGCGGCACTTCTTATATAGGGCAAACCATAAGGACAATTAATGAAAGACGAAAAGAACACATCAGATATTTTAAACTTGGACAAAAAGAAAAATCTGCCTTAGCCGAACATGCCATTGACAACGAACACGAGCCGTGCTTCGACAAAATGACACGCCTTTGTTACGCAAATAACTTTTGGGACAGTATTGTGATGGAGGCTATTGAGATTAGGCTTAGCAACAATGTTATTAATCATGATCAAGGCCTCAATTTAAGCCAAGCTTGGAAGCCAGCAATTGGATTATTACAAACGAGACAGAATCGAGCCATATTAGGGCATAGGAGCGACCCGATCGTGACGTCACCAAGCGAGCAGGGCCTAACTAGACCGCCCCTCCACGCGCTTTCCCCTCCGTTCCCGGCTGCTGGCGCTATATAATAGACTACCTTGCGGCAAACTTCAGTAATGTTAAGCGGGGGCTTGACAACAGAAGCAGTGCAAGCTTCCGAAACGTCGCCAGATGGCTCAATTCTGACGCGGCTTGAAACCCGAGAAGTTTTTATTGGTGCAAGTGAACCACTGAACGATGTATCTAGAAATTTCTATGGCTATATTAAAAAAGTGATGGAAGCGAAGGTATTCAGACAATTGTAGATAAGAAAGGAGTTGAAGTCACTGAGGATTTTAAAATGGCAGAGATATTGAATGACTGGTTTAGTGAGACAACTAGTGACTATCATCTGTTAATGGGAGGGAATGAATCAGAGGACAGTCTCCCTAAAATATATGAGGAAAAGTACAAAATTTGAAATAGATACTCAGAAAGCTAAAAAATGTGAAGGGGCTGGTGGAGATAATATTACTATACATGTATTAAAGTTTGTGGGATACAATATTGTATATAACTTTGAAATGTTATTTAAAATGAGTTTGGAGTCTTGCTACTTACCAGAGGGTACGAAAAGACTTATAGCAGTACTGGTTCATAAAGAAAGGGTTACAGATAGGTTTGAAAATTACAGGCCAATTAGTTTGATATTAGTGATGGGCAAAATGATGGAGAGACTGATATGCAACAATATCAGAAATTTTGTGAGGAAAGAAACTGGTTTGCAAATTGACAACATGGTTTTAGACAAGGCTACTCATGTGAATCGCAGATGGTAGGCTATATGCAAAATATTTCAGATGAATTGGACAAGGAAGGCCAAGTTGATAGTGTGGCACTAGAGCTTTCTAAGTCATTTGACAGAGGAGCTTTAAAATTATTTTAAATAAACTAAAATCTATTGGATTGGATGAAAAAGTACTTGCTGGGTTGAGGAATTCTTAAAAGCCAGGAAGCAAAGTGTTAGAAAATACATTATAAAAATAGATGGAAGCTAATATAGGACCATTGCTATTCATTATTCTAATTAATGAATGTGTTGATGGATAACTGTCAGAAATTAGGTTTTTTGCAGATGATATAATGGTATACAATAGGATCAAAACAGGTGAAGACTGTGAACAGCTGCAGGGTTGACCTGGATAGAATATGAAAGTGGGTTAGTCAGCAAGGAATGAATATAAATGCCAAGAAGCATCAGCTTATTAGGTACACAGATAAAAAACTAAATGTTAATTATTATTATAGGGTGGGGTCAGAATTGCTTATTGAAAATTTGAAATTTAAATAACTTGGCATAATAATAATAATAATAATTTTTAATTAAATTGCAATGGAGCACATGCTCTGGTGGCAATTTCCCTAAACACCCATCTTCCCCCTTTCCTGCACCCACCTACATTTGCCCTTTACAAATTTTAACTTTAAGTTCTTTCAACATTTTTGGTAAATTATTCATCATTTCCCTTGGTAATTTATTCCAATCCCTGACACACCTTACCTAAAAAAGAGGATCTTGTGCCTGAAATCGGGTGCCAGCTTGTGGTCATGGTATCTTTTCCCTTCGATGCACTACTTTTCATACTTACACTAATATCTTTCCATGTCTCATCACCAATATATGCCTTGTACACTCCCATGACCCTCTTCACCCTCCTTCTATCTTGCAATGAATCCCATTCCAGCTCTTTTATCATATCTGTTACTGATTGCATTCTGCAATAATTTCCACAAACAAATCTAGCAGCCCTTTTTTGCATCCTCTCCAACTCCTGTATTTGATCCTCAAAGTGTGGGTCCCATACTACATTATCGTATACGAGCAATGGTCTGACCAAAGTTTTGTAACCCAATTCCTTTACTTCTTTCATACATCCCCTCATCACTTCCTTGTAAGATGTGTGCTTTGCCTTGGGGTGGAGGCATAAGGCTTTGTCTTAGCTTTGACCATGTGTAGCCTAGGATGTCCAGCTATTGCTTTATAATAATGACAAGGTCACCACTTAGCTTCATTTTTGAACGTCAAGCTAAGGAATGGTATAAACAAATAATGTTCACAGGTTGTTCAAAATCACTATATTCATGAAATAGCTTGCAAAGACATTGGCTGAATAGGCATCAGACAAAGTTACAGAAGAAAAGTTTTGCAAGTTCGATTAACCGTTCGAGCCAGATCACACCCCAAAGTTCAAAGTATAATTGATTATTACTTGAAAGTATGTAAATGTTTGTCACGCGCTTCTACTGCTACACTAGGTTAGAAATCGGCTGACACTTAAGTAATCCCGAGGCTCCACATGGTATAATACTGTCTTACTGCAACATTATGGTAAAATTAAATGAGGGAAGCTGCATGTTGATGAGCCTGTGGTCTCTCAAAGACAAACTGACTACTACTGCTACTGCACGAGTATACGTCTTGTCGCATGCATGGTCCCTGGACTACTGACTGAGCTACATGCTATTGCGAACGAGGAAAGTTCTGGTACTCACAGACAATGGGAAAGTTCAAAACTATCGCTTTACATGGGTAGTTTCTGGAAAACTTATTAGACATCAAATCTCACGTCAGAAAGATATCATCACCCAATTTTGACCTTGACAACAACAAAAATCTTATCTCTCTGAAATTTTGTAAATCACTAGATCTTCTAGCAAACGTCAACTTTAGTTATTATAAAAAATTCCGTAACTTTAATAATTTAGACGAAAATAAATAATTTAGATATGAATTTTCGAAATATTACTCCAAGCGAATGCTTAAAACTGATGCAATACAAAATACTATCTCAATTACTATAAAAGTCTGCTTTCTAGCTTTAATTATCATAGAAACTAACTATCGAAATGAAATTACTATCTAATCTAACTCATGATTCTGAGAATAAAATTTTGTCACGCAGTTACAAAATTTATACAATACCTTACACCCTCCAACAAGTGCAGAATTTTGAAACATGACCTGCCCAGTTAAGCTTGTTATTGAATGTAATGCCATGATATTTACATTTAAAGTCTTCAAGAAGCAATTCTTTCTCCACCTTATAATCATAATCAACCTTTTGTTTTTTATTTGTGTATCTAATAAGCTGACTCTTCTTTGCATTTATCTTCATCCCATGTTTACTGAATATCCTGTCCAATCACCCTGCAACTGTTAACAGTCCTCTACCCTTTTGATCCATTTATATAGCATTATGTCATCTACAAACAATCTAATACCTGATGGTAAACAATCAACAAAATTATTCATTAGAATAATTAATAGCAATGATCCCAATATGCTACCCTGTGGCACTCCCATTTTTATTTCTACATCTTGATAACAAACCCAACTGGGCTGGTTGTAGGTAAAGCTTACAAAACCCTTCATTTACTGCAGATGATGTACCAGAGAAGTTAGGCAATTGGGTTACAAAACTTTGGTCAGACCATTGGTTGAATATGGAGGTGAATTTTGGTACCCACATTTTGGTTATCAAATTCAGGAGTTGGAACATGTGTAAAGAAGACCAGCTAGATTTTTTTGTGCAAATTATCACAAGACCCAACCAGTAACTGATATGATAAAGGAGCTGGATTTTGAGTCATTGGAGGAAAGGAGGAAGGTAAATAGAGCACTGGGAATGTACAGGGCATATGTTGGTGATGGTGCTTTCAGAAAATTTTCTATTGTTGTTAAGGTTGTCAGAGATTAGAGCAAATTACCAAGTGAAGTTATGAATATGTTATAAAAAATGTTTAAGGAATATAAAGATAAAATTTGCAAATTGGAAAAGAAAATGGGGCAAGGAATTTAACACTCCAATTATAAAATAAAATTTAAAAAATAAAATAAAAAGTGGTTATTAGATGACTAGGGGAATTGCCACCATCGCAATTAAAATTATTAATAACACCAAAAATATTGATTTTTTATTAGTCAGAGATTACCTGTCTTAATTCAATTCTATCTATCTATTCTATTCTGAGTTAATTTTGATCTTTAAACATTGTTTGATATTCTATTGCTGAGGTAAAGGTCATATCAGATACACATAATTCTTTTTTATATATATATAAATTTTTAAATGGAACAGAAGTACAGCGAAGTGAAATCAAATTGCTGGCACTACACCACTTTCTCTACCTATATGAAACTAATACTAACCTCTTGAAATTTGGTTTATCCACTTTAATATAATATCCTCTTCATGACATCCATTCTCCTTTTATAGAAAAGCTGCCAAAATTAAATTTAAAATGCTAAAATATGAGAGGCTGCGTAACTGTAAAATACCTCCAGCACTGTAAAAATGACACAAAAACTATCGGTTCATGGAACATATCAATTTAAACACTTTTGTTCTACCACAAAGTTTGTGGTTAGGTTGAAATCCAGCCTGGGCTAAGAAAAAAAAAATTGCATAAAATCTTCTCAAGCTTTCCACTAGGATAGCATGTCAATGTAGGGCCTCAGGCTCCATCTTCTTTGACGTGCCGGTGGAAAGCTCAAGAAGATTTTACGTAACTTGCAACGGTAACACCGGATCGATCTTCTTCTGCATAAACTTACTGAAGACTGCAAGGTAACTGATTCCTTGCAGTGGCAGACAAGACGTTCACCTCTTTCCTCATGCAGCTCTGCTGACTGCCGTCAATGCAGCTATAAATGTTAACTCTTTCATTCAATATTTGCATGGGTTCAGAAACATCTATGAAATAGTGGCAAGAGAGTAACAGCTTCTCATTAGAACAACATTTAGCATCATGCATCATACACACATACAGAACCCGTCTGCTTCCACCACTCAGTCTCGTCTGCCTGCACAAAAGCGTCCTCCCCAGCCCACAGCTGTGCGTTCCCTCCCCTCCACTTCGCATTCCAACGATCACCCCTCAACCAGCAGCCACACATAGCTAGGTCACTTACAAACTGACTCACCAAAAAAGCTTACATTCCTTCAAAAAAAAAAACAAAAAACAAAAAACAAAAAAACACATTGTTGAAAATTTCATTTGACACCTGCAATCTCAGAAATGCTGTATTTACTTATAATAGTCTTTAGTTGCATCTGATTGATATAAAATGGCTGCCATTGCTCAGATACAGCTCATTCATATATTTTCCATTTCCAAATTTCAGATGACTTTTCCCAATGGGAAGATGCTGAAATACAAAGGAAACATTAAAACAAAGGGATTAAAGAAAACTACAAGAGAATTTAACTAATTTGGCAATGCTATTGGCATTTGATAGCGGTGTAACACTGTCATATTTCAGCACTTTTAATTTAATTTGTGGCAACTTTTCCATAAAAATAGAATGAAGAACATGGAGAGGACATCATATTGAAGCATTTAAACTGAATTTCAACAGGTTAGTGGCAGTTCTGGGTAGGTGGATAAGGTGGTCTCCCAAATTACTAAATATCTAGGACTAATCTGCTGTCTAGTAGAATTTAAATTGCTAAATACCTGCAGTTACAAGACAATAAGTTAATCTCAGAACCTACCTCTTTCTAAGCCACCACCATGGCAATTTAAGGTGTGTAAGTGTTTGACTCTTCACTTTGATGAAATAATTAATTTCTGTAGTGGAAGCATCAACCACGAAGTCCACTTTTAGATTTGTAAGTTTTGGGCAGCCATCTGCCAATGCCCGCAAGTGAATACTGACTCCAAATACATAGGAATCCGTTATGTGCAATGCTTGCAATTGTTGCAGCTTAGCCAAAATCAGAGATTTTCTTTCATCACCAAGATGAACGCTTGGGATAGTTAAATTCTGGATATTTTGGCAGTTATTCAACAACCTTTTCATCAACTGCAGAAAAATAATATTTATCAAGATCACAACATAAAACTAATCTTTTCCTTTAATTAATTTCCAGCAAGTATGGCAACTTAACCAGCTTCAGAATAATATTTCCAACTTCTTTAATTATACTCAAAACATATTTAGACCATTTAAACACTACAGGGATGTGGACATAATTAAAGTAATGTTGGGTTTTATTCTCCGTCTAGTGCAGCTATCAAATGAAAAACTTTGTTATGGCCTATGCATTTCGGTTTATTAGAAAATTAAAGTATATTCTATTTGATTTTCTGGTCATAGAAATTGTCTTAAAACTAAACGTCTGTTGAATCCTACCAAAGGATTATCTGGCAACAAAACACTTGCAAATTCCTGAATACAGGACTGGAACAGTGATCTTTAGAAGGCAAGCACCTTAGGCAGTGAGCTTTCAGACCACTTATTACAATCTTATCATTTCTAAAAGCTTACAAATAATTTCCTTTTATACCTAAAATAATTTAGTAGCCTATTGATTCAATTAGTTTATGTAATTAATAATTTTTCAGATAAATTAATATTGTCATATTATTTGACTTTTCTTATATTTACAGTTGAGGCTTCAGTTGTATTACTGAAATTCTTTGTATCATTCCCAAGCAATGTCTGGATTGTATGATTATATTGTGAAAATTTTTCCCAGGCCCATGTAAAATATGTAACCATTCCAGTGGAGTTATTATTCTACTACATTTGAACTAAATTATTATTTTCACTGTAACCTAGAAAAATATTTTGAGACAGTTTTCTGATTTAACGCAAAGGTTTCTTCACAATCAAATTGGATATTGCATGGTTTTATTTAATTGTTTATTGGCATTGTTAGTTCCAAGCATTCTTTTCTGGATGAGTACCAATCCAAAAAATATGATTTTATAAATACTTCTTTTAAACAACTGACAAGAAGAGGAACAAACCAAAACTGTTGAAACATTTAAGTCTTCGCTGGTGGCTCCATTTTGACATCCTTGGATCTTCTGCTACCCCCGCCTCCCCAGCCTCCCATATTGCCTGGTCTTTGCTTTTGCCTCAATTACCCCCCCCCCCTTTTCTAAGTGGCATGTAACATTTTTCTCAATTAATTCCAGAAGACATTTTGTACTGTTTTCTCTTAATAGACTATCATTAAGATTATTGCATATGTAATGAGCAAGACCAACATTTGCTTCATATTCTTTTTTATAGTTTTAAATATTCTAAATGAAATGTGGACATTAACCACTTCTACAATTATCAATTACTGGTGAAAGTTCTTTCTCAGGTACATTCAAGGATCCTTTTCTTCTTGAGATGAAAAACATTCTCCTGTCAGACAACAAGTGCTATATTGATGGTTAGGCACAAAACACTGTTTGTGATCTGTGACTGTTATGACACCGTTTATGGTACTTTGATCAGATTCGTAAGTTTCAGGATGAAAATCGGTCGCCAAGATATTAATTTAACCTGTAACAGCTAACAGGAGGCAGGTTATTCTGTCAAATGAAAAAGTATCTTCATCAAAAACTATTTATTCTGAAAACTTCTTTAGCCTAACTAGTAACAGTCTTAGGCATAAGCAAAGGCATCTGACATACACAACCGTTAATGTCGGCAGTAGACAGATTCAACAAAATCACCCGATTTATTTAATTTTTGTTTTCAATCTTGTTCCATGGAACCCTGTCGAGGAAGGACCTCTGAAATGTGAAACATGTCGTGGTTAATACACATACATACAATATGAGTCATAATCATAGTGAGAACAATTATATGTTACAAAGACAAATAAAGAGAATAAAAATAAACATTAACTTTTACAACTGAGTTTTGCAGACCGTCATATTGATTACAATTAATTATTTTGTTCAAATACTTGAATCGAGTAGGAGGAGTTGCCAATAAGATAATCTCCTAGTTTTTCTTTAAATATATCTTTATTATTTGCAAACGGTTTAATTTTGGGGGAATGTTATTAAGCAGATGAATCCCAGAATAATTTCAAAGAGTTGTCTGTAAGAAGTCCTTGGTTTCACTCCACGTGACACCCTAATAGCTCTTTTCTGTGGTATGAAAACTTTTTTACTTTGTGAAGAGCTTTTCCAAAAAATCATGTCATATGACATCACTGAATGAAAATATGAGGAGTACACCTATTCCGTTAATTCTAGATCTGTTATTAGAGAAAGTTTTCAGATTGCAAAGGAAGCACTACTTAACTTCTTCAGCAGTGAAATGAAATGTTCATGCCAACAGTTTCTCATCTATTTTAATACCAAGAAATTTTATACTCTTTGTTTCTAAGATTTAGTTTATATGTAAATCCAGCTGTTCATAATTTTTTGTTTTAAACATAATATAATGTGTTTTTCAAAATTTAATTTTAATGAATTTTCTTTAAACGAATTTTCCACTTCACTATGTACTACATTTACATCAATTTCTAGATTACTATTTGATGTTTTTCTCACAGTCAGTTTAGTGTCATTTGCAAATAAAACACTATTAACTTTGTTGGATAAGTTTCCCATTACTAAGGAGAGTGTTGGTGTAATCGATACTAGGGAGATAATTTTTGAGTGAGTGTGAAGTGCATGTGTATGCATTGTTTAGATTAGTAGAGTCATGAGTATGATTGTTATAGATACGTATTGTTGACAAAGGTGACTGAAAAAATGTGTGTAGAAGTTAAATAATTCGGTACTGCTTCACGATTGATGGCAGCGAATTAAGCTCGGTCACCCATCAGTAACTTCCCAGCGGGATCAGATGGATGGGTGATGAGGTAGCAGCGTGTTGCACTTCCACGCTACGCGCGTCGAGTGCCCCGCTCGACTCGGCTTTACCGGCGGATATTGTGGCAAGTACTTTGACCCGGCAAGCAGATAAGGAATTGGAAATGGACTAAGACGCTACATCAGCAACTGTGTTCAACATTCAGCATATACACAGTGACGTGTACTCGGTCAGCAGAGACATAATTCTGAGAAAGCATCCCACTACTCCACCAGAAAGGACATATAATAAACAGCCTCGTGCCATCAACTACGAGAAGGAGGAGGCACGCAAATCTACTGTAGTCAGCCTGGCAGTGATGAAAGTTAATACAGCAAAGAAACCAAGAAAGCTAAGATACAAAAGAAGAAGTCCATGGAAGCCACTGACAATTCTGTAACTTTGGCCTCTGGGCGTAATGGATTCAGAAGATGTCGTCATAATGCTGAAGAAGACAGGGAAGCCCCACCTTCATTGGAACCAGTTGTGATGGAGGTGGAAAACCGTTTCACAGCCTTGACAGTCGACGATCCACCGCGAATGGGGCTGAGATGTTATTCCATCCCACCTATAGTAGTAGAGTTCGCAGAAAACTACAAGTCTCTTCATGACCGGGTGGCAGCTGGCATCAAGAATCCATTTGCTGCTAAAACAGCAGGTGGCGACAAAATTAAATTCAGCAATACTACTGCCGAAGACTTATTGGCTGATACTTCTCTCCTTCAACAGTGCAACATCCCATACTACACTTTCCCAACCAGAGCGGTGAAATTATTGAAGGTGGTGTTTCATGGCATTCCTAGGACTCTGCCAACAAAGACATTGAAAGAAGAGCTGACAGAAATGGGCTATGATGTGAGGTCCGTAGCTCAACTTCATTGTCCCAGCAGTAACGAAATAATGCTGCTTTTTGTAGTAGTGCTATTATACCTTCCCGGAAATCGGACAATATTTGATGTTGACAAGCTCTGTCACCTTAGAGTATTGACACAGAAATTGCGATCATCGGCTGTATCACAGCAGTGGTTTAACTGTCAGTTGTTTGGTCATGTGGCATTGTAAAATACATCCGGTGTGCGTCAAGTGTGCGGGAAAACATGCTGCAAAGGACTGCCACACACAGAAGGACTGTGATCCAGCAAAATGCGGGAACTGCCACGGTGGCCACATTGCCAGTTGGAAAGGCTATCCAACCTATAAGCGAGCCTGCGATCGTCAAAGAGGAGTGGGGACAGAGGCATCTACAAAAACAGTAGTCAAACCAACAACAAATGTTGGAGGTCAGTGAATTTTGACTCAATGAAATCTAATCCCCGCCCCCCCCCCCAAAAAAAAAAACAAAGAAGGAGAAGGGCAAGAAACTGGCATCTACAATAGTGCAACCAGACTTAAGTGATTAATACCTCGCCCTCCCCAAACAGCCACAGTGCCAAGACACTTCGACACAGCTGGTGAAGCAAGGCCCAGCTGCAAAGGCCACGAGACGATTGCAGGAAGCTCTTCAGTAGACGATAAACCCCCTCAAAAAGCAAGCGATTATGCTGATGCAACGCCTAGGATGCCGTGGTCAGTAACTACCTCATCTGCAACTTCAGCTCAGAGGTAAAATCATCCTCTGGGCACAAACTGCTGGCTACCTTGGTGTAACACTTGACTATAAGCTGACATGGCAAGCTCACATCAAGGACATCAGGCAAAGGGTAAGTGCTCGGCTCCATTCTCTTTACCCTATACTTATCTGGGAAAGCTCGTTGGCACTTCATCCAGGAGTTTACATTTATTGCTCCTTGATTAGGCTGGTAATTGAGTATGCTTGCCTTGTCTGGGGATATGCTGCTAATTGACACCTGAGAAAGTTGCAGGTGCTGCAAAACAGAACACTGAAGTAGGCACTACATCTGCCCGACTGTTTGCCCACTGTCGCAGTCCATGAGGTGTTGCGAACAGCGAAGCTCATTGACAAATTCTGGCAACATGGCTATAAATTCTACAGTGCAGCCCATCACTCTTCCAATCCACTGGTCAGTTGTCTCGGCGAATAAGAAACAACCGCTTAGCAGGCCATTGGTGCTAATCGAGCGCTAAGGACGAATTAATAATATGCCATCAAGACGATCAAACAGCAGTGGAGAGAACACCATTCAAGAGATGACTGAGGGAGGAAATCCCTCAGGACAACAACCCCCAACTGACCAACTTTAATGCTGAGACTGGCAAAGATGTATGGATAAGTTTCTAGGAAGGTCATTAATATTTAACAAAAAGAGGGGTCCTAGGACAGTGTCTTGTGGAATTCCATGTTTTATTTTCTCCCAGTCAGATGAAGCCTCTTTACTGATTTTAGAATAAAAAATGGAAACTTTTTGCATTTGTCTTTCCATGTATGATTTAAACCATTTACCTGTGGTTCCATAAATATCATAGTATTCCATTTTTTCAGTAGTAATTCATGATTTACACAGTCATATGATTTTGCAAGATCACAAAATATTCTACAGGTTTCATTTTATTATTCAGTTTTCTCAATTGTGTTATTTAAAAATGAATATATAGCCATTTCTATGGATTTTAGAATCTTGAGCATAGCTGCATAATAGCAACGGTAAAACTTGTATTCAGTATAATAATAGCCAACCAGTTGCTAAAAATTTTAATTTATTGACCTTGATTGCAGTTGACTTATGTTTGTCGAACCTGCATTCAAGATAAGTAAATTAAAATTTTAAGCAATTGGTTGGCTATTATTATACCAAATACATTTCTATGGATGATCTTGTTTGTAACCAAATTGTGAATTAGTGTGCATAGTGTTTAACATGTTTTATTACTCTACGATACATGACTTTTTTAAAAAATATTTGAGAATCCTGAATGTAATGGGATCATAGTTATCTAGAGTAAGCCACAAAATGGTAGTAAATAAGGTAAAAACTATTGGAGTGGATGAGAAAGTGATTTGCGGGGTAGAAGAATTTTTAAAAGGTAGAAAACAGAAAGTTAGGGTGGGAAATGCGGTATCAAAGGAAGTGGAAGTAAAATTGGGAGTGCCGCAGGGTAGCATCTTGGGACCATTGCTATTCATTATTCTAATGAATAATTGTGTTGATTGTTTACTATATGAAATTAGATTGTTTGCAGATGACATAATGCTGTATAAAAGGATCAAAATGATAGAGGACTGTAAACAGTTGCAGGGTGATCTGGACAGGATATCTAGTTTGGTTGGTAAACATGGGATGAAGATAAATGCAAAGAAGAATCAGCTAATTAGATACACAAATAAAAAACAAAAGGTTAATTATGAATTTAAGGTGGGGAAAGAATTGCTTGCTGAAGACTTGAAATGTAAATATCTTGGCATTACATTTGATAACAAGCTTACAGGACACATTGGACAGGTGGTAGGAAAAGGTTTAAAAATTCTGTACTTGTTGGAGAGAGTGATGAGGGGATGCATGAGAGAAGTAAAGGAATTGGGTTACAAAACTTTAGTAAGACCATTGCTCGAATATGGTAGTGTAGTATGGGACCCACATTTTGAGTATCAAATACAGGAGTTGGAGGAGGTGCAAATAAGGGCTGCTAGATTTGTTTGTGGAAATTATTGCAGAATGCAATCAGTGACAGATATGATAAAGGAGCTGGAATGGGATTCATTGCAAGACAGGAGGAGGAGGATGAGGAGGGTAATGGGAGTGTACAAGGCGTATACTGGTGATGAGGCATGGAAAGATATTGCAGTAGGTATGAAAAGTAGCTCATGGAAGGGAAAAGATGACCATGACCACAAACAAGCTGGCACTCAATTTCAGGCACAAGGGTGTGGGAAGATTTTCTTTTTTAGGTAAGGGTGTCAGGGATTGGAATGAGTTACCAAGGGGAATGATGAATAACCTACCAAAAACGTTAAAAGAATTTAAAGTTAAAATTTGTAGATGGCAAATGTAGGTGAGTGTAGGATAGGGGGAAGTTGGGTGTGTAGGGAAATTGCCACCGGAGCGTGTGCTCCATTGCAATTAAATTTAATTAAATTAAATCTACACATGTTGCTTCTTCTTTTTTAAGTAATGCGTTTACACCTGAATATTTTAGTCTATTTGGAAACACACCTTGCACTAAGGATTCAGTACAAATGTGGGCAAGTACATGACTGATTCAATCTAATCATCTTTTCAGTAATGTACGGTACTTTAAATATTGTCATAGCTGGTAGTTTTTTAGGTGTTAATTATTTCAGGAGTTTATTTATTTCTGAAACTATTACTGGTCCACAAATCTATTTGGGAAAGCAGTATGATGAAACCTTAGGGCACTATGTAGGGTTTTCTTTTTTTATGCCTAGTTTCTCTACAACTGAAATAAATTGTTTGTAAAATATTTCACAAACTTCTCGTACTTTACTACGCAAAGAGCAATTTTTTTTATTTTTATGTCATTTGAGTGATTTACAGATTTTCCAGTTTCAGTTTTTATTATATTCCATATAGTTTTCATTTATTGCCTGAATTATCTATTTTTGCTGATATATTCCTGGTATAATACATTTCTTGGTGTTTAGAATAACATTTATAATGAGCTTTCAGTGTATAGTTATCTGATTCTCTTACTTTTAAGTAAATTTCCTTTTTTGTTTTACTACATACTCTAATACCCTTTGTTATCCATCGTTCACCCAGTACACTGTTTGGAGCATTGACAACTTTCCTTTTTTTTTTTTTAAACTTCCTTAAAAAAGTATTAGAACTATATTAAGAAAGGAATTAAATTTTTCACAAACACCCTATGCAGTGTACACTTCTGACCAGTATTCATTATTTAAGGAATCTATGAAATATTTTATATAGTTTTCATTGAATTTCTTCTATGTACCCAGCTTTTCTTTATCTGTTTAACAGTGTTTCTGGACTTGATAAATAATAACTGGGCATCATGATCTGAGATTCCATTTATTATTGGAAGTATGCTGTAATTACTGTACTGAGAAATAACCATAAAAAAGGTGGCCCTGTAAATTGTTATTACTATGAGCTCTTCCTTACCATATTCCAGTTTTGTAACACAGCGTTCAAAGTGTTGTTCACACAATACTTACTTACAACTACACTATTCCATCAAATATTATTTATAACAAAAATGGCAACTCACCATTTTTCGATTTTAAATCTACGAAATGAGAGCTTAGTTTATCATTTGGGATGGACAACTGAGATATTCCTGTGTCAGACAAATGATGTTCAAATATACACAAAACATCTACATTAAAATTTATGGTATTTTGAATCTCTTTTTGGCATAGGGTAATGTCATCAATTTTACTAAATATTCCTCTTATATTTTTATGGAGAATAGTGGTATGAACACTTTGATTCAATGAGTCTGAATTGTTTACTTCATCAGTACATAATGGTATGTAAGTTGGAATTTCTAATTACAATAAGCTTTGATCAGCAGCAACATTAATTTCCTTTAGACATCTTGATAAATCTATTTTATTTACCATAGAAAAGGGGTATGACTTAACACCACTTATAACAGAAATATCTCTTTCTCTCACCTGGCATCCCCTGACATCACCAAGAAAACAATTCATTAAATTCTGCAAATACTTTTTCCATTACTAAAGTTTCTTCTTATCATCCAAGAAATCATATTCCTTGAGATTAATTTTCCATCAGCATAACTGAGCAGGAACACATGACCTCATTGACTTAACTGACTGTTCAGTTTCACAACGGACTCGCCTACTCCACAACCAGTGGCAGATTGACTGCTCGGAAGCCTATGTGCATCTTTCTCCCCAGTGCACCGATGTCCTGAAATGGGTTTTACAACCCCGAGCCCACAGGCCCGGTGGATAATGATGTCACTACACAACCACCAGTATTACAATATTTACAAACCATACTTTAAAACTGGGCTCTACCTCCATGGACTTGGCGGATACTGGCATCATAAGTCGACCATGCAAACTGCCACTATTTAAAACTTTTGCCAGCTATTTTTCCCCCAAATTAAATTAACTACTCAAATTATCTTCCAAAGTAATGGGGAAATGCCATTAACCCATTACAGATTGTAGGGCTTATGTGCAGCTTCTTTTCTGAAATATGCAAAACAGTAGGCCCCTGTATGCAAAGTTCCAGTGAAAACTAATACTTCTGTTGCTGCATGAAATTCCTGTCAGATGGCAGCCATGGGTGGTGCTCCCTTTTTGATTATCTGTCATTTTAGGATTCTGGAATGTCTATCACTCAAAATTGGGGGTCACCCAGAATATGCAGGATTGGCACAACACCCATCAATCTTCCACTAATGCAGAATGAATGTGACTGTTGATTTAAGTCTGTTAACCTTCACTGTAATTGCTTGGCTAGACAGTCCCTCTGAGATGGCATCTCAAAATGATATCCCTTACGAAGTGTGATACCTCTGTACCTCATGCCATCTCCTTATCAATGGGTCCTACACCGACCTGTAGCATATTGTGGCCACATGAGACAACTAACATATTGAATTACACATATTTAGCAGCATACAATTACTTGTGGTAGATAGTGTAATAGGATCAAAATGGGCAAGTACTGTGAACAGCTACAGTGTAACCTGGACAGGATATCTAGCAGGGTAGAATTTGTTTGTCTCACTAGTGTTGTAAAAGTGTTTGTTGAGAGCTATGACCATGTTAGTAGTGTATATAAAAACTTCAAAGTCTTTGCAGAAAGAAAGTAGCTTCCAATTTAATTCCTTACCCAATGATACAGCCTTTTAATAAAAGTCTCAACTGTAGTGAGTCAAAACAAAGGTTATAGAATAACAGTTCAAAATATATCAAACTCACTGTATTTAATGCTTAGAAAACTTCTGGAACTCTGGTATCAGATTATTTTACACAGTACTGATAATCATTTACAGACCTAAAAACTTTAAATCAGATCGAAGCATTTACTTTCAGTACATTATTCAGTTTATGTGAAATTTGGTTGATGCTACACCATATTAAAGAAACTGAAATTAAAAAAAGATCATAAAACATTCTTGTTCACTATCTAACATTTTCAGGTTTAATGTTCCTTTTTCTGCTACATACGCTGCCATACAATCTTTGTCTATCATAACAGAGTCTAACCTGGATTCTCCTGCTCCTTCTCATGACTTCTTGCCAGTGACTTAACTTGCCAACTTACACTGTACAAATTCTGCTAACACAATGTTGACAGATGCTATCCCTGGTCCTCTACTTATAGGAAAACAACATAAATGTGGTCCTAACTGGATTCAGTCTCTTACAATCTGATTTTTTCTTGTCATGTGATACGGATATTACACCCTTGAGGCATTATCTAAAAATTTATGAATTACAAAATTTACTAGAATGTAGCTAAAAAAAAATTAAAAGCTACTTATCCTCACCACCTTTGCAAAATAAGATTTAGTTTGCTTGTGATAATCATTCAAAGTTCTTGACAGATTCCCTTTCTCCCAAACCTTAAGAAATCCAATATTTCACCCATGAAAGATCTGTAAGCAATACAACTTTTTGTAACGACATTCCATATTAGTTTCCATTTCTTTTAATACCAGTAAAACTTCTGAAAGCCCCTAATGTCCCTAATATTATTATTCCTGAAACTAATTTGCCGTTACACCAAAATATTTTAGATATTCAAAATTAATTATTTACTCACAACTTTTTTCTATAAAAATATCATTATTATTCTTAATTTTAACATTTCTTATACTAAATTATTATAAGTAACTGACTGAAGTAACAATTTTCCCTTGCCTTCTATCTTCGTTACATTATTTTTGTTTACCTACTGACAAAACCCATCTTTCATACCTTAAATCATAACACTTTCCTAAAACCAATATCATAAAATTATCTCCCTTTACTTCTAGTTATTTTATTAATATTTCCCATCCCTGTAACATCTTTTATTAAAGAACTATTACCGTAATAACTTTTCCAAAACAACAATTGATATGGAATCCCTTACTTTTGGTCATTTTTCATTCTGAAACTATTGAATTTGTTATTATCATTCCATTTTAAATGTTGTTCAATACTTTGTTGGTTTCTATCTTCCTGAAATCCATGACAAAATCCTTTTGTTTATCTGTGATACAATTGTTACCATTCTAAGATTTTAAACCACATATGTTAGAAAATGCTCCCAGACATAAAACTTACACCAAATTGATTATCATTTTCTAGTAGGGGAGCAAGGAGGACAGCTAGATTGGTTTTTGCAATTTAAAAAGGAAATTATAAGAGAAGTGAATGTGATTATGATTCATTGAAAGACAGGAGGAGCATGAAAAGAGTGCTAGGAATTATGCTTGGAAAGATTAGGGTTGAAGAATTAAGAGTAGTGCAGTGATGGAAAGAGCCACAAATTATCCCTCTACTTCAGGTATAAGAGGGTTGGGGGGTCAGGGAACCACAAGGGAATAAAAATTCAGTTTTGTTTTTAATTTAATAAAATACATACATGTGTTAGGTCATACAGCTGTCACTTGGCATGAAAATCATTGTGATGGATCTGCATTGATGTATCATATTGTCCTGAGCACTTCTAGTGCATATCACAGTTACAATCAAATTTATTATGGAAAATTTAGTTTTCAGTGCACTCTCAATGTAGAGTATTTTGAATAAAAGTTGTATTAACATGTGATAACATAACCTAAACCTCACAACTTTAAAATATATCAGAAGTATGTTTAGTTATTTTAGGTTTAAATATAGTCTACGAGGGGCAGTCAAAAAGTTCCTGGAATTCTGTTGTAGTGTTGGTATTTGTGATGCAATTGTTGTGAGTTTGACAGGACTGAACTATAGTGTCCGACCGAAGGTCATTTTTCGGCCGAAGCCGAATGTTCAGCTCTTGGGATAACCTTCGGCCGAAGCCGAAGGTTCAAAAATAATTATATATCTGAGAACACTAACATGAAGTATATATGACATGCAAAAAATGAACTGTTATTTTGTTTTATATGTAGTATTTTTTTATATAAATTGCACCTTTACAATAATTATAAACAAAGTTTATAATATTTATTTATTCAAATAAAATAAAACAGTAAAATAGTACCAAACCAGGTTCCGAGCAATGCAATTTAGCAAAATTAAATGCAGTTATTTTTATTTAAGAATAACAAAAAGAAACTATAAAATTTAACAGTAACAGCCCGAATCAAATCAGAATAATTTGTCCCGTGGATTAAATTAATAAGTTTTGGAGTTTTAGCTTTGGTAAATCAAATACATGTTAGCTTATGTATAGTAATGTCATAGTTTTTTAACAACAATAAAAAATAAATTTCAACCTTCTTACATAGCATAAATTATTCTAGCTTTTAAAATATGATATTCTGCTGTCTAAATTAGTATCTCATATTAGATTTTCAGTTAAAACTGAATCAATACCAATATTTTTAAAGTAGTTTCACATAAACAGATTAATTAAAAATGTACTTAATATAACCAAAACAAAAAGTACATCGGCACTAATAAAATAAGATTTAATCGCTTCAAATGACCCGTTTTATTTGTTGTTGTCAGTGCACAGTTTTGACGTTGAAATGACAAAATATCAGTCTTCGTATTTACAATTTCGTCGCTACTCAAATATTTAATTTTAAACCATGGATCGATTAGAGCGGCAATCAACAACTGTAAGATTTTTTTGCAAAATCAGGTCTCCTGTTAACAGACCCACACAAGCGGTTTTGAGCAGTATTATATGATCAGCCTTCATCCTTCTGAGCAACTTTTGAGTTTAAGATGTCAATGATTAATATAATTAAAGATACTGTTGATAAATCGCTAGAAATATTAGTTGTTGCTTCCTAAATACACTTCAGCACAGTTATAAAATTGTTCATTTGTATCCATTCTTCTGCAGTTGGAATTTCTATTCCACCACGTTCTAACATAAACAGATTTACTGCATTTTTCTGTTCTATTAATTATGATATCGAGTGGCTTGTTCACTCTTCTTACGTTTTACAATACTTTTTCACTATTTCTATTATAGCAATATCTTTAAAAATTACTTTGTGAATCATGAGCTGTAGTGTGTGAGCAACACAACCAATGAAAACGAAGTTTCCATTGCAGATGGTTGCATTCATATTTGAAGTATTATTACGTATACCCGCATGGATATTTTCTTTTGAATTGTATTTGGTAACAGTTTCAGTTACTTTTTGTGCAATATATTGTCTTGTATGATCTTCCAACACACTAACAGCCAATTTCATTTTTTTTATTATTTTGGAACCTTTGGAAATGCCATGTGCAGTGACACTCAAAATCGTGTTTGCTTGATCACTTCTTATCTTCGTAGTAAAACTGATCCATTCAGTCTTTTTCTAAAATCAATGCAACTTTACTGTTTACTTTTTCGTACGAAGCTGGCATTAAAGAATTTCAAAAATATTTTTCTCGCTTTTGTCTGTACTAGGATTGAGTTTGAGGATCAGTAAAATTAAGTCTGCGAAGTCCTTCTCCTTCAACGAGGTTGTACGGAAACGTGTTTACAATGACCAGGTCCATACGTAATACATTAATCGGCCAAGAAATCGGATGATTATAGGGCCATGGTGGCGCTACTTTTTTCTGCGATATCTCGTGAAGTAGACTGTTAAACTTCTTTTGATAAATATTTGGGCACATACAAGATCTATGATTTTTTTGATTTTTTTAAAATTAATCAAACTTTGGTATTTAACATTGGCTTCACAATATACTTCCCACTGATTTTTATGATGTTTTCCAAATGGTTCTTTATCTTTGCTATCGTCTGTTGGCGCGCTACGTTGATGGTATTTGTAAAAGTTGGTTCATTTTCAGGGGCTGGATGTAAAACTTCGGCTTCGGCCAAACATTTGGCTGAATTTGGCCGAAGCCGAATGTTTGGCCGAAGGTGCTTTTTTTGGCCGAAGGTGGCCGAAGCCGAACCTTCGGTCGGACCCTACTGAACTGGTCATAACAGGCAGTGTGACTGCAGTGTAGCCGAAGGTAGGTGTATGTGGTAATCAATTGGCACTATGTTGCAGTTTGAGCAAAGGGCGAACATCAAGTTCATGTGCAGATTAGGGAAATCTGCTTCAGAGACTTTGTTAGCCTTACAAACAGTTTATGGTGATGATTCATTAAAGAAAACAGCCATTTACGAATGGTTTTCAAGATTTAATTGTGGACAGGAATTACTGGAAGAGTATTTCATTTTTAATTAGGATGTTTCACCATTGCCTTCCTTTACCTTTATTTTTGTAAATTCTGTCTTTTTTTTTATAGATTTGTTAAAATAAATGTTGACATACCATCAAGTCGGGATGCAGGTAGAGTGCTACTGACTCCCACTTTAATTGTTTCATTTTAAAAATATCAATATTCAAAACATTTAAATCAGTAACAAAGGTACAGGGAAACATGCAATTAGATTCACAATTGTTGTTGCATCGTGGTTACAACAAACATTCAACATCAAAGCAAGTACCGCATTGCTCACATGGAACCTGCGGAAATAATACAATAACTAACACCAGGCAAAAGGAATAAAGTCATGTACACTGTTGTTTCTTTATGGAATTTTGGAACTGCAAAGAAGGGCTGCTAGGTATGTTTCTGGAATTTATCGCAGAATGCTATCAGTAACAGATATGATAAAAGAGCTGGAATGGGATTCATTGGAAGACAGGAGGAGGGTGAAGAGAATCATGGGAGTGTACAAGGCGTATATTGATGATGAGGAATAGAAAGATATTGGTGTAAGAATTAAAAGTAAGGCTTGGAAGGGAAAAGATGAGCATGATCACAAGCTGGCATTCGATTTCAACCACACGGGTGGAGGAAGATTCTCTTTTTTCGGTAAGGGTGTCACGGATTGGAATAAGTTACCAAGAGAAATTAGGAATAATTTACCAAAAACATTGAAAGAATTTAAAGTTAAAATTTGTAGAGGGCAAATGTAGATGGATGCAGGAAAGAGAGGAAGATGAGTGCATAGGGAAATTGCTAAAGGAGCATGGGCTCCAATGCAATTTAATTAAATATTATTAAAACAAAACAAGTGCAGAGATCTATATCACAAACTATTAGACAACTCTTTTATATTGTAAATTACACTGTAAAATGAAATAGAAGGTATCAAATCTTAAATAAACACATTTCATAAATGTTTGAAATCAATAAACCTCAGTAATGAACGATCAATGAAAAAACAGTAACTATCTCAAATTATCCATACGAATTTTATTTTTACAAATTATGCACTGTAAATTTTAATGTTTAACAAAATAAAAACTATAGAATTAGTCTTCACATTGACAAAATTAGTTACCTGTGGGAGCTGGAGTGTTTTTGTATCTATACGACAAATGCAAGTAACGAAACATGCGAGTAATTAAATGAATTTGTGAGTAACAATTCGACACTTTGAGTTAGGCGACGAACCCGTTACTGAGTGACGAATACATCATTACTTTTACAGCTCTATTCAAAAGGCCATGGCCGAACTCTTTCACGTTCCTTGTCCCTAGTCCCATCCTGCCTCTAATGACCTCTACATTGATGAGGTAAAAAGCAATAAGTAAAAAAAGTAAAAAATTGTTATATACATATTTTTGTTAATACAAGTTATTCACATAATAAAAGCAAAGAAGGTGGCAGAGGGACTGCTGACTGATGGAACTAGAAATTTCTATGCCTATGTTAGAAACCTAAGGGAAAAGAAGGGTGCTGAGACAATTGTAGATAAGGATGGAGAAGAAGTTGCTGGGGATTTGAAAAAAGCAGAGATATAAAGTGGTTTAGTGATTCCATTAGGAACAATTATTCAGAAATGTGAGGGTGTAAATCAGATATTGAACTTAGCCACATAATTAGAAATGAGCAGTCTAACGTATTTGAAATTCATCTTCAGGATATTTATTTATTTATTTATTTATTTATCAATCTTGTTCCATTGATCCCTGCTGAGGAAGTACCTCTGGGATGTGAAACATGTCATTGTTGATACATATACACATAATATGAGTCATATCATAGTAAATATATATATATATACATATTTTACAAATACAAGAAATAATAATAAACATACATTTTTGCAACTGAGTTTTGCAAACGTCATAATGAGTGCAATTAATTATTTTCTTCAAATTCTTGAATGGAGTAGAAGGAGTTGCCAATAAGATAATCTCTAAGTTTTTGTTTGAATACATCTTTATTATCTGAAAGCTGTTTTATACGATTAGGTAGTTTATTAAACAGATGTATCCCAGAATAATTAACTCCTCTTTGTACTAATGACAGAGATGTTTGTGTTTTATGCAAGTTATTTCTGTTTCTTGTATTGAAACTGTGTACCTGTGAATTAGGTGTAAACAGGTTAAAATTTTCTATGACAAAGCTCATGAGAGAATATATATACTGAGAATACATTGTAAGAATATTGAGTTTCTTAAAGAGTTGTCTGCAAGAAGTACTTGGTTTTACCCTACACAGAAACCTAATAGCTCTTTTCTGTGCTATGAAAACTTTTTTACTTTGTGAAGAGTTTCCCCAAAAAATTATGCCATATGACATTACTGAATGAAAATATGAGGAGTACACCTGTTTCATTAATTCTAGATCTGCTGTTAGAGAAAGTGTTCGTATTGCGAAGGTGGCACTACTTAACTTTGTCAGTAGTGTAGTGATATGATCATGCCAACAGAGTTTCTGATCTATTTTAATACCAAGAAATTTTATACTCTCTGTTTCTAAGATTGTGTTGTTTTTATAGTTTATACATATATCTGTTTATACATATATATAGTTTTTTGTTTTAAACCTAATATAATGTGTTTTTTCAAAATTTAATTTTAATGAATTTGCCTTAAACCAATTTGCTACTACTCTAAGTACTTCATTTACATTAAATTCTATAGTACTGTTTGGTGTTTTACGCACAGTCAGGTTAGTGTCATCTGCAAATAAAACACTCTTAACTATGTCGGATAAATTTCCAGGAAGGTCATTGATGTATAACAGAAAGAGGAGGGGACCTAAGACAGAGCCTTGTGGAATTCCATGTTTTATTTTCTCCCAGTCTGATGAAGCATCTTTACTTATTTTAGAATAAAAAATTGAAACTTTTTGCATTCGGATTTCAATGTATGATTTAAACCATTTACCTGCGGTCCCAAAAATACCATAGTATTCCATTTTTTTCAAAAGTAATTCATGATTTACACAGTCAAATGTTTTTGCAAGATCACAAAATATTCCTACAGGATTCATTTTATTATTCAGTTCCTCAAATGTGTTATTTAAAAATGAATATATAGCCATTTCTATGGATGATCCTTTTTTGAATCCAAATTGTGAATTAGTGAGGATATTACAGTGTGTAACATGTTTTATTACTCTACTATACATGACTTTTTCAAAATCCTTTGAGAATGTTGAAAGTAATGAAATGGGATGATAGTTGTCTACACATGTTACTTCTCCTTTTTTAAATAATGGTTTTACAACAGCATATTTTAGTCTATTGGGAAAAACACCTTGTATTAAGGATTCATTACAAATGTGAGCAAGTACATGACTGATACAGTCTGAACATCTTTTCAGTAATTTACTTGAAATATTGTCATAGCTGGAAGAATTTTTAGGTTTTAATTGTTTAATGAGTTTATTTATTTCTGAGACTGTTACTGGTGGCAATTCATCTCCACAAAGCTATTTGGGAAAGCAGTCTCAAGAAGCCTTAGAGCACTATGTGGGGATTGCTTTTCTATGCCTAATTTATCTACTACTGACATAAAATGTTTGTTAAATATTTTACAAACTTCCCCTACTTCGCTATACACATATCCATTTTGTTCTATTTTTATGTCTTTAGAGTGATTTACAGTTTTTCCTGTTTCAGTCTTTATTATATTCCATATTGTTCTCATTTTATTGTCTGAATTTTCCATTTTCGCTGATATGTACCTGTTCTTGGCCTTCCTTATTACATTTCTTAGTATTTTAGAATAAAGTTTATAGTGAACTTTCAGCGCATAGTTATCTGATTCTCTAATTTTTAAATAAAGGTCCCTTTTTTGTTTTACTAGAGATTCTAATACCCTTTGTTATCCATCCCATGCCCAGTTCATTGTTTGGAGTGTTGAGAATTTTCCTTTTTTTTGAAACTACCTTCAAAAAGTGTTAGAAATATATTCAGAAAGGAATCAAATTTCGCATTAACACCCTGCGCATTATATACTTCTAATCAGTTTTCATTGTTTATGGTATCTATGAAGTATTTATATTATTTTCACTAATATTTCTTCTATAAACCCAGCTTTTCTTTATCTGTTTAACAGTGTTCCTGGACTCGATACATAATAGCTGGGCATCATGATCTGAGATACCATTTATTACTGGAAGTATGCTGTAATTACTGCACTGAGAAATATCTACTATTATTTTGTATTCTCGTAGGAAAATTTACAAGTGCTGTTAAGTTAAAAGACCTCATGAAGGAACTAAGAAAGCTGAAAAACATAAAGGGGCTCTTGTGGATAATATTACTATAGATGTTGTTATATATCTATTATCTTACCTAAACCATTCAACAGGAAGCCTATTACATATTATATATATAGCAAATAACTTTTATAACCATTTTCAACAGTAAAGCACTTTTCATCTCAGAAAATAACCTTGTTATATGTCCATTGTCTGGCTAAAACCATTTAGAAGGGGGCAAATCTCATATAATTGTATAGTAAAGAACTTTTATAATGATTTTCTTAACAAGAAACCACTTTTTAAATCAATTCTAAAAGATTTTTGTAAAAGACATAATACTCAAATAAGGTTGTTTTTCAGTCATAATGAATTTTGTTACATTCATTTCCTTTAAGGAAACAGAGAATGACGATCATGTTAAGGTGTATTTTGTATGCTTTTAAAATTTATCTAAGAAGATATTGTAAAATTAAGGAATTGGAACTTTTGAGATAAAAGGACTAAGTAGATAAAAGTACAATTGAGAGAGAAAAATTCAGTTAATAACAAAATTATAACAGTTCAAAGGTAACTTTTTGTTTAAAGTAAGAAAAAAAAGATTTAGTGTCAACATGTGATGGCATCACCATGTGTGTGACTTTTAGAAATTAATAACCCTTAAATAAGAATAATTATGAGGAAATTTTTCAAGACCAAAAAGGTTTGGAATAAATGAAACGTTAACATATTAAAATTTCGAGAAAATCTGAGTAAAATTTGTGTTCCACATAATGGGAGACTTTCGTAATTCGCCAAAGAATAGGGTTTCCACATGGAAATATAACGTTGTTCAACGGCAATTCAGCAATAGATAAGCCAAGGCTATAAAAAGCCGACCAGCGCAAGCAGTCGGAAAGAGTTTTCAAACAGTTTCTCATGCGGGCGGTTGAGGTGAGAAGAGCTCCATAATGGGCAGTGAAATATGAGAAGATATTTTGTAGTCATGAAATGAGTAACTTAGAAAACTTCATGTTGTTATAAACTTTATACTAACGATCTAGACAGTGGACTCTGATACTATTCCGGTATGCCATAGGATGATCTTTTGAATTTTGGGGGAATTTTTCAGAAAGATTGCCAATTAATGTGTGTGAGTGACATCAACCTACAATCTAATTCAAGGAGACGGTGTATCGATGCCTTATCTTTCTGGTACCTCAACATCTACTATGTAAAATTCAAGAATATAAACTTTGTTTACACAAGCAGGGCCGGTTTAAGGCTACTGCAAGAACCGCAGTCGCGGGGGGGGCCCCGCCACGATCCCCTTCAAAATTTGTCCTTACTTAACGAACAATTTTCTTGTTAAAATAATTATTCTACAAATTTAGAATGTTAACAAGCTGCGTTCACAGTAGGCGTTTCTGAGACATGAAGGCCCACGAGAAGTCCTTCATCAGATTCAGTTTTGAGAAAGTCGTACCTGATGTAATTGAAATAGGCCTATATATTTAAAGGCGTGTATTGCTCTGAACCTGTTTCAGCAATTTATGTAATTTTATTCAAATAAACTCATTCATCTTTTGACGTTTCATATAAAAAGTTATTGAATTAAAATTTGTATGCCTACTCACATGTCTCCAGCCTCAGAAACCTATATGTACTAGCAAATAAAAGCAAGAAAAGACCTGTCATATACAAAGAGTCTCTATAATAATACCTATATAATACCTATTATATAAATATAATAGGTACTAAATTGAATATAAAAACAATTTCATTTGACACAATGGGCAGCAGGGCTTGGCCAGATAAGAAAGTGACAGTAGTTGAGAGATCCATATTAGATGCATTGACCAAAGACTCGGCGAAGTTGGTCACGTTCAGCTAATACTCAATAAACTGCTGGCCCGATTGTACACAAATTTAGATAAAACCTCAGACCATCTCTTTAATCGTTGTTTGAGCTCTACACACAGATTACAGTATATATATATGGAAAAGAAAGGGAAAATACACTCAACAATCACAAAAGTTGAAGGGAGGAGGGCAGCAGCAACACAACACACAAACAAAGAAAAAACAATATTTCGGGTGAAAATTCCCTTTTTCAAGTTAACAGAGAGTGGCTCGTCTTGCGCAAGACCTGCGTTGGACGCAGCCACTCATATTGTTTTTTCTTTGTTTGTGTGTTGTGTTGCTGCTGCCCTCCTCCCTTCAACTTTGGTGAGTGTTGGGTGTATTTTCCCTTTCTTTTCCATGTAAATATTGCCTCACGGCATTTCTTTCCTTTCATTGTTACATATATATATATATATATATATGTGTGTGTGTGTGTGTGTGTGTAAATAAAGTCACAAAAATTATCTATAGTTTGGGCAAAAGTACATCTAGGAAAGAAGTTGGGGGCCCCAAAATCAAACTTTGCAGGGGGCCCGAAAATTCCTTAAGCTGGTCCTGTACACAAGAACTGGTTTACTCCATAAACCTTTATCTCTTGGGGTAATTATGGGGAATTGGTGACCATATAAAGAACCTATTCAAGCTTACTTTAATGGTACCAACCAACACAATCAAGTTCAGTAAAAATGTTATAATCCCCAGTATACATGTTTATATCTTAAAGATAGCAGAACATGACATTTTACCTTGCCTTGAAATATTATTTTAAATAAGTCTGGATACTTGCTGCTTACCAGAGGACCAGAAAAGTGGGATAATAGTACAAGAACAAATAGGGTTGAAGATTGTAGACCAATCAGTTTAACATCAGTGGTAGGTAAATTATTGGAGAGACTGATTTGCAACCATATCATATGCGAGGAGCGTAAGTGGTTTTCAAGTCTGCAACATGGCTTTAGGCAAGGATATTCATACGAATATCAGTTAGTAGAATATATGCAAGATATTTTGGATGAAATCAACAAAGGAGGCCAAATTGATAGTGTAGCACTAGATCTTTCAGAAGATTTTGACAGAATGGACCATAAAATGGTAGTAAATAAGGTAAAAACTATTGGAAAGAGATTTGCTTCATAGAAGAATTTTTAAAAGGTAAAAAGCAAAAACTTAGTGTAGGAAATGCATCATCAAAAGGAGTTGAAGTGAAAATGATAGTGCAACAGTGTAGCATATTGCCATTGCTATTTATTATTCTAATGATGGTTTGCTATCAGAAATTATGTTATTTGCTGATGACATAATGCATTATAATAGGACCAGAATGGCAGAGGACTGTAAACAGCTGCAGGATGATCTGGACAGGATATCTAGTTGGGTTGGTAAACATGGGAGGAAGATAAATGCAAAGAAGAGTCAGCTTATTAGATACATAAATAAAAAATGTAAGGTTGATCATGATTATAAGGCGGGGAAAGAATTGCTTGTTGAAGGCTTGAAAAATAAATATCATGGAATTACATTTGATAACAATCTTAACAGGGCAGGACACTTCAGACAGGTGGATGGAAAAGGTTTCAAAATTCTACACTTGATGGAGAGAGTGATGAGGGGATGTATGAGAGAAGTTAAGGAATTGTGTTACAAAACTTTGGTTGAACAATTGATTGAATATGTTGGTGTAGTATGGTACCCACATTTTGTGTATCAAATACAGGAGTGGGTGTAAAACAGGGCTGTTAGATTATTTCTTGAAATTACCACAGAATACAATCAGTAACAGATATGATAAAAGAGCTAGAATGAGATTTATTGGAACACAGGAGGAGGATGAAGAGGGTCATGGAAATGCACCAGGTGTATATTGGTGATGAGGCATGGAAAGATATTGTTGTAAGGATTAAAAGTAATGCATAAAATGTGAAGGATGACTATATTTCAGGCACAAGGGTGTGGGAATATTTTTTTTTTTAAGTAAGTGGTCTGGGGTTGGAATAATTTAACAAAAGAAATGTATATGGAAAGGACAGATAAAATACATCCAACACTCACCAAAGTTGAAGGGAGGAGAGCAGAAACAACACAAAATGACACACAAACACAAGAAAATAAACAATATTTTGGGTTAAACCCTTTGTCAAGTAGAAAGTAGGTGGCTGAGTTCACACATGCCTTACGCTAAATGCAGCCACTCGTAGAATAAAATTGACTTTCGGAGGTGATGGGGGGGGAGCAGCGCTAATATATATATATATTGGCCACAGCATCTTCACAGATGATAGTTGTAGTGACTCAGCTATCACTAGGGTTGAGTGCATCACATCTTCTTTTGTGGCTGAATAGTCCGATGGCGGCGCGACAAATTTTGCCACATCTATCGCACACGAAAGAGGGATCCGGTGGATGTACTTCCCTGTTATGGAGCTTTTTCAGCTTTATTTTATCCAACCATGCTCTGTCATATTTGGACATGCTGGTGGTAATATGATGACGCCATAAGGGTCTCGTGCTGGCGCAAGCTTCCTAGTCAGTAGTGCGCATGCCGAAGCTCTCCAAATCACGTTTGCAGGTGTCCTTAAACATTAGCATCGGGCGCCCTACAGGTCTCTTGATATTAGCAATCTGACTGAGCATGACTTTCCGTGGTGGTCTATCAGGGTCCATTCTATGGACGTGGCCAAGCCAGTGGAGTCGTCTTTGTTTTAGGGTGGCAGTAATACTGTGACATTTCGTGGTAGATAGAACACTCTCATTGCTCATTTTGTCCTGCCACGTGACTCCAAGTATTGTCCGCAGGCAGCACATATGAAAAGCGCTCAGCTGTCTCTCTTGCCAGGTGTAAGTGGACCATGCCTCAGCTGTGTACAGTAAGATGCTCAGGACACACGTCTGGTATACTAGAATTTTGGTGGAGAGAGTTATCTTGGAGTTTCTCCAGACACGTGAGGACAGCTTGCCAAAGGTCATCGCGGCTTTGCCAATTCGTGCGTCAATCTCCTTTTGAATGGACTGGTTGGATGTAGTGATGGAGCCGAGATAATGGAAGTGTTCTATTACTTGAAGAGGGATGCCTTCCAATGTTATTTTTGGAAGACGGTCTGTGCCCTGAACCATGACAACCGTCTTCTTGGTATTGACACTCATCAAGAACAGATTACATGCAAGATCAAATCTGGTGAGCACCTCCTGAAGCTCTTCTTTGGTATTAGTGACAAAAGCCGCATCATCAGCATATAGAAGTTCATGAACAATTAGTTCAATAAGCTTTTTAGTATATCTCAATAGACTTATATTAAAAAGTCTACCGCCACTCCTTGTATACAGATGTACTCTAACGTGACAGTTTTTAAAAGCTTCAAAGAGTAGAACAGAGAAGAAAATTGTAAAGAGTGTGGGCACTAAGACACAGCCCTGTCATACACCATGGTTTACTTTAAAGGCTGCAGAAGCTTCGGCTTCAAATATCACAATCACAAATATTTCATGTTATCGTGGAAGGCCTTTATTAAAGACAACAGCGTAGGTGGGCAGCCGATTTAGTGCAGGATGTCGTAAAGGCCGGTACGGCTAACAGTATCAAAGGCTTTATTTAGATTGACAAAAGCCAAGTATAAAGGCACATGATGTTCACCGCATTTTTCTTGAAGTTGGCGGACAGTGAAGATCATGTCACTCGTGGAGCGGCCGGCGCGAAATCCGCACTGAGATTCGGGGTAGCGATAATATAACCGCAAGTATAAATCACAAGAAAGATTAGAATGAGAAATAATAAAAACAATAAATGAAAAAATAGTTAAAAAATAGAAAATAAAAAAATATGATAAATTTGAAGAAAAAAAAACCTATCAAAAATTGTGTTAAAATAATACAAAAATATATATGGATCTATTGTGTTGAGCAGTGATATTTATGATCTGAAAACCTTCTTCTTGACTAATTGAATTCACTGAATAACATCTCCTCCCTAAACTTCACCAGGTCCAATTTTCAGACTGACATTACTTTTCTGAAGGTGGACATCGCTGTAGAGAATGGCCACTTACACACCTCTGTCCACATAAAGCCCACTAACCTACAACAATATCTCCATTTTGATAGCTGCCATCCATATCATACAAGACGTTCCATCCCATACAGCCCAGCTATTCAAGGCAAAGGCATCAGCGCTGATCACGAATCCTTTGCTCTCTACTCCAACAGCCTGACCCGGGCACTCGTAAACTGCAATTATCCTCCAGATTTAATCCCTAAACAGCTATCAAGAAGCAAGAACTGTACACCACACTGACACAAACAACCCAAAACCAACCAGAACCCTGTTTTTCTCACCCTGTTTTTCCCTGGCCTGGAATCGCTAAACCTTATTCTACGTTTGGGCTATGACTTTCTCAGATCCTTTTGTGAAATGTGCCGCATTCTTCCCACTATCCTTCTCACCACACCCCGTGTCATCTTCAGCAGTCTGCCTAATCTAAAAAATATACTGGTACATAATTATCAACCCTCTGATGCTCCTAAACCACCATTTGGATCCTTCCATTGTAAGCGACCCCATTGCCAAATGTGCAGTATGCATCCACCAACCACTACCTATTGCAACCCTACTACTCTTGAAACTTACCCCATAATAGGTGATACTACTTGCACAACAACCCATCTCATATACCAGCTCACTTGCCTCCACTGTCAAAGTTCCTACATTGGCCTTACCTCAAATTCATTATCCATCAGAATGAATGGTAACAGACAAACAGTTTACTCCCAAAACCTAGAGCTCCCTGTTGCTCTGCATGCCAGTGCTCATTACACCCAAGACCTTAATAACTGCTTCACAGTCAGAGCAATTAGAGTGCTTCCAGCTATTACCTCTCAGTCTGAACCCCGCAAATGGGAATTGGCATATCAACACATCCTGTAGACTAGACATAGATAGATAGATAGATAGATAGATATGTTCACTTTCATCCCATGTGAGAATAATCTCGGGGATGTGGAACAGTACATACACTTATTAGTAATGTCAATATTACTATATAATTGATAATATTATTATATATTGACAACAAGTTAGCAACAACCCATTAGTATAACCAATATCTCCTGTAATCTACAAATACAATCCCGGTTTAATTAATACTTATTATGTGGAGCAGTGTATACACTTGTTACCAGCATCTAACAACCATTTATTTTCTTACCAACCAGTTACCACAACTCATAAGCAGTCAATTACTTAAAAACCTGTTAGTATCATAATTTTTCACAGCAGTTTTTGAGTGCATGCTATCCCATTTTAGTTACTATATATGAGTGAAATTTTGTAAACAGTGTAATTAATTCATTTGTCAAAAGTTTCAACAGAAAGAGAAACCATATATCATTTTAGTAATTGTGGACAACTTTGTCACCTTCCCCTTCCATACACCATATATCCTATTTAATCAGTCATTCTTAGTTACCAAATTCCAAGAAGAAAATTCTTTCACAGAGTAAAATGGATTCTGAAGCAGAAACTCTTTCAGTTTGGACTTAAAGTAGTTGGGTTTTGTAGATAACATTTAATTTCTATTGGTAAGGCATTGAATAAGGAAGCTCCAGTAAATGTTAACCCTTTCTGTACCATTGACAGTGATTTGTAATCCTTGTGAATATTATATTTATTCCTAGTATTATGGCTATGAATGTCAGCATTAAGATTGAAGTGTTCAGGATTTTCCACTACAAATGATAGTATGGAGTATACATACTGTGCTGGCATTATTAGTACACCCAGGTTTTTAAATAGATTTCTGCACGACGTCTGTGGGCTTGCTCCACAAATAGTTCTTATCACGTTTTTGCAATTTAAATACCCTCTGTGCTTGTGACGAGTTACCCCAGAATGAGATGCCATAAGTGAGCAGGGAATGAAAATATGCAAAATATACTAACTTTCTGGTTTCTATATTAGCTATTCTAGATATTACCCTAAGTGAAAATGTTGCAGAATTCAGTTTTTTAAGAAGTTGTTGAATATGCTGTTTCCAGTTCAATTTGTTATCTATACATACACCCAGGAATTTTGTGAAATTACTTTCATTGATTGCTTTTCCTTCTGATATCACATTATAGCTGTCCTTTGTTTTATTTTTTGTAACAAACTGAAGTAACTGTGTCTTTTCTACATTAAGTATTAGTTTGTTGGCATTAAACCACCTGTTAATTTTCGTTATCATCATTTGCTGTGTTTTCGAGGTTTTGTGCTGATGGGTCTTTCAAGGATATGCTAGTATCATCTGCTAAGAGCACCATGTGTTCATTATCACCTAGTATATGTGGGAGATCATTTATATAGATTAAGAACAGCAGAGGGCCAAGAATTGAACCCTGAGGCACACCACATTTTACTATACCCCATTCTGAGTTTATAACATTTCCTGTACTAGCATCTTTCAGTGATACACATTGCTTTCTATTTTCCAGGTATGATTTAAACCGAAAGTCCTGGCTTACCACTAACTACATAGTGGTCTAATTTACCTAGTAGAATCTCATGATCAACAGTCACAAGCCTTAGCAAGATCACAGAATATACCTAGGGAATTTAATTTTTTATGTATTGATTCCAGTATGTTGTTTACAAAAGCAAAAATTGCTGAATCTAAAACCAAACTGTACTTTACTGAATAGGTCATTCTTTTGTAGATGTGCATACACCCTTCTGTACATTGCTTTTTCAAAGATTTTTGAAAATGCTGGTAGAAGTGAAATGGGTCTGTAATTCTCAATCTTTGAGGTATCACCCTTTTTATAAAGTGGTTTGATTATTGACTTCTTGAGTGAGTCAGGGAAGATACCTTCTTCAAAAGAACTATTACAAATATGACTAATAACTTTACTAATGCTGGTGTTACATTGTTTCACTACATGGGTTGAAACCTCATCATAACCAAATGACTTTTTATTTTTTAGGGATTTAATAATTTTTTCAATTTCATTTTGACTGGTGGGAAATAGAGACATAGGTGCTGTTTTTGGTGACAAGGATTTAAGTATTGCTATAGCATCCATATTTCCATTATATTTTATTTTTTCAGCAACTGTTAAGAAGTAGTTATTGAAAGCACTTCCTACATAAGAGGGGTCATTTACAAGTTTATCATTAACGCTTATAGATATAGGTTTATGTTCAAGGGATGATACAGTTGTTTCTCTTTTAATAATGTTCCAAACAGTTTTTATCTTATTATCTGATCTACTAATCTCATTGTTTAGGGCCAAACGTTTAGATTCTTTTATTACTTTGGTTAAAATTCTACAGTAAGTTTTGTAATGTTGTCTGAGAAGCATATTATCGGTATTCCTAACTTTTACATATAATTCCCTTTTATGTCTGCAAGATGTTTTAATACCAACTGTAACCCAATTTTTGTTTACTCGTTTTCGACCAATTGCAGCTAGTTTTGTAGGGAGACACCTTTCGTAAATTTCCAAAAACCTTTGGTGAAAGTAATTGAATTTATTGTTTACCCCTTTTAATTTATAAACAGTGCTCCAGTCCTCATTGAGAAGTTCATCATTTAACGTTTTTATTGAATTGTTCTTTAATGGCCTGACTCTGACAAATCCTTTCTTTTTGTTATTTACATTTCCCACAACATCCAAAGTAATTATTTGAGCATTATGGTCTGACAAACCATTTTCCATTGGAATTGTTCCATGTATTTCTAATTTATTGTGCTCTAAAAAAATGTTATCAATAATGGTACTAGTATATTTTTGTGTTCTAGTTGGGAAATTTACAGTTTGATAGAGATTGAATGATCTATGCATTCCTAGAAGATAATCTGTCTGGTTACATTCTACAGCAAAATTTATGTTGAAGTCTCCACAGAGGATAATTTCCCTTTTAGTTTGTGATAAATTTATTAGAACCGCTTAAAGTTTATTACAAAATTTACTGAAGTCTTCTGTAGGAGCCCTATAAACTGTCAGCACTATAAGATATATGTTTTAAAATTCTAACTGTATTGCACAACATTCAAAATCTTGTTCTACACAGTATTTACTTACATCTAACGATTTTGTCTCTTACATATATTGCTGCACCACCCATTCTCATCTCTGACCTGCAATAACTTGAAGCTAATCTATATCCAATAAAAGGGAGGAAACATATTTCAGAATTCTTCAGATGATGTTCTGTCAGACATATGATATTTATGTTAAGATTCAATGATTTTTGGGTTTCTTCTATAGATATTATCAATTCATCAAGTTTGCTTGAGATACCCCTAATGTTCTGATGGAACAAAGCTATTTTAGACTGACATTCTTTATTTTTGACTGTAATATCATTATGTACAATTCTTAAATAACTCTTCCTACTCTAGATATTTGGCATAAAAAAGACTGAGTCCTACCACCAATTACCACTGGGATGGGGTTCACATCCAACCTGCCTCTCCTGATGCTACTGGCAATCAATTGCGTTAGCTTCTGCTTGCCCCGAACATTCAGGTGGAGTCCATGGGAGGTATGGTCACTCCGAGTTATGCAAGAAACATCTATCAGACCAATGTGTGTTCGGTCAGCCTGACACAATGCACGCTTTAGATCTGCCTGTGTACGCTGTACATGACCACGCATCCAGAGTTGATCATAACCAACATTGGTGTGAGTGGATCCCCCAGGGTTTCAATTTCTGATAATATCTTCCATCCTCACCCTGTACACCCATCACTGGCCAACACAATAGATTAAAAAAAAAAATTATCAATATTTTTTAAATTTATCATAGTTTTAAATTATTTTTTTTTACTATTTTTTCATTTATTATTTTTATTATTTCCCATTTTAATCTTTCTTTTGATTTATACTTGTGGTTATATTATCATTGCTACCCCCACCACCTCTGACACTCAATTTTATTCTATTAGGGGCTACATCTAGCATAAGGCTTGCGTGAGCTCAGCCACCTACTTTCTACTTGACAAAGGGTTTATCCCGAAATGTTGTTTATTTTTTGTGTTTATGTATTGTTTCGTGTTGCTGCTGCCTTCCTTCCTTCAACTTTGGTGACTGTTGGGTGTATTTTATCTGTCCTTTCCTTATAAATATTGACTCACAGCACTTCTTTCTTTCCATTGTTACCTTTACCAAGAGAAATGATGAATAATTTACCAAAAAGTTGGAAGAGCTTTAAGTTGAAATTTGTAGAGGACAATAAAGGTGGGTGTAGGAAAAAGGGGGAGGGGAGGGAATAGGTGTAGGGAAAGTGACACCGCAGCATGCATTCCATCACAATTAAATTCAATTTTTAATTTTTTTTTTTTTTTTTTTTTAATTTTAGTTCAACAAATGTGTTTTGGTGCTTTTGCAAAATTTTCAAAGACATTTATATTAATATAAATTTTCATCATATTTATTACATCTATTTTGTATATTTAAGCTGCATATACTTGACATTATTGATCTGAAATAATTCCTGATATCGTAACACTTTTATGTTATGCACTTAAATAAAAGAAGTAAATAAGAAAAGATAGGGAAAATAACTCATCACTAACCACAGGAAGGCCAGATGAACATAAAAATATTTACAATACATTTTACAATATTTCAATTAAAAACCTTATTCACGCATGTAGAATTGGGCCATATGGCAAGGAGGTATGTGCACACACTGAAGCCTGGCACCTAAATCATGTAGAAGGTGACATATTATTTTCCCTATCCTTCTTTATTTTTATGCCTAATGTCACTTCCATTGTTACCAGTACACATTTACATAAAATATACTTAAGATTAAGATTTTGCTGTATATTTGTTACTCCACATCAACTTACAGACTCGCTGATTTTCTGGCGCTCATCCATTTTTAGTTTGTGAAGTTGTTTGCATTTTTGACTCAAGACATTGATGACTGGTGCCCCAACAGCACGTTTCATTGCCAGCTTTCGTAGCTGTGGCAGCTTGTGCAGTAGGTCCATGACATCAGTGTCAGAATGACTCCTGCTGCAAAAATGCGCCAGTGTACTATAGTACGTTAATCTATCATCATAATAAAATTTGTAACACAAGAGCTTCAAGGAAAATGGAGATTAAAAGTGTTATGTCTATTTGTCATTTCCTACATGTAAAAAATTCATCTCTAATGAGACACAGATTATCCAATTATGTATCCTCGTGTAAGGATTTAGGAACCCTTTCATATGTCTCACATTGATTTTCATTTGTGCCACTCGTGGCTATGAGGACTGGAGTAAATGCTTAACCATACTCCTGGAAATTTATGGAAGATAATATTTTAGTATACATAGGATGTTGTCTCAGTAAGTCATATGTGATATTAATATTCACTCTACTTACTTTAAGGGTGTCTCAAATAAGAAAATAAGAGACTGTAGTATAAAATCCTTGATCATATTCTGTGTAAGGAGTAAAATGATAAGGACAGTAGCCTGGGCATAGAGAAGAAATGGGGAAATAATTGTATCAGTAAGGATAAAAAAAGTGCTGAATAAAATTGAAGTCTTGAATTGTTTGATGAACCAATAAGCAAAGAGGCATCAACGCTGTACAAGTTATTTGATTTAGATTAATTGGGTATATATTAACACAGCATCTATGCCAGGAATGAAATTACTACCCTGAGAACAAAAATTCCTATGGAAATTTAAATTTTTATTTATGAACAATTTTTGTGTGGATGTTAACAAGAAGAAGACCCTTTTTTTATATATATACATATAACATTTCAGGAAAATGAATGGCTTATACTCACCATAGTTCCAATCTCAACTGACTTTTACCAACTCCATATTAATAATGTCTGATTAATCATGGCTGGCCACTACTTCTGGTCCTCCAGGTCAATCATAATCTTCTTTGCTGTCATGTGTTTCTTCTTCACTATTACACCAGAGATTTTTCTCCCTACTAATCATAACACTTGTATTTTATTATTGACAGACTTTGTATTTCTTTCTAACTTTGTTTTTGGTCACCAAGGAGTCTAGTCCCGTTTTAATTTATTTAGAACTTGAATCTCCAAATTTGTTAACTTAATTATTTATATTTGAGTAATAACAAACTTTCATATCATTACTTGTCATTTATTCAAGTTGCATTCAAAAGCCAGGTATCTGAAGACATAAGGTCCTTTGTTAGCCGTAACTGGCTAACTAGAATCATCTCATTCATACACTAATGTTATACCTTGCTCAATCAGTTTGTTGTTACTCTGTAGTTCCCATGACAATGAACTCTTTTCAGAATAAACTGTAGTTAGTTTTCTTTTTCTTTGGGATTAGTTATGCTACATACTCCTTCTTACTCCGCAGGCTTGCATTCGCTACTTTGTAACCTGCTCTTTGCCCAGCTTTTACCAGGACCAGTGTAACTTATTCTTTCTCATTTATCGTTTTGGATCTCAATACTTATGTTACAGTAGAAGACTTAATTAGGAGACTAAATGAATTTAGCTGATACTATTTACCATATGATTATAAGAAAAATGTAGTTTCACATCTACCTGCATGATAATGACTGTACAGTTCTTGAATGTGCCCCTACAAGTGGATTGGAGGAAGTAGATCTCCACTAGTGATGTGCCAGATATCCGTATCCGCGGATATCCGAGGGGGAAAAAAGATCTGTATCCGTATCCGTATCCGTTACTGTTTTTAGCGGATCTTTTGTAAATAATTTCATCATGCATGTATATAAATTTTTAAAGATAGTTAACAATGAAATACTATTAACTTCAATTCCAATTACTTTGTATTTGTTAAAATCTCATATCTGGCAAAAATTAATTATTTAAACATTTATTTTACTAGGTTACCAAAGGTAACTGGTAACTTGCGACTGTAGTAAGTTTAATGTACTATTTTAACCAACTTCATGGTGAGATGAGACGTCTAATCTTTGTGATTTGCTATCTGAAATTCTTATTTAGGTACTGTTAAAATGTTTACATCAGATAAAACAATCACTTTTACAGAAACTTAAAAAAAAATGTTATATTTAAAATTAAGTTTGATAAATTGTACTTTAAAAAGAGTAACTTGGCAGCTTTGTCAGCCAAAAGTCTATTGCGATGACGATCATAAATAATTCCTGCTGCACTGAAAAACTGCTAACTTGAAACGCTTGTTGCTGGTGGTGATAAATACGTGCGACCCATGTGTCATAGACTTCCAAATTTTTTAATGTTATTGCTCACAGCTTTTTTAAGAACCAGGTGCAGCTGATGTGCTGTACACTCAAAATTATCTACATCAGATAAAGTGCAGGCATGCTTCATGTTGAATCCCCCATTATGTTTGGGATTCCCTACTCTTCAAACAAACTTTGAAATATTACCGAAATCTCCGCCTTTAAAGTGATATTTTTTCCTATAAAATATTTTGTAATGTTAAGGTTAACAATGAAACACCTGACAAAAAAGCCTACCAGATATACGATGTGAAGGAAACTTTCACAAAATCCTTCAACACGTTCTTTATTTTCGGTGCAAATTTCGCTGCAAATAAATTACGTAAAATATTTCCTGCCTTTTAGAACATAATTTGCAACAACATTATCCATCAATTGTCAGAACACAAAATCTTCTAAGTTTTGAAATGGTACTCCAGATAAAGCTATCATTTCTGCAATTAAATAGTTAATTTTTATTTTGCAATGTTCCACATATTGACTTTTTCTATGTATTCATTAAAAATGTTTTTCTAAATTCTCTTTTTACCGTTTTTAAAGACGTTCCCTGCCGAAAGTTCTCACCGGCTATCTTCTTAGCGGACTTTTAAGAATAACTAATATTTTTGTGGGTGTTTCGTCTGAAGTTGATTTTTTAACGAAGTTGTACCTTTTTGTCAATACATTCATTCACAAAATTTGTATTTAGCATATTCGTCATGTACTATCATATAATATTTCCGTATTACACTACTATTCTTTTTTTTGTAGAAATTGTTTTTATTTTAATTTAACTTACAACTTCCCAAAAACCACAAGCATATATAATCTACACTATCCTATGTCATCTTAAAATATAAACATAAACACACACAGTGCTAGGTCAAAACATGTCACGTATGCTGGATGTTCGTTGATAATAGATAGTCACTGACGACTTTTTCACTGTCAGTCCAAGTTGAGAAAGTTGAGATCTGTATCCGTATCCGTATTCGTGGATCTAGACACAAGTGATCCATATCTGTATCCGTATCCGCGGATATATATTTTTGATGATCCGGCACATCACTAATCTCCACACTGTATATAGTTTAACATAGTCATACATTGACACTAAGATGGCTCCAGGCAGTTTACCTCTCAAGGAAATGGCAAGAATAAATTGGTAATAATATAAGTGGATCTGAGGAGGGCTGCTTGAAGTATTAAATTTTGAGAAACAATTCTGAGATTTATAAAATCTACACTCCTGCATCCAATTTAGATTAAGCCACTCTACTGGCAATACCTAAAAACTTGAATTTTCTGCCGAAAATGAGGAAAAAAAAAACAACAATGTATTCATTGTAGCATTGAAGAAAACCCAATCATTGCACAAGTAAACACATTTTCTGCTAACATCTCGTTATTTACACTGTCAAAGCTCAAAATTACAAACAGAGGAAATTCTGCAACAGAAGTTAACAAATTTGGTAAAGATATGTACACAGAGTGGCCCAGCTCTGGCAGAGGTAATTATATACAAATAAATAAACAAACAACTGAAAATGAAATGTCTCTCACCTTATACAAAACTTCTTTTTCCTCCACAAAACAGGATCTTGGGTTATTCTTTGCCATCTTTTACAAGTTTGAGCACAATCAGCTAGATTGGAGGATGTTAGGAACTCAAAAATCATCAGAAAAATTTCATCAGGGAGATAATGAATGTTTATGACTGGCAGCTGTGTGCACTGAAAAGGTAGTGTAATAAAAGAAACAATTTTTTACTCACACTTACAAATCAAGTTTGGATAGAGTAAAAATTAGTAGGAAAAAATTACTATATTCAATGTTTATAAAGTTTATATTTCACTGATCTTTGGGAAATCTTTAGAAACAAGAAGCCTTACTTAATATTCATGAATTTAAGACAAAGTAACAAAAGAAAAAGTTATCTTTATTCAAGTAATTGTAATTGACATAAAACTGCAACCTACACTCCACAATACCATTTGTGAATGAAGAACATACTATACTCAAAGAAGAAAAATTCCTATCAGTACATGGCAATTTTTCAATCAAATGAATCATTCATTTAGTCATCAAAAAGAGTGCTTTTGATATGCATTGTAAATACGCCTGGATTTTTAACCAGACTTCTGCCTGATATCTTATTCCTCAAATAATTCTTACAACACATTTTTGTGACTTAATTACCTTCTGCACTTTTGAAGCTTTTCTCCAGATATCATACATGAGCAGGGGATGGAAATGTGCAAAATAAACTGAATTAATAGTATCTGTATTAGCTATTTGGCTATTATTAATGAGAAGACTGCAGAAATAATATTTTAAGAATTGGTTGAATATATTGATTCCAGCTTAAGTTACTATATTTGAAAACTCCCAGCTATTTGTTAAATTGCATTCCCCAATTTCTTATAATGATAATAATATTTAATTAAATTGCAATGGAGCACACACTCCAGTGGCAATTTCCCTACACACCCATCTTCTCCCTTTCCTGCACCCACCTACATTTGCTCTCTGCAAATTTTAGTTTTAAATTCTTTCAATATTTTTGGTAAATTATTTATCATTTCTCTTGGTAACTTATTCCACTCCCTGACACCCTTACCCCAAAAAGAAATTAAACAAAGGAAAAAGGAAACTGCTTTACTCAATAGAAATTACAAGGAAAGGGATAATGACTCATCACTCACCAAAGTTGAATACAAAAAGTATAAACAATATTTTGATCTTAAACCTTCTTCATGTTAAAGAGAATGAGTCATGTTGTTCGGGAGGTGTGCACATGCCAAAGTTGCCTACATGTCACACTTACATGACAGTCATGTAGGAAACTTTGGCATTTGCACACCTCCCAAACCACATGACTCATTCTCTTTAACATGAAGAAGGTTTAAGACTGAAATATTGTATATATTTTTCTGTGATCGTGATATATGTTCTTCTCCCATCGCTGCCTTCAACTTTGGCGAGTGATGAGTCATTTTACCTTTCCTTGTAATTTATACTACCCAAAAAGGAGAATCTTCCTACACCCTTGAGCCTGAAATCCAGTGCCAGCTTGTGGTCATGGTCATCTTTTACCTTTCATGCATTGCTTTTAATTCTGACACCAATATCTTTAAATGTCTCAACACCAAAATAGGACTTGTACACTCGCATGACCATCTTCACCCTCTTCCTATCTTTCAATGAATCCCATACCTGCTCTTGAATCATATCTGTTATTGATTGCATTCTGTGGTAATTTTCAGAAACAAATCTAGCAGCCCCTTTGACCACCCTTGCCAACTCCTGTATTTGATACTCAAAATGTGGGTCCCATACTACACTACCATATTCAAGCAATGGTCTGACCAAAGTTTTGTAACCCCATTCCTTTACTTCTCTCATACATCCCCTCATCACTCTCTCCAACAAGTGCAGAATTTTGAAACCTTTTCCTACTACCTGACAAATGTGTTCTCCGCAATTAAGCTTTTTATCAAATGTAATGTCATTTAAAGTCTTCAACATACAATTCTTTCCCCACCTTCTAATCATAATCAACCTTTAGTTATTTATTTGTGTATCTAATAAGCTGACTCTCCTTTGCATTTATCTTCATCCCATGTTTACCAATCTAACTAGATATCCTGTCCAGATCACCCTGCAGCTGTTTACAGTTTTTTACAATTTTGATCTTTTTATTTGGCATTATTAAATCTGCAAACAATCAACACAATTATTCATTAGAATAATGAATAGCAATGGTTCCAATACACTACCCTGTGGCACTCCCATTTTTACTTCCACTTCTTTTGATACTGCATTTCATACCATAACTTTCTTTTTTCTACATTTTAAAAATTCTTCTACCCAGCAAATCACTTTCTCATCCACTGTAATAGGTTTTACCTTATTTACTACCATTTTATGGCTCACTCTATTATAAGCCTTTGAAAGATCTAGTGCTACACTATCAATTTAGCATCCCTTGTCTATTTCATCTATAATATCTTGCATACATCCCAACAACTGAGATTTGCATGACTATCCTTGCCTAAAGCCATGTTTCCTACTTGAAAACCACCTTCGCTTCCCACATATATTTCTGATGTGTGCATATCAATCTCTCCATTAATTTACCTACCTCTGATGTGAAACTGATTAGCCTGTAATTTTCGACTCTATTTCTCACCCCTCCTTTATATACTGGCACTACTATCACTTTTTTCCACTCCTGTGTTAAGCAGCAAGTATTAAGACTCAATTTAAATAACATTTTGAGATAAGGTACAATTTCACATCTGGCTATTTAAGGTATCTGTAGTAATATTATCTACAGCTCTTTATGTTTTTCAGCTTTCTTATTTCCTTCATGATATCATCAGGATGGATTTCAATTTTTTTGGTCTGTTCATTTCTAATTTTGTTGTTAAGTTCATTCTCTGAGTTAGATCCTGCCGTTTGTGATTCATTGTCTTCATATTCGGAATTTGCATCTTTTTATAATTTTACCTATCTCCCCCTTCAATTTTTGCTGATGGTTTACTGAATCCTCTAATATCCATCAGAAGCACTTCATGATCACTTATTCCTTCACTAACTTGATCCTAGTGTTCTGCTCTACCACTTGTGTAAATCCTCCTTCCCTTATTAGAGTATTTGCAAATCTCTGTTCCCTTGTGTTTCCAACTCTCTACCCCAGTTATTACTTGTGGTTAGTGTATCTCTATTAAGTTTGCAAATTTGATTATTTTGTTCATTATACTTATACAGTTGACCAATAACACCCTTATTACTGGCTTTATAGTTTCAGCATTAACCTCCTCCTTCCCAGTTTTCTACCCAGTTCACACCAGGTAAATTTAAATCCCCTACCAATAATGACCATTCTATTCTCACCTCTGAAAACTGAATATGAATTTCCCCCCAAGAGCCTCATAATCATCTCTCATTCTTCCACTGTGGTAAGCAGTCAACACTGTGATTTTTTCTTTTTTATTACCTCAGAAATCTACCCCAAGTAACTCATCATCCTGATCTATGAACACCAGTGAACTGTGGTAGTTTTTATTAACTACTATGAAAACTCGTCCATCAATTGCTCCTCCATCTCCACAGTACACTCTGTAACCATTGGGAAAAACCTCACTGGCTAGTACTTCTTCTTTTAACCAACTCTCCACCACAATTATTACTTTAGGCTCATGTATCTCTATTAAGTTTGCAAATTCGTACTTTGTTTATTATACTTGATCAGTAACACCTTTATTTCTGGCTTTATATTTTCAGTATTAACTTCCTACCCAGTTCCACTCCAGTCAGTTATTGTTCAGCAACTTCATCTATTTCTTTAACATATGTAATTTATCCCATTGTGGCTTTACAATCAGTATCACTTCAATCAACTATTTTAATCCCTTCACCAGCAGCCCCTATCATAAAAAGGCACAGTACTGACCCCATCATCACTGGAAATGAACACCCTTACTGCTTTAGTTAAAAACTCAGAAAATACACCCTTGCGCCTTCTATTTAGGTATAGACCATGCCTAGTGAAACCCCACCTAACAATGGTGTTCACAGGCACAACTCCCAAGACAGAACTAATGCCTTTCCCAAGTAGCACTTCCATTTCCACATTTACCCGCCACACAGCATAATTCAATTGGCTTGTCACAGTGACTTAGGACCTGCATAAATTCCACCCTGGTATGCTGTGCCTCCTTCACCACCTTCCTCAGGTCACTCTCTATACTGTAACTTGTGTTTCTGTCAATACTATTCTCTGCACCTCCCACTATCACTACTCTATTGTCCTTAGTGAAACTCCTAAAAAGTGAACCTATATCCTCTATTACCAGACCCAATGTTGCACTAGGTTTGAAAAAACTTCTGACCTGGTAACCTGTACCTAACTGATCGTGCAGAAGAGGTTTTTTTATTATTCTTACTTTGCACCCCCTTATTCCTAAAGGCCTGCTGCATCCTACCTACCCCTAGATCTACATGAGGCTCTTCTTCTCCTGACTCTGGCTGCAGGTCAAACCTATTTTTCCCCACACATTGTAAAGTGTCTGACTTCTTCATCCTATCAACCATACTTCTCCAACGACCTGTTACCAGCCCCCAACCATCCTTCTCAGCTTCCTCCAACCCACTATCTCTACTTTCTGCGTGTACAGCATGAGTTTTGAAAAGCTCAGCCCCCAGGCTGTGCCTGCACAAACTGAGTCCCCACAGACTGAGCATCCACAGGCTGTGCCCCAACGTGCTGAGTGTCCACAGGTGGAGCCACCAAAGGCCATGCCTCCACAGGCTGAGACTCCACAAGACAAGCCTCAAGAATCCTGATCCTTTCACACAATTCCCTCATTGTTTCTTCCATCTCCCTCATCCTTTCATCCCTATGATAAAGTAAACAAAACATGGGAGAGCCTCATTTAATTCCCACATTTCTTCTTTCCTACATGCCCAATGAAACCACTTCTTACACCAACTACAAACTACCTGCGACAGGCGCCACACTTTCCAGTTATGATTTTCCCCAAATACTTTTAGCACCTTCTAAATGAACCTAAAATGTATTTAATAAAGTAGTCTCATACAGTTTGTAATAGCCCTAGTACCTGAATTTTGAATAGCATTGTACTGTATGAAGTATTTGTAATGAGCTAATGTTTGGTTGAAAGTGATTTGATATGTTTGTTTTGTAATTTCTTGTAAATCAGTGTATATAGACATTGTTTTAGGTAAGAAAATTATTCAAAGTCCATTTAATATGTTTAAGAACCGAATGATGCAAGAGAAATTCTTAAATGTTTGTAATTACATGTATTAATGTAAGTTACGATGTCTACAGGACATTTTTCTACGGTTGGAAAGGATTTCTGTTAATAATTTTGTATCTAAGTATCTATAATTACCATTTCTGATCATTTTGTAATGTTGTTAATTAATTTTGTATTAATTCCGATTGTTTTTAATATGTTAGATTGTTTGAGTGATTGTTAATGATCGAGAAATATCGGGCGGATGCCTTTGAAGAATTCTCGTAATTTCGATAAAGACTATATAAACAGATCGCCTGGACACCGCGCAGAACAATGGCACAGGTGGAATGGAATGCCTACTAGACATAGTGGGAACTCTTCTCACAATGCTGACTACGCTGATTGCCAAGTTCGACCAACTTACAGCGGACATCAAATCCGCGGTAATGACGGCACACAGAGCCGATCCCTCACCGAATGCCCCAACCCAATCATGGACAGAGTCCGCATAGAGGGACTTACTCTCTGCGTATGGAATGCAGACGGCATTTATCAACAACTAGGCGAGTTTCGGCAGTTCTTGCGGGATGAGAACATCGACATCTGTCTGGTAGCCGAAACCCACCTCAAACCTGGCCTCAGGGCAAATGTAGCCAACTATCAATGTTACCGCTGGGACAGACCAACTGCGGGTGGCGGAGTGGCTATTTACGTGAAAAGAGGGATACCACATCACGAAATCCACACCCCCCCTCTGCAGCTACTGGAGGCCACTGCAATTGAAATAGCGACCACCACGGGGCCTGTAACCATCATATCAGCATACAGACCTCCGAGAAGAACACCTTTTGAAGATGACTTCCGGCAACTACTCAACTTCAGGGGAAAACTCCTAATTGGAGGGGATCTCAACGCCAAGCATCCTTCCTGGAACTCGCGCATCACCAATGCGGCTGGCAACCAACTATACCGGCTGTGCATCAGACACAATTTGCAGACCTGGGGGCCGGACGAACCGACCCACCACCTGTGGAGCGGAAATCGCCCTGATGTGCTGGACATAGCAATAACTAGAGGCATCAACGGATTCGTAGCTGCACGAACGATGAACTACCTCTCATCCGACCACTCACCAGTCTTAATAGACATAGACATCGGCCAGTGGACACCAGCCACACCAAACCAGCCAAACTATAACAGAACAAATTGGGAGCAGTTCCGTGAAGAGGTCACCGAATGTCTCCAACACCTGCAGCCTATTGACAACAGAAGAATTGAGAATGCCATAAAACAATTCTCCACATCAATAGTCGATGCAGCTAATTCAAATACGCCACCACCAGCAGCAAGACCGCAGTCAAGGCAACTCCCACCACAACTTCTTGCACAGATCCGGCATAAGAACAGAGTGGCCAAGGAATGGCGTCAAACCAGGCACCCGGATACTAGGCGTCTGTTAAATCGCCTGCAGCGTGAACTTAAAGCGGACCTCCAGGCACACCGTAACAGGGAGTGGGAAGCATGCCTAGCCACACTCAATGTAGGCGAAGGAAACCTCTGGTCAGCAACTAGGTACTTCACCAAACGGCGCAAGCGTCTGCCTCCGCTCCACGGTGAGAGGGGCTTGGTATACAGCAACGAGGATAAAGCCAACGCCCTCGCAGACCACTTCGAAAAACAGTTCCGGCCAGCCCAGGATGACGATGAAGATGAGTCTGCCAACATCCGGAGAAGATTAGCACGCTACCTAGCTGCTGAGGACGACGGGTACGAGTTCGAGGAGATCTCGACGGAAGAAGTAAGAAGATCAATTGCTCGACTCAACCCAAAGAAGGCCCCCGGGAAAGACAATCTGGGGAACAGGCTAATCAGGAACCTACCACCATCGGCGGTACAACACATCACCGCACTGTTCAACGCCATACTCCGCACACAACACTACCCTAGGTGTTGGAAAGAAGCTACTGTGGTAGGCGTACCCAAGCCAGGGAAGAATGACATCTTCCCACAGAACTATAGGCCAATTAGCCTGCTTCCCTCACTGAGCAAGGTCTTCGAGCGGCTTCTTCTGAAACGTCTTCAAGCCCACATCTCATCCGAGAATATTATACCACAGTTCCAGTTCGGCTTCCAGAAGAAACATTCCGCCACCCAGCAAGTGCTACGCATAGTCGAACACGCTACGACGACTTTCAACCGTCGAGGCTACTGCCCACTTGTCCTGTTGGACGTAGCACGAGCCTTCGACTCCGTATGGCACAGCGGTCTCCTCTATAAAATGTACACCCAGGGTATCCCCGGCCCGATTGTGAAACTGACCCGGAGCTACATCACCGGCAGGTCCTTCCGAGTGAGGGTCGGAAATGACCTGTCAACACGCCGGCCAATCAACGCAGGGGTACCGCAAGGGTCGGTGCTTGGACCTGTGCTTTATAACCTCTACACTTCAGACATCCCAGCACCACCAAACGTAAGAACAGCGTTGTACGCAGACGACACTGCCTTCTACACGTCTTGCAGAAGCAAAGCTGCGGCCATACGGAGGCTGCAACAGGTTCTTCAACAAACAGAGGCATGGGCCAGAAGATGGCGGATCACCATCCATTCTGCCAAAACGCAAGCAATAATGCTGACCAGACGCTTGGGGAAGCGGAACCGGCGGCAGGAGCCTACACCAAAGCTACGCCTAAATGGGGAAGACATCAACTGGTCGAAGACTGTCAAATACCTCGGTGTAACACTAGACTCCAGACTAACATGGAGACAACACATCGAGGACCTCAGACTAAAAGTCGCAGCCAGGATGAGGGAGTTGTACCCGGTCCTCAACAGGGACAGCTCTCTAGCAGCCAGCACCGGGGTCACCATATTTTGCAGCCTCATCAGACTGATCATGGAGTATGCGTGCCCTGCCTGGGGTTACGTCTCCAAGTCTGCCTTGAGTCGCCTGCAGACAATGCAAAACCGTTCTCTTCGACGCGCACTCCATGTGTGTAACCGGTTTCCGACAGTCGACCTGCACAAAGCCACAGGTATCCCACCCCTGAAGGACAGGATTGTTCAGCTAACAAAAACGTTCTACAGGGCCGCACGCACATCAACAAACCCGCTCATATACAACCTAGGGCAATATGACAACACTCTGGACAAACATAAAAGACCTCTATCAATACTGACCAGTAATTGAATAAAAACACAGAGCAAAAGAAAAGACACATCAAAAAGAAAAGGTATCCCTCACTCAAAGTTGAAGGAAATGTCTACGACAAAACCTTCTATCTCAACCTGCTTATAAATGAAACAAGCAGCAAATGCTCTGGTGTGTGTGTGTACACAAGAGAAGTTTTAGTTTCATTCAGTTAGTAAGTCAGTTTAGTTGACAGTATTCAGTGTTACAGAGAGTTTCAATCATTCAGTTGAGTTCACAGAGAGTTTCTTTGCGACTGTGCATCTCTGTATTGTACCTATACTTGTGAATATCGCTGACTTGTTTGGATCAAAATAAACAACCATCTTCATACTTAACCTGTTTGGTGGACTTTTTAATTAATTAATCAGTAATTAAACCACCGAAGAACCCTAATATGGCGACCGTTGACAGTGACGAGAAGTTCTTAAACATCTGTGGGATGTTTATCTTCTAAAAAGAATCTGCAGAAAATTGCGACGAATTATCGGCGATAAGCGAACATAACCTGCGAGAAAATTTCGACCGGTTACGACACGTAGAGGTTATACAGGCGACACGGATTTGACGGCAAGCGGATCTTCTTCGGCCTAAGGCGGAGATTTCCATCGGGAATCGGCTGTAATCTTCCGACGACGAGTGGATTCTCTTCGGCCTCAAAATCGTCTTCCTACAGTGAATAGTGAAAAGTGTGGTTAAGTGTTTGAAGTCAGTGTGGTGTTTAATGGTTAAATAAGTGCTTCTAAGTGAAATTTAATGTGATACAAAATTGAGGAAGAACTGTAAGTACTGCATTGAATATTCAAGTGATTTCTTTTGCATGTTATTGTGTGGCAGGTTGGAAAGATTTTAATTTTTCTTAATTTTGTTTTTTATGTAGATTTTGATAATTACCGAAAATGGCAGATAGTCAGAATTTACAAGCATATCTAGAATCTTTTGTAGCCAAATTTGACTCTAAATTTTCTGAATTTCATTCTCAATTTTATTAAATTAAGTCTCAGTTTTCCGAATTTGATAGTAAGTTTTCCAAATTGGATAACAAATTTTCAGAATTTAAAACTGAGTTAAATCTTGACAGCAAATTTTCTGAAATTAATGATAAGTTTTCTCAACTGCAACAAAACAATGATAAAACATTCTCTGATTTGACTAAATGTTTTGATGTTAAAATCGCAGAGCAATTTCAGGGTTTTTAGCTCTCAATTCAAGGAAGATATTAACAATTTAGATTCTAAATTGGGGAAGGTAGTAACAGAATGTAAGGAGAAATTTGAAAAGGTTACAAAATTTTGTGAACAGAATAAGGCTGAATGTGAAAATTTGATTTATAAAGAGGTGAAGGAAGTCAGTGAAAATTGTGATAAGATGAGGGAGGAATATGTCACTTTATTCCAAGCCAGTGATAGTAAAGCTGCTCAAAGGGTCAATGAGTTGAGACAGGAAGTGGTTGGTATAGGGAAAAATGTTAATGCATTGAAAAATCATCAGGAACAACTTACCCAGGGATTGGAGACAACCCAATGTAACGTTAATCAGTTAGAAAAAAGGGTTACTGGGTTACAGGTTCAGTTAAGTCAGATTCCCTTAACAGGTAATCCAGTTATCAGTGCTGATATTAAGGAAGAATTTGAATTCTATGATGACAGTGGAAGACTTCACCCTATTGAGTTTATAGATAATTTTGAAAGATCAGACTATTTTAATTTGTTACCCGATAGTAAGAAAATTGCACTTGTGGGTAAACATCTAAAGTCTTATGCTAGGACATGGGGTGATAGACAAGCTAGGGTAGTGACTGACTACAAGCTGTTTAAAGAAAACTTTTTGAAACATTTTGGTCAACAAGCAGGCAGATTCAGGAAAAGAGAGAGTTGATGACTGGAAGGCCCTATAAACCTGGTCGGGAAACTCAACATGATTTTTTTCATAAATGTTGGATCCGTTGTAAGTACTTAGGACCATCCTTATGGAGAGGAAGAATTCATTGATTTGATAGGAGCTAGGCTACCTCAGCAAACAAGAAATTTAATTGCCACTTTGGATGTAGTAAATGTGGATAGAGTTTCTGAATTGTTGAGACGCTTGGATGCCCAGGAGTCATTCAATGAACAACATTACCACCATCAAAACCATAGGAGGGGTAGCAGGAGTCCCCCTAGAAGGGGTAATGGGTCAAGGAATAGTAGATCTAGGGGATGGGATCGTGATAATTACGCAAGGAGGAATGATAATGGGGGAGTGAGAGAACAGAACCCTCAATCTGAAAGGGAAAGGCAGCATGGGGGGCAGGCAAACTAAAGACCACCCCTGTGATGGGCCCCGCAGTGGTGGACAAAAATGTGGGTCCAGGTACCAACTGCTATAGAGTTAATACCATTTTTATGAATAATCCCCGAGAAGATTTATTGGAAGAGGTGGAGGTAGCAGCAAGTGAATTTCAGGATAAGGTTATGATAGATGTAATTAATGATGTTGATGATGTAAAGGTTGATAATAAGATAAAGCAGGAAGGGGACCACCATAGTACCTTATCACTAAAATCAGTGCGCGAAAGTAATAATTTTCATGTAGAAGATTTATGAAATGGTCACAGCTTAATTACAAAAAGGGGTGCAGAATTTATAGCGCATACTACAGTGTGGCTATCGGAAACTTGTAAGATCCAGAATGGCATAGTTGGGACTATGTGTGCTAGTATAGGTGGTAATGAAGTTTGTAGAAGTGCTGAAATCGAGGAGTTTCTCAGATATCTTGAAGATGAAGGTGATACAGTGGTGTGGATAGGAGACCCAGATGAGGAGGAGAATTGTAAGTCAAAGTATTTGTCTTCTGAAGAGAGAGAGGTTGAAAAGCCTTATGTACCAATCCCTAAGTTGGAAAAATGTCCTAATTTTGATCTAGCTGATACGTTATTTAGCTATTTATTTGGTGTAGATGATGACATTGAAGAAATGGGTGGGAGTAAGGATTTATTTGAACCAGTTTCTGATTTGGAAAAATGTACAGAATGTGAAAATAAGATAGGATAGGGAAAATAAACAGTTACCCGTCACTTACCACAGATGAAGGCAGGAGGGCGAGACACGTAAAAACACAAAAACAAAAGAATTAAACAATATTTCGACTTTTTAGTCTTCCTCATGTAGGAGGCAGAGACATATGGCAGGGGGAAAGATGTGGTCACATCCGAGCCTGCCACATGAATGAAGCACAGGCGGAAAACGCGTGGTAGTGGAAGAATTGCCGGGAGGGGGTGGGGGTGGGGGGTAGGGTATAGGCTTGACCAGCGATAAAAGTGACTCCCGGCAATTCTTCCACTACCACGCGTTTTTCCGCCTGTGCTTCATTCATGTGGCAGGCTCGGATGTGACCACATCTTTCCCCCTGCCATATGTCTCACCTCCTACATGAGGAAGACTAAAAAGTCGAAATATTGTTTAATTCTTTTGTTTTTGTGTTTTTACGTGTCTCGCCCTCCTGCCTTCATCTGTGGTAAGTGACGGGTAACTGTTTATTTTCCCTATCCTATCTTATTTTCAGTGCCTCGCGGCAGTTTCTTTGTTTCCTTTATCCAATTGTACAGAATGTGACTTAGATGACACTATGTTTTGTACCCTCTTTGATGTGGAAGCTAATAGTTAAGTAGTATTTGCTGAGAAAATAATTATTTTGTGGAGGAAGTCAGTAAGCCAGATGTTAAAACAGTTTTAGGTACTGATTCAGATAAATTGGTAAGTTTAAGTAGTAATCAGATGATGAAGAGTGGGGTTGGGAGTAATGATGGACTAAACTGCAGTAGTGAGAATAATAAATTTGTATTACCAGTTGAGTCAGCAACATTGCTTTTAAGTGACAATCAATGTGCTAAAACAGAACCATTTTATGTCTCAGCTGTTGTGTGGTTGTACCAAAGTCTGTTGTCTGAGATGATTGGAAGTTTGTGTTTCTGTCTGTATATAATGAAGCTTTTTGTATATAGAAATGTAATATTAGATGTGTATACAAAAGTTGAAGAAAACTGGAAGGTTAGGAAAAAGTAACTTACATGGTTCTGGGTTTCCAGGGAAATCCTGGAACCCACTTATGAGAATTAATTGAAATGCATGGTTTGGGGAGTGGTCAACAACCTGTAAATATCTAATTTTGTAAATAGTTTGTGTGAGTACTTAAGTTCAGATGCAGATGCAAGCATTTCACTGTATAAATCAATTTGTGACAGTTTTGTGTAGAAACTTTTGATATTTTCATGATGTTGTGACTTTCTACATTGTGGTGACAAATTATCAGCTGTAAAATGTAAATAGACTGTTGTCATAAAAAAGCAGACATCAAGTGTGTTATTTGGAGTGAAAATAATTGTAACTTAAGGTGATGGCATTGAACGTTTGTTGTGTAAAAACAGTAACTGATAAAATGATTGGATCTGAGAAAAGACAATTATTGTAAACAAAATCAGTGTCATGGACTAGGTGCAGATGATGTATGAAGAATTGTATTTGTTCATTGTAAAGTCATTATGGTTGTGTTGGCATTATGTGTACATTCAACCTGCTTAGATTCGTGACAGATTCAATCAATTTTAACTGTGTAAAATTAAGTGAATCCTGGGGAGGGGTTGTAACAGCCCTAATACCTGAATTTTGAATAGCATTGTACTGTATGAAGTATTTGTAATGAGCTAATGTTTGGTTGAAAGTGATTTGATATGTTTGTTTTGTAATTTCTTGTAAATCAGTGTATATAGACATTGTTTTAGGTAAGAAAATTATTCAAAGTCCATTTAATATGTTTAAGAACTGAATGATACAAGAGAAATTCTTAAATGTTTGTAATTACATGTATTAATGTAAGTTACGATGTCTACAGGACATTTTTCTACGGTTGGAAAGGATTTCTGTCAATAATTTTGTATTTAAGTATCTATAATTACCATTTCTGATCATTTTGTAATGTTGTTAATTAATTTGTATTAATTCCGATTGTTTTTAATATGTTAGATTGTTTGAGTGATTGTTAATGATCGAGAAATATCGGGCGGATGCCTTTGAAGAATTCTCGTAATTTCGATAAAGACTATATAAACAGATCGCCTGGACAGAGAAGTTTTAGTTTCATTCAGTTAGTAAGTCAGTTTAGTTGACAGTATTCAGTGTTACAGAGAGTTTCAATCATTCAGTTGAGTTCACAGAGAGTTTCTTTGCGACTGTGCATCTCTGTATTGTACCTATACTTGTGAATATCGCTGACTTGTTTGGATCAAAATAAACAACCATCTTCATACTTAACCTGTTTGGTGGACTTTTTAATTAATTAATCAGTAATTAAACCACCGAAGAACCCTAATAAGTTTATACTATATTTTTAATGTTTTTATTTAATTAGATAAGAACTCTACTCCTCAATCAAGTTACAGTAATTAAAAAGTAGAGAAATTACTTTAATCAAATCTTAATTATTTTTTTTTTTTTTACTAAGAAGTTGCTATTTAATATATTTAGAAATAAGTAAATATGAAACTATTATATTTAATACTGAAATAAATGAGTAAGAAACTATTATGTTTAAGACTGAAACAATTAATAGATTTATCTTAGTATTTACGAAGTTACATCTACACTCAATATTTTTCCCTTCCATTTCAAACATAAAATAATAATTATTTTAGTTTTCATGATGCATTGAAGTAATTGTGAATTTTATATATTAAGTATTAATTAATTTCCTTGAATCTTCTACTTGTTTGTTTGATCATCGTTGTTGTGTTTTGGATATGATATACTGGGTACTTTTAATGTAAACATATCATCTAAATAGTGCAACAATTTTTCATTACCAGTTCATACAGCACTCTCAATAGATGACACTGACAAAACTATAATAAAAAATTAAATGAACAAAATATAAAACATGTGAATGATACATACCAGACTCTAAGAATCAATGAGACACTGGAAGGAATAGAATAAAAAATGAAATGGGTAATGTAAATAAAATGGCAAGGAATTAAAGATTATTTCTAACGAATTTAATTTTTTTCTGTCTTATCTGGCATCATGAGAATTCTGCAGCTATATCCATAATCTGTAATTCACAAATATTGCAGTTGGCAGAGGGTGCTTTGCACCAAAAGTAACTATGAGCATTGCAATCACAATTATCCCAAGGAAAGGAAGAATACATATAACCATAAGTAAGGCATATTATTTCTCTAATCGTATCTCTTCTGTAATTATGACCTAAATAGATCGATGGACAATGTATTTCATTGCACTCATAAAAGAATTTCATATATTCACCAGCAAATTCGGACTAAACTGACATTGTCTGTCTGCCATGAAATCACAAACTAAATATCAATTCTATTATGCTTCCTTAAGGACTTTAGCAAGCAGTCATGAATCAAGTCGCTCACATCTGTATTTTCTCTAACATGTCAATCAACCCCTTCTGATAAGGATCCAACTCCACAACAGTAAACAAAATGTGGATGGATGAGTGTTTTATAAGTTATTTCATTTGTATGGGAGTCACAATTCTTCAAATATGATCCATGAATCTTAACTTAGAATTAGCTTTACTCAAAAAAGAAGTTACATGCAGGTCCCATTTCATGTTACTTTGTACTATTACACTAAAATACTTCACAGAATCAACCATGCCAACAACTGAACTGTTTACTTTGTATTTATGGGCAAATGGATTCTTTTTCTTGGTTAAACACATTGCTTTGCACTTTTTACAGTTTAGCATAAGTTGTCATTCATAGCACCAATCTGAAATAACATCCAGATCGCGCCAAATTTCTAAGCAATTTTCAGAGCATCTTATTTCCCTATAGATAACTGCATCATCAGCAAATAATCGCAGCCTGCTATAAATGTTGTCAATGAGATCATTATAAAAATCGTAAACTATTAAACTGCCTTGTGGTATGCCCAAAGTAATGACTAGATTAGAAGAGGCTTCCCAGTCAACAAAGATAAACTATGTTTGACCAGTTAGAAAATCTGGTATCCATTAACAAATCTGATCTGATATACTGTATGCATGAATCTTCACTAAAAGTTGGTTGTTTGGCATGAAGTTAAAAGCTTTCTGAAGATCCAAGAAAATTGCATCAACTTGTGAATCCGCATTGATAACTCTCATTACATCATGAGAAAAAAAGGGTCAACTGTGTTTCACGTGATCTTTATTTCCAAAATCCATGTTTTGTTCGTTATAGCTAACATGTTTCCAACTTCATAACGTTAGAGTATAAAACATGCTCCAGAATTCTACAGCAAATAGATGTTAAAGATGTGGGTTGATAATTCCTAGGATCCCTCTGATCTCCTTCTTGAAAACAGGAATTGCCTGGGCAATTTTCCAGTCTGAAATGGTCCTATTTCCTCCTTGTACTCTGAAAATACTCCTACTGGTGTATCATCGAGACCCAACACCCTGCTTCAGGAGCTTTCATTGCTTTGGAATATCTATAGTATCAATTCATATCAAATCTATCTCTACTTGCACAAGTTGATGAAAAATTAGTATGTTTTCCATATTTTCATCTGTTAATGAATTTTTAAATTCGATGTTAAATATGGAAGCCTTGTCACGGCTGTCATCTACTTCTCATCTGTTTTGTGTTAGCGCTGTCATATTGTTGTCACTACAACTGAATTTTTTTACGAGGGCCCAAAATTTCTTTGGGTTTTCGGTGAGGCTCTTGAAAGTCATAAAGGACTCACTTCCATTGCCACATAAAATACCATGAAAAGAGTAATTAGGTGAATAGAGAAATTGCCACTGGAGCTCCATATCAATTAAAAATTCAATTCAATTCAAAGAAACAATTCACTTACAGATTATGAAAGTAGGAGGATACCACAAAACAATAATAGAAAACAGTACTCTAGTTCAGGAGAACCCTCATTTATGAAAGGCCTGAAGATGGCAACAGAGATTTATGTCACTGAAATATTGTGTATAAATAATGGTATTCTCTGTTTGTTTCCCAAGAAACATTCATAAATAAACAAAGCCAAGAAAAATTGCATTCGTTTATAAGTATTGTTTTGTTGGCGCATGTATAGTTATATGTAAATAATTTAATTCATTCATTAAATCATCCAATGTGTTTTGTTGTTGAAAGACGAGGCAGAAAATAATATGACAGTATTATATGTAAATAGACTCTAGTTATGAAAAATGTAGAATTCATGATTAAAAAAATACCTACTTGTTTGGATTTTATGTTTATTTTTGGTAAAATATTAAAATATAAATAATTATAAATTTATTTTCCCACATCCACAAATGCTTCTGCAAAAGATCTGCACCCACAGATGTCAGGCACAAAACATCCATGTCTTAATCCACTAAAATGACCTCTGTTAAAACCCTAATATAAATATATACACATTTACAGAGTTTACTAAAAAAAAAAGGCAGGTGCTAATAGTTTCTGACTTAACTATTTTACAGGGATGTTATGAGAAAATCACAATTGCTGTCCAGTGATACATGGATCACCAATCAAATCCTTCAGCCAATAACATTCATTATTTAACTGTTGGCATTCTTTCGAGCTAAACATGTGGTGCAATTCATGCATATAAAGTAGAAATTTTGGAAGACAGGTCTTTGAAAAGATGGAACTCTCAGAGATATTAAAGCTTTTGAATACCATCGGGGGCGGGTCCAGGATTTTGTTTTTTTTTTGGGGGGGCTTGGCTTGAGTGAATTTTGGTTCAGAGGGCTTGCCTTCAGTGGATTTTGGCTTTGGGGGGAGGGGGGCTTAAGTCGGGAAAAAGGTAGTATTTATAGCCTCCTCGGGCCTCAAATCTGTAGAGCTAAAAAAAAAAAGGTCTCAAAACTACAATGTCGTGGGTGAACCAAGATACTTTTGGGGGGGGGGGGCTTGAGCCCACTGCCCCCCCCCCTGGATCCGTCCCTCAATACCATGGTATATTGCATTTTTCAAAAGCACCTTTTCACAAGAATGTCATTTCAAGATGTGTAAACTGAATTCAATAACAACCACTTGAACCATGTGAATCTTTTGTCAAGGTAATCAAGTATTATCGTCTACCTTTATAAGGGATAAGGTGAAAGAGGATCTGCTACCTGGGTCTGAACAAATATGACCCACATGGATGTTACTGATTGGACTTTGATTTGAAGTTAGCTGCTGCAAAGACACTCTTACTTCATGGGGAAACATGGGAGAGCAACCAGATAACACATGTTTCTGTGGTGTGATTAAAATTATGGACATTTGAAGCCATGCCCACAAATTGGAATAAATATGTCTCATTCAGACCTTCAATCAGCTAGTGACAAAGTCATTATATTGGCGGATAAACTACCTTATAACTAATGCTGCCATTGACATAAAAAGAAGAAGAGGAAGGGATGAAACTGTAAATAACTGCATACTATTATCTTCAGTCAAAACAAGAATCCATTGAATGATTTAGACTTAATAGAGAATGGTCAAGGAAATGTAATATAGTCAATCAAAGGAGTTCAAGGCTTTGATTTTTTGGGATTCTGAATGATTCATAAAGATTGACTATGATATAGTATACTATATATGATATAAAGTTGGGAATGAACAGGAAGTACACAATGGCAGTTACACAGGTCACGAGAAATATAGATACAGCTAACTTTGTTAAGGGATTCAACTTCTTTATTATAATTCCCCTATTTACATGGTGGACAGTGGCGTAGCTAGGGGGGGTGGTGGGGGCGGTCCACCCCGGGTGTCACCCATTTGGGGGTGACACCCCCATTCGAACATAGTAATCGAAATTAGTGTGATACAATTTTTTTATTTTTTTTAATTGTCTTAATTTATCCTTTGGTGTCAAGACACGCCTACCTTTCATGTTTTGAATATTTTTTTATAAGTTGATCTCTCGCTTTTTCAAATACGATCAAGGGCGCTGTGCTCTTTAATTACAGTAGAGTACAATGATTGCCAAGACCGCGCGCTTAAACAAAGAGAGCACCGCTATGTAGCTCCAACAATCACAGAAACTCGTTGTGCTTGACGTCCGTCACTGTTGTTTGGTTTGTTAGTAGCGGCGGTGGATAAAATATAAGTTTTCTTGTATTAAGAGAGAAAGTTTTCAAATTAAAGGATATGTTATATATATCTAAAATTGTTAAAATCATGGTAATTAGACAGATAAATTGTAAATCCTTGAAATTATTTCAGGAAAAATGTTAGATTTTCTTTTGAAAATGAAAAAAAAAAAAAAGCAACCAAGCGTATGTCGGAATACGCGTAGTCTAGGCATCAAAACTGTTTTACTTATTTAGAATTCCATTAGCTTTCAAGCCAAGATTCATAAGTGGCTTGAAGTATTTTCTAGTGATTTTTGAATTTATCATCTGACAGATTCGCGATGTATAAATTGCGTACATTTCGCGTTATCCGATTTACATTCTGCGTACCTACCTATTGTCGACGGTGCACCTATACTCGATATGAAATCGTATCATGTTCGAATTTATGCAAATAAAATGATTCGAAAAACTGCATTAAACTAGCAATACTGTAATGTTTCAAGTCAATCCGAGCGGGTCCATGTGTTCGTTGATATTATCGTCTGTCGTTGGTAATCAATTTTTATAGAGCATGTGTTTAAAACAGTCGGAACCGCGTATCTTGCTAGCGAAATCGTAACACTAGTAAACACTTAAATTCTAGGTTCATTTAGGTTTGCTATGCTTTCTACTAATCGAGAATATGTAAATATGATCGCAGTGAAATAAATAAGCATATGATTCTCTAAGAATTTTCCATGATAAATTTACAGAAGATTTCTATTATGGGTAACCCCTCTGTCGAATACAGTTACCTAAATTCTTATGAGTTCCTTAAATCGACAGGGATGTCGAACTTATGTTCCTGAACAAAAATTGAGCTTTAATCAGAAACTGAACGAACATTTGAGCCGTTTACAACATTTTTATTTGTACGCTACAGAGCGGCACTAGAAATCTAAAATTTACATGTGGAGACGATCTTCAGTACATACAGTGTCATATTTAGGAGTCTGTAGCTACGTATTTCCTAGGCGAGTAGTAAAATACTTGTTAAGTACTTCATGTAAAGATGGCAGATATCACAATGGCATGTTCTTTCATTACCTGACCCGTTGCTTTTTTAATTACGTTTGGTTATGTTTTTATATTTTATTTATTCTTCTATTTTTATGAAGGAACTTAATGTAGAGTTGCTTCTCTGACTATTCAGTATCCCCAGAGTCTCACAAATTGGTTGGACCCGGATTTGCTCCAATGGGACCCCATCTGGGTCTGGAATTGCTTCTACTTGGATCAAGCCACTTCTGTCAACTTTGCTCTCGATATCCCTTGGTCCTGCAAATATGGAGGTTGCGAAGTCATTTAAATACAGCCTATGTTAACGTTTCAATAACAAATGATTGGGTAGCTTTCAACTTTTTTAAATTTATAGCGGAATCTTATGGTCGCCCTTAATGTCTCTTAACAGTGAGGTCTTTAAAGACGGGAAAGGATGGGGGGGGGGGGGCAAGGAACGGGAAGGATTCGGCCATGGCCTCTTGAAGGAAGCATCCCAGCATTTGCCTGGGGTGATTTGGGAAACCATGGAAAACCCAAATCTGGATGCCCGGACAGGGATTAGAACCGCTGTCCACCCGAATGCGAGGCCAGAACGCTAACCGTTACACCACCACTCTCGGTTGGAGCACCGATTTGAGTTTGGATTTCATCCTGGTGTATGTCTCACTAGGCGTGCAAGTCTTAAGCAGTCAGTTGTTGCACAGTTTGTGCTGGGTGACCATGTGATCTAATGTGTCTAGTCCTGGTATCCTAGACATGCTCTATTGGGGACAAATCTGGGGACCATGCTGTCCAAATTGTAATCAAAACTCCTTGCAAGGCTTGTGCGACGATGGCTGCAGTTTGAGGACGGGCATTATCTTGTTTGAAAATGCGATTTGGATGGTGAACATGAAGGGTATCACAATAAGATGTAGTACCACGTCCACATAGTCATGGGCTGTCATTGTGTCATCAACAACAGCCGACTCAGTCATGCTGTCGAAATTGTTGCCAAAAAATGACACCATTGGTTGCACTTGCATGACGTTCTGAAATCACAGCAAGTAAGCCGTTTCTCCACTACACCTGCAAACATGTTGTCGATTATCACTTTGCCATAGACAGAATCGAGACTCGTCTCTAAACACAAATGTACGCCATTCACATCTCCATTTGTGTTTTGCATTACGCCAGGTTAGATGATGCTAGCTGGCAATGAAATTAGATTAATGGGACATATTGCACAGGGCCCAGAGAGTGTAACCCAGCTCCAAGAAATTGGTTTATAATCGTCCGGGGAGGAGGGAGGGGTGTCTCTATCTGTAACCACTGCTTGGATCTGGCCTGCAGTCAACCAACTGCCAGCAACAGCCACCCACACAATAAGGCGGTCTTCACGTGCTGTTCTCCATCTGTGTGGACCCATGCCTGCTCTAGGAGTATTAGAGCCTTCTTTCATCTACAGTGTAACAACTCTGTATACTGACATTGCACTACAGCCAATCCTTCGGGAGATTTCACCCTTTAAAAACACGTCAATTCTCCGACCTCTCTCACAGTTAGTTATTTGGGTGTAGAGAGCTGTCACTCTTCGCCTTGGCATACTTAGACAACAAAGTGTCAAGTTACAACACACTGTTCGCCATTTATACGCTAAAAAAATGTGCAATTTACATAGTAAATAGCACCGTGATTCTCATATTATTACATATAAAACTTTCAGTTTTAATCATTTAATACTCTTCATGCGGGCATACTTGGGGCCAAATTTCATTCATTTATCACAACACCGTCTGGGTGTCGGGATTGTAATTTGCACCAGTTTGTGTATCAGTTGCTAAGGGATTGTGCATAAACTACGTGGCTCTGTCTATGGGGGGAGGGGTTGGCTGGGAAGCTACGTTGAGCTACGTGGAGGGAGGGGGAGTTCAGAGCCAGGCCACTTAGCTTCTCTATCGTATTATTTGTCACAGTTAAAATGACATACAGAACACACAGAACCATGTAAATATTTATTTCCGTCATTTAATTATCCCCGGATGTAATTTACAATATTCTGACAAGAGAAAACAGTACAAAATGTCTTCTGGAATCAATATGTAAAAAGCTACGTGCTACGTGGGGGGCAGGGGGGGTTCACAGGAAGCCAAAATGGAGCTACGTGATTTATGCACGCTCCCTAAGTGTAAAGGTCGAGCTGCACTTTGCCAACACTTGTCTGTACCATCACCGCAACGACAGCCGGCCGAGTGACGGCTCGCCCCCTCGCGTCCACACTTTTCCATAGATCGCCCGTGTTCCTACCGGTGTTTAGTCTGCTTTAATGTTTTCAAGTGATTGTTTCAGGGAATCAGTGTTGGGGATGACAGGTAAGTTTGACACCCTACTTTATTATAGAATACTGTAGTTTATTTTGCACAGTTTTGGTACAAAAGTAAATTAAAATACTATTTAATCTGACTCACTGCTTGATCTTTTATGTACAAAAATAGTATACCAGCGCAGTATTAACAAATCATCATCACCACACTTTATCGGAATGAAAGATTGTCGCTTGTTTCAACGCAATCTCAATTAAATGTCAATCACTTCACATTTGACGTGTTTGTTTTGTCTGAGGTTATTTTCGATTCACTCAGTACTTTTTGTTAGTGAAGAACGAGATAATAACGTATTTTAATTTAAATATAGGTCGTTAAGATTTTGTATAGTAAAAATAATAATTTCATCTTACCTCAAAGTTCTAGTCACAGAGCATCTTATTGAGAAACTCGCAGTGCACCTATATCGTAGCGTCCTTCGCATTAACAGATAAAAGCTTTGCCAGAGGTAATTGCAATTTTAAGGCCCGCAAAAATTACAGTCAAGACCGGGATTTGAACTGGGACCTTCAGTTTCTAAATCCCACGCAGTAACCATTTGAGTCAACAGTCCGAATATAGGTGTAATGAAAAATAAGTTTTCAAACATTATAAAAGAAACATTTTTTCTATACCATCTATTTTTGCTATCAAAAAACACGAATCCACTTTTATGTATTTGAATACATATTTTTCGGTACTTCTAGATTAGTCTTGTGTCTGGTTACGGTGTGCGATTCGGGTGTGGGAGGTTCCTGTTACAAATGCGGATCTCGGCTGCAACATTTGTGGGTCTTAAAATTGATCTTCAATTCTGGCAAAGCTTTGATTTTTTAATGCGAAGATGCTAGGACTCTTCCTACATTTTACGAATATCCGATGAGCATGGATGGAAAAAAAAGACTTTTTTTAAGGCAAATAACATGAAAACAACATTTGGTCGTAAGGGAAGGGAAATTTTCGAACTCTCTCTATGCGCTTCTCCACATCCAGCAGGCCGACACTGATTCGCACCGTCAAAACATAACCCAATAGAACACCGGCCGAGTGTCGTACGACACTGTGTCATTTGGACAAACTTCGATCGAGTGAGCGCCAACAAAGAAACTTGTCGGTGCGGAACAGTATCGGACAAGTGAGGCCCGATCTTCAGAGGAGTTAAAATTAATCTAAAACCACTTTCGATCATCGGTGAGCAACACGTGGCTAAAATCTTGCCATATTGACTCTTGAACATGAAGTACCTCAAATTGATAATTTTGAAGATGTGATTTACGAATTTGCAGCTGTTAAAGCTAAAAAGAGGAGATTGTGAAAGCAATTGTTTTTAGTTAATTTGTGTATATTTTAAATGATGTTAATATTACCATTTCATTAACTATAATTTTTAATAACAATAAATGTTTATTTAGTTATGTTTTATTAATATCATATTTTACACTTACAAGATTTTATATTTTACTTAATTTTGAATTTAAGTTTTCAAGGGGTGACACCATCGATAACCGCCCCGGGTGTCACCCACGCTAGCTACGTCACTGATGGTGGAAGCAGTTTTAAAGTGTGGGGTTGAAAGGTTTTCCATCTATTTTACAGCATGGATATACTCAGGGGGGGGGGGGCTAGGGAGCTAGGGGACTCAAGCCCCCCCCCAAAGTATCTCGGTCCACCCCCCCCAATCCACTGAACCAAAATTCACTCAATCCAAGCCCCCCCCCCAAACCAAAATCCTGGATCCGCCCCTGGATATACTCCTCAGTGACAAATAGACGCTTTCAAAACTTTCAATAAAGATACTGAGATTGGAAATTTAACTGGAGCTTTGATCCTTCTGCTATAAGTCTATGTAAAAATTTTTTTTATTCCTATACAACTAGTAACAGATGCACAGTATTAATTCAGTATCCAAATACTGTGAATATTCATGCCAGCCAACATAACAATAATCATTTCAGTCTCTGATTAACTGCTTATGTTATTAAATCACTTGTGTTAGCAGTAGTGCCTCAAAAGTCGGGCCAAGTTAGTTTCACTGTCAGCATTAACTGAAGGGAAGGCAAGGCCTCAGATTTAAGTCTGAAGTAATCCATTTCTTTCTTTCCTTTTATTTGTAATAGTATTTTCTTACACAGTAAAATCAATGTCAGAAGTTAACAAGAATTCCACAGAAGTAATGGACAGGAAATCAGCCATTCCTTGTTAATGGACTGTCCTGGTATTCAGTTGGAATATTTTTGGAAATTATAGGAAAGTAAACTCTGTATAGTTGGAATGAACATCAATCTTACTTCCTCATGAATTCCAGAATGAAATATTATCCATCAACTAACAGTCTGTATTTGAAGTAGCAGTGCAAAATACAAGGTTCCTGCTTTCTATAAAGCACCAGAGTAAATGCATCATTGTGACAGATGACATCGTTTTTACTATTCATGACTGAATCATGTAGAAACTTTAATTCAGTTTGTGTATCATAAATTATTGGTGGTATTATTAATACCAATAAAACATATAAATCATACGAGTACTTACGTGATCTAATTTTCTTTGTTTTATCGCTGGTTCATGTAAGGTCTCGTCACCCCCATCATCCTGGTGGCTCGGACCAGGTGAAATGCTTCTCCGTCGACTCATCTGCAGCAAAAAGTTTGAATTCCTTGATGCAAGTTACTTTAAATTATTCAGGACAAATGTTGATTAAAACAGTAAGAAGCTAAATAAAAAAAAAGATAAAATCTTATGTGTTGAAATACCAAAATTATTTCATTTACTTTGGCTTAAATTAAGCACTTACCTTCCCTCTTATTTTTTCTAGTTTCCTGAGTTTAAGATTTACTCTAATTTTAACCTATTATAAAATTGTTATTACTAAATGAAAAATGTGGAATCGATGCATTTCAGCAAAAAACAACTCTGCAAAAAAAAAAAAAAAAAAAAAAAAAAAAAAAAAAAAACCCAGATAGAAGCATAACAATCACTTCACACATGAGGCTAACTTCAGCTTATTTTTGGTGTTTGAACTATACACCCTTTGAATTAGCATATTTCTTTCTTCTCTCAATGTTAATTTTTTCTTTCATAAACAAATTTGGCAAGCACACTACATATTGCAGCTGTAGCACTGCAATAACCTTAAATTATTGATAAATCAAAATCCAGCTCCCAGTAGTGTGAATTGTGGTTTTAACAGAAGAACAACGCTGAGGTTCAAACGAAGCGAAGAGTACGGGTGGCTTTGGAGGATGTGAGTGATAGAGGATTGTCTTGTGAAGCAGCTGTTCGTACAAGCAATAATTAGGAACAAAAGGAATGAGAGGACTAGCCAAGTGAGTGCTTTTTTCCACCCACCTACTTTATTTTCATTCCCTGTTGATCTACCCAGCAAAATAAGAACCCTTGTAACAAATTAGTTTTAATCCTATTATATATTATTATGTATCTTCAAACATCCCAACTTCTGCCAGCAAACTGCAAACACAATCATTAACCTAGGTTTACTTCAGAAATGGTTTTTGGATGACTATTTTTTAACAAAGGACATTAATATGAATCATAAAATACAAATGTTAGTTAATAGATAGTGAAAAAATTAAAGAATTCAGTTCTGAATGTGCCTTGTAAAATAAGAGTCTTATTTATTAATGTATTTTTAGTAAATATACATTCAGTGATTGATCTCATAATTTTTTATCTTTATTGTACTATTATTATTATTTCTGAGGGAGATAATGTCTCGTGAGAGTATTTAAACTACTAAGGCTTTTACACGTTTTTCGTTATTTCACAGAAGTAAAGGGTTTAGTTCATCTCTCAATTATTTCGACTGCCTGCCAATAAACAGAAAATTTCCGGCTACCTTCTTCCTGAAGTCAAGTGTTAATTTATGGCCATTATCATCTCTTCCCTAGAAACAACTCCTATTTCTTCTCCCGCTGTTGAGCTTTACTCGTTGTTGACATCAAGATCATTTTATGAGGATAATAACTAGAAACAACGAACAAGGAAGGAATTTGGCCGTGACTTTTTTGAAGGAAACATCCTGCCATTCCCCTGAGTGGCTTAGGGGAAATAATTGAAGAACAAAATATGCATGGACAAATAGGTATCCATACCTACGTCCTTCAGAATGCGGGGTCAGAGCATTACAGTTCTCCCACCATGCTTGGTTTGTGCTAAAAAAATTTTCTCCTAAACACAGTTACAATTTTAATTAAGAGCATAACTGATGTTAATACTATGGCCGCCACACTGAAATTATGTTAACGCTGAAACATGATATAATATCTGGAGCATAGCTATCGGATGCTAGGCGGTGCCCCAAGCTCAGGGAGTCCCCAAGTGCTGCTCAGGGGGCCCCAAAATATCAGCTGGGGGCCCCCTAAAGCTCAGGGTGCCCCTGCCAGTAGACTTCACTTAAAAAAAAAAGGTCACTCATCTGGCCTGAGGACTCAAAATATTTTTTTTGCACCGGAGCCCTTGTTAGCCTAATTACGCCACTGTATAACATCTATATTAAATTACTGCTTTTACTGTAATCTCTGAGACAAGCATATCCCCATCATTGTTGAAAGAATCTCAGCTCAAACTTCTGTCCACGATCATGATTTAACAAACACTAACAAGGGCCAGCACTAGAATTTTGAGGCCTGGGGTAACCAGTTTGGGGACCTTGGCGAATTCATCAGTTAGAGCCCTCCCTCAGACCAACTTCAGCCGGACAAGCCCGGGTACATTTCACCCGTTTACCCCTCCCCCTCCCCCTTTCCTAATGCCAGCCCTGAGACTAACATAGAACACTTACTGTCTCAATAACTTTAAAGATGATACATTATTAAATTCAGCATTGCAGTATGAGCGAAGTATCTATGAACTTAAATCCAAAATACTAAGCATAAAGTTTAGAAGTGCCCTGTGTGCCTTTCGGTACTAATCAAGAATATGTTCTAAGTTTAAATGAAATGAAAATTTCTCTGGTTTTCTGCCGGATAATATTTTTATTTAACTCATCATACAACTCAGCATACAACGTTTCGGCAGTGACCTCCGCTGCCTTCGTTAGGTACTGTGTCATACCGAAGCTAAGACAGTAACTGCCTCACAGACGTCAGGAATTCCCACATGTTCTAAGTTCTTCAAATTTGGGTTGATGGTCATAACGTGTTTTACACGTAGAAAAGCAACTCGAAGAAAATTAAAAACAGTCAAAAATAAAACTCCTTCACCAGGAGAATTTTTAATTTTGTGTTATTGATTTATGAATTATGTCAAGGTAAACAGCTTGTTAATCTTGATTGTTGTATTCTTAGCGGCTGTAGTTGTAGAATAAAAAATATGTTGAAGCCACAGGTCACTTCTGTCGCGTTTATCTTACAACAATCGTTTTCTGTATTTGTATTTATTTGTCCCTTAGCATCATGTACAGCAGGCCTAAAAAAGTACAAATGATATGGAATAAGTCCAAATTATTCTGTATGCATACAGACATACACGTTAGCTCGTTTCCGTATACAACGGTACATCGAAGGAACAAAATATTTGAATAGTTTGTACATGCATCTCCACCAACAGCGTTTATATCGTAAATTTTGTTCTCATTATATTGTTGATAGTAAACCAAACTGAAATGAAGGCGTTTCACATCCCTCAACTTTACATTGATACATCTTGGCAGCTTTTTGTGAGAGATCACCGCCCGTGGGGAAATTCAGAAAAATTCCTAACTTAATTAATTGGTTGCTTAATTTCGAACACAGTTCCAAATAATACAGTTCGTTATTTGCCGCGGTCACCAAGGATGGAATAAAGTGGAGTGGAAATATTTCTATAAAGCACACAAATTAAAATACAACAAGATCATGACAGTTTCTTGTTAGTCCCACTGATACATGCAGAACGGATCGACCACAACCAAATAATTAATTTCTATGTCTTTATCGGAGCTTCGAAATCCAAAGATTGCAAGTTCTTTAGAGAAAAATTAGTGCAAGTTGATGAAACATCAAAATAACAAACGTTAGTTTCAGTCCACAGTTCTCAGCTTCCCTATGCATCACAGTTAATCATATATACTCTTCTCGATCCACTTTTAATTACGTCTTCACTTAACTATAGAACAGGCATACTCGCATACCAACCAAAACTCCCGCACACACATAATCCTCACGAAACATGCAGCAGTCACCTCTCAATTGGCTATGTTTCCATGCGAGAACTGGCACTACAACTTTAAGCTAGCGGAAGGGAAGGCCACTGTTACGTTGTAGGTGATACTGCAAAATTTGTAAGTTTCTTCGATGTGTCTTTTCACAAGAACGCGTAGAAGAAATGCCAGGAAGACTTTATAACAGAGAAAGTAACCCACGTCTTAAGAGATTTTAATGATATGTTTTCAACATCGACGGTATTGATGGTAACTGTACAATACGGAAATATTTAACGTCAAGTAAATTTTCTGAATGTGATATGAATATATTACCATACGGCTTCAGTTTTTTTTTATGGCTTTATGCATTGTCGACTTCATTAGAGGCGGGAAGGACGTGGGCAAGGAAAGGGAAGAAATTCTGCCATGGTGTTTTGAAGGAAGCATCCCAGCATTCGCCTGGATTGATCTGGGGAAAACACAAATCTAGATGCCCAGACGGGGATTCATACTCACGTCTTCCCGAATGCGAAGCCAAAGCGTTATCCGCTCACCCACAACGCTCGGTTTCAATTGTAATTCTGTTCTAGAATGCATTTCATGCTAAAGACAACTTCCGTTAATATCTTGCCGCTTGAAAATGTAAGAATCTTAAATTATTTATCAGTCGAGCCTTCAAATATCGGCTCAGGTACGGAGAAACGTTTGTTTATTTAGTTTGAAATTGGGTACACTCTTTCCTTAGGCGGTATTATTCGAGGAAATGTGCACATTGAAACCACGAAGTATATACTAATGATGTAACATCACTTGAAATGTTGTCAAATGCACATAGATTATTAAGCAAGAAATACGACTAGTAGATTAAATATAATAAAATAATTGTTTAAAAAACATAAAAACCGCCTTCAAAAAGGGGTACTAAAAATTTTAAAGTAACTTTATACCTTGCTTAGAAGAAAGTAAATCTAAATGGACAATATTTTACATTACTGTTATTGAAATTTTTACATTAATTAGTTATTTCTGGAGTCGGTGCCAGCTGTCAGATTGCGCAGATCGAATTACTGAACTTTATTTGGTGTTCGAGGCAAACCGAGAGTACAAAAAAAATTCCAAATATTTTACAGCATGTCGTGAGGAAGATAGTTTTACTGCGGGAGACAGCTTAGGGAAACAAATTAACGGTATGTTATCTGTTGCTCGGCCTCTTTGGTCATCCATTCATATCTCTGGCACTATAGTGTCAGTTGGTAGGCGGCATCATGCAGTAAACACTTTATAGTTAGTATAGTATCGGTGTATCATCTGTATGTTTCAGTTTTATTGAAAAATGTTTCTAGAATTAATTGTAGGTAAGTAGTAACATGACTTTTTATGTATTATTGTTTTTCTTATTTTGGCTGGCACTGACTCCAAAAATAACAAATTAATGTAAAAATTTCAATAACAGTAATGTAAAATATTGTCCATTTAGATTTACTTTCTTCCAAGCAAGGTATAAAGTTATTTAAAACTTTTTAGTACTCTTTTTTGAAGGCGGTTTTTATGTTTTTTAAACAATTATTTTATTTTTAAATTTTTAGTGGTGTGTATGAATGGGGTGTATTGGATGCTGTGTTAAGGAATGTCAGTTTACATTTTGGTCCAGGCTGTGTTTTGATCTAATCATAACATCTGTTAAAGCTGCTGCTCGATAATCGAAACATGTAACATCTGGACATTAATACATACCACATACACAAATCTGTCTCTGGAATATATCTGTTCGTTCCGGCTTCACACAGAAAATATAGATTTTTAATTGGTTTTGACAACGAGAATGCTTGGGGCCCAAGTTGAAATCTGAAGCACATACTGAGACATTAGGGAAAATTTATTTTATAAATATTCTGCCATGAATTAAAATTAGTATAATTGATTTTGACGGTACTGTGGATTTTGTAAAGAACATTGGAAATTATAAACAATGTGGTAAAGGAGAAGAGGGATTGGGCTTTTGTATACCATATGTAGACTGTCTTTTCTGATATGTTTGTAAATTTCTATTGATCTCATATAAAATTTTTAGGTGTGTATAAAAAAAATAATTAAGGGTTGTGGAGGTGAAGAGTAGTTTGTTTTTTTTAAGGTAGTGTGTACAGCATTTTTCTCTTTGTTTTAAAGTATACATGTGCAAAGTTCCATCGAAACCAGATAAAAACTGTAACTTTGTGTAAAGAACATTTACAAAAATTAAATGTGGTAAGGGAGTGAGCAGTTGGGTTTTGTAAACAGAATGTTTCTCTTTGTTCTAAGCAGGGGCTCAAGCCCCCAACCCCCACCCCAAATGTATCTAGGTCCACCCCCGACATAGTAATTTTGGAGACTTTTTTTTAGCTCTACGGATTCGAGGCCTGTAGACTACCCCATGGCCGATTCAAGGCCCCTCCCCCCCCCCCCCCTCAAAACGAAAATCCACTGAAGGCAAGCTCTGTGAACCACGATACACTCAAACCAAGCCCCCCCCCCTTTTCAAACCAAAATCCTGGATCCGCCCTTGTTCTTAAGTATACATTTGCAGTGTTCCATCGAAATCTGATAAAAACGGTAGGTATCTATAAAGAACATTGGAAATTAGGAGGGGGGGGGGGTAGAAGGGAAGAGGGGCTGAGCTTCTGCAACCTAATTTAAACACAATTGTTATGTATTTTTTTAAAGTATAGGTGTGCAAATTTTCTTCAGAATCAGATTAAAGGGGTGGAATGGGGAAGAGAGGTTTGGCTTCTCTAAACCAAATGCGGACAGTATTTTTCTGTTTGTTTTGAAGTATGCATGTGCATACTTCCTTCAAAATCAGATAGAAACGGTAGCTTTATATAATGAACATTGATAGTAATTAAAGGGGCAGAAAGGAAAATAGGGTTTGTGTTTTTTTTAAAGTAATGTGAGTAGTATGTTTCTTTTTCTATTTGCTTTAAAGTATAAACATGTGAAGTTCCACCAAAATCGGATTAAAATGTGTGTTTGTACAAATATTAAGGGATGTAAAAGGGGAGCTAGGGTAGTTTTTTTTATTTGTTGGTCCCAAATCTTCTCCATAAAAAAATACATATATGGGCCAACTTTTATAAACATCGGTCAAATGCTGTCAACTGCAGCTTTTTAAAAAGAAAATTGACAAAAGCAAGGGGCGGAAATGGGGAAAGGGATTCAGTTTTTGCAAACCAAAAGCAGACATTATTTTTCTCTTTTGTTTTACAGTAAAAGTTTGCTAAGTTCTATCTAAACTGGATAAAAACTGTGGGTTTGTATCAAAATTAAACGGTTTAATGGGTAGTGGGGGTGGTTTTTTATTTTTTGGTCCGAAACCTTCCTCATGAAAAAATTCATATAAGCACCACCTTTCATGGTAATAGGTAAAATGGTGGTGACTGTAGTTTTTTATTAAAAAAAAAACTGACAAAAATTAAGGGGTTGGTAGGGGGGAGAGGGGTTGCACTTTGGCAGACCAAATGTTGATAAGATTTTTCTGTTTGTTTGAAAGTATACATTGGCAAAGTTCAATCAAAATCAGATATGAAATATAGGTTTCTATAAAATTAAGGAGTATAAAGGGGGAGAGGGGGTGGCTTTTTTAATTTTTTGGTCAGAAACCTTCTATATGAAATATTACATGTGTATGACAACTTTAATGGAGATCAGTTAAATGATGTCGACTATAGTTTTGTATAAAGAACATTGGCAAAAATTAAGGGGTGGATAGGGTGAGAGAAGTTCATTTTTCAAACCAAATGTTGACAGCATTTTTCATTTTATTTTTGACTGTACAAGTCCAAAGTTCCATTGAAATCGGATAAAAAATGTGGGGTTGTATAAAAATTAAGGGGTGTAAAGGGAATGAGGGGTGTTTTTTTTGGTCAGAAACCTTTTCCATGAAAAATTACATGTTTATGCCAACTTTAATGGAGATCAGTTAAATGGTGTCGACTTTGTATAAAGAATATTGGCAAAAATTAAGGGGTGGATAGGGGGAGAGGGGTTCAGTTTTATCAAACTAAAAGTTGACAGTATTTTTCTGTTTATTTTTTAGTATAAATTTGCAAAGTTTCATCAAAATCGGATAAAAAGTGTGGGTTTGTATAAAAGTTAAGGGGTGTAAAGGGGTAGAAGGGGTGGTTTCTCAATTAAATTCATATGGGACCACTTTGGAGGTATAATCTATCCACTATAAAATTTCCATTTAAATCGGTTCAAAATTGGCGAAGATGTCGCTGAACATACATCCAAAAATAAATTCAGGCGAATTGAGAACCTCCTCCTTTTTTGAAGTCGGTTAAAAATAGGATCGAATGCAATTGGAGAAGTAAGTGAATTCTATTACTTGGGAAGCAAAATTACAACTGATGGCCGAAGCAGGAATGATGTTAAAAGCAGAATAGTACTTGCATAAAGAGCCTTCATGAAAAAGAGAAATCTTTTAATTTCGAATATTGATATAGGAATTAGAAAAAAAAACTTTTTAAAACTCTATGTGTGGAGCACAGCACTTTACCGTAGCGAAAAATGGCCTTTAGGAATACCGGAAAGAAGATAAACTGAAGCATTTGAAAATGCTGAAAATTAAGTGGTCAGCAAAGTATGAAATGAACGAGTTTTGGAAATGATGGGTGAGTAAGGAAGTTTGTGGAAGAAGCTAACAGAAAGAAGAGACAGACGGGTAGGTCATATTTTGAGACATGCTGGATTGGTTAATTTGCTGGAGGAGGGAACCATGGAGGAAGGAAATATATGGAGGAGAAGTGACGTTAAATCTGTGACGCCGCCTCTAAACTCTAGGCTGATACGGCGCATGCGCGGTGGCGGCAGCGGCCATATTGCGAATCCATACAAATGCAAAGTTCACATTGTGTTTGATGCTGTGATTATTTCATTTTCTAATGTATTCAAGTATTTTATATTGCCATCTTGTGACACCTAGGAATCTTGATGAAGCAAACGATGTTGTTACCTCAAATGCAGTTTGCGATTCAAATACGCGTGTGTCTATGTGTCTACATAGTTTGAGCGGCAATTTAGTGGAGATTGTGGTAAGGTCTAAATGCAGTCTGTACCATGGAGGAAATAAATATATGGAGACGACGCAAGAGACCTTCACCACGCATTGAAGTGACGCCGGGCGGAGGAGGAGTGGGGGGCTAGGCCGCATCCATACAGACACGGGATATAGCCTATGTACAAAAACCTCAAGGGGACTCAAGGATAAACGTACGCCGCAATCTGGTGATGGATTATTATGTAACTCGATGAGACAAATAAAAAATGAAGAATAATTTTTTTTATTTATCTTGCCTAGTTTCCGAGATATTCTGTCTCAAGGGTGAGATGTTTTTGGTTGAAATTCAAAAGAAAAAATTGGTCAAAGTCAAATTTGATGATGGATTCTTTTTTAAAAAAAGACGAGAAAAATAAAAAATAAAAATTTTCGATGTCTCACCTAGTTCTCGACATATACTGTATCAAAAGTGAAGTGTCTTGAGTTGAAATGCAGAGGAAAAATTTTGCGAAAGTCAAATTTGATGATCGATTCTTATGCAACACGACGAGACAAATCGAAAATAAGAAATAAAAATTTTCGATATCTTGCTTAGTTTTCGGGATATACTGTCTCCAAATTGAGGGGATTGGGTTGATATGCGACCTGGACCAAAATTAATTCTGCCAAAGCCACAATGAATTACATGGTTGACATGCAGAATGGATATTTCAGTTTTATTACTACCACTTGTGGTTAGGTTGAAATGCGACCTAGACCAGTATAAAAATAGTTATCTTGTTACCATACATCGTAAGCTTAATTGGGAATATCTGGAAGTAGTTTACATCGCGATACACGTTTTGTCACTAACATGATAATAGATAAATTCATTGTCCCCTTATACGTATATGCAACAACAAAACCATTCTGGTACAGACCAAGAACATCTCACCTTTCAGACAGAATATCTCGGAAACTAGGCAGGATATCAAAAAATGTTATTCTTCATTTTTCTCATCTAGTTACATAATAATCCATCACCAGATTGCAGCGTTACGTTTATCCTAGAGTCCCATTGAGGTTTTTGTACATATACCCCGTGTCTGTATGGATGCGGCCTAGCCTCCCACTCCTCCGCCCGGTGTCACTTCAGTGCGTGGTGAAGGTCTCTTGCGTCGTCTCCATATATTTCTTTCCTCCATGGAGGGAACAGTCATATATAAGAACTGTAGAGGAAGACAGAGATTAGAATATATGAAGCAGATAACAGGACGTTGGTTGTAAGGGATATGCTGACCAGGGATTGCAATCCAGTAATGCGGGATCCCGCAATCGCGCGTATCATTTAACAATCTGGCGGATCCCACACAAAATTAACCGGATCCGCAAGCCGTAAAATGGGGAAAAAATGTGTCAGTCTTAGTGTCGCAAATAAAAATAAAAAAATATTCAGCTTTGTAAAAAAAAAAACACGAAAAAAAAAGAACCCTTGTTTTTTTCTAATTTTTTTTTTTCAGGAAACAATATATTTGATAAATTATAGTTTTATTTAAGGAACTTTTATTTTATAAGTGTGTTTTAAATCTTGCCGAATCATATAATGTCTTAAATAATGATTCATGAATTTATCTTTATAGGTAACATAATCTTATTCATCCTCTATGTCAATACCACATTCACTAGTATCAGCACTACCAACTCTAGTTCGGTCGGAAATTTCTGTTTCTTCTTCTGTCTCCTCAATATCCATAATTTCAGAAGAAGTTACATTTTCTTTTAGTGGTTGTTCTTGTATTGTACGCAAAAGATTTTGAGATTGCAATTTTAAATTGTGAGCAAAGTACATACTGTGCATAAAGACTGCGCCGATAGTTCTGTATTACGGTCTTTTAAGTTTGAATTTAAACCCATTATCATACAAAATAGGTGCTTTACTTCATTTTAATCGTTGGTTTACACCAACGGTTACAAGGAAACGATTCAAAATTAGTGACAATTTAATGAGTCAGTGTCATTATTCGCTGAGAGTTTAACAAGTATAAGAATATAAGGAAAGCACAATAAGTAATAAGAAGAGGCAACGAACCGTAAATAAATTTTAAATTCCTAATTTTTCTAAAAGATCCGTAGGTCTACAAATAAATTCGTAGGGCTGGCAGCACTAGTTCAAATAGCGAGTATCAATCCAAACAACGGGGAATGGGGATTCCTTATCGCGCAACCTATCCTCTTCGGGAAATCCCCGTTCATAAAAGAAAATTTCAGTCCATGTTGCCAATATTTTCGTAATTTTTTTTCTACTGAACCAGAAAAATATAGTAGATTTAAAAGTGAAGATAATTACTTAGAATAAACTCTATACACACAGTCATATTAAACGATAACATCCTTACAAATTTGAGATTTAGTAGTTAAAAAACATTTTTTTCATAGAGATAGACATTTGACTCACATCAACCGAGTATTTATATCAAGGCTACCCAGCCAATTTTGGAGATGGGCCATAATTTCGATTCTAAATTAGCCTGCGGGCCACAATTTATATTCTATGTTAGCTGCGAGCTACTTAATACTTTCCTATAGTTATAATAGATATTTAAATAAACTAAAGATTTAAGTAACACAGTTTAATTATAATTAAAAAGTAAAAATCACCAATGAGACCTTTGCAGCAGGGTTGCATTTAGGCTCTCTGGGCCTCTAGGCTATAAAGGTGGTGCAGGACCCGCTTTCACTTATAAATTTTGAAATATTCAAAATTTCCAAATTCCGGCCAAAAAATTTATGGGCAATGCGGACCGGGCGTGTGACCTAGGACTGTGGTGCGGGCACCCTCTTTGTGGTGCCCCCTAGGCCACAGCCTATGTATCCTATGCTTAAATGCGGTCCTACTTTCCAGAGGTTGTTGAACTAGGATATTCTAAACAGCTGCTGTTGGCGGGCAAATTCAAATACGTTCGCGGGTCACTTCGTGGTTGATCAGCCTTGATTTACCTCGCCCTTCATGATTCATAAATAAGTAGACTCACTTTTACGTTTTTACAAGAACTCGCGTTTGTTTTTGTTGTATGCATTACTATAATTTGAGTTATGTTGCCTATTTAGTACGATTTTCTAACTATTTTCTATGATATTTTATGTGCCATGCATGTCATATAATTTACGTGTCATGCGTGTCATCTGAAATGTTTTTTATATTCAATAGCATGTAATAAAATTATTCTGTTATAACCTAAAACCTATTGTCTGTGTCTGGCACTTTTATAATTTGCTATCTACATTGCAGTTACCAGTCAAATGTGATCTGCAAATATGAACCACATCTGGAAGAGAAAGCTAGTTAAGGAGATGAAAAAACTTATTTATTTATTTACTTAATGAGGCGACAAATTAGACACCACGAATGCGAAATTCTTACTGTAAAATTAGTAGCAGCAAAGGCAAAAATTTAAATAAAAATAAAATAATAATAAAGCACTGCAGCGACATAGGTCAAATAAGATCTCAGATAAGTCAAGTACAATGTCCTATTACAAAATTAGCTCCTAGTCATTAACAAATAATACAATTGAAATTATTTCTGATGAGGAAGTAGAAATAATACCAAAAAAGGTTAAAACTATCGACAGTTATTAGAAATTGGAAAAATCTATGAATAAATTGGTTTCAAGAATCGTTTGTAAAAATGTTTTTAGCTTCAATTGTTTCTGTATCTCATCAGATTTGAGATAATTGTTTTTAAAAAAGTGGATTTCAACTCTCTAATTCTGTTAATACTAAGATCTAATTTTTTCCAATACTGTAAAAGCTCACAAGATTGTTCGATTTGAATATCTCAAGAAACAAGGACAAAGATTTTTGATCAGTTTTGATGAGTGTACGCCTGTATGTTCCAAAAAAATCTTTTGAGTGTTCATTTTCACGGCAAAAACACATTTTAATCTTAGCTTGCTTAGAATACGCGGTTCGAGCACTGCGGAGTATTGTATTTGTTTGTTCAAAGGTGATTGACAATTTTGGTGTAGATCTAGAAAATGGTGTTATCTGCGTCATGGAAAAGTGGTAATCGTCTACTTTGCTACCTGCATACTAATTTTCATATAGGACACAGTTGGCTGCTGTTGATGTTTTTTATATATATATACTACTGAAAAAGTCGAATGCACAGAAATAACTTTGACTAACTCGGACGTAGATGATGAAGACACGGACGAAGCAATTGAAGTAGAAAGAGTGACCACAACACTGGATCATCCACCTACTGAAGTGATTCCCAGATACTACAATTACCTATAAACGTGCGGAAGATTTCATAAAGCCTTTTAGTTACAATAATTTAATGAGAATCCAACCAACGATCGTGGAGACATAACGGATTTTCTCAGCCATTTGTAAATGATGTGACAGTTTCAATAAAAAGTAGATAAACAGATTATTTTTGCAACTGGCGTGATTTGCTTTAAGATAATGTGATCCATGACTGAATACTTGCCATATTTGCCTTAATAACTAGAAATAGATTTAAAACTAAATGTAAAAGTGCAAAGTATAGTCTACTTAGGAGAGTCTAAATTTTTTTTAATTAATGTAATTTTGCTAACTGAAATATTGGTAACTGTTGATTTCTATTATTTAGCACTAAAGTTGATTCAATGAATTTAGTCGTTTTTTGTTTAAATTGATTGCACTTAAAAATAAAAAAACTGTGCCGCATCCTGAGGGATTGACGGGAATTTTGCAGTAGAAAAGAAAATACATTATCAAAAGAGGTGGATGTAAATATGAGAGTGCTATAGGGTAGTGTATCGGGACTGGTGCTGTTCATTATTGTAATGAATGACTGTGTTGATGGATTACGATCAGAATTTACGTTTTTTGCAGATGATAGGATCAAAACAGGTGAAGACTGTGAACAGCTGCAGGGTGACTGGATAGAATATCTAAATGGGTAGGTCACCATGGAATGAAGATAAATGCAAGAAGAGTCACCTTGTTAGGTACAAAGATAAAAAATTAAAGATTAATTATGATTATAGGATGGGGTCAGAATTGCTTGTTGAAGGCTTGATGTGTAGATATCTTGGCACAATAAACTTAACTGGGCAGAGCATTGGGCAGGTTTAGGAAAAGGTTACAAAATTCTTCATTTGCTGGAGAGAGTGATGAGACGATGGACCAAAGAAGTTAGGGAATTGGGTTACAAAACTTTGGTCAGTCCATTGATAGAATGTTGTGGTGTAGTTTGGGACCAACAATTTTGTTATCAAAAACAGAAGTTGGAAGGTGTGCAATGAAGAGCAGCTAGAGTTTTTTGTGAAAATTATTGGAGGACCCAGTCAGTAACTGATATGATAAAGGAGCTGGATTTGGAGTTATTGGAGGAAATAGGAAGGAGGAGAGAGTATTGGGAATGTACAGGGCATGTGTTGAAGTTGGGGCTTGGAGGGATATTGGTCAAAAAATTAGGAAGGGAAAAGGCGATCATGGCCACAAGCTGACGCTTGATTTCATGCATAAGGTAATGGGAAAGTTTTCTTTTGCTGGTAAGGGTGTCAGGATTTGGAACAAATTACCAAGTGAAGTCATGAATAATTTACCAAATACGCTTAAGGAATTTAAAATTAAAATTTGTAAATCGGAAAAGAGAATGGGCGAGGAATGTAACACTACAACTATCAAAGAAAATTTTTAAAATAATATAAAATTGGGTTATTAGATGACTAGGTGAATTTGCACCGGAGCGTTAGCTCCATCGCAATTAAATTAATAGACTAATAATAATAATTGAAAACACTGCGGTACTGCAATCCTTAATGCTGACATGTTTCTCTTGGCAATCAATCGTGTACGATGAAAGATGATTGACGTAGTAGTATATAGTACTGTGATTCCAAATAACCAAAACAGGACTTCACATCTGGATGCTGTATGTTGATAAGCAGCCTGGACCAGAATGAAAACAAATGCACAGGAATGTATTGGGTATAAAAATCAGATCAAAAGGACAATCACTTCTAGTATCATTTCAATTGTACCACTGTTCCATTTTACACATACACAATGCCGAGAAAGTCATTATTCTTACAGGAACAAATACATTATTTTTAATTTATGTGTTTGCATATTCAACTGTTTTCTACTAATATATAGGTAACTTACCTTATACAAATTAGCCACGCCAAGAATTTTTGCATGAGTTTCTTTATAGGCTCAACCACTAATAATTTTGTGGAGCTAAATCTTTATACATCCTATTATGGCTATTACGCCAAGTATGCCTATTTCAAAGAGTAACGAATACCTGATATACCGAATAAACAATGGAGCGAAATATTTAACATTTTCTGAGAAATTTTCATATTATATTTCTAACAGTTTAATTAAATAATAGTATTAAAAGAGCTGTTTCACCTATTTTTTAATCGTTTTCCACAGGAAAATTCCCGAGGGATAAGTTCACCCGCCTAGTGGGAGAGTTGTTAAGAGTGCTCTCGTCTTCCCCCTCTCTGCCTTGAGCGAAACCAGCGGCACACGCCTTCACAGCCTTATTGCAGGGTATGATGGAGGTTTTACTGGTTGACATTTCCTCCTATTGGTGGTAGATGTGGCATGTCTTCTCGTCTGGTTTGTCTTCATATAGGCGTTTTTTTAATTTGAAAATCTTCAGTGGTCAGTTATGTGGTCCAACATCCATCGGATAATTGGCAAGCACGTTAACCAATGGATTTTTGGATTCATGATCTTGTTTGTAGAACTTTTTCGCAAGCTCGCGGAACCGATCTTTGAACATTGGTAAATTTGCAGCTTCATGAAGGGCAGAGGTAGGAAACCTTGTGCTCTTTTCAGAACTCTGTTTTGAAGTGCCTGCAGGCGGCGAAGATGTGTTACGGCCACGTATTCCCAAACTTGACAGGCGTACTCGAGTATCGGCCTGACCAATGAGCAGTAAAGACGCACACCCGTAGATGCTGCGAGATTGCTGTCCCTGTTCAACATTGGATACAGGGCTTGTAGTCTGGAACTAGCTTTTATTCCCAACATCTATGATTGCACGCCACGTCAGTCTACTGTCGAGTGTCACACCGAGATAGCGGAATTTTCTGGCTCATGATCTGTTTTTCCCGTTTAACTGAAGCTGAAGGTCAAGCTGAATTCGCTGACGAGGTCCCAATATTTTCGTGAGCATAATTGTTTGAGTTTTGGCGGGGTTGATTTCAATCCGCCACCGCCTCGCCCAAGCTACTGTCTTCTGCAGGACTTCCTGCAAGCGCAGGGTGGTTACTGCACTGCTCTGACTGCAGGTAAAGAACTCCGTATCATCAGCGATATCCTCTATGTTATGTGTGTGAGAAGTGTATTTTTTGTTTGCGAAATGTGCATCCAAGTGTTCGCCTAGAACTCAAAGTTATAGCTCCACATACCGCTACAGAATTTCCCCCCCCCTTTTTTTTTTTTTTTTTAAAGCGATATTTATCATTGCGTGTGCCACACGCTTGAGATAGCCAATCCACCATAACACAAAACTTGTCGCCAACTCCCGACGATCAACTGGCGCACCCCTAGCGATTCGCTTACCACACTTTGAGAAGAGAAACCCTGGCCTAGATGACTGAGAGAAACCACTTAGTAACCGCAATCAGGACGGCCGGTACACGAAGGCTCGTACCAGGTCCCGTTGTACCTTCCCGATCCAGTATGCGTCGCCTCAGCGCACTAAGCCACATTGGCGGGTGTTGTATTATTTATTTTTGTCCGACTTCGTATTTCTTTTACATAGCTTTATAATTTCGGTCGCCAGGTATTCAAGTCCCGCTTTAATTCATATAGACGTTGAACCTCAAAAAAATTTAACTTATTTTATTTTTTATATTGGAATACTAAAAAACTTCTGTTACATTCCTTGTCATTTATTCAAGCTGCATTACATCAGGTATCCGAAGATACAAGGTCCTTTGTTAGCACTAACTTCATGACTAGCATCGACTCATATGCACACTAACGTTATACCTCGCTCGCTCGGTCTTTTTTTGTTACGCTCTTGGTTTTTTTTTATTATTATTATTTATTTGACCTTAGGTCTTGAATAGACCGTACAGTCAGCCTGGTAAAGTTACAAGGTAAGAATATTAACAGTATGTAAAAATATGCAGATATATAGATACATTAAATATGTAGGTCACTGTCTTTAATATAATCCTTGATGATAACATAGATTCTGTTGTTATATGTAGCGAGTAGTACTGCAATGCTAGTTGGAAATGGCTGCTGCGCTCGCACAAGAGACTTGATGAATGTTGATTGCTGTTGCTGAAAATTAGAGCAGTTGAAAAATAAGTGATTAAGGTCCTGTAGTGCTTGTCCGTTGCATGTGCAGTAAGGTGTGTTTACCGCCTTGATGCGGAAAAGATGACTACGGAAGGCGCCGTGGTGGAATCTCATACGAATAATAGAAGTAATGTACCGTCGTTGAGTATTCCATCTTGAAAACCAAGGTTTTCGTGGAGGGTAAGTCTGAACTAGAGCGTACTGTCGGCCTCTGTATTGTTTAGATTCATTCCAGCTCCTCGTCCATAATTCCGTTGGTGGTATGCATTGCTGACCATTGTTGCATGATAATCAGTTGTATTGCTGGGTGTTATTAAGCTTCGGCCCGAACTACATGCCTTTTTGGCTAACATGTAACTCGGGCCGAAGCTTAATAACACCCAGCAATACAACTGGTTATCATGCAACAATGGTCAGCAATGCATACCACCAATGGACGAGGAGCTGGAATGAATCTAAACAATAAAGAGGCCGACAGTACGCTCTAGTTCAGACGTACCCTCCACGAAAACCTTGGTTTCCAAGATGGAATACTCAACGACGGTACATTACTTCTATTATTCGTACGCTCTTGTTCCCATGTCAACGAACTCTTCTCGGAATAACCTATAGCCTGTATTATTTTTCTTTGGGATTCGTTATGCTACAGGGGTTTTCATCAGGTGAGTTTCTAAGAATACACTATATCAAAGGAAAAAAAACTTGTAACATGTATAATGTAAAACACAAAACGCAATAATAAATAAAAACTCGACGTAATTAAAATAAATATGATTGATTAGAATTTCCCTTTTCTACTCTTTCGCTTTCGTTCCGGACAGAAGAATTCTATGAAATGCGTAAAACGAAGATTAAAAACAATGTTTATATTCAAAAGCAAGAAACTTAGGAAACTGCAAAAGACACCTTAATGTTCCTTTCATTTCGGCCACTGTACCTCAGTGAGACAGGTAATACTCCACAACAGGGTAACCAGTTTTGTAGATGAAAATTAACTTGAAAAGTAAATTGTAATTGCTCCTCCCAACTTTTCAGTATCTACTGCACTGGTGTTAGTCAAGGGATAACACTGAAGAACCAAGGTTCAATTAAATACTTGTCTTTATATCTTTTTGAACAAGTGCAATTATTTTATTTATGTAACGTATACATTACGAATAAAACATATATATTACCACAACGACCTTTCGCTTTAAGACTAGAAAGGAGCCAATATTTCAGTTCTTATTACTTCTTCCTGCTTCGATAGTCATTTCTCCCTTCAAGTATTGCGCCTGTATCTATTCACATTCAAATCGACCGATCCTTATCTGCCATTGTGGTTTACAAGTTCTCACTACTTCCGAAAATAAGAAAATAATGCTATGGTGCTGTTCACATTTTTTTTATATGTATATATTAGACTATCTTGTAGGACTGACTGCTTAGGTATTTAACTTTTGGAGGATGCATTCGTTCTTTATTCTGTCTTGTCTTATACAACGTTTTTCTGATCTTAAATATCTCATCTCAGGTCTGCCTGTATTTGCTGCTGTTCTTTCTTTTCAACTGTACGTGCCTCACTCCCGTTAAGCATAGTAGTAACTACCTTCTTTTCCATACCTTACAAATTGGTCTTAGTTTCCTTGTTTCCCTTAATGTGAGGGAGATATTGGGGATTGCATGTCTTGCTTCGCAGTTTTACGCCATTCACAACAGCATCAAAGAAAATAAATACCACCCTGAAAATAAGCACAGTAAATAAGCGAAAATACAAATATCAACGCTGAAGGACTAAAAAAAATCAAAAATACAAAAAGCCATAAACATCAGACATAAAGTAAATTAATTATTATACAATTATTTAACAGCCCATCACTTTGACGCTCCAATTGCAATACAATGTTGTCGCTATTTGAGAATTTATCATATATAGAATTTATTATTTTGTATTACTAAATAATTTGTTACTTATTACAATTTTGGATAATTTTAAAATAGGAACTATAAATAAAAGATCATTAACAGGTCCATTACATTTATTGTGACTTAAAACATGACTCAATATTATATTTATTAGCACTTGCTAATTTATTTTCCAGGTTAACAATTATTATTATTATTTTTTTGTATAGAAACAACATCACGAATGAACAATTCATACATGGCCTTTTCAGTGAAAACAATTTGAATATCCTCAGGGCGATTACATACTTTTTTTTTTTTTTTTTTTTTGCTTCTGGCTTTACGCCTTGTTGAGGTGGTTCGTCCATGACCTTTTGAAAAAATCATCCTGGCTTTCGCCTGGATTGATTGGATGGCTGGAAGGGTATTCCTCTCCGCTATACACAACTATACACAACTTTTGCTTTTTCACTAATCACAGTTTGATATGAACTCAAAGCGATTTTGATTAGTCCACAAGATGTTAAACGTTATGGCTTGACATACTGTGTAAAATATTATTAAAAAGATCTTTCTTCGAACCCTGGGAGTGTACTCAACCACTCGCGGCAGTTCGGAAATCCATTATGCACTCAGTTCTGACAATCTAACTCCGATCCATAGCGAATCGTTCTTGTCAGATGGAGATGTTTCACTGTAGCGAATGCTATCTTCCTTGTGTTGTCGAATCATACAGTCACTTCACTTTACATTTTTTTTTCTTGAGGCTTTACGCCCCGTCGACGTCGAGGTCATTAGAGGCGGGATGGGACCGGGGACAAAGAACGAGAAGGAACTCGGCCATGGCCTTTTGAAGGAAGCATCCCAGCATTCGCCTGGAGTGATTTGGGAGAACCATGGAAAACCCAAATCTGGATGCCTGGACGGGGATTCAAACCCGCGTCTTCCCGAATGCGAGTCCAGAGCGTTAACATTTCACCCATCACTCTCCATTTCAGCCACTTCAGATGAGTAATCGTGATGGATGTGCAAAGTCTCTTTTATATCACGTTTTGCCCTTTAGTACTATAAACTTCCTTTGCAAGTGTGTCATCATATAGCAAACACAAATTTGGCAGAACCATTTAGGTTGAATGTTTCCACTATGCTCAATCGAAAAGATACAAAACCTCTCGATTTTCGTGGAATTCGTAACACGGATCGTACTACACTTAGACAAAGCAGAGCTTTGCCAGAGGAGAAGGTCAGTTTAAGATGCCATAAACATTCAGACTGAGGCTGGGATTCAAACTGGGAATTTTCAGAACCAGAATCAGGTGTCTTAACCAACTAGGATTCTCTTTACCAGTAGAATTACCGGGTTAGGTTAACCCAACAGGAGTGGATTGCGCAACAAATTGAAACTCTGTTACTAGGTGGTTGAACCCTTAGTGCATATTCCAGCCAACAATGTCATATGGATTTACCTTGCTTTTTGTCGCTTGACTTGACTCAGCCTATGTGTCCCGACGCTTGTTCACCATCCAAACTGCCAAATTACAATTTATCGACAGGAATTGCCTCTAGTGTTTAAGAGATTGTTCTTATTTTATTAGCAACAAACTGTCCTATTACAATATCTAACTCGAACTCGATAAGAGACCTTGGTGATGTAAGAAATTATGTCTCTTCATAGCTGGGCCATAACTAAGCATCTGGAATTCCTGCCATCTCTGCGCATATGCTGCGAAATCATACGATACTATTACCAGACATTCATCCATCGGATGGAAACGTAAAACTTGATGGATCATCGGAGTTTTTCGGAAGAGCAGGACTGAATAGGCTGGCACCGGGTCTCACCTTCTGTTTTCTTTCATCGATATCTGTAGCATGCACAACATACTACACTGAACACAAATCCTACATGACACTCGCAAGACTTACATTCATCTTCACAATAACAGTGTGCAAGCAATTAAGGTTTGGGCTTGTCATTCAAGAGACATCCATATTCCGGTTTTCTATGGTTTCTAGAAATAATTCCAGATGTATGCCGGGATGGTCCCTTCATTTTCGTTCCCTTCTTGTTCGATTCTCATCGGATCTAGTAACCTCTTCGTTGACGAGCCGTGATTTCCCAACAAATTTTCATAATAGAGAAAGGACAAAGCTCCACAATATCAAAATTCCTCCGGTGAGTTGGTATCAAGGATTGACAACTTCCTTGTTACTAGAACGCAAACTTTCTCGCTGTATAATTGTTGATAACTTAGGGAGAATTACGTCAAATGTTTCTGAGGAAAGTGGACCTTCCAGATTGTAATTTAGTTACAGTCATCTTTGTTTGCTGTTATGTGATGTATCCACGAAGAGTTCTTAGTTATATTTCACCATTATCGCTGAGATTCTGTGGACAGGACACAAAACTGTACATTTACCTAGGTGATACTACCCTATTTCAAATGATTGTGCTATACAAGGACGCTAAACATTAAGTAGACAGATAAAGTATGAAATGAACATGTTTTGGAATTGATGGGTGAGGAAAGAATTTTGTGGAAGAATCTAACAGAAAGAAGATATGGCGCGTCATATTTTGACCCTCACACACCTTGTCAACATGACACTCAGTTCGCGCTGTGGGACAGGTGGAATGCCAGATATCTCGTTCAATCGCTAAGGTCGCATGAAGTTTGACCTACTTTGGTTCTTGGAGCCCTGTACATGGCCGTATACGGTGAAGTTATTGAGAGGATTGTTGATAATTAACGAGACTGTAATCGGCGTTGGAATTCTGATGAAGCAACCAATCTGGGATTGGATGGCAGTGACTTTGCGAAAACTGAAATCTTGATGAGTAATCTGGGAGTCGAACCCGTGTGCTTCTGAATGCCAAGTCAGAATGGCGCATCAGGATCTGTCCTGTATGGAGACGATACTGGGGCGATGACACTTCTAGCTGAATTGCACCCGTGCTGCACCACGGAGCGAACCGGGCTGCCCGGAGGTGAAGGAATGTGGATTGGCGAGTGGGTGGGGGCGACAGGGCAGGTGGGGGAAACTCACCTGGCCTGGCCCACAGTGTCTGCCAGTGTAGCGGTGAGTGGACAGCTGGTAGGATATGTGCTGCTGACAATCAATCAACATGCGCTGGCTGCCCGTATGCTTCATGGTGAGTACACGCTAACGCGTCAACATTCATACCTACTTAGACTGGCGGTAGTGATATTCCGAAGGCCGTGTTTATCCATCTGGGGTGTGAATACAGTGGACGTTATAACGTCTTGCGGATTAGTTAATAGTGGTGTCACTCACGGATCAGTTCTAGGTTCTCTGCTGTTTGCAGTGTAACTAAACGATCGCTCACTCTAATGATAGTGAAAATATTGCTCTTTTGCGAATTAGTTTAACTTGGTTTACCTCAGGGATCAATTCTCAGACCTCTTTTTTCCTGATTTACATAAATCTTCTCCCGTCGAAGCGAAAAAACTGTTCCCGTATTTAAAACCAATCTCCAATTCTGATAATAGTGAAAATTCCACATTCTTAAAAATTTAGCTATTCCTAATACCTACAAATGATTATCCATCAAAATAGATGGAAGTGAAAATATCGCGCTATTTGCGGATGTCGAGGATCATTAAAAAATCTAAAGGACACCTCAAATGACAGTCTGAAGAAAATAAACAAGTGGTATAGCGCAAAGACACAATTTTATAATATGATATCTGAAGAGAAAGGAAGTAGTGAAAGAAATTACACAAAATTGCCTCATAGTACACATAGATGACCAATTAAAACTAGAACCAACGCGTGCAACAAGTTATAAGAAAACTAGTTTTACACGTTTCGTATTACAAATAGTCGCAGAATATGTGATACCGGTTATTTAATGATGGTCGCCCTCAAGGATCAGTTCTTGGTCGTCTGCATAAATAATATCCCACTGAGACGGATATTTTAAATATGATGTGTTTTTCTTTTCGGTTAACAATACCTAAATTTTCAATAAATTAGATATTAAACAATTTTTTTTTCAACGCAAATAAATAAGTACTTCTTGTAAACGTGTCACAGGACGTATAATATGAGGTGAAACCAATCAGTAAAAAAAAGTAATAATAAATGCTCGTCATTCCTAGATAAATACGCACACTTGTTGAGCACAGCACTTTATGGCGCGCAGTATGGACTTTAGGAATGCCAGAAAGAAGGAAAATTGAAGCATTTGAAATGTGATACTATAGAAGGATACTGATAATTAAGTGGACAGATAAAGTACGAAATGAATGAGTTTTAGAAATGATCTGTAAGGAAAGAAGTTTGTGGAAGAGTGTTACAGAAAGAAGAAACGGGATGGTAGGTCATAATTTGAGACGTGCAGGATTGGTGAGTGGAGGGAACAGTCGAAGTTAAGAAGTGCAGAGGAAAGCAGAAATTAGGATATATTAAGCATGTAACTAAGGGCGTGGGTTGTAAGTGGTATGTTGAGTTTAAAAGGAAGGTATGGAGGATAGCATCAAACAGTGGAGAGACTGATGACTGCAAGAAATTAATTAAATAAATACGTACGTAACATACTAAACTGGGACTTACACATTCAACAGTTTTTATAGAAGCTTAGCTTTGCAACCTTTTCACTCAAAATAGCCAGAACAGCGGATGCACAAACAAGAAAGTTCTCGTGTTTTACATCTTTGCATGTTTTAGTTTGTTCTGCGGAAATTCTTAACATTCGTTGAAGCAATTTATGTGCTTTGGGCGTTATTTGTGCGACAAGTTTGAGGGTTTTTCCAAATATATCTTTAGCAATCAAGATAAAACGCTAGCACAGTCGCTACTATCTTATAACAGTAGAATAAGCTGAACACTTCAGTCTCAACATTGACGTAAAATCATGACACGCGGTAAGATTACAAGAGAATATCAATTGTATAGAGAGGGATGACATCCTCTGGAGCTTCGGTATCGAATTTACTACCACAAGAAACAAATTAGTATCTGCAAAACTCTGAGAACATTAAAACGTAACTGACGGAGTTTTGCTTCAGAACCCAATTTACTCCTCGTATATGAAATCTAAGCAGGAATGAAAGAGACTTTGAGCAGGGGCGGATCCAGGATTTTGTTTTGGGGGGGGCTTGAGCGGACTTTGGTTGGGGGGGGGGGCTTGGCTTGAGTGAATTTGGTTCAGAGGGCTTGCGTTCAGTGGATTTTGGTTTTGGGGGGGGGGGGGCTTGAGTCGGGAAAAAGGTAGTATTTATAGCCTCCTCGGGCCTCAAATCCATAGAGCTAAAAAAAAAAAAAAAAAAAAAAAAAAAGTCTCAAAACTACAATGTCAGGGGCGGACCTCGATACGTTGGGGGGGGGGGGTCTTGAGCCCTCTAGCCCCCCCCCCCCTGGATCCGCCCCCGACTTTGAGGTAAGAAAGGAAACGTGATGTAAAACTATTACTGCACTGTATTACTTGTTTCAAAACTATGCACAGTAGCAGAAAGATATAATGTTATTTGGAAGTATGTGTGAAATTACAGTACTGTTTAACATCTCCCAGCATACTATTGAAGTGACTGTAATCATGCGCTTAAATTTTTTTCGATGTTTCAGCGTGTGTTTAAAATACGGCGTAAAGAGTATGCAGTTATATACCACGACCATTTCATTTAATGTTATCACTACATGATTAGTAGAGTTTACGACGGTAGTTTGCGGGTAACTGCGGCAGTATTTATGAATTAATAATTTAAATTTTGTAGTAATTCCTGTTTATCGGCACGCAGTTAAGAACTGCTTCGCTTGTGCGTGTTGCGAAGGTCTCCGGTACCGGTCTGACTAGTTCCTTTCACGTATTAAACTTTTCCTTACTCACCACATACTCTGTTTACATGGCAGCTTTTACTCCGCGTTAGAATCTATCTATATAACAAGACTGTTAAAGAAATCAAATCAATCTACGTAACACTAGCATTATCCCGCTGCTTCTCCCCCGTCGACATTGGTGTGTATAAACGTTAGTAATGAAGTATCTTTGTAACCTTCATCGTAAATTAAATTCCACCAATACATAACGTTTATTGCTGTGTTGATCTTTGATGTAGTTGCTTTGATTTAAGTTTTCCCTGTGTTCTAACGTACTATGTTTTAGAAAACCGAAGATATAAATAACAAAAGTAACGCAGTCAAGTAACAAATTCAAACGATGTAATGTTTATATGTGTTGTAGTGTGATCTTTGACGCGTATCTCAAGGAGTGCTCATTTGAAATGCAGTGTGATCTGTGACGCCTATCTGTTCCAGTAGGATCTAATTATTTTGTTTGCTCCGTTCTCCGGTCACATTGAGTCGCTTCCGAGTTTTCAAACTGTCTAAACGCCATCCAATAGTTTTGCGTGATGTCTGTACAAGGAACAGACAAACTCAGCCCCTTTACTGGTATTAAGTAGTTTATATCATACGCAGAAAGCCTGTCACAGAAACAAATCCTGTTGTGGAGCTGTTCATTCGACTTTGTAGAGGCTCTTTCTTCTTCTTCTTTCGATTTTAGTTTCTTTGCACCACGGGAAGCAACTGGTTTACTGTTTCGCCTTTTCTTCTGTTCCCAGAATTTTTTTTATTCTCTTACTGATGTTCCTCCTTCTTTTTTCAGATCAGGTGGTCTTGGCCTTCTGTACATTGTTTCTAGATCCCCTTGAATTTATCAACTGTAATTTGAAATACTCTGATCTAAATACTCTGGATGGATCCCAACTTTTTATATTTTTTCTCGTCTCATAAACTCATATTGTTCTCACCTTTAATTGAAAATACTTTATGACTAACTATTTTCACACATTCTCATAAGCTTTCCATAAAATTTAAGCTTTATCTTGTGCAATCTTGTCTGTAATTTTCTCTGTTTTAAATATATATACTGGTTTGGCTGAGAAGTTCACAAAGTGAATTGATCGATATAACAGTTATAAAAAGGTCGTCTCTGTCATAAGATTTTTTCAGTTATTGCAATATAGAGTATTGATGATAGCGAGACAGAAACAGTATAATTTGGAATATTCGTCTGCCTAACAAATGCATTTCAATGAAGTTTTACGTGATAATATCTTATGTTATCAGTTAATTTATAGCATAATTTTCATCCCATGTAGTTACATAATTTTGGATGGTTCATAATTTTTATCTGTCTCTTTCCCGATGCATCTCGTGGAAGAAAGGGAACTGATTTCAACTAAACTTATTCATAGTTATATCTTATGCCATTTTTTGCCGTAAAGGATACTTATCATCTCGAAAGCTTACATATTTACCCAAAGAAAAGTCGAATGATTCTCTTACGTCAAAACAGCGAAAGGGTTGTAGAGAAATGTAGTACCATGCTAGCTTACACACATACTAATGAAAGTCCCTATAGTAATCATCGAAAATTTTGGTACTTAATATCTTTTATCAGACATGAGTAGCGTGACTGTTGTGAAACGTAGTCACGCCGCCTGCTTCAGTGGTGGATTGGTGATCCTCTCGCTTGCGGAAGGAACTTATTTTAATGGGGAGAGCTAAGTGCTGAAATCTGTCTGCGAAACGTATAACTTTGTTCCGTATGATATGTGTAGTTTTGTTTGTGAAATGTGTATTTCATGAGGTGGTGTTTGGGGATCGTCATAGCATTCGCATAGGTGACTGTGGAAAACCGCGTAAAATCTCAATCAGGATGGCCGGTAGGCGGGGTCCAGGACTCGAGCCAGGTACTGTTGTACCTCCCCCATCAATTGTGGAGGCGTTTTAATGCGCTGCCACACTGGCGGGTGATAGTTTATAAACATACCAAAAAATCATCCTGCTAACATTGTTTACTTAAGAGCTTTGTGGACGATACTGAAGTGTGCCCCTGGGGGGTAATCAACAACTATGAAATATTTCGGAATAGAGGCTATTTAACGGGTGGTAAAAACAATACTTAATATGAAGCCAGCAGTGTTTCTTTTATTTAAAAAAAAAAAAAAACAAACCCTGAAATGAAATATAGAGCCAATGGCCAAGACGTAGAAAGTGTTTGTGGTCATTTTACTTTTACTATTCTCCGGTGTTGTTTCTTGCAGTTGACACAATACCAATCCTGAAGCCGTGAAGCTGCAAAAACTATCACCTTAACTGCTTTCGTAATCAAAACAAATCTTCCTCTTGCTCAAGCAAGAGATGAGTTTGCCGGGTTGGCCAACTCGTAAAGCCGTTTTGTTTGTCTGTCACGCCGTTTAGTACTGCTTATTACTGTATTTGTCTGGTTTTTCCTCAGAACATCAACTATTAAACCGGTCTCATCCTATCCTATTAGTCAGGTCCGTACTTAAAGTTCAAAAGTGGTGTTTGTGAAATTTCATCGTCACGAAAGAGGCATTCTACTATGAGGTAATATATATCACGTATTTTTAATATGCACAATTGACTCTTCTATGATTAAAGACGGGTGGCCGGATTTTCTTTTACTTATTTTTTTTTTTTTACTTATGGCTTAACGCCTCGTCGACGTCGAGGTCATTAGTGGTGGAATGGACTAAGGACAAGGAACGGAAAGGAATTCGGCCATAGCCCTTTTGAAGAAACCATGTTGGCATTTCCCTGGAGTGATTTGGGGAAACCATGGAAACCCATGGATGCCGGGACGGGGAATCGAAGCGACGTCTTCCCGAATGTGAGGCCATAGCGTTAATCACTCACCCACCACACCCGGTGCAGGATTTTCCTAGATATTATTGATTACATCTAACTAGCATGCATTACGGAAGAATAGGTATTGTGAAATACAGCTTGCTCTACTTTCTCACGATGTCATGAAAGTTACTGATAAACGATCGAGGATTGATGCAAATTTTCTGTAATTCCAAAAGCTATTGACACTGTGCTATGTAACGGTCTCTTAGATCAGGATTGGTAATGGATACGTGATTTCTAACTGCAGGTCCCCAGAATGTCTTGTAGAAGGAATCCTTTATTTATTTATTTAGAAGTTGAAACAGGGAGTCCATGGGGACCACTTCTATTTCTGATATCTATAAACGATGTTGTACAAATGTTAATAGCATTTAGGGACTGTTTAATGTTGATGCAGTTATCTACAGAGAAGTAAACTTTTCTTGTATTTGATTAGACATCTAACGTGAACTCAATGTTATTTCAAACGTGGAGAGAATAAACTGAAGCTGAATTTAAATTGCAGAAAGTGCAAGGTAATGCCCACATAGAACAAGAAGAGTTCAATACTTGAGAATGTTGAATTTCTTAAGTACTTAGGAGTAACAGCTCAAAGCAAATAAAATGAGATCAGCACATACCGGTAACATTGGCTGCTGCAAAATGTAATTCCAGATTATGAATCATAGGTCGAGATTTGTAGAATTATAATGTAACTGAGAAGGAAATAGCATACAAGAATTCTGGATGCCTTCATCTGAAGTATTGTTTGCGGTATGGGATCCATATTGAAAGAGACTGATTAATACTAAGGAAAATTGAAGAATTTGTAATGTTGTGCTATGGAAGGATGCTTAAAATTAAGTGGACAGATAAAGTACGAAATGAATGTGGTTTGGGTGAGGTAATAAGTTTGTCGAAGTTTGACAGAAAAAAAGAGACAAGGATAGCCGGTCGTATTTTGAGACACACGGGATTGGTTAATTTGTTACTGGAGTGAACTGTAGAGGAAGACAGAGATTAGAATATATGAAGTAGATGATTGAGGACGCGGGTTGTAAGGGTGTAAGTTGGGATGAAGAGGTTAGTGCAAGATAGGAAGGAATGGAGGATTGCATCAAACCAATCGAAAAACTGATAACGTAACAAAAAAGATCCTGTGAAGAGAAGAACTACGCGATTTGTGACTGCTTGCCACATTCCACGAAAGAGTCACTAAATTGATACAGAGACTGGTCTGGAATCCAACAGTAGAAAAACAAATACTATAATTCAGGGAAATACAAAGGTGTCGTGCTTATTTCTGTATAAACTCACAGTTCTGCATACTATGGATGTACAGGTAGATATAGCTTCGCGTTCTCTTTAAAGACTTCAGCACTTGAGCGGAGGTGATGTTATTTGTGTCAAAGCATGACTTCTTTACTCTTCAAGTCTTTCCCTACTCGATAGTGGTTGAACAGCAGACTGGGGGTCCTTTGTGGACTTTTAGCATCCATGAAAAAAAAACTTTTTTTAAATTTTTTTTAGAAAAATCAAACATTTTTATTTGAGAAAGAATGCAGTATTGCCATCTTAACATAGTTAACAATGACGATGAAACATAAGGAAATGAAAAATTTCACGATGAAAATAATCATTCCTTAAAAGATACTCTAGTTTATTCTATTCTGTTAATGAAATGGTAATTATACCTAACAAAAATGTGTGGAATAACCTTTGACCGATGCAGAAAACTTCCTGGACAACACTCGTTTCACCTGAATAATTCACGAGATGACATAACCCGCCCCCCCAAAATGGGGCTCCTTGCCCCGAATGCAAGTTCTCTGGACGCTGTCATAGGGAATTCCTTGTGCAGTTTTCCGTCCATTGACACTGATGCGAAAGTTTTATACCATTCGGGAGACATATCCTATAGGCGATAGGACGTGGATTACGTGGAAGAAATGATAACTGATATGATTTGATCATGGCGTGAACAATATCATCAATCGGTCATAAGGTATTGTCGTGCTGGATTGTACTGCCAGATATGCCTGATATGCTGTCTGTTTAACTTCGGAGAAATATCGGTTGTTGTTGTGACAACCGTTAATTCTTAGCGGATTGTAGTCAACGGAACACCACACAATCATTCATGGACGCTAGCTTTCACCTCCTCATTTCCCATTCTACGGAAATAATCGGCTCTCACGCGTGATAAAAGCTGTTTTCATATTCCCGTCTTTTCGGTTTCCAAAAGTTTCACTGTTGGTGCGCAGTTTCGGCCGCCGCATCTCTCTGTCCCATCTGCTCATCGGCCACTTTCCTCCTCATTTCCGCCGGCACCTCTGTTTCCCGCCATTGTGGCGCTAACCTGACGGAGATGCTACGATACGCCAGAGAGAGTTTCCACTATGACATCACGGGCAACGACCGCGACCGTAAACAAAGCGGTTGCCTTGGTGACGCCTCACGCACCTGCTTCCAAGGTGATGCACCAACAATGAAACAAGAACTTGTTATTGAACTCAGGGCGAATCGCCTATGAATTGTTAATGTGGCATATGGATGCAAAATTTGAAGAGATAACCAAGGTGTTTCATTAGAAAATAAAAATCATTGGGTTTAGAGTTTTCAAAGCAGCTCTATTTTGTTAATCGTGGATCGGTCGATTGCATCCTTTGGTGCTTTTTTTATTGTTTATTTGCTCGTTTGGCCATCTGTCGCCTGTAGACAATACAGGAATGTGAAATAACAATCTTATCGCAGTCACAATATTGTCATACTATAAAAGAGGTTTTTACGTTTTGAATGATAATTTTATTCATTATGGTGTTTTAATATCGAGGACAAGGTGCCAATGCAAATGATGAATATTAGGTTTTAATCCCCAAAATAAATGTAATAACGAGGGCGCAAGAGAATTCATGGATGACACAAAGGAGACGAGAAAATTTTTGGCTTGTCTTGATATAACGAAAGCATGCTTTCTAAAATTCAATACCTGGAAGAGGGCTGGGGGGAGTTTTACCGAATACTGTATACGAGGATACGACTTGTTGTCTAGGGAGCGTCCATAAACCACGTAGCTCCATTTTGGTCTCCTGTGAACTCCCCCTCTCTCCCACGTAGCCCGACGTGGCTTTTGCCTCTGCCCCCCCCCCCTCCCACGTAGCACTTAGCTTTCTTTCTCCTTTGATTCCAGAAGACATTTTGTACTATTTTCTCCTATCACACTATTGTAAATTTCATACGGAGATAATTAAATGAAGGAAATAAATATTCACTTCCTGTTGTGTGTTCTGTACCTCATTTTAATTATGCAAAATTATATGAACGGAGAAATCTAAGTGGTCTGGGTCGGAAAAATTGAACGCGGGATGAAATTAAGATATCAGAAGGGAAATAAAATGCTTGTTACTTGACCTGTGGAATACGTGTTGCGAAACCGAAAAATGAACATGTTGTAACCAGGAAAGCTTTTCACTGCTTTGTAAATAAATAAACTCATCTTGGTTTTCCAGCTGCTTAAAAATGTCACAATTATGGGACGTTTCGAAGGCGGATATATAAGGCTTCGAAACGTACCATAATTGAGACATTATTGCGCGGCTGGAAGCCCGACAAGAATTTATTTATGTTGTAACCAGAAACTAATCGAAGGAAAGTATCTGGCCACTAAGGTATTTTTTTTTCTGTTTCTGTCAATGACAGTGAACTAAACTGAGAGAAGATGATAGCGCTGCGTGGTTTGGGGAAGCTGATGCAAGTATTCGGGAAAAGATCTCTGGGCACGTGGATTGGGCTGGCCTGGCCAGTAGTACTTGCATTAAATACTGGGACATCTAAACGGAGGCTTGTGGCCACCGAACGACAGAATGGGGCAAAGTCGTTAGGCCAAATGTGTTTTTGAGCTGATAGAAGTTTTACGGTATGATAGGATAGTGGTTTGTAGGATACACAGTCAACGGTGCAGTCTGCAATCAACAGTCACTGGTAAATTAATCATAAACTTAATTGAATTTGAATTGCGATTCACGTGATGATATCCTGGAAGGAAAAACGGCACGATAAGAATTTTGTCATTTGCTTTTGACTTCTAAAATTTGTGCTAGCTGAGTGGCTCCCACAAATCAAAGTGATTTTTTTTCTGTGAAACTGGAACAATATGATTTTTCCTGTATATGTGATGCTCGGAAACGTCTCATGTTAGAGATCTAAGTTTGATTTTGATGATACAGGTAAGGAAACCATAATTTTCGTTGTTTGATTAAACTGCATGTTACCTGGCAGTAATGAGATTTTTTGGTAACGTAGTAACTTTATGTATTTTTTTTCTTGATACCATATGTCAAAACAAATGAGAAAATACGTTATACTGAGACGTCATTGTAAGAATATTTCGTCTTTTTTTAAAGAGTTCTTTGCGAGAAGTTCCTAGTTTTATTCTACACTGCAGTCTAATACAACTTTTCTCTGTTATGAAAACGTTTTAACTTTGCCCAAAAGATTTACTGTATCTCTAACACGTTGCTGGTTCTTTTGCTCGTTTCTCATTTTCCATTTATATACTCCATGCATATACCTGCGTAATTATTCCAAGCCTCTCTCGTTGCTATCCTGTCACACGACGTTATGTCGTCTGTAAACAATGTAATTTCTGATTATAACCAATAACAGAATGATGCATCGTTAATTCTGCACCTCGTCACCAAATTTTAATTATTGTCTTAGTTAACTGCAAATGCAGATAGATTTTTACAAAAAGGCACGCAATATTGGTACGGATTGAAGTTTAAAAAGTTTTTAAGCAGTTGAGAAATCTTGTTGTTAACTTGTCGAGTGTATGAACTGTGGCGCTGTGACCCTTGGGGTTGAGGACACTGCACCCGCTCACCTCGCGGGAATGCGATTAGTAAGCCACTCACATTCGCCGCTAATGTATCCTGTCGGACACTCCACGGGTCTTAACTGAGTCCACAACGCTGAAGCTGGTTGTAACCTCACTGTGTTAAGGCGCGTTCCCACGGTGCGTCCCTCGGCTCGTGTTAAGGGACGCCTCTCATCTTTGCCGCATATGCTAGCAGGGACGGCGAGCATCGACCCACCGCCAGGCGGTAAAAGATGAAAGGCGCGTACTACCACACCACGCACCGTGGGAATGGGCCTATAGACGTACTGATCCAGTGATTTGTTAGTATAGTAAAAGATAAAGGTAGTGAATTTTCACAGCTTTAAAACCAGGGCGGGATTAAGACGGCGCGGGGCCCGTAGCAAACTTGAAGAAGGGGCCCTTGGTTTTCGCCGTCCGCGGTAATTGCATCTGGCCTGAAGAGGAGGCTGCAGAGACTCCTAGGCGCAGGGCCCCCTGCCCCGGCCCCCCTGTGAGGCGCGAGGTCCCCAGAAGTCGCGAAGCTCGTAGCATTTGATAACTCCTGTAACGTGGCTAATCCGGTACTGTTTAAAGACGTATTCCCGTGGTATTAGCGAAGGTAGAACTCCGAAATTCCTGTTTCCTGACCGTAGCCACTAGAGGGGTTGTGCCGTGGTCGGCGACAAGGTCCGGCCGGCCCTTTTTCTTTACCTTCCCGCGGAATTTCCTCCACGGTACTAATTTGATAGCAGTTAAGTGTACCTAGGGGGTAGGGGGCGGTTTCGGATGTTCAGCTTCGAGGAAAAATTCTCGGGTTCGTCGGGGATCGAACCGTGGTCGTCCGGGTTGTAGTCAGACGCTAACCTGTAAGTATGGGACCTCCAGTTAATGTCCTATAATTCACTGTAAATCCTTAGTCACCGCATTACAATTTTTTCGTTATTTTCAACAGATCTTGTCAACTGTTTATCCCTGTCATCCGTTTCGTGCCCAGCGAAACAGGACTGTCACATGGACTCTAAACATAGTAGCAGAGAAAAAGGTAAATTTGGACTCGATGGATCCACGGTCCACTTCCTATCTAAATTCAGGTTTAAAATTACATACTGTTAAGAAAGCTAATTTAATTGCTAGTGTCAGAGTAACATTCGAGCTAAACCAAGGTTTATTGGCGAACGGTAGGCATTGATGTATCATTGTGTAAGTTTTCGCCACGTCAACCCATCTTAAAGCACTATCATGCAGTAGGGAAGTAAAACGTTACAGTGAAAACCAGGTCCCCTACCCTCGTCCCGTTACGGATACTTGTTTTCTTAGTGTGTAGTCGTGGACCTGTTTGGTAACCCTTCAAATTCCGGAGCGTTAGTGGAAATCTCATATGCGCTGTGTAAAATTATTAACATTACCTGCAATCAGGCGTTTCGTGCGTTATCAACGCCATACTGACTACATTATAACTACCACATGGTGGAAATAGTTCCATCTATATCGTGATGTAAACTGCAACCTATTTTTTCTTTCTTCCTCTGATTTATTTTTCCACATCGGGCGCGACGCCGTGTAGTGAATTAGGAAATGTCAACCGACGGGTAAAGAAGATGGGAAATAAAATATAACACGCGGAATGAAACAGAAGTTCTGTAATTGATAATTCTACTTTTATTATTAAATAAAATCAAGAAGTTAACTATCACCTTTTGGAATTAGAATAATTCGTGTATTTATGAGCTTGTCTAGGAGTAACTTTGGAGGTGGACGTTGACTACAATTCACCTTATGACTAGGAAAATCTGGAGACAAATTTCTCAACTCGCGTTCTTCAGATATACCGACACAGTAACGGTCTGGCCTGGCATTCGATAGGAAGCGGGTTCAAATCCTCCTCCAGCCATCCAAATTTTGGTTTTCAATCGTTTCCAGAAACCACTATAAGCCAATGTCGGGATAGTTCCTTCAGTTGGCCATAGCCGAATTCCCTCCCGTTGCTTATCCCTAATCCTCTCCCTTCTCTATGAGCCAGACGTCGAGGAGACATAGAGCCATACGAAAAACAATAAACAAAACAAAGCCGTTATATTGTAGCGCTTGGATCACTGTTTTATTGTACCGAAGGTTACTAGTTCGAATCCGGACGAGGGCATTAATGTAGTTTTGTGATCGTCATCTGTCGTCCCTTATGGTCACTACGCTAATACGAGAAAGATGCGTAAATTCTAGTACTGAGAGAACATATACACAAAACTGAAGCTGGCTGTATGGCTAGAGACTCAATGTCATCCTCAGCGTACAGAAAGTAGCATAGACTTATTTAGGTATAAGCAATCAGTGGGTATAAACCAAATGCTGGGCTGTATGTTTTCTTTATTTAATTTAACCACGATTAAGCAAAATACCAAGTGACAATCTACCCACTTACCTAACTTGCCATTTTACGATTTTTTATATTTATTTATTGGCACTTGGTTACAAGACCATCCAGCCAGCATAAAGTTATATTGTTATCACATTTTCATTTCATTTATTTTATTCACCATATGATACATTTTCATTTATATTGGTTTCGTCATTTTAAATTTCAATACATAATGTGTACAATTTGGATATTGATCTACTAAAGCTGATGAATTTCATAAAACACCATCTTTCGAAACACTTTATATCTATACATCAAGAGATCACATTTAAAATTATTATAAAATAGTACACAATAGGCAGTAAAATTTAGGACATTTACACTGCGTTGAAAGCATTTCAAAATAGTAAAACAATTTGGTTATTTGGATAAGCAGAACATTGTTTGTCTCACTTATGAACAACTAAAGCTGATGTATTAGTCTACATATATCACCATCTTTCAAAACAATTTATAACTAAATATCTAGAGATCACATTTAAAGTACACATTTGATGTTATTATAAAATAGTATATTATGAACAATAAAATTTACAACATATGCGCTGCATTACAAACATTTAAAAATAAAAGTATTTTTTTATATGGGTATTGGGTAAGCAGCACATTGTTTCAACTCGGTCTGGTTACCTCAATTGGTTGTTTTCTATAAACGTTACAATGGCCGTGTATACAAACTCTTTGGTACTCCGTAGTTAAAAGGTTCAAAGTGTTTGTTGGGAATTTTATGCCTAGATGTTGTAGGTCGTCCAGTAGTTTGGTGGACTGCTGCCAGTGTCTTTACGAATTTTGTTTTCTTAAATTCTTTGAGTGTATTTTATTATTATAATTTTTTTACTTATGGCTATACGCCTCGTCGACGTCGAGGTCATAAGAGTCGGGATGGAACTAGGGATAAGTAACGGGAAGGAATTCGGCCATGGTCCTTTGGTAGGAAGCATCCCGGCATTCGCCTGGAGTGATTTGGGCAAACCTTGGAAAACCAAATTCTGGATGCCCGGACGGAGATTCGAACCGCCGTCCTCCCGAATGCGAGGCCAGAGCGTTAACCGCTCACCCAACACGTTCGATTACATTTTCTGTCGTTCTAGTCATGTGTTTTGACACATCCTTTCTCACCTGCCTGAAAAGAGCAGTGTGAGGTTGTTTGGTGGAGCTACTTTGTGCATGCAAATAGCGACCTTTAAACCGCCAGCCAGGAGACAGCGAAAGAGTAAAAAAGAGCGCTCGTGGTGTTGCCTGTCAGGCGTGACTTCGCCGGAGGAATATATTGAGTGAATCGTGTCCTTGAGGAGAACGACGTGTCGTGTACCGGTATGTCCAACGAGTGACTAACACCTTGCTTACCTCTCACAGAAACACGTCATACACCACCGCGTGGGCCGTATCTCCCCCTAGTGGCCCAGGTCGCTAAGGCTTATAATTGGATCGGCTTCGATATCGCAGACTACCATCGCATTGTTGTTACGAGTTCGAGCTTAATTAAGACTGGACTTCATCAAGAGAGTAATTGCTACTATAGTCTTCCGTAAATCACGAACCTCTCCGCATTGCGTATGGAGTGATGGCATAAGACTCTGTTGACGGCGATTCTTGCGTTGGACGGAAACTTTAAGCTTGGCAATCCCTCTCTGAGTGTTTCTGAAGAATAGGCCTGAATAAGCCCTGTTGGTTTTCATCCTCTTCCTTCCTTCCTCTTTCATTCAATCACAACACAGTACACTTATAATGATTTCTTTTATGGGTAGTTTTGCTTCTGATACTTATTAAGGCGCGTCCCTCGGCACGTGGTTGTGGACGCCTCTCATCTTTGCCGCATATACTAGCAGGTACGGCGCGCCTCGACCCACCGCCAGGCGGTAAAAGATGAAAGGCGCTTACTACCACACAGCGCGCCGTGGGAATGCGGCTTTAGACGTACTGTATTGTGCTAGCAGGAAAAACTACTTGATATTCTTCTATCAACTTGAATGTTATTAAACAGTTAGTCCCGAATTTGACATATACCAATGGGTTAGAAGAACCCAAAAATGGTTTCACAAAAAATAATGAATTTATTTAACAAACCAAATGAGTTTTATTAAAATGAAACAAGCTATGGTACCTATACAAAGTCATACAGAGTTTTAAGTTTGCCAGGCTCATTCAAAAAATCTGTAAACAATTAGGGTAATAGCTCAGAGTTATTTTAGGGGTCCTGAGACGCCCATTAATTACGTGAGGTGTTTTTCAGGAATTCCTGACCCCCCCCCCCCCTCCCCTCTAGTGACACATCATGAGATTTTCTTTTTGGCTCTACAGTTTTACAACAATTTCATAACCTCAGGTGAGATTTCCATTGACCCCCCTTCCCCCTGGTGAGGCTTCACCGGATCCCCTCCTCCTATTTCACCTCACGTAATTAACGGACAACCCATTACAAACTTGTCACTTTGTTCTATCTTACCGAGGCACTTTACCGAGTCCTCGTACAACTGACGACACTACCGGTGACGGGAAGCGAACATAGGACCCCACAGATGATTGCGGTGGTCTCGGCAGTCCGTCTGCCAGTCCGTCTGCTCACCTTGACACACAGTCCAGAAATAAGTATCTGCCTCAACTCCCAGCTTCGGGGCAGTGTTCCATGAAACAGATAAAAGAAAATATCGGAGTGGGGAGTCACTCTTTAGCACAGGCCGTCTGTGTCCCTGCTGTTATTGACGGCAGGGAGTCCTCGGAAACTTGTCACAATACTTCCCAATGCTCTTGTCATCGCTGTTGTCCCTTCGCACAGTTCCCATTCATACTGGAGTCAGTCCGGCAGGTGGGTTGACGAATGGTTTTACAACGCCGACAGTTTACCGACAAACCGCTTTCACTGGGTCGTCCTCCTCTGTCTAGCTTCAGGAACGCGTCTCATTACACACTGAACATACATAACAGTGATCCACACAAAAGGTAGCAATTATATACACTTACATCACTGGTGAATTTTCTAGAAACCTGCCATGGAGAAGAAACAATCAGACATTTAAAAATTAGATAAGTTAACGTAAGAGCAAGAAAGAAATATATCTTGGAGCATTATCGGGTGTTAAATTGTGAAGAACATAATATCCACGATTGGTCCTTTAATGTCACCGTACTTTTTTTTTTTTTTTTTTTTTTTTTTTTTTTTTTTTTTTTTGTAACAGTTTAACGTCCCTTTTTAACAACGTGGTCTTTTAGAGACGGGAAAGGATGGGGGCAAGGAATGGGAAGGAATTCGGCCAAGGCCTTTTGAAGGAAGCATCCCGGCATTCACCTGGAGTGATTTGGGGAAACCATGGAAAACCCAAATCTGGATGCCCGGACGGGGATTCGAACCGCCGTCCTCCCGAATGCGAGGCCAGAACGCTATCCGTTACACCACCACGCTCGGTTAGGTCACCGTACTGGTGGTTTCTTTGCTGAAAAGTTGCATGATGCTGGACAGTTCGCGTTTGCCCCTGTGATGGAAGATGTGATGTGTAGCTGATCAGATGATCGGAGAGCCACAAGTGGCCTGTCATTTGTCCTTCACTATTTCTGCGTCATTGAACACTTAATCCCGTTTACGTCCGCACGATACTGTTCGTGCAACTACTCGGTACAGAAACTGCCATCTGCCCCATCCATTATGCCACAATTGACCAGCAAAGTCGGTTGCATGAACCACAGTATGAGAGGTGTGATGGGCAGCTGGGTCCCTCAGGAATTCCACCGACAATACACCTCATGAAGCAGATGAACAGAGCTATCGGTGTGTGTAAGGAACACATTGGTGATGAGGATATTGGGAGGGAATAAATGGTCATTAAATAGCACTGGATTTTTCACCGAAAATGCCAATAACTGTAATGCTAAGCGCTTAACTACCGAGGTTATAAGACAATCGCAATTTAGAGTGGATATAAAACCAAGCTAGATATATACGAAGAAATGACTTTACATAATGTATAACGTACAGTCGCTGAGGTAAATAAGGCATTCGGAAGTTAAATGACTTATGCTAGGCGGAACGAACTGTGTGCTACCGGACGACCTACTTAAGGGGGAGTCCATTAATTACGTGAGGTGTTTTTTCCGGAATTCCGGACCCAAATCCCCCCTCTGGTGAGACTTCGTGAAATTTCGTTGGACCTGCCCGCTGAAATCGACTTTCGCGTCATTTGTAGACATTTTTTTTTTTTAGCTCTACCATTCTACAAGAATTTAAAAACCACACGTGATATTTCCTTGACCCCCCCCTTCCGCTTGGTGAGATTTCATGGGATTTCGTGAGATTTCGCAGAACCACCCAATCCCCTTTTTCACCTCACGTGATTAATGGATGCCCCCTAAAGGCCTATCACGTTCTTCTTCACATAAAAATATTAAAACGAAAATATTAACCAGTTTTATATCTCTATTGTTCCTTAGTTTCATTGCCTTTAAGACCTTTCCTGTTAGTTATTATATATGTCGGATCTGGAGTATGGGCTAGCTACTAGAGGGCGCCACAGATGCAGCGACCAGCGCCACATGTCACTGCAGTCACTGTGGCGCTGCTAGCTGCGTCTGTGGCGCCCTCTAGTAACTAGCCCATACTCCAGATCCGACATATACATTAATACTCTTCATTTTGATTATCCTTCCCTGGCAAAACCATTATTTTTAGTCCCGGAAGATAGCTTGGCTGGTATGCTTAACGTACTCAATGCACAAATGAAATAGCATGAACAATGTCGTATCCATCAATGCACAGGCAGTGCGGAGAGATCTGCATTTAATACAGTCGCTTAATTCATAGTCTGATGGTTAGTAATAGTCCACCACCAATTCTCCTACCGTGCTATATCGCAAAAATTTCTCCCATCACAACTCTGACCAGCCAACTTGCATCCAGCTCCTGAAACTATTATTGCAACGGAGGATGTGGAATGTCAAGAGATTTGCATTTTTAATTTTCTCTGCTTTTCCGGTCATGAGATAACATTTACTCTAGGAGGCCCTATGGAATTTGAAGCGTTGTCTCTGTGATGAGTTACACAATCTGTGTCACTTTCGCCGCTGGTGACTCGACGCGATTCAGTTCGGACAACGTCGTAACGCTCAACAGCGTGGCAATTGCAAATCTTTACCGGAGAGAGAAAATCACGACACTGCAGGAAACTTGCGAAGTTTTATCTAACACTCTGGGACCACACTTTCGAAGGCTTCCCTTTCCCCGTAAACTACTTCTTATACCATGTCTTATGTGGCAGGAGTTAATTTTTCCGATGAGGCGTTTAATGATTAGTTTTTAGGATAACATACCTTCTGAGTAAAAGACGAAACCCTTACTGAATCTCTCTTTGTTCGTCGTTACAGGCTCATAACTTGTGTACCATTAAACTTAGAAACACGTAATTGATTAATACCTCAAACAATACACCGGATTTGATGCCACCCACCACCTTTTCTTCTTTTTTCTCAGATCTTTCGCAACCTACTTTATTTACTTATCATTTCCGAATCGTTTCCGTTTTAGACCTCGTTTTTCATTTCTATTTTTGTATTGCTAAAGTTCGAAGCTTGACTACCTTAAGTGCTGTGCGCTTTATATACATTTTAAAAAGTTCTAAGTCCTAGGTGAGTACATTATACTAAATTGTAAGAAGGCTTTTTTTAATTTGAGCTTTTCTACTTTTGACACCGTTCTTGCTTTCAAACAAACTAAAATTTCTCACTTCTTCTACTGCATTTATATAAATTTTATGAATGTATCTGTTGTTAATGTTCTGGTTTGTGGTGCATTTTATCAATTCTTTTTATTTCTAATTACTCCAAATTCTTCTCTCTGTATTTTGTTTATGCCGTTCAGAAATTTCCCACTATCCGCACTCAGCAAATCGCAGCATTTTTCCAGATGAATCTTTTAATGAATGTTTCATTTCACTTCCTTGATCGACTACTGTACACAGGAATTGAATGTTCTTACGGATATACGCCAACCTTACTTCACGCCCTTTTTAACTTATGCTTATCACCACTGATTTCTTACAGACATCGAAAAAAAAATTCTCTCTCTGTAGTTTAGATTTTGTAAAAAAAAAAATTCAAACACAATCGTCCATTTTTGCTCTCAAAGCTTTTTTAAAATCCAAAAACGCTATATAAATGCTTATTTTTTCCTATCCGTCACTGCAATATTGATCGTAATTTTACCTTTTTGTACAGTGACATTAAGTTGGTCTTCCTAATATCTCCTCCAGTTTACTTTTGGTTCGTTTAGATACCATCCCAATTTAAGCTTTTTAAAACGTCTGATAAGAAACTGATTGCTTCATAGTTTCCACATCTATCGCCTTCCGTTTTGTTTGAAGTTTTGTACGATGCTCTAGGAATATTTGTTGATTTTCCTTCGGTATCGTAACAATTCGATACAAATTAAGTAGTATTTTGTTTCCAGCTTCTTCTGCCATTTTAGCAACTGCGAAGGAATCTTATCCACTCCCGATGTGTCGTTTGAATTTACGTGTTGGAACTGAATCTTTTAAGTCATCGATGTTATAAAACATAATATTTGCATTACACCACTGGAATGATGCGGTTTGTTATTACACAAATGGTAGTGGGTCAACAATTCTGCGAATTGTGACTGCAGAGTCACATTATTTCTGAATGTTCTCTTCAAGCCTACAAAGGAACAAGAGCGGAAATAGACGACGTATCGATCAGAGCAACTGAATTGACCAAAACATTAGATTTACATATATAATATTATACGTGCTGTGATGTCCATATTTGTCCACACCTTTTGTATAGTTTGTTAAATGTCTTATGATAAATAAGTAAATAGCCAGACTTTTGCTTTCAGATAAATAATTTTGTATGTTTTCAATCATGTCCACAGAACTGAAGATTCTATTCACATTGGAAATTAAATATCGTAAATGGAAGTGTGTTTAACAACATATCCGCAATAAACCTGAGATTGCTGGTAATAGGTCAAACGGCGTTTTTCGTGTCTGTTGAGTGTTCCTAGTGAGATATGTGTCAGCTCTTTCTCTCCTTCTCACCCTTGACCTTACGGAATGACCTGGTCCCGGGAAACCGCAAACATCTGTGACGCCATCTCCTTGGCTGCTCCCACATTCTTCACGCGTATCCTCAACTAGCAGTGAAACAACATAGCATAGAAAAGGATAGTTGTAAAAGAACCAAATAATTCTGCAGATGAGCCGGTGTTCAGTCGTGAAGTAATTTATAGTTCGCAGAAAGACAATTGTATCATGAGGATTAATTTAATCATTACCGAGGTAAAAACATCTGTGAAAGAGTGTACGCTTTCTGCAAGGGTAACCTTTTTCTTTTTTACTTAATTGCGAATGTGACACAGTATTTGCTGCAGTGGCAATTTTCCTAATCACATTCTATCAAAATTTACAAATTTTTAATTTATTTGAGGTAAATTATCGCTCGTTAATTTATTTCAGTCTCCACCAATGAGGTCAATGAAACGTAGTTTTTTTCAGTGGAGATTATTATTTTTTGACCAGAGATTGATATGATACCTTAATGGAAAAGTATCTAACCTTAGATCTTTTGGAAATAGGTTGCAGGACTCACATAATCTCAAACTTCTGCAAACTTAACATTGTGCATTTGACGTTCACTAGCATGTTCTTCGCACCCGAAGTTAAGCTCCAGATTTCTTATGCTCAGTAGGATTACCATGATATGCTGAGTCACAATAGAGCCGCTGCAATTTAATAGCTCCTAACGGGTCACTGAAGCCACAATATTCCGTTCAGTTAAAAAACAAAAACAAAACAAAAAAACAACAAAACCGCTCCGTCATCCGCCCAACCACACAGACATGTTCCGCTTCTAGTATTTAATTTTGAGTGGTGTAAAGCTACCACTGAAACGGCGCTTCTTTGAAGTATCTAGATGACTCAACAACGAGCCTTGGCGCCATGCCAGGACGAGACGTGCAAGTATATGCTTTGAACAAAATACAAGATGTACCTTATAGCATTTCTGTCAGTTTCCTTCCAAGCAGTCAGCCTTTTCTTATTATAGTCAAACAAGCATCTTTATTAGCATCCGGCTTAAACGTTAGACACTGTAGTAGGGGCCTTTATGTTTCATACCTTTATGATTAATAAAGGGGATTTTAATTTTTATGAAGGAGTGAAAGTATTTATTTTCAGCAAGAATCTCAATGTTAGTTGGAATACGGTATTGGAAAACTGTCACAATATGACATTTATTTTCTTATCATTGGCGATTACAAGTCTGAGCAAATTTATCGTTAACATTAACACAAATTGGCAAAATCATAAAAAAGCAACGCTCAGAGGTACAACTAGCCGTCATGAGCAAGCAAACAATTGTGTATTTACTTTTAAATCCATCTCAGAATTAATACGCAAGAAATGATGATAATTGAAAACAATGTACAATACAAGTTATGATGACCTCAGACATGGCTATCATAATACTGTGACTTAACATTTCAAAAAATCATGGTCGCCACGAATGAACAATATGCCATTCGAAAATAACTAGTTCTGGCAAATTACGCCGCTAGCTCAGGGGTTTTTTCAGCTAGAAAGTTAGAACATGGATCTATCCTCTCAAAGACGCTTAAGGGTTCAGTTACACGGAATGCACACTCAGATGGCTTGGTCGTAATAAGTTACCATTATAGTTCTGCGTCTGATGTCTGCGGTGTTCGCAGATGACACACGGTATGTGAGACTTGTCTCACAAGGCGGATGCAGGCACATCCTACTGGTAATGCGCATCATCGCATTACTGGTGTTGTCGACGTGCGAGATCTGCTCCAGCCATCGCTATGCAAACCGGCAGCGTCAGTTTTCCGGACTGCAGCAGTTAGCGAGAACAGCCAACTTTCGGAGTCCACCACAGACTAGACTAGCCTAGAATAGAATCGAATCTCGTCGCTCTTCGATCTGCGAGGAAACTTCTGGCTCGGCCCCTAGGAGTCTCGAAGATCATATTTAACAGAAAATTCCCAGGTTTTTAAGTTATATGCTCATTTGGATTGTATCTTCAGGTCGGCACCTAATGTCACGTGGTATCCCCGTTATCTTATTTGCCCCGCGTATCTCACAGAGGTCGGACAAATTCGGCTAAGTTCGGGGACGACCATGCGCTCGGGCAGTAGGCATTTCCCGCAAGGTGAGCGACCTTGTTGGCCGTCTATCCCCAGGGAGCAGAATGTGTTGTCCGGCAAAACCCTTTATCCGCGACTTCCTGTTGCCATGGTTCGGGAAGACCACAATTAGCTTCAAGTGTACACAGCGCAATAATTCTTTAACATTCGTTTTACAAGATACACTGAATGTTCATCATTGCATTACAGTCCTCACTAGGAATCTTGCGTACTTTAGGAAATTACAAAAATAACTATTTAGGTGGTCGTCCAAGATTTATGTAAATTGCTCTAACATTATGATTTATATAATAAAAATTCACATTGTAATGTGGCGACAGCGCGTCACGTTATAACACATGTGCCCCTTACAATATACACCAATAATGCTCGTTTAACATCAAGTCTGTTTATAATACGAATTCACTGAAAGAATCTAAACCTGTGAATCCCTGTCGGGGGAACTTTATGACAGTGAGACTCAGTGAAAATGATGTTTTTAAATTTCTTATTAGTCATTGTTTACCGATCTACCAACAACAAATACGAATTTAGTCAAAATATATGTGCCAAAAAGATAGCCTAAAATATTTTTTCTTTGTTTGGAGTTTTAAGGAACATCTACGGCGAGGAAATTAGAAGTGGGAAAGGATGGGTGAAGGTTTTCGGTCATGGCCTTTTGAAAGAGGCGTCCTGGAATAATTTCGCGAAACCATGGAAAACCGAGATTTAGATGGTTGGACGGGGATTTGAAGACAGGTCTTCCAAATGTCAGGCTTGATCGTTAACCTATGATCCACTAGGTTCTGTTGTCACCTAATTTACCCAAGACAGAATGTCACGGAGGCGCAAGGTATTGAGTTACATTTTAAGACATGCGAGACTGATTAATTTATTAATTAAAAGGAACAGTCGAATGCCTGAAAAGACAAAATCTAAAAAAAAAAAATGAAGATATAATTGCGGACATAGATTATAATACATTCTTTCTTTCTTTATTGTTGTCAGTTATGCACAATGAATAAAAAATTAACAATCACAGTGATATACGTTTTATACCAGTATTTACTTAATACCTACAAACACAGAATGTTCCCAAAACATTCCAACACTGACTGCAAGATGATTGTACAGCGCTACATACACATCTGTACAGTTAAAAACACACAGACAACAATTTAATAGATTTATTATCTTGGTTCTCCGTTTCTGTCATAATGCTTTGGTCTTCAGTCATCTGAAGAAGGCCACAGCACGATGGCAGAAACGTTAGGTTTAAATATATCGACGCGGCTCCACCCGTAAGACCAAAACAATACATACAGTGACCGCGGAAGCCTTTGTAATCAATCTAACAGATGATTTGTTGCCTAACGTTCACCACGTTAAGACAAGGTCTGGCCGGTCCTGGCAGTGTAGGGGCTTCGCATTGCAATGGCCGCCGGTTCGAGCCCGACCTCGGGCATGGGTGGTTTTAATGTGTTGTGTTCGTCTTGTGTTGTCCTCACTGTAGTGTCCACAATAGCACAGTGAATTTCTGATACAACAGTTGCAACATAAATAAATTGGAGCTGGCTAAGTGGTCGAAAAGACCGAAGGCCACATATATATATATATATATATAAAGACAAGGTCTGCCCTATGGACGAAGCCCCACTTCATCAAGTTGTACCTGCTCGTAACATGCTTAACGATAGTCAATTGGTGCATGTTTCTTCGTGTCCAGGTTGCAGCGTTTCTTACAGATTTATCCTACGTCCATGTTTGGGGTACTAAAGGGTCCATAGGAAAGTGCTGCCTGCCCCGTTGGCTCATACGGTTGTGGCTCCGTGATTGAGTCCGATGTCTGAACGCGGTTAGCTGATTCGGCAGAGTAGGAGAGATGGTGCTGCACAATTACTAATCAGCAGATTGTGCACAAAAATCCTGGGTAAAATCCTAAATCTCTCGGCAGTGCGACAGCAATGAGGCATATGACAGCGTTTATGGTGATCCGTCCGTAGAATATGGTCGATAAGCTTGGCGGCCGCCTGGATGTCTTAAACTCTATTTTTTGTTTTGTTTTGTACCTGATTCAAGAGATATCGAGGAGAGCATATAAGGGAATCTGAATTTCAACAGCGTATACGTCGAGGCTATTTTGAGATGAAGATATTACGTCGGGTACCAAGAGATGAAACGTCGCAACAAACGATTCCAGAGACGTATTCATAAGAGCTGTAGGCTTACGTGAACACGTGATTTCTCCCACGACGCAATGTTTAGACGTCTCCTGTAAGCATCAGAATGCGTTAAATTTTTTCGCCCATATCACGCTACATTCTGAAAAAGAAAGAAACTTATTCGATTAATAAACTCAAAACAGTGCTAAATGCTTATCAATGGAGTCAATGTCGTTTTATTCTAGAAAAGGAAATGATGACCACAGATTGACATTTGTTACCATAGTTGGGATGATGACACATATGTTTTCAATGACGATCTGAGGTCAACTGGGTACTGACTTTACCTTCTAGATAGCTGGAGCTCATTTATGGTTCCGGATATGTTATGATGTGGGTCACCCAACCATATCTTAAAGATTGGATTGTCGCTCATAATGGATGAGTAATACACAGTCAAATTGCTGCCATATACTTAGGGTGGTTCTTTGTGACAACACCTTCCACTTAAGCCGATAGATGTATCCGTGTCAGTAAACATCCTCATGGAATGAAGACGCTGGAGATTTTGAACTGGAGAAACGCGCCACATGTCCGTTACAGTGTTTGTGTGTACTAGGGAACTGTACACTGTTAACTGTTCCACTTACACGCCTTGGTTGTACAAAAGAAGGTCACATTCCATTCCTACATTGATAGAGGAGGACTTTTACTCCCACTGATTCATCGACAGTGGCGTAGCTAGGTTAACAAGGGACCTGGTGCAAAAAAATATTTTGGGCCCTCAGGTCAAATGGGCGACCCTCTTTTTTTTTTGCTCTACCAAGTCTCATGAGGTTAGCTGCCAAGGGCTCCCTGAGCTTGGGCCCTCTGAGCTGAGCTTGGGGGCCCCCTGAGCTGAGCTTTGGGGCCCTCTGAGCTGAGCTTGGGGCCCCCTGAGCTACACTTGGCCCTCCGATAGCTACGCCCCTGTCCACCGACATGTCTCAGCTTTCTATAAGACTCTTCCACAAGCGCTGTTCCTCACCCACCATTTCTAAACTTCCTTCATTTATTTTCTGTAGCATCACATTTTAAATGCTTCAGTTTGCCGAATTTCTGGTATCCTTAAAGTCCTAGATCCACTGTCATGAATTGTTGTACTTCATACATCCTGTTTTAAAATCTTCTTCTTAGTCATAGCTCAATATTAAAAACTAAAATTTTCCATGTCATGAGAAATACTACATTCAGAGAATAACCACCATCCATTGACGCATTTCATACATGCGTATATCTTAGCGTAGCAGTAACAAACGTCTGAAATTCATCTTCACATTCTGCTGTGATATCTCGTGCTTTATAATTCGAAACAATTAGAAATGATGAAATGTTTCAGTAACAGAAACAAAAATACCCGAAAAGCTCCTTACTTTACAAAGCACACACAATTTATTAATATGTGTGTAATATGTTATGTTGCTATCTAGTGGTAACGAGATTACTCCTTATCATCATCGTCAGTGAAGCCCAGCCAACTTGACCCGGGACCAGTGGCGGATCCAGAATCAAAATCCTGGATCCGCCACTGCCCAGGACCTCCATTGTTCATAATTTTATAACTAACGGGTTAAATTTAAAAAAAAAATTCCTTTCTGAATTAATGATGTTACCAAAGCGAAAAATATAATCTTTAAAATGATACCTCATTAATCGATTCTGATTAAGTATGGAGAGAGAAAGATGGCGTGTTTTTTTTTTTTTTTTTTTTAAAAAAAAACCTTTTAAAAATAATAATTAAGATTAATCGCTTAAAATGTAACACAAAACGAGTAATTCACCTACCGATGTTTTTTAATATAACCTGCGTCTTTTTAAACGTTCGGTGCTACATTTTTCATGCCTTGTGAATTCCTCCCTAACAGAAATGTCTTTATGTTGTCTGTGTATTTGTTCGTCGAGAGTGTGGTTCTTACTTCGCTATCTCTATTTATAGGCGCTTATCTTTTATTATACTGTCGTTCAACTTGTCCACAATTTTTATTAACTGCTTGTTTTAGTTTGTAATGATAATGGGTTATTACGCGGTCTGATGGTTGTAAAACTTCACTCATAGCTGTCAGACAAAAACGCCTGCTAGCTGAAAAAAGTTTAGTGCTTATTGCGGCGAACAATACAATCCTACCAATCTCGGCACTTGTTTCATTTCTTCCTAAGCTAAAATAAAAATTAAGTTCTGATGCATCGCTGTTCATAAGACCTGTTTGTAACAGAAGTCTGGAAGCAACATTTTAAATTTTGAAGATGTATCCTTACAAATTGCCATTATGCCTGGGGATCAGCTGCTTTCTTTACACATTTATGTGACTGTAAATATGTAGTGAATTCATTACAGACTAGAGCTTCCAACACCGCTTCATAGCGCGAGTTCTGCTGTGAAAGTTGTTTTCGCTGCCGGTGTTGAGTTGAAGAGTAGCGTTCCAGACCTGTTTTTTACCGCCATTTTTTCGCTGGATGGGTCACCGTTTCGATTACAAACTAAGGCAAGGGTAGTTTTAATAAATAATTACCTGATTCTTGTGGTGTACAATGACTCGTCTCGTAATTTAAAATAGAATCATTAATGTACTTGCAGGAATTTGAAATATTTGATTATATTAAGAAATAAATTACGCCAAAGCATTTGACTTTTTTTTGTAATTATTGATCTCCCATACGCGTTTTCACTTCTTTTGCAGAAGCATCTTCAGCGGGTTTTTTTCTGTTAATTACGCACAAAAGTTATAAGCAGGTTATGTCGTGTTTGGTACAGTGGAATTATAATATAACTTACAATATTATCTACTTACATTTTGTGGTCTATTACATTTCTTTTAGCTCCATTCTCAGCATCAGTGCTTTTACATTTTTGGTGAGAAGTGTCTTCTTTATTCAGATATTAAATGATCCACAACATCCAAATATTGAAACATTTGATCTTACTATGTAGCCGCAAAGGATTCAATACCTTCCTATTTTTTTTTTAAATTTACAATAGTAGATGAGCGATTACTAGTAATTTTTTCTTCATCAGGGTTCCAGGGAATATTTTTGGCAATTGTGAATTGAAGGAATTATTTTTCGTGCAGGTCATCTAGAATTGTACTTCAATGACGATAGCCCTGAACGTTTGGAATATACTAGCCAACATTTTTTTAAAAGTTAACCTCCTTATTCACTTCACTCTCACGTTTATTTTGCTTCTTTCTTCGATCCTCGATATCGAGGTCGAACGCGAGAGAAAGGAGACAAGGTATGGAAACGAATTCGGACATAACATTTTGAGGTAACGATCCCGGTATTTAAACGAAGAGATTTCAGGAAACTAGAAAAATCGAAATCAGGATGATCGGACGGGGATTCGAACCTGCATCCTCCCAAAACGTTACCACTCATCCACCAGGCTTGTTAACATACTTAGTAGCTATTCTAGATAAGGATGTATCTGGTACGATGGTTTTTCACGCAAAATAGTTTACATTTGAGTTACAGCTCTTCAAAATTCGACCTGCCAATACCAAACTAGAATTACCAAAGTTACAGTATGTGCTGATTCCATTTTGTACTGTTTAGTAGAAGTATCTAAGGGAATCAAAACTTATCTATCACTAGCTGTACCCGCATCTTTGTTCAGGCGGAATTTGAGATTAGCGCTGTTAATTCACAGATAAAGTATCAGAGAAATGTTGGCTGGGCTGGAAAATGGAGTGGGGCAATCCTATTTTTCTCCTCTTCTTGTATCTCTTCTTCACCTTCTAGGTTAAAGTTGTATGCAAATGGTTTAAATGCGTTTGTGGGCATAATTTATTTCTACCACCCCCTGAAATTACCACTGGTTTTCTGCGTATGGACTTTGTTCTGACCGGGCCTTGTAAGTGAGCAGTAACGTTCGGGATAGGTATTCGGGAGGACACTGGTTCAAATCAACGTCCGGTTATACTGATTTCAGTTTTCCATGTTTTCTCAAATCATTCCAAGCATGTTAGGACGGTTCCTCCTCCCCTCCTCCCCCCTGTTCCTTGACTCCATCCCGGCCTGCATATAAAGCCATAGACATCTATCAATTATAAAGCCGTAAAAAGGAAAAGTGACTTGTGGGACGCACGACCCAAATGAGAACATCGAGTCACTGTCTTTTTCGAACGATGCTTTGACTGTATTTGTAAGTAAATTCTTTGTAATATTTATCATCCACATTAACGTTCTCGCTACTCAACTTGTGTGTTATGGTCATTGGTGATAGGTTTTTACTAGAGTGTAATGCTTATCTGTCATCATACACACCAACAATGTAAAGCTGACAACAAATGTAGTTAATAACTACACGTATAGAAACTTACATTTGGTGAATTGCTCACAATTATAAGACATGTAAAAACATGTTTTAACGTAAACATTTTATGTGCTGTTTGGTTAAACGGTGAGCGCTACTTCCAGTGTGTCAGCAACGTCTGACTCAATCCTGCCGACGTCTATCCGTTCTTGTGTATAATTATCCGGTAGTTTGTATTAAAAACCGTCAAATGTTCTTCAAAAACGTTTTAGAATACCAACGCACGCGTGGTGCTTTGCGTGTCTACAACCGGCTGACACAGGGCCAATGAGCATGCGCAATTGCGTGTCGTCCTTGAAGGTTTTTTTTTGTCGTTTCTCGGTACACGGCACATCCAGCTCAGACCATTTTTTGGTCTTCCGTCAGATGAAGTCTGCTGATAATGCTGTATGATATTTATACGTATCTGATGGTTTATAACATGTGGGTAATGAAATGAGCCTGTGCAACGTACCGCGATGACTCTACCTGATAAACAGGACCTACAGCTTTACATCGAATGAGAATGACGGAAGCGTCCTAGCGTACTCAACACGAACCATTCCAGAGGTGGACAATGGATCAGCAGGCATGGGTTCTCATGTCAGACAGGGATTCGATTCGAGGACTTTTGGGCTGCCAGTCAGCCGCCTCTGCAGTGGGTTAGCTGACCGTTGCTGACTCTGGTGTTGTGGCTCCGCGTGGGGTTGAGCCAGCCTCGCCTCAGATAACGGGAGTGGCTGGCCCAGGCTGCGCATAACGGGCGAGAACAGACCTCCGCGGGGAAAGCTTCACAGACACGAATACCATCACCGTCTGTTGTTCACACGTCTCACTATCGTCTTGGGTAGATTCGAAGTGGGCGTTGGTGAACGGTGACAGCGGTAGCTAAATGATTAATGATATCTGAAAACGTAAATACGAAGACAATGATACAATAGATAAATGCATAGTGGAAATGAATGTTGTTGTACGTAATTTCCAAGAGAAGACATTACAGTAAAGGTGGAGATATTAGAACAGAGAATAACAAGAATAGATTTTAGACCGACAGGTTCCTTTATTACCGAAATTGGTGAAACTAAGGGGGCATCCACAAATTACGTGAGGTGTTTTTCCGGATTTCTGGACCCCCCCTCCCCCCTGGTGAGATTTCGTGAGATCTGGCCAGACCCCCCCCCCCCCCCTCTGGTGAGATCTGGTCCGTGAGAACCCCCCCTACAAATCGTCCTGGAAACTTTTGTAGACTTTTTTTTTTGACGAAATACCCTCCAAAAATCGACTTTGGCGCAAATTGCAGACCTTTTTTTTGGCTCTACTGTCCCCAATTTTTCGCAAAATCTCACGTGAGATTTCCGTAGACCCCCTCCCCCTCCCCCCCTGGTGAGATCTGGTGAGATTTCGCCGGACCCCCCCCCTCCCCCATTTCACCTCACGTAATTTATGGATGTCCCCTAACCAGGAGAAATCTGACGTAATACTTGACCAAGCAGACTGGGTTAGCGACAATCAGATGTCGGTTTTCTGAAAACATTCGAGTCGAATGTTGGAATAGCCGACCCCGGCAGCGTAGGGGTAGCGTGCTTGCTTCGCGTTGCAGGGGTCGCCGGTTCGAGTCCGGCCGAGGGTATAGGTGGTTTTAATTAAGTGTTGTGTTCGTCCTGTGTCGTCCTTACAGAAGCTGTAAATTAATCACACTGAAATGTATACATTGTAAGAGAAACACACACGTTGAGCTGGCTGTATGGCTAACTAAGCCAAATGCCATTTATTAACAATAAAAAAATGTGGGAATGGTTTCTTCAAATGCCAAGTTCGAATTGCTGTTCATAATTTTTGCCCTCAACCTTCCTATTCCGAGCATGTCGACGAATAAAACCTCTAATAGCAAAAAGGCATGGCGACTAGAAAGATAGCTCACAGATCCCAGTGAATAGAATCTGTGCCAATAACAGACATCTTTAAGGAAAGTGTGACTGAAGAAAAGACGTTTATCTTAAAATTTTTACTGCCATGTTCCATTTATCGGAATTTTCTGTCCTGTTATTAACTCGAAAAGACCTACTGTTCCTATTAATACTAATAAAAGGACACTTTGGTCACTACGTCATCTGGTTTTGTTGGCGGCCATAGATGGTATTATTACAGAAAACTAAAAAATTAGATTACCTATTTATGTATAGGTATGGTGTAACACTAAAAGTGGGTGAAATATCTCAGAACGATGTCAAAACTTGAATCATGGCACGGACTACGAAATGAACGTGTTTTGTAAATGTTGAGCGAGGAAAGAAATTTGGAATAGTATCACGGAAAGAAGTGACAGGATGGCGAGCCGTATTTTGACACAACCGGGGTTTTAGCTGACAGTCTAACCGACGTATGTAGAAAAAGATAAAAGATATTTACTCCTATCAAAATGTACTAGCAACCTTCTCGGAAACGAGCTCTTATCGTTGCACGAGCATAATAAATGCAGAAAAGACGTTTTTATGTATCTCAGAAGCAGACCGAATTCTCTGAAGCTTTCGATGTGAAGAAGAGATATCTGGACTTTATGAATACTAGGCTAAAGAAAAATTTAAACAGTGTTACAGAAGGACGTTAGATGTCAACTGACGGCATTAAACAAAAATGAACAAGTTGCAATTGATGGATCAGGAAAGAAATTCAAGGAAGCGTCTCATAAACGAAGATACTTCGTCCACCAACCTATTTGAGCCGGAATGACAGGAAAGAGTCCGGGCATTCAGATTTGGGTTTTCCATGGTTTCCCAAATCACTCCAGGCAAATGCCGGGATGCTTCCTTCAAAAGGCCTTGGCCGAATTCCTCCCCATTCCTTTCCACCCATCCTTTCCCGTCTCTAAAGACCTCGCTGTTAAGAGACGTTAAGCAGTTAAAAAAAAAAGACAGGAAAGATAAGATTAGAGAAATAAGGCGCCTCAATGATTCTTATATGAATTATTTTTTCTCTCGTACCATTAGGGATTGGAATGTCCAACAAAGAGATTAGCTTTGGTGCTGAGCACCCTCTGCCACCCACGATTTTGTGAATTGCAGAGTATATATGTAGATAGATAGACATAATTGTGAATTACGTTTTAAGATATGCAGGATTTTTGTGGGAGCATAGAGAAGATTCAAGTGGGAGAATTGTCTAGGTGGTCAGGAAATAGAATACAGGATGCAAATAACTGATGCTTTATATTGTAACTGTTATGTTGAGATCGACAGATTAGTCCAGGATGAGATGTAGAGATGAAAAAAGGATGTTGGAGTCAGAAGTAGTTTTTTTGTGCGATACTCTGTACTCGGCCATCGCTTTAATTGGGAATAACGGCAATGACGTAAGCTGCATTAGTTGGTTCACTGTTCGGCCTGAATGTCCTAGACACCCAAACACGGCCAACAGGTGGTTAATATGGATACAAGTATCTCGGAGGTTTGACCGGTTCGTGTGCAAAACGCAGACCTGGAATGTATAACGGAGACTGTCATTAACGGTACAAGGGCATAAGCTTAGTGGTCAGTGCTCCTTAACGTGGAATAACGCCTTTTTTTGATTGAAACCGGCGGTAGAACCTTGATGTTCGAGTCGCAGAGGATCTCACAGAGGATACCAGAAGAATATCTTTGACGGGGAAGATTATTACAAGAGCTCGACGTAGCAGGAAAGAGAGAGAATATCAAGATGATTCATCGTAATATTAAGAGTCTAAATACCAATGAATGGTCATTGTATTAGTTACTGTCCCACATGGACCTTACATTTCGCAGACGTAAAGTAAAAACCACAGTTTCCTGTTGTTAACAAAAGAAACAATGAATTCAGTTTTTAACGATTTAAACTGCTTTTACTAATGCCATGTTACTAAATTACCAAAATTAAGCAGTCAACAGCAATACTATTTCAAAGAATTTAGTATTTATCCTCAATTCAGTGTGATTTTGGTGCCTATCTGTACAGGTTACATATTTGGTGCGTGTCTGTTCAGATTACTAATGGAGTGTTCAGCTTTGATGTAATATGATATTTCGCACCAGGTTACGAAGGGAATGTTCATCTTTGATGCAGTGTGCTCTTTGACGCTAATTTGTTCAATTTATGATGTTTTTTTTTCACTTATGGCTTTACGCCTTGTCGACGTCGATATCATTAGAGGCAGGATATGGGGACAAGGAACGGGAAGGAATACTGCCATGGTCTTTTGAAGGAAGTATCCTGGCATTCGCCTGGAGTGATTTGGGGAAACCATGGAAAACCCAAATCTGTATGCCCGGACGGGGATTCGAAGCCACGTCCTCCCGAATGCGAGGCCAGAACGATAACCGTTCACCCACCGGTTTATGTGTGGAATGTTCATATTTGATGCGGTGTGCTCTTTGATGCTTATCTGTTCAGGTAATGTGTGGAATGTTCATCTTTGATTCAGTGGTATCTTTGGCGGCTATCTGTTCAGATTACATATGGTGTGTTTGTATTTGATGGAGTGTGCTCTTTGACGTTTATCTGTCCAGGTTTTGTATGGAATGTTCATTTTTTATGCAGTGTGCTCCTTAACGTTTATCTGTTCAGTTTATATATGGAATGTTCATCTTGTATGAGTGTGCTCTTTGGCGCTTATCTGTTCAGATTAGATATGGAGTGTTTATATTTGATGGAGTGTGCTCTTTGACGTTTATCTGTTCAGGTTTTGTATGAAATGTTCATTTTTGATGCAGTGTGCTCTTTAACGTTTATCTGTTCAGGTTATGTATGGAATGTTTATCTTTGACGCTTATCTGTTCAGTTTATGTATGGAATGTTACTCTTTGATGCAGTGTGCTCTTTGACGCTTATCTGTTTAGGTTACAGATTGAGTGTTTATCTTTCATGTGGTGTCATGTTGGGCGCATATTTGTTTGGGTTACGTATGGAGTGTTCTTCTTGGATGTAGTGTGATTGTTTCGCGCATGTCTATTCAGTTTACGAACAGATTATCATTTATTGGTCCGTCTTCCGTTCGAGGAGAGTCGTAAGACACGACGCAATTAAGGGGCGTCCATAAATTACGTGAGGTGAAATGGGCGGTGGTACGGCGAAATCTTACCAAGGGGGAGGGGGGGGTTACGGAAATCTCACGTGAGGTTTTGAAAATATTGTTGAACTAAAACTAAAAAAAAAGTCTACAATTGACGCAAAAGTCTCAAAAAGTTGTGACGGAAATTTCTAGGGGGGGGGGGGGATCGGGCCAGATCTCACGAAGTCTCACCAGAGGGGGGGGGGGGGGAGTCCGGAAATCCGGAAAAACACCTCACGTAATTTATGGATGCCCCCTTATTAAATTAAACCCAAAGCTTTCAAATTGTTAAAACCCAAACCAAATCGGTCAGGCAGATTTTTGCGCCATGCGTGGAATCACTACAGGCGAGTTCCGAGTTGACTCCAAAGGCCATGGGCGAAGTTTTTCTGTTTTTTACACCTAATCCTCTCCCACCTGTAATGATCTCGAATAACGATGAAGTGTAAAGCCATAACTTAAAAACATAATACAGGAAACAGAAAATTAAAGTCGTACATCAACCACAGACTTACTTGTAGTTCGCAAACCTCTTACTATTAAACAAGGAAGCAAAGGGCGCAGGAAAGAAGCATGATGAATGCAAGTCGTAAAGAGATCATGTCAGAAACATTGACTAACTAAAGAGAACATACGCTTTGGTTGAAGCTAAGTTATTGAAACGGACGAGTACGAGATACTACGTGAGGTCAGATGATAGACGAAGCAAGTTAGCCACTGAATGGATACTTCATTAAGGAAAGATACGATGGGGAAGAAGATGGTGAGAAGACAATATAGCAATTGTTTAGTCGCACTATTTCGCTACACAACTTTTGTCGACAGTACATCAAGCCTATCGAGTTTCTAGTCGTTCATCGTATAAACGTCAAAAATGTCTATGCTTTCATCGTATTATAACTGTTGAAGCACTTTGGCTATTCGTTTTATATTGTTCTGTTAGAGCACCATGTAGTGTTACAAGAGGAATATGGCGATAATTACAACGTTAATTTTGTTGACTCTACCTAAAGTGATAATTTTTGTTTGGTTCATTGCGTTAATGCGCGGTTATACCGGACCTGGAGAGATACGATTGGAATAATTTCAAAGTTCTTCGCCTCTTGCATGTTGTTCACCCTGATTATCGTTTATATGAAGTGATTACAACGTTGTCAATATTCATCTAAAAATATGTGTTAAACGAGCAGAATAAAACAAGAGACATCAACACAAACTATAAAAGGTTTAGAAACATATGGCAAAATTTGTTTGCCTCTACTGACTTCACTTTACACTCCAAAGAAAAAGAAGTATTCGTAATTAGTGGCGTAGCTACCAGAGGTCTACGCGGTGCAGTGCACAGGGGCCCTCACGCTCAGGGGGCACCCAAGCGCATCCCAGGGGGCCCCCAAGCTCTGCTCAGTAGGTCTCCACCAGCAGCTTCCAGAGTAGCCATTCACGTTCATCCTGAAACAGAAAAAGAACAGAGTATGCTGGAGGTTGTTGTCTTTCGACATTTCCTCCGCGGGGATTAGTGATGGGGTATAAATATTGCGTTCGGTTTTGACTTCACTTTACACTCCAAAGAAAAAGAAGTATTCGTAATTAGTGGCGTAGCTACCAGAGGTCTACGCGGTGCAGTGCACAGGGGCCCTCACGCTCAGGGGGCACCCAAGCGCATCCCAGGGGGCCCCCAAGCTCTGCTCAGTAGGTCTCCACCAGCAGCTTGGCAGAGCTAAAAAAAAGTCACCCATCTTGCCTGAAGGCCCAAAATGATTATATTTTGCACCGGGGACCTTCTGGACCTAGCTATGCCACTGTTCGTAATACGCCGCTATGATACATGAGCTTTTTTACTACCGTCCGAGTTAAAAGTGTGTGAAGCGTAGTACGGATAATTTCACTTGACGGCCTCATTATGTGTTTGCCGTTTCACTGACTGCCCAAACTAGCTGGAGACAGCAAATGGACTCCAGTGGGTCGCTAGAAGGATATTTGTCTCCCACTTGTTGGTCCGGACACGCGACAGCATCCGGTTCTAGTGTGTCACGCATGTTCTACAAAGATCCCTACTACCACCTGTGTGATAACATCCGTGTGAAAATGGGCATTCAGATGTAAAGATATATAGGATTTTTGACGTTTTGGTTTCTATAAGACACATTGAATCCACCGATATTGACTAACCTGTAGGCAGAGTAGAGAAGGGAATAAAAAAAGTGAGAGACAAATCTGTGTTTGGGATTAGAGGTCAAATATAACGTTTCATGTAGTATTATTCTTGACAATATTAGCTTAGGACTGGTCTTACAACTACTTTAAAAGTCCATCAAAATGAGGGATATCACCTATGATGGTAAAAGGTTTTTTTTTTTTTTTTTGCAATAGCTTCAAAGGAAAACAATTATTTATTATATTTTTTAATGATATTTTTCGTGATGTAAGATTATCCGAGTATTCGGCTACACGTTTTAAATAACTGCATTAGATTATAAATGGCGTAAACTTTTATTGTTTCGAAAAAAATTCTAAGTTATATATAATTTCAAAACCGAATAACTATTATTTATTTCGTTGATATATTTCGTAATTGCGGTACCTACGTTTCGTTTAAACTTTCTCTGAGTTTTTAATAAAAATAATAATAATAATAAATCTTAGGTTATGTAGCGATCTGCTTCTACAAACTACTGCAGAGAATACAAACTAAAGATCGGATGTTCTTCTCCTTACATGAAACCAGTCGTAAATAAGCTAAACGCAACATTTAAATCTACACGAACGTTGCACTGTATTTTATATATATATATATATATATATATATCTGTCTAGGATTTTAATATTTTATCTACACCCTTCGTATTTTTGTGCAGTTACTTTCACAACAGACAATTGCCTTTAACTGACGTCACAGTTGTGTTTCATTTTAACAATACAAGGGAAATAAAATGACTGTAATTATTTATTTGAAATTTGCCCTTCCTTTTAACAATATAAGTTCAAATAATATCAAATGCAGTTATTTATTTGAAATTTTCTGTTTACCCTAGCTGCGCTGCGACAAGGATTGCCGAGCTACCGACTTCATATCAAGTCTACAGCGGCCTGTTTCGGTAGCGTAGGGAATAGAGTACTGGCTCCGCGTCCTAAGGTCGTTGGTTCGAATCCAGCCGAGGGCATAGGTGCTTAAGTGTTGTTTCTGTTAATGTCCTGTGAATTCTGCAATGTACATACTTAGTAGTAACAATTTAATGGAGAAATTGATACAGTAGAAAAGTAATGATAATCAGTTGAGCTGGCTGTATGTTCTAAACAGCCAAAAGCCATTCAAAAAAAAGAGCAAAATATTTTATCAAAGTAGATACCAACTGTTGAACAGAATTTTTTTTTGATATCCACTTAAGAATCATCAAAGGTCATCTATAACCCTTATTGAACCCTAATGGCCTAGATATCGACGAGGCCCGTGAAGTCCCGACACGTGTTGTTTGAGATAGCAGAGCACAGCTGCTGGTGCCCCCACGAATTCAAAGCTGCCTTTCCCAGCCCTGTTGATAAGACTACGGACGCCCACATAAATGGTTCCACCGTGTCGACATCATTTCCCTTTTAAGCTACTAAGCTCTTTTCCCACTCCAATTACGAACAAAAAAAATAATAACCGGGCAAGATGGAGCCAAGTCTCTCTCAATTAAGGTTTCGTACTCTAGAGGCCGTGTGCAATAACGTAGGAAGTGGAGGCTTCAGGTATAGGGATACATTGAATTTTTTTGAACGTAACAGGGTAGAAGGTAGTTGCTTACTTGCTTGGTGCAAAAATCAATTCTCGACATGTTTACAGATTGGGTAGCGGACTTCGATCAATGGCTCCTAACAACTTGTCACGTTGCCGCTCGTGCTATTTCAGTTCCAGTAAAATTTACTATACCTACATTAATGTGCAACGAATATTCAACTGAGAGTATTTTGCAGTCGAAAAGTAGTAATATATGACAAATTAAACCAAAAATGAAAACTGTTTTTTGCTTTGCTTTAAACTCAGAAATTACGTTAAGATAGATGTTAAGTGCTTTTATTATTTGTCTTTTAAATGAAATTTATGATCGATACTGACAAATTTCCTATGTAACCTTTTTTGGGATAGAACTATTTGTTGCAGTGCTTTTTTTTATCTCGAAATAAACAAGGAATTTTTAATTATATAGCTTCCCCTAAGAATGGTCTCTCCAAATGTTCTGAACTTATGATAGTATTCCAGTTCTTGGGTGTGAAATATGTATATGTATGCATTAAACAATAACTGACACACGTAAATTATTAAACATAGAAAAATAATAAACTTTTTAACAAAGAAAAAAGCTTCATAAGCAAGAATCTATTTTTAAAACCACTGCAAAGTAAAAAAACAATTTTTGTAACGAAATCTACGAAAGATTTGGTTAACTATTCAGTTACTATTTACATTCAATGTCTTATTTTTACTATCAATATTATTAATACTATTACTTTTAATGTTACCATTTCTTTATTTTGTGTGAAACATAACACAGAGTTCCAGTAACTGAGAATATAATTCGCAACTCTCGTACAGCTGACGACCCTCTCCTACTCCAAAACAGGACACTCTGACAACAGTCAGGCACCCTCTATCAGTGCCTGGAGGCAAACCCACCATAGCGGAACTTCATTCCCTGCTCAGAGAACAGGTATTTAACGAATCCTCCGCGCGTTACAGCACGAGACTTGCCGGAAGACTGCCAGTAACTGGTCCCTCATTAAGTAACATTTATTTGCCCGTATGCAACATAGCCTAGCACGCGGAATCTAGACTGGACCTTTATTTCCATTACTAGCTGATACCCGCGCCTTCGTACGCGTGGATTAAGAAATTATTTGCCAGAATTGAATGTAGAAAGTTGTTGATAACGAAGAATTGGTCCCAAACAACACCGAGTCGGCATAATATGACAGGAAAGCTATCACTATATCATTCTACCGTCGAACCTGTCTCTTGAGGAGAATCAATTTCCAACATATTTCTGTCACCATTCGATAAGTTCCCAAAATTTCGTGACTACAGCTGTTAATCACCTGAAAAAATGTCCTGTGCCCTTCCTACAGATTTTTCTTGACAAATTCCATCAATATAGGTATGGCCCTTTAGTCTTCAAAACGTAACAAAAAGACAAAGACTTACTTCCGCATTTATAGTATTATTACAGCAGATCACACACACACTGACTGCAAACAACCCCTGAGGGATCAGTATAACGTAAAAAAGTGTACACCTACAGCACATTGCAAGACTACCTACGATTTCCCTGTCATGGAAACCCTAAATTTGTGATATCTACATTCAATCCGAATAACCGACGGTCCAGGCGTAACTCTTACGATCAAAAATAATTTTTAAATTTTTTTGCCTGCACGGAGATTTGAACCGGAGAAAACGATCCAAACAGCAATATCTATATTGGCCACAGCATCTTCACAGATGATAGTTGTAGCGACTCAGCAACAGAGTGGGTATCGCCACTACTACTTCTACTACTACTACTACTACTACTATTATTACGATTATTATTTTTTCCCCCCTAAACCATCATTACTACTAATACCACCATCCGGTTCCACTTATGTTCTTCTGTTATTGTTGTTGATTGTGTTGTGAAGGTAGAGTCCCTTGGAACCGGCAACGAAGTGATCCACCCAGGATATCAAGAGTTGGCCTCCTGGAATACCTAGTGGTCGTTCAAATGATGGCTTTCTCAGAAACACACTGAAATTCATTGAGTAACAACCAAATAAATAAATAAATATTATTTGACATTCAACGGAGGAGTTTCGTGCAAAATCCGGCGTGTCATCAATGATCCTAATCTCTCAAGGATAGCTCATTCGAAGGGTTTGGACCTTTATTACCTAAAACATTACCATAAAATGGGAAAATATGACCCAAGAATGACAATATATGACCAAACATTTAAATTTACTATAAATCAAAACATGCTCAATTATACATAATTTATTTTATCCCTTTCAGATAGCATAATTTGCTTCAGTGCACTCACTACACCATTGGCAAATTAGTTTTTTTCGAAAATCATTTTCGTGTTCCTTTAAAAGAGAAGATTACTAGATTTTTACTTTTAAAAATGGGAATTTATTATTAATTTGTTGTGGATTAGTGTACATACCATAGTTTATTCTTGTTTGATGCCGGCATTTTAGTATAACACCACATACATCATCATGTTCTCAAAGAAGAATATTCTCCTGTTGTCAGCTAAAAAGTCGTGCACTAAGAGAAGCATCGTCCGACATCGCAAGATGTCACGGGAGCGTACTTAAACAATCAAGTCACTGTAATTTAACTGTGGATCGTCTTTAGTCAAAACAAGTTCAACACCATGTAAAATTTACAAATTATTTTATAACCTGTATTCCCATTCAACACTTTATAAAGTTTGTTCTTTAGCGAACTAGCCACACTGCCCCCTGCTTGATCCATCTCGATTTCCACACTTTGAACGAATGTTGCACTGTCGAGATTAAAAGGCGGGCGGGTACATTTACATTTAGAGAGTGACAATAGTGTATAACTCTCTAAGTCTTGACTGGTGAATTCTGACCAACTCAATCGCAATTAATTTTGTTTTTTCCTCCAATGTTTAATTGTAGTACATTTCTGTGAATAATTATCTTAATTTCCTTTCATCTACAACATATATTGAATTCCCGCTCTTATTATTAAATTAACAGATTTTTTCCTGAATATATATATATATATATATATATATTGCTGTAGTCATTATTTCGACTGGCTTAATGCAATCCTCCATCCTTTCCTATCTTGTGCTAACCTCTTCATCTCTACATATCCCTTAGAACCCACGTCATCAATTATCTGCTTCATATATTCTAATCTCTATCTTCCTCTACAGTTCTTACCTTCGACTGTTACCTCTACAAGCAAAGTTACTAGCATGTCTCAAAACATGACCTACCAGCCTGTCTCGTCTTTCTGTAAGCTTCTTCCACAAACTTCTTTCCTTACCCATCATTTCCAAAACTCGTTCATTTATCACTTTGTCTGTCCACTTAATTTTCAGCATTCTTCTGCAGGACCACATTTCAAATGCTTCAATTTTCCTTCTTTCCGGCATTCCTAATATCCATGTTTCGATAACGTAAAGCGCTGTGCTCCACTCATAAAGTTTTAATTTTTTTTTTTTTTTTTATAATTCCTAGATCAATATTTGAAACTAAAAGATTTTTCTTTTTCATGAAGGCTCTTTTTGCTAGTGCTATTCTGCTTTTAACATCATTCCTGCTTCGGCCATCGGTTGTAATTTCGCTTACCAAATAATGGAATTCATTTACATCTCCAATTGTATTCGATCCTATATGACCATAAATAATATCGTAATAGGACAAAAACTAGGAAAATGGCCTAAATATGTACTTATATGCTACATAAAATACATTCAAATACAATTAGAAACGTTTAATAAGTGTCTAATTCAGCATTACAGCTCAAAAACAAGTCAGGAAAAAATAAGATTTTTCATAAAGATCCGAAACCTACTCATAAGTTTGTTGACCTAAAACATTTGCTCCCCCAGTAATGTTGGAGTGTCATAGCTCCTTGGTTGGTTATTCACCTGACTGTCTTGGTTGCCGGGTGGCATTTATTATTTAGCTCGCTGTTTCTCGTTTTCGCCTCGCCGCTGCGACACGGATGAGGTAAGAACAGACAGCAGCTGAGACGACAGAGAAAGCGCTCTCGCTCAAGACGTCAACGTAACACCAGCAGCCAGTTCACAGCATTCTCTGATAGAACAGACACGCAGGCGTATCTTATTTTTGGTTGACAGGCATCTAAGTTACAGAGCTTCAAATTGGTCACATAATCCGCCTATGAGATGGGCTATCAACCTAAGCTAGCAATTCTACCAGGTTAAATATTTTTGAACCACTCAAACGTTGTGGAGTATCTCATATAAATGAACCAAGATTTTCATGAAGATCAGATTCAAACTATTCAAAAATCTAGACTACAAGGGAACTGGCTTCGAAGATACACTGATTAGCTAAAACATTATAACCACCTGCTTATTAGTGTGTCGGTTCAACTTTGGAGCGCAATACAGCAGCAATTCGACGTGGCACGGATTCGAAAAGTCCTTGGTAGGTTTTCGGAGATGTCTGGCACAAGATGTCTATGCACAGGTAACGCAATTTCCTTAAATCACGGGCCGGTGGTTTGTGGGCGCGGCGGCTGGGAACGATCATCTCGGAAACGGCGAGGCTGGTCTGCTGTTCGCGTCCTACTGTAGTGAGGATCTATGCTGAGTGGTTGAAGGACGGCCAAACCACGACTGGGTGAATGGACGTCTACGCCTCATGATAGAAGGTGGAGATCGGAGGTTGCCCGCTCTGTAAAGCGGGATAGGCGGCGATCTGTGGCAGATCTGACAGCAGAGTACAATGCTGGTCCAGGCACAAGTGTTTTGGAGCACACTCTGCTGATAGACGTCCACCACCTTGTAGCCCAGTCGTGGTTTCACAGTCCTTCAACCACTCTGCATAGATGCTCACTACAGTAGCACGCGAACTGCTGACCAGCCTCGCGGTTTCCGAGATCTCGCTCCCACAAACCACCGGTCCGTAATTTAAGGGAATTGCGTGACCTGTGCATAGAAATCTGGTGCCAGACAACTACGGAAACCTAAAAAGGGCTTTTAGAATCCATGCCACGCCTAATCGCTGCTGTATTGCGCTCCAAAGATGAACGAACACAGAAATGAGCAGGTGGTCATAACATTTTATCTGATGTGTGTAGGGTTTCCAGACCACTACTACAACAACTGACATAGGCCCACTGTATCAGTAGATAATTAATTACGTAAACATAAGTTTTACATTTTGACCTCACTTCACACATCGTGTGAGAAAATATATTAGTTTAATGGTTTAGTTTTTGCCAGATTATAAATAAAAAAGACAAAATATGAGAAAAGCACCAGATTGGCTAAGTTAAAAGTGTGAAGTAATGCTGACAAATGTTTATTTATCAGTTATGATCTGTACTATTATAAATCTGTAACCAGTTTGTCCCTTTGTGTAGGCATATCGCGAAAATTTCTGATGCAATTTCGATGCGGTTTTCACTGTATGAAAGTTCATGATCTGTATTAACATATGCGAAACATCTTCTGACACCAAGTAACCAGGGAGCAGAACAAAAAATGATAATTCGTTCGTTCCAAGAACAAACAGGTGCCTCATATCACACTACAACACAAATATCCTTTGGATTCTGCTGGTGCTGTTTTTTTACTACGTAAATATGGTTATTTATTTCTTCAGTTTTCTAAAATATAGTATGTTAAAACAGACGGAAAACGTTAATAAAAGCTACTGCACCAAAGATTAGCACCCAACAAACGTAACTAAATGGTGGAATTTAATTTACGGTAAATGTTACACAGATATCACAAACGGGTATGCTTTGCTACTAGAAGAAAAACAAAAGGCAAAAGGATTTTGTACGCACACCAAGGTATGCAACATCATTGGAACCGTCTGTTCAATCGAAGATCTGATTAAAGCAAATGACAAGGCGATTAAAGCTGCTGAATTTTGGGAGAAGAGAATCTGAGGTCGTTTTTTCTGGACACGGAAAGTAAGTAAGTATCTCCACTTTTCATTGTGCTTCTTCCTTATTGCTTTTTTTCATACGCCTAAGTTTTTAGGACGTGGAGAAAGTGGTCCATGTCCAAATGTTCGTGCCTTACACTGCATCTCCAGTTTGGGTGGAATAGATTGCCTCCAAGTGATCTTTATGTTTGCCATTGTTAGGCTTATAACATGAAAAACGAACGTCGCATTTAAAAACTGTTTACGACCATTTTTTGTAGAGAATTATTCAATCCGTAGTTTTTATAAAAACTACGATTGTTTTCCCACCAATAAGAAGTGTGATATTCATTAAAAAAATTCTCACTTTTAACATAGAAACGTTCTCGATCTCGATAAGGAATTTTCACTTATTATTCACTTTGCCAAAATGTAAGTGTATGTAAACATGCCTCTTGATGTGAAGTTACTGAGCTACTGAAGGCGCCTTCCAGGTTCTGTCTCGTGACGCGTTAGACCGGCTAGCGAAACGTTCGAATCTGCGGTGTGTTTATGGCAGGCTGGCCACCCTAACGAGCGCTAACCGGCGAAAACCGTTGTTCGTGTAGCGGTGTTGGCCCTACTGACACACTTAATACCACCAACACGTAAACAAGGAGAAGTGGGGAATCGCTCAAAATATTTGCCAACAACACATATTTGTTACAATAGAAACTTTTATGTGGTTTGGAGGCTGTTAGAAGAGAGCAACATCTGGGGAAAGGAGATCCAAGTCAAGAATACGGTCGAGTAAGTGATTCCGAAGTTTTGAAGTCTTGAACTGTTGTCAAAACCATATGATGAGTATCTCTATTAACGGATGAACCAGGCTTGATGGTTATCCTGAAGGTAGTTACTCATGAATGACAGCTTTCTTGGAAATTTTAACTGGTGGTTCCCCTTGCATTTCCGAGTAATGGGAGGTTATATACTTTTGTAACTGGGATATGTGTATGTTCAGAGTAATTTATTGCTCGTGTTATGTTTGAATAAATGACCCGTGAATGAAGTGATTAGACACACCATAAAAGAGAAACCCCTACAGGAAAGGGTAGAGAGGACCAGACTGAGATGGTATGGACATGTCAAGAGAATGGAGGCCCAGAGAATCCCAAGGAAAATCCATGAAATTAAGATGCATGGTAAACGACCAAGAGGAAGACCAAGAGATGGATGGGTGAAAGGAGTGGAGGAAGGTGTACGGAAGAGAGGAGAGGACTGGAACAAAGTGGTGACAGAGAGGTGGTGGGATGAAAGAAGCAAATGGAAAGGCTTGTGCATAAAACAGACCCGCCCAGAGGCTGGAAACTGTTGAGGATGATGATGATGAAATTACCCGTGTAACGGGGATTTTTTTAAAAAGGAAAAAGGGTACAAACAAAGTGAAAAATTTATGGAGACGTCTTAAAAAACACTACCCGATTATTATAGACAAGAACGGGTGATAGATGGTGCTAGGATAGCGTCGCCTATGGTATGAAACGTAGCCTTAGCGTTCGCTGAACAACGCAAAACAAGATTCACTCCAGAAATGTGGCTTTGTATATGGGGATGAAGAGCCACAGTATTCCAAGAATGCTTTAACTGGTCGAAGTGCAGCTAGGTTTGCAGTCTAGCGAAGCTTTGGAATGAAAGAATGTCTTAGAAAGCGAGTCGAACTACTGCCGTTTGTGGACTGAGCTGGAAGCATACCACGCTGAATAACGAAAGCTGACTGAGGTTAACGATAGTTGCAACACTACCAACAGGAAAAGTTCGCAGTCAAATCATATTCACTGATAGTGACCTGTTAAACATTTTTCAGTAGGTATTTGAGGCACCGGAAAAATTTGTATAACACTTCTAATATACACGACGTGGCATGGACTCCACTAATGTCTGAAGTAGTGCTGGAGGGAATTGACACCATGCATCCTGCTGGGCTGTCCATAAATCGATGAGTACGAAGGGGTGGAGATCTCTTCTGAACGGCACGTTGCAAGGCATCCCAAATATGTTCAATAATGTTCATGTCTGGGGAGTTTGGTGGGAAGCGGAGGTGTTTAAACTCAGAAGAGTGTTCCTGGAGCAACTCTGTAGTAATTCTGGGCGTGTGGGGTGTCGCATTGTCCTGCTGGAATTGCCCAAGTCCGTCGGAATGCACAATAGACATGAATGGATGCAGGTGATCAGCCAGGATGCGTACGTACGTATCACCTGTCAGAGTCGTATCTAGACGTATCAGGGGTCCCATGTCACTTCAACTACACACGCTCACCCCAGAGCCTCCACCAGCTTGAACAGTCCCGTGCTGACAAGCAGGGTACATGAATATATGTGGTTGTCTCCATACCCGTACACGTCCATCCGTTCGATACAATTGGAAACGAGACTCGTGAGACCAGGCAACATGTTTCCAATCATCAACAGTCGAATATCGGTGTTGACGGGCACAGGCGAGGCGTAACTCTTTGTGTAGTGCACGCAGCAACGGTACACGAGTGGGCCTTCGGCTCTGAAAGCCCAAATCGATGATGTTTCGTTGAATGGTCCGCACGCTGACACGTGTTGATGCCACAGCATTGAAATCCGCAGCAATTTGCGGAAGGGTTGCACTTCCGTCACGTTGAACGATTCTCGTCAATCGTCGTTGGTGCCGCTCTTGCAGGATCTTTTTCTGACCGTACCGATGACGGAGATTTGATGTTTTACCGGATTCCCGATATTCACGGTGCACTCGTGAAATAGTCGTACGGGAAAATCCCCACCTCATCGCTACCTCGGAGATGCTGTGTCCCATCACTCGTGCGCTACTATAAAACCACATTCAAATTCACTTAAATCGTGATAACTTGCTATTGTAGCAGCAATAACCGATCATACTCCTGCGCCAGACAGCTGTTGTCTTATTTAGGCGTTGCCGACCGCAGCGCCGTACTCTGAGTGGTTACATATCTCTGTGTTTGCATACGCATGCCTATACCAGTTTCTTTGGCTCTTTAGTTTAAATGAGGCGTGTGAGGTTTGCACAGAAGTATATTTACACACCTAGAAAAGAATATGTTTTGAAAAGACAGGCCATTTTGGCCAGATCACCTGGCGGGTAATAAGTTCCATCAAGCAACCCAATTTATGATTGCAAGACATCAACATACGTAATCGTAAACATTGTGTATTTCCTTAAGTTGCGGATAATTTTTGACTTGCTGTGAAACAAAACTAGTGCCTTTATGTACAACTTTTGAACAGAATGATTTTCTGTGCTGTGTGTTTGTTAGTTGTTTGAGTGCCCCTAATTTTGCACAGTGTTATTTATTGATGTGATACTCATTCCATTTGTGAATAAATGACCTATTTCACACAGTTCGCTCCAGCAGTTGTTTCGGACTGCGTTTCCCTTTGTCCTCGTGTTATGATTGGGTTGTAGGATTACTGGAACCGTATGGATAGAGTAGAACGTCGCTGGAGGCGGTTGGTGGGTTGGGTCGCTGACGTTATGCAAGTTGCGACCTCGTATACTGATTCACGTCCTTGGGTCTCAACCGTACCGTGGGAGGAGCTGATCTGCACCCAAACGACTTACAGTGATCAGTAGGGATCGGATCTTTAGGACAAGTCATATTTTTTCCTGTCTTCTTTTTGAGCTGAAATACTGAATTAAACATTGATTGAACGTTTTTTATTGTATTTTATATAGCATATAAATGCATATTCAGGTCATTTTCTTAGTTTTGGTCATATCACGATAATATTTATGGTCATATTTTGAAGTAGAATCTTGTATTATAAAAACTTCTCGGGTTTCAAGCAACGTCAGAATTGAGCCGTCTGGCGACGTTTCGGAAGCTTTCACTGCTTCCATTGTCAAGCCCCCGCTAACATTAATGTTAAGATGTTAGCGGGGGCTTGACAATGGAAGCAGTTAAAGCTTCCGAAACGTCGCCAGACGTCTCAGTTCTGACGTGGCTTGAAACCCGAGAAGTTTTTATAAAGCATTGCCGCCACGAAAACGTACATAATTATCTAAGAATCTTGTAATTTTAATAAAACAGGAAATTCACTACTATAAGTTACAGATGGGAAGAAATTAAGATAATAACTCGCAGAACTGTACTCCTACTACGAAAAACTAATTGTCACTGAATTGGTCAGAATTCACCGGTCAATAATTAAAGTTGTTTTTTTTTTTGTTTTTTTTTTTTTGAAGGAAGCATCTCTGCATTCGCCTGGAGTGATATGGGAAACCATGGAAAACCCAAATCTGGATGCCCGGACGGGGATTCAAACCGGTTATATTGTCACTCCCTAAACGGTAATGTTCTGCCCGCCTTTTTTACTCGACAATACAGGAGTAGCATGCCTGTGTCAAGTTGCGGCAATCAATGTCTCATCGTTGCCAATATAATCCTCAGTCAGTTTTAAACCTTCAGTGGATCAGTAAGAACCGCCATGCGAGGGGACAAAAAAAATGAAAAAATCTGAAAGTGCGATGCTACGTAGAGGAATTTTGAGAGGAGTATTTTAGTACAGGTGAAAGAGTTATTTTCTGTAAATCGTGTGAAATTAAAGTGACTTCAACAAAGCGACTTCAAATTTCATTTTCCACTGGAGCAGCGTGTGCACGGAAGCAAATTATGCTGTCCATATGTAAGCGACACTATTAGATAAAATAAAATAAATGATGTATATTTGAGCATGTATTGATGTATAGTAAATTTAAATCTTTTGTTATATTTTGTCATTTTTAGGTCATATTACACCCTTTTAAGGTCATATTTGCTCACATATTTCTCTATTTTTTTTTTTTTTTTTTTGGTCGTAAAGGTCCGAATCCTGGTGATCAGGAATCAGTCTGCCTAGGTTGACAACCAGTTTACACCACAACTCTTCTTATGTATCCCGTCACCATATCTGAATGGAACTCTCCGCACTGTGTTGTGAGATATGGACAGCAATATCCACTGGGAACAAAATCAGGGCTGAGTAAATTTCCTTTATACTCAGTGCGACAAAGTAGGTGTTGGTTTTACCAATGTTTCGAAGCGAAATTCGTCAGGATGCGGGTTCGTTCCGACCATCCAGATTTCATATATCCATGGTGTACTGAGCAAAATTATCGACTCACTACATTTGGTTTAAGTAAAAGTAAATGCGACGCGTAATCAGAAATCTTCGGCCAGTGGACTGGCAGATTCCAGCCCGGGTCGCCTATTCATGTGAAGCTACCGTAAATAATTTCGATAGTGGTCAAGGGAAGTTTCACACAATAGACCCGACCTTCCCATTCATTCAGTGTCGTCCGCATAACAGCGGGGAGGTTGGCTGCAGTTGCAAGTGTTCAGACTAGGTTCAGTGACTTTAGAAAGTGTGAAGGGGGCGATAGAGGCTAAGTTTTGGCGCTTATAAGAAACTATTGGAGGACATGAGCCTGGCAGGAAATAATAAGGAAGGACCAGGCTCCAAATAACTGAAGCCAATGACATTTTTTCTTTCTGTTTCCTGGTTTCGGCGGGATCTGGAGGGAAGCCAATGGAGTCCAGCGGTGGCTGGAACGGCGGGAGTTTGAGGCCCAGGTGCCCTTGAGGCATTGGCGTCTGATATGCTCCCAGGGATCTGCGTCCATACACTCGATTTCCATCGAGATGGCCAGATATGGGTATGGCGCACCCAGGGTCCCGAGCACCCCTGACTTCCTGTTTTGTATCCTACTCAATGAATGCAAGCTTGTGGTTGGGGTACAGGACGTGTGGACTAGGTCAGTGTCCCCCTACATCCGTAGACTCCACGAACACGCCCGTGAATTTCGAGCTTAGAATCGGGTAACGGATGCGGCATCGTTCAAATAGATGTAGAGTAGTGAAGTGAACTACACTTAACGGTTCCTTGAAGTTTATTACTCGGTACACAATACAACAGGTAAACCATAAACAAATGTGGGTACAGTTATCAGAAGACCGTCGAGAATTTCAGCCTGGTCCTGATCCGGGGTAGAGAGAGACGGCTTCTACTTCTCGCGAACTTCCGGTGGTCTTCTGTAGTTGACGCTGGTTCAGCGGTCTGGCTGGAACTGGCGTTGGAGCGGCCGGCTACGCTTATATAGGCGGCCTGGCGCAGGAATTCCGTTGTGTGGTAGTACGGCGACCTCTGTAAGAAATAGTCCCACTTAGCTTCTAGATGATTCTATTTGTTTTCCTGGTTTGTTTTGCGCCTGTTTGGAGTCGTATATGTATCCCGGCGTGCAGGCGCGTTGTGTGTGAGGTCTGCCTGGCAGGGGCCTTTACTGGCAGACTGAACAAGTAGAGGTCTGGCGAAAGCCCCCTCGACTGTGACTCATCAAAGGGGAGAAGGGGAACCTTCTCAACATGAGAAAGGGCTTAGAACCCTCTGAAGGTTAAAAGACGGGGAGGTGTGGGAAGGAGTGGCCGCTGGGCAAGACCTGTCGTGTCGGGACTGACGCCTCTCCGATGCAGACTCCAAGGCTTTTACTCGTAAAGCTGGAGATGATTGCTACCCAATCCAGCGTAGAACCGGGCAACGGATGCACGTTCCCACGTTCCAGCAAAGGAAGTGGAGTAGAGGAATCACGACAGTGACCTCGACCGTGCTCATCAGGTGGCGATCAATAATAATCCCAAGAAGTAAATTATTTTTTACTGACCAATTCAATGGCTTCCAGAAATAACTCATGCCAAATGCCGGGATAGTTCCTCCGAAAGGCCGTGTTCTTCCCCGGTCTTTTGTCCCGAATCCGCTTTCACCTGTAACAAAAAATCGTTTGCGCAGTATATAAACAAGTAAATTCACGTGGTGACAGTTTCTTATTGGATTCACAATACACCCCTGTCGTAGCCGCCTATCCTAACACTGTAATCCTCCCGCATAAAAGAGACCTAAAGTTTAACGTGGAATCCGAACGACGGAAGCATTCTGGAGTACTCCACATTAAACAGCAATCTGTGTTATAGGTGAAGGTCGGTTTGAGGCCTGTAGAAATATCCGCTGAGACAGGGATTCGAGCCATTGAGTCACCAGGCCACTCTGTGTAGTGTATCATTTACTAACTTTATAACATTTGACAGCATAGTATATTTCCGTATGATTATTACTTATTATAGGAAATAATATTTCTGTGCAACAATGACGTTTATGTATTTCATAATACTAGTGGATTGTTTATATTATTTTGTTCATATGTCGCAGCGCAGTTGGAGAAGCTCGTTAAGTTATGATACAACCGAAGTAGAACGCAAGTGCACATTTTACTGTCCTCTAACTAGTTAATACCGAGTTTGAATGAAGGAAGGAATCCTTGTGCATTCGCTTAATCGTCTGTTCGCTGACACAACCACGTAACTTAGTAATTTTTAATAGTTTAGAACTTCAGTTCTTACTAACCTTAAAGCCACTGTGATGTAAAATTTCTTCGGAGTATCTCGAGGGAACACCACGTAAAGACGGAGATCAAAGTGCCGACTCCTTCAGCCTCTGTAGTAGATGCTGTACAACTGGTAGAATTTAGGTTTCGTAATCATTCCACCAAATGTGTTCTGTGTGATGTATATCTATCTCTCTGTGTCAGATGTGTATGTTTCAGAGCGGATATTGGGTACCAGCCCAGCATTTGTCTATACCCTGTTCACTCCCAACTGGCGGCTCAAGGTTATGTTCTGGCCCCGCTCCTCACCTCACCACCCCTTCCATTTCTACTTCTCCGAGCTGATCGCTCTGACTAGTCAGGCGAGTGATAAAGTGGGGATAGAGCATAATGACCTTCTGCCGCCTTATAATAGCCGGTGCTTTAGAGAGGGGGGATTTTATATATATATATAATAAATTATTTAAAGAATTATTTTCAGTTGGCAAGAATCTCATAGCTGCCAGATCGCAAGGAAACTGACATTGATATTTATTTTGTTCATTTGGCTTTAACACCGCTAGGCATATTTAAATTTACTATTAACATATAAATCAGCGCAATATCAAACACAGAGCCCAGACGTTACAATTGGCCGATTTATTAAAGCAAATAATTTATTGAATTTACGTTAATGTGATTCGGGAATTATCTAACGAAATTAAATATTAAAAGATGACAAATATGCACAATATGACGCGATAATAAATATCATCAATTAAAACATAAGTACATGTACATGAAAATGAATCTCGGGCGCCGTTAAATTAAAGAAAACATTATGGAACTTGTGATATGCATGGCCTCCACAACACATGGAGGCCTTGCTAGCTGATGCCAGCTAGCTCTAGAACTGGATCTGCTTGATTCGCTTACGGGTCTGTTGCAGTCTCTAAGAACCCACTTATTCATGCCCTGGCGAGTGCACATTACCATATCGTAGACAGCGTCATTGGTGGTTGTCGCACAGTCTATCTCTGTGCAATGTCGATAGAGCCACCAGACAAGGATCACCAGCCTGCGATCATAGGACGGTTACTGTTCCACCATCCGGGTCGAACCGTCACAGATCGCTGCCAAGCCAGAAGTGTCTTCTCCACTCTTGGAAAAGACGGTTTCCCTTCCTCTCGGAGGAGAAACATGCAGGGTCGAAAGAATAAGACCTGTTTTAAGTTATGAAAACCATGAGGCCACATTTCATTGGTGGGATAGGCTTTCTAGAAATCACGTGACCCAAATCACTCCAGGCAAATGCCGGGATGCTTCCTGCAAAAGGCCATGGCCGAATTCCTTCCCATTCCTTGCCCCCCAACCTTTCCCGTCTCTCAAGACCTCGCTGTTAAGAGACGTTAAGCAGTTAAAAGAAAAAAAAATCACGTGATGTCGCAGCACCCTCAGATTCGCAACCCACGATCCGCGTGTCTGTCTTTGGGGGGGGGGGGGGGTTGTGACCTTCACAGCCTCGCGTCCCAAGAACGGGGCGACGCACTCAACCTGGGAGGATCTTAACGGGACAGGGTAGCCCATTGTGCCTGTGCTGTTGGCGCCGTTCTGGCGGGGGAAGGGGGATCGGCGGTATGCTTCCAGTGTTCGCCAAATGGTATCCAAACCCTTGCTTTTTCACTCGCCCATTTTCTTTGAGTCCTCCCACATAAATAACCTATCATATTAATTTTACAATTAATAATTTGGGCTGCCCGAGATCAGTTTAATTGATCTAACCTAGGACCTGAATAAAATTAATATTAAAAAATCTGAAATATATAAATTGTAGTGTGACGTAATAACGTTCCGCTACACCCTGTGTTAACTAAACGGGCTATAGGCTTTTTAAAGAAACCCCGTGCAGCCCTTAATAATTTCCACCCGTACGCCAGACCCGGGATTTGAAGCGGAGACCTTTCTGTTCCCGTATGACGGCGCTATGACACACATGGCGACACTACCGATTCGAAAGTGAAATGGCAGGGTTCCTCTCGTACCTCTCGTCACGTGAAGATTTTAATGAATATTAATGGCTTTCTTGTTTTGAAAAAATAATGTGCAATTCCTGCAAACAACATTAATTTCTTACTCGATCAATTTACCATATGTTTTGGGCAGTAACAGCAGCCTTCTGAAAAACAAATAAAGCTCACTGTTGAAGAAATACACTGTCTTTATTGACGGACGTAGAATGCCGCAGGAATAAAATGAAAACTTTTTCCTCGTATAATTTACCATTTAAATGTTTTCACTGTCGCTGTCTAAAAGCTAAGCTCTCAATAGCCACACATCTTCATAATAACAAGACCTCATATAGGTTCTTTAATGCTTATTAATTCCCCTACTAGATTATCTGCTGGCTTCACTTGTTCCAGTTCGCAATCATCAGCTTCTTCATACTACTTGCGATTTGTTATATTCCGAACCTTGATCATTTTGCGTTGTATTTTGTTACGCCAAAAACTGAAGCAATTGAAAAATAAGGTTTTGAAGTAGGCATTCATGATCTAACAATAGTTATTGTTCAATGTTGTATGTATTGAAATTGATGGATTTACGGTGGGCACTAAAATTACACAATTATTTCGGCTCAGAATTTACGTTCATAGATGTTTGTTTGGATCTCCAATCGTAAGATCAGCAACAACAGCATCGAATAGTGTTTAACAGAGAAGCTAGATCCGGCTGTAGAACACAATGACTGAAATGGTAAAGGGACTGGGTTGGAGATCACTGGTAGAAAGTAGACGGAATAAATAATGTGAATTTTGTGTAAATCACACATTGGTTTGGATGGAAAGTCCGAGAAGATTTGGGAATAGTATATGGAAAAAAAGAATGACAATCACCACTTCATTTAGTATAAAACTTTTCACTACTAGGAAAGTGATTGAGAGACTGCTGCAAGTAGTGAAGAAGGTGGCGAATAATTTACTTAAATGGCGAAACTAAATATTCTTATGGTATGTAGCAAAATTTCCACCATGTCATTAGCTCTGTCTCAATTAACGATAATAATCTTGCATTACGTTCCAACAAATTAGAGGAACAATCTGCAGACACGTTTAAGATGGTGGATATGCGTATTTTCTGCATTAGTCATTACCGTGCCAGGTACGCAGGCCATGGCATTTCTCGCAACGTTCGAAGACAATCCAGACGAAAAAGTCTAGCGGCATCTGGCTGGCAAGTGGACACCAGGAAGACAGAGAGTAACGGTGCGAAACCTGTTGCGTCAGGAGAGGTCACGGCCGGCCAGAGATACTGTGTGTTAGCGGACCACCAGAGATACTGTCTGCAACATGCGCGGCGCCACAGATGTCGTTATTATTTAATTGACTGCATTGGAGCATGACATGATGGAAATATCTTTACGCATCAGTTTCTGAGTACACGAATATTCGCTTTCAATTCTTTTTCTATTTCAGGATAGTTTGTTCCAATATCTGCCTGCATTACCTACAAATTAAAACTTATCCACTCCCTTGTATCTGAAATCAAGTAGTAGTTAATGGTTACGATTGTCTCATTCCTACTAATTAACACATCTAAATGTCCTACCAATATCAATCCAGGCCTCATCGCCAATGCATGCTTTATACTATCCCAGTATCCTTTTCACCCTCACCTGTATTCAAATGATTCCCAGTCCATCTCCTTTATATCACTCACTGATTGTGGTACGTTAACTTCCACATAAAAATCAAAGTTTGTTTGCAGCCTCTACAAATTCCATGGCCATGATGTAGGTCCCATACCATCTCCCCATACTCAAGCAACGCTCTGACCAAGCTTTTTTTCCCAATTCAATTGCTTCCTTAATAAATCCCATCATCACTCTCCCAGACAGACTTTTTGAAACCTCTCCTTACTACTTGCCGTGTGTATACTATCCAGTTCAGTTTATTATCAAATGACATGCTAACCTATTTACATTTTATGACTTCAACAATTCTTCCTTTACTTTATAGCAAAATAAATCATTAATGTTTCTTTGTACGAAATAAAGCTGATTCGTTTTTTAATTTATCTTCATTATCTGTTGACTTTCGAAATTAGATGCCTTCTACAGACCTCTCTTTATGAAGACGAATGTTGCGGGAATTATGTATGTTTTCTTCTGTAGTTAAAACAACCGAAACACCAGTATGCGGCACTGTTGGTAAGCATGGATATTCCCTCCACTGAACTTCGTCGAAAATGAAGACATCAAAGTGTTCATACTATACAGTACGTTTATTTTCCATAGATGTATACATCAGAAGTGTGTATGACTGCGACAGTGTGTGTATTCAATGTAGACAGGTGCTTGTGTTGTGGAAGAGAGAAGAAAGAGGGGAGAGCGTGAAACTCGATGCCACCCTATTCACACCTATTCTTCCTAAAGAAGTAAAGAAGACCGCCAAGCTTAAGTTCCCCATCCAATGGACGAATCACTATCAACAGTGTCGTATGCCTTTACTCCATACGCATTACGGACAGGTTTGGGATTTAACCTAGGACGTTGGTGCAGTATTAGGTGATTAGGAATTGTGCACCACCTGCCGGCCAAGTCCTGATGATTTAAATTTCTTCCATCACCAGGACTTCAACCAGCTATCCCCATGTCAGAACAGTACACCATCACGGCGTCACAACCAATTGAGCCAACGGGGCGGCCAAAAAATTTAATGGTTTCTAAATTATAGGTTAGTACTTGTTCACGCGTAGCAGCAATGTGAATAATTTCTGTCCTTGTTTGGTTTATTTCATGATAAATCCAAATCTCGTGGTATTTCGTATTTATCGGGACTGTAGGATAATCGAAATATCGAACTTTATCCTTCACTGAAAATCATTTGTTCCCGTAGGTCAGAATGTTAAAGGAACATTAATCAGTGTGAGGAGGTCATGTGATGCTGTATGCCGGTATAGTTTAGACCTTGGAGGCGGTCTAGACACATTGCTAGGGGCAGGAAGATGTTCAAGGCAAGCAAGGTCAGGATACAAGGTTACACATGGCATAGACTCCGACAGCTTCCTACTAGTGAAGGCTCCACTCGAACAAGCCAAATGGTTTTACTATTATTATCATCAACGGCGATGGATTTTAGGCTACTTTGGCAATTTACGTACCTTTGTCATGAATGAATTTTCGCTCTAAATTCTTCTTCTGTTTGACGTAAAATTTTTCAGCAACGGCTTCGATAACTTATTCCAATACTCGAATCCTTTATCTTACCACTCTCTTCTGCCTGAAATGAAGAAGTCGTTTGCGGTTCCCTTTTTTCTTCCACATACTTCGTCCAAAAACCATCCAGACCTCATATATATTGCCAGAAATCTCTAGCCCGTTTCCCGTCTTCCAGCTACTCCCAACCCAGCTCCTTTAACAAATTAATGATGCGGTAATATCCACAAGCAAATTTAGCTACTCTCTCTAATTCCTGCATTTGTTTTGGTTTTGTATGTGCTCTTTAGATAATTTTGTCAATTGTATTTATAGATACTATTATACACTAACATATGTGAAAAAAGTGTTTTGATCTTAGCTTTCCAACGGAACTGAAGTTGTGTTACTGTAAAAGATTCCAGGTGACTTGAGCAAATAGGGTCAACCATACTCCACTTTATGGCTTTGATGAGACCGCCAAACATTGTTCTTACGTTATTTGTACACTAGCATAGTCCGGTGTTACCCCCGCCAGGATCTAGTTGTGTGGAGTCATTTACGCATTGTGTGTGGACGCATTTACCGTCTGTTATTTATTTATTTTTGAGTAGCACTTATTATCCTAGAGAAGGGAAAAATTATATGTAACTAGTTTCGTTTCTCTTAAACACTATCTGATTTCATGTGTTCCCTCCATCTATCATTAAATTTTGATTTTTGTTTTCTGTGTATTAACGTAAGATAATTTAGAAAAATTAAGAAAATAACTGAAGCTACGTAAAAATTGAGGGTTTAAATACAAATCTGAAATATTCTACTCTAATTCGAACATCAAATTTGGCATCGGTATCAAGCGGAAACTTTTGTTAGGATTTTGCTGATGTTTGTAACGTAGTATCATTAAATTTGAATTAAATAAAATTAATTTGTAATGGAGCGCATGCTCCAGTGGCAATTTCCCCAAACACCCATCTTCCTCCTTTTCTGTCCTATCCAATGTGATCTGCCCAGTTAAGTTTGTTATCAAATGTAATGCCAAGATATTTGCATTTCAAGTCTTCAATAAGAAATTCTTTCCCCACCTTGAAATCATAATAAACCTTTAGTTTTTTATTTGTGTATCTAATAAGCTGACTCTTCTTTGCATTTATCTTCATTCCATGTTTACTAACCCAACTAGATATCCTGTCCAGATTACCCTGCAACTGTATGCAGTCCTCAACCGGTTTGATCCTTATATATAGCATTATGTCATCTCCAAACAATCTAATTTCAGATAGTAAACAATCAACACAATTATTCATTAGAATAATAAATAACAATGGTCCCATTACGCTACCCTGTGGCACTCCCATTTTTACTTCCACTTCTTTTGATACCGCATTTCCTACCCTAATTTTCTGTTTTGTACCTTTCAAAAATTCTTCTATCCAGAAAATCACTTTCTGATCGACTCCAATAGATTTTACCTTATTTACTACCATTTTATGGCTCACTCTGTCAAAAGCCTTTGAAAGATCTAGTGCTACACTGTCAATTTGACTTCCCTTGTCCATGTCATCCGAACATCTTGCATATATCCCACCAACTGAGATTCACATGAACATCCTTGCCTAAAGCCATGTTGCCTACTTGAAAATCACTTACGCTCCTCACATATATTTCTGTATATATCATTGTAACCTTTACCGTAAAACATATATCACAGTTTATTGGAGGGTAAGTCATTTGTGTAGAAATTGCATTTACGTTTGCCGTGTGTTTTAGCCCACTATATTTCAGGAAACTAAATAACAATAATAACGTAGTACAAAATAGTTTTAAACAAAGAGTTGTGTGTTTATCTTTGATTTATTGTAAGACGCCGCAAAAGCAACTTTGCGCTTAATACAGTATAATGCAAATTGCAACGGAGTATTAATCAAAAAGGTAATAACTTTGAACATGATAAGAAGTTATAATATCTGTTTGTAAAAATTTATTAAGAATATTATCTGTAAAGAGAATTAAGTATAAAATACAAACTTCACGGATAGTGTTGAAGAAAGCGGAGCTTTCGGCGGCGAGCTCTGTCGCTATCTTCAGGTTGTCTTCTGGTTGTCACAGCAGTAACACCAGACCTGAAGATCGCTCATAGCGCCTCCGAAAGCTCGTCTTTCTTCAACACCATCCGGCGGAGAACTCGTGAAGATTATATTTCAGCGACAGGCCGGGAAATACTTCATTAACACATAAAATGAAATATTTTCTGTAAGATTTCCCCACTGAATGAAGAAGTTACATTGTGCCACACTATATATATAAATCAAAACCAGCCAATTTAATCATTAAATGATGTGCGCTCTTAAGCCGCGTTCCAACGATCTCTTGTAATGGAGGCGGGACGGGGCGGGACCTCATTAGCCGAAGTGTAGGGACGAGCGCGCGTCGCAGATTAGCCCTAGCTTACCTCGCCACCAACTCCGCACCACGTTGCCTAGTGTCGTTTGGCACAGAGCACTTTATAGCAGACAGAAGGGGTGCGCACCTCTGCTTCAAACCGATGGCAACAGCGCACTACTACACACGCCTGTGATGTTTACCGACATAGAATGGGTAGCTGCGTCTCATCTCCGCTAGCAGAGACGGCCCTGTTCCCATGGCGTGTTTTTGAGTATTCATCCCGTCCATTCCCGTCCCGCCTCCGTTACAAGAGATCGTGGGAACGCGGCTTTAGATTTATGATTTCAGGTAATGCTTGAACAGTCTTCTCCAGGTCGAACGATCTTGGGTGATCTTCTGCCACTTCACTCCAACAACCTTGCGTATGTCCTTTTCCCATCGGTCTGTTGATCTTCCAGTTCAGGATAGGAAAAGATCGAGGATTGATTGATCTTTTCCTAACTCAGGATAGATCGAGGATTGATCGATAATTTCCTATCCTGGGTTAATCCTTCTTTTTCCATAAGCCAACAACATTTATTTCCCTTTAGTTGTAACATTTTTTTAACAGTTTTACCAATAGTAAGTAGCTCAAAAACTATTGTTCCGTTATGTAACATTTTCTTTCAACTCACGACGGAAGTTGTATGCGGGAGGACTTGAAATTCTTTCCTTTTCAGTTAAGGTCGCTGCATATTTATCTCCACACAAACTAACGCTGAAGGGAGAAATGAAGGTAAACCTGTTAAATGAGAAATTTCATGGCTGTTCTATCAACTGAAGTTAACTGTTATTGAGACTATCTAACGACACGAAACCACCGCTTGAACTTAGTTAACTCCGATGAAGATTAACTTCATTGTTCACTTCTTTTAAATGTTACGTAAGAACTCAAATTACACAAAATATGTAAAAACAGGATATACTTTAAGGTCGTTGCGAAGCAGGCAAAACAACGTTCTTGCCAAATACCTGTTTACGTAATGACTGCGTGTCATTTATACTGAGTCATATAGTTTACCTCATCCGATCAAGTAAAACCAACACTATTTTTTCCTGATATTTGTCTGTCGACATGATGACGACATCCTCTTTGTCTTCATATTCTGAACTAAGGACTTCAAATATACACCTTTCAACCTACGTCCTCAGTCATGTGCTTCATATATTTTGATCCTCTTCTTCATCTACAGCTATTTCCTTCATTAACAGGTTAAGTAATATCTACCGCCTTGAAATGTGACCCATCATCCGCTTATTTCTGTGAGACTCTTCCAGAAACTTCTCACCTTGCGCATAATTTAAAAAATACGTTCAATTCCTAATTTACCTTTCAGCTTAATTTTAAGTTCCTTCTATTTCACCAGTTGCAAATACTTGGTAGCATCCTTGAAGTCCAAGCTTCTCTCAGTCAACGTGCTGTGTTGCATACAAAGTTATTCCGATTCCTGGTCAGTGATTGAAACCAAAAGATTTGTGTCGTTGAATAAGTGTCATTCTCTCTTCGAGATTGGCCATAAGTTGTAATTTTAGTATTTTTTTTTTAAATTGCTTTACGTCTCTCAAGAGCGAGGTCTTTAGAGACAGGCAAGGATGGGGGCAAGGAATGGGAAGGAATTCGGCCATGGCCTTTTTAAGGAAGTATCCCGGCATTTGCCTGGAGTGATTTAGGAAACCATGAAAAACCCAAATCTGGATGCCCGGACGGGAATTCGAACCGCCGTCCTCCCGAATGCGAGGCCAGAACGCTATCCGTTACGCCACCACGCTCGGTTTAGTATCCTAAATGATACAGCTTTTTTACTTCTGTAATATCTTATGCTATTTTTACATTTAGATTATTGTTATTGTTATCATTGCTACACCTCATGATGTTAATACAGTGGCGTAACTAGGTTAACAAGGGGCCCGGTGCAAAAAATATTTTCGGCTCTTAGGCTAGATGGGCGACTTTTTTTTTTTTTTTTTCTTTAGCTCTACCGAGTCTTGTGGGGTTTCATTGGCCGGGGCCCCCCTGAGCTGAGCTTGGGCCCCCTGAGCTGCGCTTGGGCGCCCCCTGTGAACTTGAGGGCCCCGGTGCACGGCACCGCCTAGCCCTCCGATAGCTATGCCCCTGTGTTAATATCGCTTTGAAATCTCTTTTAGGGGGCATCCACAAATTGCGTGAGGTGTTTTTCCGGATTTCGTGAGATCTGACAGGACCCCCCCCCCCCCCTCTGGTGAGATCTAGTCCGTGGGAAACCCCCCCCCCCCCCTAGAAACCTTTGTAGACTTTTTTTTTTTTAGGTCACACCCTAACTTTTTTGACGAAATACCCTCCTAAAATCGACTTTGGCGCAAATTCTAGACCTTTTTTTTGGCTCTACTGTCCCCAAATTTTTCGCAAAATCTCACGTGAGATTTCACCAGGGGGGAGGGGGGTCTACGGAAATCTCACGTGAGATTTCCGTAGACCCCCCCCTCCCCCCTGGTGAGATCTGGTGAGATTTCGCCGTACCCCCCCTATTTCACCTCACGTAATTTATGGATGCCCCCTTATCCCATTTTATTTTTTTATTTTTTATCACAGTATTTTATTCAAACAACTCAATCAGTCATGTTTTTATGTTAGCAGCTTCGAATCTTGGAGAGAAAAGTTAATCCATAGTACTGAACGAGCCGATATTTGAGCTACACTTCTTGATCTTGACACCAAATTTGAGGTGGTTTATTCAGTAACGCACGCAGCCACATTACTGAACGTGCACCGTATAACTGAACCAACGTTTTCACGGCTACTTGCAAAGTATTTTTACTTTTATTCCACTGGTAGTGTTCACCAAATCTGGTTGAGATCGTGCTATGGCTAGCAGTTCGTCAATTTTCGGCAGGCCTGTCTAAGGGTGTGCACCGGAAGCTGCTTCTTAAATGTATCAAATGTAAAATCTTTTCATCACAACTGGAGAGAAATGACTGATTGGTTGGCAGGGAAATTATTCTTAACCGTGCATCTATCAAACATGGTACTGTGGAAATGCTGTGGTGAAGGGAGGAAAATGGGTTACCAAACATTCAAAAGCTTGAGAATGGGGAGATAATATGAAATCAAAATTATGTATTTAAATAAAGGAGTTGAAGGAGATGCCAAGAATGATAGTTAGATTCATCATCTGGAAGTTCCCGTAGAACATACTGGGTAACTGACAAGATAAAGCAACTGAACAGCGAATTATTTGAAGACAAGACTTTTTATTATTATTATTATTACTATTTTACTTATTGCTTTACGCCTCGTCGACGTCGTGATCATTAGAGGCTAGATGGGGCTGGGTACAAGGAACGGGTAGGAATTCGGCCATGACATTTTGAAAGGAAGCATCCCGGCATTCGCCTGGAGTGATCTGGGGAAACCATGGAAAACCCAAATCTGGATTCCCGGAAGAGGATTCTAACCGCCGCGCCTTCCTCCCGAATGCGAGGCCAGAGCGCTAACCGCTCCCCCACCACGGTCGGTTTGAAGACAGGAGGCGGATGAAGACTGAATAAGGCATGATGTTTTAGAAATAGAATGAAATGATTACGACAAAAGAATAAAACACAATTCAATTGGATTGGCTTATCATTAACCTTCATATATAAAAAAAATTGAGGAAATAGCCCACAACATCCAGTTGTTAGGCTAAATTCTTTGGAGTGTCCAATATATAATAGAAAGTTTACGATTACGACTGCAGAAAAAAATGTCTTTCTGCATTTTGCAGTTTGAAGATTGCTTATTTCTCAGCAGCAGCCCATGATAACCTGAATTCGCGTTGTTTATAATTTTAATCATCATTTTAGTATTTTTAATATTCATGTGCACAAACATATCTTAAAAATGGATATGAATATGATTACTTGAATTTATTTAATTAACTGTGCAGAGAATCACAGCGTAGCTCAGAATTAGCACAATTAATTAACTTTTTTAACACGAATTCAATGACTTTTACTTTCTTTAATGACCTACAGGTCATTAGAGGTGGGAAAGGTCTTGAAGCAAGGAACTGAGAGGAATTTGGCCATGGCCTTTTTGAAGACTTCCGCCTGGTGTGGTTTGGGGAAACTACAGAAAATTCTGGGTGCTGGCTGCTGGGTTTGGCTCCAGAATGCGAGGCCATAACGTTACTTCTCGCCCACAATGCTCTTGTTGCTAAATGAGTATGAAAATAGTTTGATTGAACGAAATTTAGAGCAAGAGCTGAATGATATCAAAACTCACTCTGGCCTTGCATTCGGGTTCTTATCTCCATCCGGTCATCCAGATTTGGGTTTTCCATGGTTTCCACAACTTATCCATTCGAATGCCGGGATGGTTACAATAAAAGGCCATAGCCGAATTCCTTCCCGTTCTGTTTCTCAATTTCTTCCTCGACGGCGACGAGGCGTAAAGCAATAAGAAAAAAAAAAGTCAGCAAAACTGCAGATCTAAATCGTTGCACACTGGCTGAACTGTTTCAGTGAACAAGTCATTTCACTCTTGCCGCCGAGTATATTTTCATAGTTACGCCACGTTGGCAGGAAGGAATTTCAGGTGGCAGCTGTTGCTGTGCCAAGGTCATGATGCCTGCTGCGTGCGTTGGCCCTTCTTCCACGTCACTGCAACCATGATGGCTCCAAAGATTGTCCAACTATGGACAGCGAGCGCTACTCAGCTACCTCCATCCTATCTCTGAGCCGGAGTTCGAGTATAAGATTTCTCTGTAGGCCACTCCCGAGTAAGCCCGTATCGTCTCGCACCGAATGCCCAAGTGCCCTTTTCTGTTCCAGTCAGCTGCTTCTGGCTATCCGATCTCGGCTTCCATTGGCTCTGCAGCAAGAAAATTACACACATTAATGTTAGTTAAAGACCAGTCCTGTGTTAGGCTATGATCGTTTCCGATCACTATCTTGGGTCTCACGTGATTGGAAGTTATTTTTGAGGATTATTCAAATGGACGTGCGAACCTCTTGAGCCTCTCCTCAGCCTGGATTTTGGTACTTCCCTATTGTAATTACAATTCATTTTATGCTGGAATATGGCAATTTTAGCCGTAATAGCCAATTATGGCACCTGCCCTAATCTCCTGATGTCTTCCGCAATTACATGGACCAGCGCTTTCGGGACCTAAGCTTTGGGAACATTACAACTATCTGCCATCATAAAGGAAGTCCGACTGTCTCAAGTCTCCTCCTCCGTAGAGGGCGAAGTCCACAGCGAAACTATACGTAACTCACAATAGATGCTTTGTCCAATTTGCGCCAAACAACTGTCAATCAAAAATCTACAGTCTATAGCAGAGGTATCCAAACTTATTTTTCTCATAGACCACTTTCAAAATTTTGCTGGTTCCGGTGGACCCCCTGAAGCTACATTTCTACCATATTCCCAACCTAGTTAGATCTTCATATTTTTGTCAAATGTGAAGATCTAAACTATGAAAATTTGCGTTGCGGCTGAGTTCCAACCACGTACCTATTAACAGTTTTCGAAAAAGAAGTGATAAATCAACTGGTTAATTAATTAATTGATTGTGCTAAGAGTGGTTGTCAAAAAACAACTCACAGCACAAGAAACCAATCAATTCTCACTATTTTTTTTTTTTTTTTTTTTTTTAGAAAGCTCCCCATTCGGAGTGGTAAAACTAAAAATCAAAATAGTATATTTTCTTGTGTTGTAAATATTTATGTGAATAAATTTGTAATTTATTACACTATTACTTGTTATAACAGTCTGACATAACAGAATTAAAATTAAACATTAATAACGTAACTTCTACAATGGCAATTAAAAAATAGACATAATTTTAATGGGAGGGATGTAATTGATGGATTGACAGCAAATTATCAATATTTGGCTTCAGTCTTGTTAGGAATAATCGCAGATCCCCCCGTTCTGTAATATTCAATCTGCTCCTTTTTTTGTTAAAAGGTTTGTTATTACACTAAACCCTTTTTCGACGAGATATGACGAGGGAAACGATATCAAAAACTTTTCCGCAATTCTCCACAGTCCAGGATATTTTTCGGGTATTTCTGCCTGCAGCCAAAATATATTGATACCCTCTTTTAAATTTCACCTTCAGCTCCTCATTAGTGCTAAGTTCAAGTAGCTCCTCTTGCAATATCACATTCTCTAGTTCCATTTCATCAAATGGATTCATGATCCAAGGTGGTATTTCCATCGTCAGAATATCTTCATACCTGATTTTCAATGTCATCGTGCAGGGCAATTAAATGTTGAACATATGTCTGAATATCCTCATCAAGGCATTCTACCTGTGACAAGTTTGGGAACTGGGAAAATTCGCGCCGACTAATATTTTGATTCATAAATTTCAATTTTCCAAGAAAAGCTGAAATTACACCCTTTATTTTTATTAAATTGAGGCTATCCCCTTGTAATTGTAAGTTAATGTCATTAATTTTTTTGAATAAATCTGTCAAATACGCGATGTCTGCTTTGAAATTAATCAAGTTTTCTCTAAATCTGGATCTTTAGATTCCAGAAACTCTAAGACTGTTCCAAAAAGTGAGTAAAATCTTGTTAAGCATGCACCTTTCGACAACCAGCGTACTTCCGTATGTAACAGCAGTCGTTGAAAGTCTTCATCATTTTCATCGCACAATTGTGCAAATAAACGCGTATTCAAAGCATTGCTTCTTATTTTGTTAACTGCATTAATCACAAATTGAAGCGATTGGTGTAATCTATTACTCAAATTTTTCGCTATTAAGTGTTGTCGGCGGATGACACAGTGAATCGCAGTTACCTCTGGTATAATTCTTTTAAGAAGGCTTATAAACCCACGATATCGCCCGACCATGGCAGGAGCTCCATCTGTTGTCACCGAAATAATGTTTGTTAATGGAATCGAATTTTCCTTAAAAAAATTACTCAGGACATTAATATTGATTCACCTTTAGTATCCGTTTTCAAAGTTTGCGCGAATAGTAGCTCTTCATGAACTTCTCCGTCCATAACAAATCGAACATATGCCAATTCCAGGTAAAGTTGACTCGTCCAGTTGAATGGAAAAATGAGTTGTTTGCAGATAATTACACAAGAAACTTTCAACATCAGAGCTCATTTCATCAATACGTATTTGTACAGTGTTTTTACTCAAAGAAATTCGTCTGAGTGTGTCAAATGGAGATTTGTTCAAAACAGTTTTTAAAACCTCTTCAACACAGGGTAAAATTAACTGTTCTCCAATGGTGTGCGGTTTTCCAGATTTCGCTATAAGTAATGAGATATTGTAAAGATGCCCTCAAGCCATCATCGTTACTTTCAGACGTTGAAGCGAACATACTGTGCACGGTGGGTCTCTTTTCATATTTTTCCTTCAATGTTTGAAAATATTTCAAATCTTTATTTATTTATCAGGATGACACCTTCTTAGATGATCTTCGAGTTTCGATGGTTTCAGAGAGTCGTTGCTCAAAACTTTGTTGCATAAAAGGCACATAGGCAATCGCTTGTCTGCCTGTGATGGAAGAAAACCAAATTTTAAATAATCAACACTGTACTGTCGACATTTCTTCTTAGATTCAGCCATGTTTTGTATAAGTTACCAACCTGTAAATAAAAAAAACTTTGTTTTAGTAATTTTAAGGCGGTCTTACATAACAGGATATAGCATTTTAACAGAATAGGATTAATTAATTATTGCAATAAAATATACAAAGTACCGGCGGCAAACTGATTCTAATTATTATTTAAAAAATAATTAAAAATTAAAAAAAAACACCCGATACAAAAAGATCATAAGGATTGATTCCGCATATTCTGACGAGGTCGTCAACTTACCCCGAACGACAATGTTAGAAATTTTCCATTATTGCGGCAGTTTAAAAAAGAATAAGATACAAATACACAACCTTGATGAAAAGCACATTGCTCAAGCTACTCGTGTATGACAAAGAATAAAACAATATCTTACCAGTTAGTATGCGAATTCTTAATTGAGAGATGTACAAAATTACAGCAAGTCACGGAGAAATCTCGATCAGCGTGTAGCGAGGAACAACATAGCACGAGCGGCGTCAGTGCGCTATATTTTAGTTCCTAGTCGTGTGGAGCGCTAGTAGTATGCGTACAGTGCTGCTACTTAGAAGGGGGAATTTGAACTAAATCATTTTTCATTTTGCCCCGCTCGTCAACTTGCCCCGATCTCCCCTATGTTTAACAAATAAACAGGTTCGTACTTACTATTTCGGACTCTGGCAAAACAGTAACATCGATTCTCTTTACTTTTCTTTTGGAAATTCCGGAAACAAATGAGTAAGGTTTATCCTTGGCATTCGTATTTATATTGGTAAAGAATCACACAAGTTCATACTTGGACACACGCACCGCAAGTCGTATTTCGTCCTTTTGCACGTCTAAAAAAGCGTTCGCCGCCCGCCACCACCGCCGCCGCGGCGTTTTGCAAGTCTCGACACGTTGTATTGAATATGCAATATACAAGTTTTTACAAGAACGCTTGTTTAGACGTGCAATCCGAATATACAAGTTTTTACAAGAATGCTTCTTTAGACGTGCAAACGGAATATACAAGTTTTTACAAGTAATAGTCGCTGAGCTTCTTGAAATATTATCTGCCTACATAGATAGGTGAAGTCAAACCTACATTTTTTTACTATAGAAGTTCTTTACTATCGTTTTATTTTCAAATGACTTACTGTGACAAGTGATGAGAACAACAAATATTCGACATAATGCTTTCGGTATTTACCGGAATGACTTTATTCACAATTTCAATGGAAATCGATTTTATTATCAACATGTGCCGAGTCCAAAACGCCGCACAGATCCAAGAATGCGTCCCTATAGATGTCTTAAGGACGGAGGGGCGGCAGGAAGCACGTATTCACCTGTCATCATTACCGACACGTCAACTAAACAGTGTGAAAAATGATTCATAGTTACATACTCTGAAAATTGCGGTAGGAACGTAGGACCTGCTGAAAAAAGTTTGATACACTTCACTTGACCTCATTTTTGGATAAGGTTTACAAGTGAATGTGAAATATTTCATCTAAACTTTAAATCTCGTATTTCACCTTGATGTGCCCCTTTTACTCTAGTATAATCGTTAACCCCGCAAGAGAGGAGATGCACACATACTTGTATTTCTTGTAAACCCCTCATTAAGGACACACAGAATTATTATTCCGCAACTCACGAAACGAAGATTTTCCCTTGCATAACAACAGCACAGGCAAAGAGGTTACGAGGAGATTAGACGGTATGAAATAACAGAAAAAGCAGGCAGCTGTTACCTGCCAGAGCTGTTGCACAATTACAATTACTGCCGGAAATTTCTGTGGACCTTGTTTTCCTTTCACTGTTTCATTCAGACTTAGGGGACATCCATAAATTACGTGAGGTGAAATGGGGGAGGGGGAGGGGGTTCGGCAAAATTTCACCAGGGGGGAGGGGGGGGGGTCTACGGAAATCTCACGCGAGATTTTGCGAAAATTGGGGACAGTAGAGCCAAAAAAAAGGTCTACAATTTGCGCCAAAGTCGATTTTTGGAGGGTATTTCGTCAAAAAAAAAAAAAAGGTCTACAAAAGTTTCCAGGACGATTTGTAGGGGGGTTCTCACGGACCAGATCTCACGGACCAGATCTCACCAAAAGGGGGGGGGGGTCTGGCCATATCTCACGAAATCTCACCAGGGGGGAGGGGGGGGTCCAGAAATCCGGAAAAACACCTCACGTAATTTGTGGATGCCCCCTTATGACACAGATCACAGAATACGCAGCTAGCTAAATCACGGGGAAAGATGTTTCATTTTATCCCAAGTATTTTGTTATTCTTCCATTTCTGCGGTTTGATGACAAACTATTACGTACCTGTTATTGAATAGTGAGATCCTCGTTTAGAATATCAGTAGACATCAGAAATTTATTACTTCTCCATCAGACCTTTGTTTTTAGTAAGGCCTACTTTCGGGTGTATGTGTGGATTACTTCATGAGTACTTCGCGCTAAACTAATCATAATTTTCGTGTACTATAACAACTTTTAAAACCGCAAAGTGTGCTAAGGCGCCACATGCTGGGTCGGGGAGGTACAACGGACCGGGCACGACCCCAAGGCTAGGCGTACTGACCGTCCTGATTGTGGTTTTTAGGCGTTTTCCCTCAATCATCTAGGAGAATGATGGGACTGTCCAAAATCTTCGCCTCATAAACTACACATTTCTCAAAGAATAATACATCTATCAAAAGAAAAAGACGCAAGTTACTCGAATCGCAAACAGTTGGCAACACTTGGCTCCTCCCAGTAGAATAGGCCAGAGGTGGCCAACCCACGGCCCGCCTTGAACAATTTTACGGCCCGCGAAATTCATCAGACTATTACAAAATATTTTTATATTTCATTTTAGTGTTTTGTATTTATTTACAATGTGCGTTTAGTATCATTATTATTATATTATCTATGCTTACATGTAAGAATAATAGTAAACACAATAATAAAACATGTTTCAATTTTTCACTGCAAAAATATGTCTCTAGTGGGGATATATAATTTTATATGCGACCCTTGGAATTATGATGCACTTACAAAGTGGCTCGCAAGATCATTTGGGTTGGCCACGCCTGGAATAGGCAAACGGGACGGCTACCAATGCACCACTAAAGCAGGCGTAGTGATTTTATTTATCAATCTTGTTTCATGGATCCCTGCTGAGGATGGACCTCTGGAATGTGGAACATGCCATGGTTAATTTAATTTAATTGCAATGGAGCACAGGCTCCGGTGGCAATTTCCCTACACACCCATCTTCCCCCTATCCTGCACCTCATATTGAAAACAATTATATGTTACAAAGACAAATAAAGAGAATAAAAATAGACATTAATTTTTTACAACTGAGTTTTGAAAAAGGTCTTATTGAATACAGTTAATTATTTTGTTCAAATTCTTGAATGGAAGTAGAAGGAGTTGCAAATAAGATAATCTCTCAGTTTTCCTCTAAATATATCTTTATTACCTGCAAACTGTTTTATACTCTTGGAAAGTTTATTAAACAGATGTATCCCACAATAATTAAGTCCTCTTTCCACTAATGACACAGATTACCCTTCACAACACTAGAAGTTGATGATCAAACTCACCACTCTAAGAGGCCTCATTAGTTAATGAACAAAAATAGCTGACAAAACAAAAAATTAAAAAACAACACTCAAACTGTATGCTGAAAATCGATTCCTTGTATGACTTTGTTGGCCCAGAGATCTCGAAGGATTATTCGGCCACCAAATGACTCAAGTTTTCAATTCGCCGCACAGTGCATCTCTTATCGCAGATGACTAACATAACCTGGTAATCCTACTGGGAATATGTGACCACATCTTAACGTGAAATCCGAACCACGTTAGCATTCTGGCTTATTTAACATTACACAGGTAGGTGCAACGGGTGTGAACGTCGGGTTAAGGACCTTTGAAAATACCTGCCGAGATCGCGATTCGGCACGGAGATCTTTCGATCTCCACTCAGTCTCTTAACCACTGAGTCACAGACCACTCAGTTGTAGTGCAATTAATGTTAATCATAAGCAGTTATAACTGTTTATCAAGATAGTATATTTTTTTGCTAATTATCTTGATATCCTTTATCTGTAATAATTTATAAAATTAATATTGCTGTTATCTTTATGTTAACAGTTATGATATGGTTATCGAAATCGTTATTAAACAATTACAAAAAGCACTGACAAAAACAAGTAATATTAACATTTACAGTGCGGTTAATGGTTAGAGATGTAAACAATTTACAGCAATTGCGCCTGATTTTATGGAAGGTTAAATAACTGTTATCGGTTAAGTTCTACCAAAAACAATACTGCGACTATTGAATTAACAGTTAAGGCGTGGATTAAATGTTTTTACATTACAAGATTTCAGTAACTGCTCTGGTCCTTAGACTCACTATAATAGGATGTTTGATCTGTAACAATACTTACAGTGTCTGTATTTAAATTAACAGTACTACTGTAACTGTTTGTTGCTCTTAATAGTAACTGACATCCAATAATTTTACCCAGTATATTTGGCCTATAATAACAATTACTCATCAGATGCAAGTGAGTGTTGAAAGTTTCCTAAAATTGAAACTCGTAAATGCGAAAGTAGATAAGTATGAAAATTTGCTAATGGTGCACGTGCTCTGTAGCTATCAAATTAAATAAAGAAATACAATTTAATTAAAATTAATTCTAAGCGTTTAATTTATAGTACCTGGGTGACCGATCTTCGCTCGGTATCTTTCGATTTCTGTTCAGTATCCAAGATTTCGAGTAAAGTTTGATTAAAGTATAAGGCTTGAAGGCTTCCTAGGCGTTTTGAGGTGCACAGTTAACCAAAGAGAAGTTTAACTAACATCAGTAGGCTTACTGGTACCTGAACCTTCTACGTAATGAGGTTAGAGCCGTTTTCGAGAAAAAAAAAAAAAAAAAGAAAAAAAAACGTGTTAAAAACTTGAAAATCAAAACGTTATCTACATGTGAAATTTCATCCAAATCGCTAGATCCATTTGCGAGACGGCCTCACAAATTGCTTTAAAAAAAATAAAAATAAAATAAAAAATTCTATTAATATGTTAAACAGAAATTTTAATGCCAGTTTGGTATTAATTAATGGTGCGAGATTTGTGGTAATTCAAAGGATTCTACGATAACCCTTGATGATGGATTCTTACGTAACTCGACGAGAAAAATTGAAGGTAAAAATATATTTTTTAAAAATATTTCGCTTAGTTCTCGAGATATCGTATCTCAAAATTGACGTGGTTGCTTGAAATGCGACCTGAACCAGAAGACAAATTTCGCCATAGCCAAGTTTGATGAATTCGTATGAAACTCGTCGAGACAAATCGAAAATAAGGAATTTATTTTTCTGATATTTCACTTAGTTCTGGGGATATTATATCTCAAAAGTGAAGAGGTTAGGATTAGATCCGTCCTGGACCAGAAAAAATCCACCAAAAGCACTATGTCTATATGGTGGAAATGTACTTTCAATGTTTTATTTTGTACTTAGTGGTTTTTGTTAGGTTGAAATTAGGGATTGCAATCCAGCAAAGCGGGATCCCGCAATCCCGCGGGATCCCGCATCATTAGACAGTCTGGCGGATCCCGCACAAAATTAAGCGGATCCGCAATCCGCAAAATCCGGCGGAAACGCGTGTCAGTCTGCGTGACTCGCTGCCCCACTCGGTCTCTGTCGGATATTTTGCACTGTTTGCTGTACCCTTCCAGTTTGCATTTGACTCATGTGAACAAGCGTTTGTTTTTGTCAACCTTCGTCATTCGTAAGTAAATAAATACATTTTTACGTATTCATCAAAATTTACGTTTGTTTCGAGTGCACATTTCTGTAATTTGAGTTATGGTGCGTATTTAGTACGATTTTCTAACTATATAATTATTTTTTAAGTGTTGCACACGTTATCTGAACTACACGGTTACAGCTTTTTATTCACTGTTTCATTATTCCCATTTTCTGTATTTACAGATAAAGTTATTGTGACAGTTTCCTAATTTGCGGCTGAAAATTTGATTATTCGTTGATATGAAACTAATGTTATCGTAATTTTAACGATCGCGTACCTATTTATTTAACAGCTATCAAAAGGAAATTTATATCCTTTGACTTATTGTTGTTTTGGCCGCTGCCTCAATGCGTTTCTTTGACGAAAGCCACCTGC
>CM061918.1:57169477-57261302 GCA_031002005.1 Vandiemenella viatica | reverse complement strand
GCTCTAACACCTTGTCACGTTGCCGCTCGCGCTATTTCAGATCCAGTAAAATTACTATACTTACATTAATGTGCAACGAATATTCAACTGAGAGTATTTTGCAGTCGAAAAGTAGTAATATATGACAAATTAAACAAAAAATGAAAACTGTTTTTTGCTTTGCTTTAAACTCAGAAATTACGTTACGATAGATGTTAAGTGCTTTTATTATTTGTATTTTAAATGCAGTTTATGATCGATACTGACAAATTTATAGTTCCTAAGTAACCTTTTTTGGGATAGAACTATTTGTTGCAGTGCTTTTTTTATCGAAATAAACAAGGAATTCTTAATTATATAGCTTCCCCTAGGAATGGTCTCTCGGAATGTTCTGAACTTATGATAGTATTCCAGTTCTTGGGTGCATTAAACAATAACTGACACACGTAAATTATTAAACATAGAAAAATAATAAACTTTTTAACAAAGAAAAAAGCTTCATAAACACCACGCAAGAATCTATTTTTAAAACCACTGCAAAATAAAAAAACAATTTTTTTAACGAAATCTACGAAAGATTTGGCTAACTATTCAGTTACTATTTACATTCAATGTCTTATTTTTACTATCAATATTATTAATACTATTACTTTTAATGTTACCATTTCTTTATTTTGTGTGAAACATAACACAGAGTTCCAGTAACTGAGAATATGATTCGCAACTCTCGTACAGCTGACGACCCTCTCCTACTCCAAAACAAGACACTCGGACAACAGTCAGGCACCCTCAATCAGTGCCTGGAGGCAAACCCACCATTGCGGAACTTCATTCCCTGTTCAGAGAACAGGTATTTGACGAATCCTCCGCGCGTTACAGCACGAGACTTGCCGGAAGACTGCAGTAACTGGTCCCTCATTAAGTAATATTTTTTCCCCGTATGCAACATAGCCCAGTACGCGGAATCTAATCTGGATCTTTATTTCCATTACTAGCTGATACCCGCGACGTCGTACGCGTGGATTAAGAATTTATTTGGTATAGAAGGATTGATCCCAATCAACACCGAGTCGGCATAATATGACAGGAAAGCTATCACTATATCATTCTACCGTCGAACCTGTATCTTGAAGAGAATTAATTTCCAACATATTTCTGTCACTATTCGATAAGTTCCCAAAATTTCGTGACTACAGCTCTTAATCATACCGGAAAAAATGTCCTGTGCCCTTCATACAGATTTTCTTGACAAATTCCATCAATATAGATATTGCCATTTAGTCTTCAAAACGTAACAAAAAGACAGAGACTTACTTCCGCATTTATAGTATTATTACAGCAGATTACACACACACTGACTGCAAACAACCCCTGAGGTATCATTATAACGTAAAAAAAGTGTACACCTACAGCATTGCAAGACTACCCACGATTTGCCTCGCATTGAACCCCTAAATTTGTGATATCTACTGTTTAACATTCAATTCGAATAACCGACGGTCCAGGCGTAACTCTTACGATCAAAAACAATTTTTAAATTTTTTTGCCTGCACGGAGGTTTGAACCGGAGAAAACGATCCAAACAGCAATAAGCAAGCGCTTTAACCACTGAGCTACCAGACCGCTATATGGAAAGGCGGTACAGGGACCTACACATCCTAGGAGTCTGTCTATCACCGTTCAGTAATTTTTCGAAATTATAAGACAACATGTATTATTTATACAGAAAATTTTTCAACCAAGTGTAGACAGTACTTTTCTCCTCGTTTCAAAGTATAAGTGTGCAAGCTTTCATCGAAACAGGATGAAAATTGTGAATTTGTATGAAGAACAAACAAACAAACAATCATACATACATTCATCTTTATATATATAGATTTTACGTGCATATATACTTATACCTTATGTGTATAACGTCCCACTTCATGAACAATGAATGCAGTATCGTAGGGCCTACTGCTTAACTCCTACCATATCTATTTTTATTAACAGAGGGGGTATCGCCACTACTACCTCTACTACTACTATTAATATTACGATTATTACTAAACCATCATTATTACTAATACCACCATCCGGTTCCACACGTTCGTCTATCATTGTTGTTGATTGTGCTGTAAAGGTAGAGAGTCTCTTGGAACCGGCAACGAAGTGATCCGCCCAGGAAATCAAGAGTTGGCCTCCTGGAATATCAACAACGCCCCAGCGGTCGTTCAAAGGATGGCTTTCTCTGGAACACACTGAAATTAATTGAGCAACATCCAAATAAATATTATTTGACATTCAACCGAGGACTTTCGTACAAAATCCGGCGTTCCATCAATGAGCCTAATCTCCCAAGGATAGCTCGTAATTAGGGTTCGGACCTTTATTACCTAAAACATAGAGAAATATGCATGCATATATGACCATAAAATGGGTAAATATGATCTAAGAATGAAAAAATATGAACAAAAATATAAATTTATTATACATCAAAATATGCTCAATTATACATAATTTATTTTATCGAGCAGTATCGCTTTCAGATAGCCAACATAATTTGCTTCCGTGCACTCACTATACCATTGGCAAATTAATATTTTTCGAAAATTATTTTCATGTTACTTTAAAAGAGATGATTACTTTTAAAAATGGGAATTTATTGTAAATTTGTTTTGGATTAGAGTACATACCATTGTTTATTAGTGTTTGATGCCAGCATTGCAGTATATCACCATATGCATCTTCAAGTTCTTGAAGAAGAATTTTCCCCTATTGTCACTTTAAACTCTCTTGTACTGAAAGAAGCAGCATTCGACATCTCAAGATGTCACGGGAGCGTACTTAAACAATCAAGTCACTGCAATTTAACTTTGGATTGACTTTAGTCAAAACAGGTTCACCACCATGTAAAATTTACAAATTGTTTTATAACCAGTATTCCCATTAAACACTTTATAAAGTTTGTTCTTTAGCTAACTAGCCACACTGCCCCTATTTGATCCATCTCGATTTCCACACTTTGAACGAATGTTGCACTGTCGAGATTAGAAGGCGGGCGGTACATTTACGTTTAGAGAGTGACAATAATGTATAACCCTAAGTCTTGATGGGTGAATTCTGACCAACTCAATCGCAAATAATTTTGTTTTTTCCTCCGATGTTTAATTGTAGTACATTTCTGTGAATAATTATCTTAATTTCTTTTCATCTATAACTTATATTGAATTCCCGCTCTTGTTATTAAATTAACAGACTTTTTCCTGAAAAAATATATATATATTTGTTGATATCAGTCTTTCGACTGGCTTGATGCAATCCTCCATCCTTTCCTATCTTGTGCTAACGCTTCATCTCTATATATCCCTTACAACCCACGTCCTCAATTATCTGCTTCATATATTCTAATCTCTGTCTTCCTGTACAGTTCTTACCTTCGACTGTTCCCTCTACTAACAAATTAACCAATCCAGCATGTCTCAAAATATGACCAGACTGTCTCTTCTGTCTGTAAGCTTCTTCCACAAACTTCTTTCCTCGCCCATCATTTCAAAAACTCGTTCATTTCTTACTTTCTCTGTCCACTTAATTTTCAGCATTCTTTTGCAGTACCACATTTCAAATGCTTCAATTTTCCTTCTTTCCGGCATTCCTAAAGTCCATGTTTCACTAACGTAAAGTGCTGTGCTCCACACATAGAGTTTTAAAAAGTTTTTTATAATTCCTAGATCAATATTTGAAACTAAAATATTTTTCTTTTTCATGAAGGCTCTTCTTGCTAGTACTATTCTACTTTTAATATCATTCCTGCTTCGGCCATGGGTTGTAATTTTGCTTCACAAATAACAGAATTCACTTACTTCTCCAATTGCATTCGATCCTATATGACCATAAATAATATCGTAATAGGAGCAAAACTAGGAAAATGACCTAAATATGTACTTATATGCTACATAAAATACATTTAAATACAATTAGAAAAGTTTAATCAGTGTCTAATTCAGCATTACAGCTCAAAAACAAGTCAGGAAAAAATTTGATTTGTCATAAAGATCCTAAACCTATTCATTAGTTTCTTGACCTAAAACATTTGCTCCCCCAGTAATGTTGGGGTGACATAGCTTCTTGGTTGGTTATTCACCTGAATGTCGTGGTGGCATTTATTATTTAACTCGCTGTTTCTCGTTTTCGCCTCGCCGCGACACGGATGAGGTAAGAACAGACAGCAGCTGAGGCGACAGAGAAAGCGCTCTCGCTAAAGACGCCATCGTAACACCAGCAGCCACTTCACAGCATTCTCTGACAGAAGAGACACATAGGCGTATCTTATTTTTGGTTGACAGGCATCTAAGTTACAGAGCTTCAACCTAAGACAGCAATTCTACAAGGTTAAATATTTTTGAACCACTCAGACGTTCTGGCGTATCTCAGATAAATGAACCAAGATTTTCGAGAGGTGAAGATCAGATTCAAACCATTTAAAATTTAGACTACAAGGGAGCTGGCTTCGAAGATGCACTGATTAGCCAAAACATTAAGACCACCTGTTTATTAGTGTGTCGGTTCAACTTTGGAGCGCAATACAGCAGCAATTCGACGTGGCACGGATCCGAAAAGTCCTTGGTAGATTTTCGGAGTTGTCTGTCACAAGATGACTATGCACAGGTAACGCAATTTCCTTAAATCACGGGCCGGTGGTTTGTGGGCGCGGCGGCTGGGAACGATCATCTCGCAAACGGCGAGGCTGGTCTGCTGTTCGCGTGCTACTGTAGTGAACATCTATGCTGAGTGGTTGAAGGACGGTGAAACCACGACTAGGTGACTGGACGTCTACGCCTCATGATAGAAGGTGGAGATCGGAGGTTGCCCGCTCTGTAATGCGGGATAGGCGGCGATCTGTGGCAGATCTGACAGCAGAGTACAATGCTGGTGCAGACACAAATGTTTTGGAGCACACTCTGCTGACAGACGTCCACCACCTTGTCGCCTTGTCATCGGCACTTCAACCACTCTGCATAGATGCTCACTACAGTAGCATGCGAACACCCAACGAGCCTCGCCGTTTCCAAGATGCTCGTTCCCACAAACCACCGGCCCCTAATTTAAGGGAATTGCGTGACTAGTGCTTAGAAATCTGGTGCCAGACAACTACGGAAACCTAAAAAGGGCTTTTCGAATCCATGCCACGCTTAATCGCTGCTGTATTGCGCTCCAAAGATGGACGAACACAGAAATGAGCAGGTGGTCATAACATTTTGGCTGATGTGTGTAGGGTTTCCAGACCACTACTACAGCAACTGACATAGGCCTACTGTATCAGTAGATATTTAATTACGTAATCATAAGTTTTACCTTTTGACCTCGCTTCACACATCGTCTGAGAAATACATTAGTTTAATTTAAAATTAGTTTTGGCCAGCTTATAAAGAAAAAAGACAAAATATGAGAAAAGCACCAGATTTGCTAAGGTAAAAGTGTGAAGTATTGCTGATTTATATTTATTTATCAGTTATTATCTGTACTATTATAAATCTGTAACCAGTTTGTCCCTTTGTGTAGGCATATCGCGAAAACTGCTGATGCAATTTCGATGCGGTTTTCACTGTATGAAAGTTCATGATCTGTATTAACATATGCGAAACATCTTCTGACACCAAGTAACCAGGGAGCAGAACAAAAAATGATAATTCGTTCGTTCCAAGAACAAACAGGTGCCTCATATCACACTGCAACACAAATATCCTTTGGATTCTGCGGGTGCTGTTTTTTTACTACGTAAATATGGTTATTTATTTCTTCAGTTTTCTAAAATGTTGTATGTTAAAACAGACGGAAAACGTTAATAAAAGCTACTGCACCAAAGATTAGTACCCAACAAACGTAACGAAATGGTGGAATTTAATTTACGGTAAATGTTACACAAATACTACATCACAAACGGGTATGCTTTGCTACTAGAAGAAAAACAAAAGGCAAAAGGATTTTGTACGCACACCAAGGTATGCAACATCATTGGAACCGTCTGTTCAATCGAAGATCTGATTAAAGCAAATGACAAGGCGATTAAAACTGCTGAATTTTGGGAGAAGAGAATCTGAGGTCGTTTTTTCTGGACACGGAAAGTAAGTAAGTATCTCCACTTTTCATTGTGCTTCTTCCTTATTGCTTTTTTTCATACGCTTAAGTTTTTAGGACGTGGAGAAAGTGGTCCAAATGTCCAAATGTTCGTGCCTTACACTGCTCTCCAGTTTGGGTGGAATAGATTGCCTCCAAGTGATCTTTATGTTTGCCATTATTAGGCTTATAACATGAAAAACGAACGTCGCATTTAAAAACTGTTTACGACCATTTTTTGTAGAGAATTATTCAATCGTAGTTTTTATAAAAACTACGATTGTTTTCCCACCAATAAGAAGTGTGATATTCATTAAAAAAAATCTCACTTTTAACATAGAAACGTTCTCGATCTCGATAAGGAATTTTCACTTATTATTCACTTTGCCAAAATGTAAGTGTATGTAAACATGCCTCTTGATGTGAAGTTACTGAGCTACTGAAGGCGCCTTCCAGGTTCTGTCTCGTGACGCGTTAGACCGGCTAGCGAAACGTTCGAATCTGCGGTGTGTTTATGGCAGGCTGGCCACCCTAACGAGCGCTAACCGGCGAAAACCGTTGTTCGTGTAGCGGTGTTGGCCCTACTGACACACTTAATACCACCAACACGTAAACAAGGAGAAGTGGGGAATCGCTCAAAATATTTGCCAACAACACATATTTGTTACAATAGAATCTTTTAAGTGGTTTGGAGGCTGTTAGAAGAGAGCAACATCTGGGGAAAGGAGATCCAAGTCGAGTAAGTGATTCCGAAGTTTTGAAGTCTAGAACTGTTGTCAAAACCATATGATGAGTATCTCTATTAACGGATGACCCAGGCTTGATGGCTATCCTGGAGGTAGTTACTCATTAATGACAGCTTTCTTGGAATATTTAACTGGTGGTTCCCCTTGCATTTCCGAGTAATGGGAGGTTATATACTTTTGTAACTGGGATATGTGTATGTTCAGAGTAATTTATTGCTCGTGTTATGTTTGAATAAATGACCCGTGAATGAAGTGATTAGACGCACCATAAAAGAGGATCCCCTACAGGAAAGAATAGAGAGGACCAGACTGAGATGGTATGGACATGTCAACAGAATAGAGGCCCAGAGAATCCCAAGAAAAATCCATGAAATTAAGATGCATGGTAAACGACCCAGAGGAAGACCAAGAGATGGATGGCTGAAAGAAGTGGAGGAAGGTGTACGGAAGAGAAGAGAGGACTGGAACAAAGTGGTGACAGAGAGGTGGTGGGATGAAAGAAGCAAATGGAGAGGCTTGTGCATAAAACAGACACGACCAGAGGAAGGAAACTGTTGAGGATGATGATGATGAAATGACCCGTGTAACGGGGATTAAAAATAAATAAAAAAAAGGAAAAAGGGTACAAATAAAGTGAAAAATTTATGGAGAAGTCTTAAAAAAACACTACCCGATAATTATAGACAAGAACGGGTGATAGATGGTGCTAGGATAGCGTCGCCTATGGTATGAAACGTAGCGTTCGCTGAACAACGCAAAACAAGATCCACTCAAAAAATGTGGTTTTGTATATGGGGAAGAAGAGCCACTGTATTCCAAGAATGCTTCGACTGGTCTAAGTGGAGCTAGGTTTTCATATTAGATAGAAACATCTGTACAAAAAGCGAAGCGTGGGAAAGAAAGAATGTCTTAGAAAGCGAGTCGAACCACTGCCGTCTGTGGACTGAGCGGCAAGCATACCACGCTGAATAATGAAAGCTGACTGAGGTTAACTAGTTTGCAACACCAGCAAGATGAAAAATTCACAGTCAAATGGTATTCACTAATAGTCCGAGACCTGTTAAACATTTTTCGGTAGGTATTTGAGGCACCGTGAAAATTTGTATAACACTTCTAATGTATAAGTACAAAATCGAAGACGGGTAGTGGGGCATAGCCGAATTATTAAGTTGCCAAAATTTTATTCTATTTCAAAATTGAGTTTGATAAATACAGAAAAAATATACACTGAAGAGCCAAAAAAAAATGGTACACCTGCCTAATATCGTGTAGGGCCCCCTCGAGCACGCAGAAGTGCCGCAACACGACGTGGCATGGACTCGACTAATGTCTGAAGTAGTGCTGGAGAGAATTGACACCATGCATCCTGCAGGGCTGTACATAAATCCATAAGAGTACGAGGGGGTGGAGATCTCTTCTGAACGGCACGTTGCAAGCCATCCCAAATATGTTCAATAATGTTCATGTCTGGGGAGTTTGGTGGCCAGCGGAGGTGTTTAAACTCAGAAGAGTGTTCCTGGAGCCACTCTGTAGTAATTCTGGGTGTGTGGGGTGTCGCCTTGTCCTGCTGGAATTGCCCAAGTCCGTCGGAATGCACAATGGACACGAATGGATGCAGGTGATCAGCCAGGATGCGTACTTACGTGTCTCCTGTTAGAGTCGTATCTAAACGTATCAGGGAGTCCCATGCCACTCCGACTGCACACGCCTCTCGCCATTATAGAGCCTCCACCAGCTTTAACAGTCCCCTGCTGACATGCAGGGTCCATGTATTCATGAGGTTGTCTCCATACACGTACACGTCCATCCGCTTGATACAATTGGAAACGAGACTCGTCAGACCAGGCAATATGTTTCCTATCATCAACAGTCCAATGTCGGTGTTGACGGGCCCAGGCGAGGCGTAAAGCTTTGTGTCGTGCACTCAGCAAAGGTACACGAGTGGAGCTTCGGCTACGAAAACCCATGTCGATGATGTTTCGTCGAATGTTTCGCACGCTGACACTTGTTGATGGCTCAGCACTGAATTCCGCAGAAATTTGTGGAAGGGTTGTTCTTCTGTCACGTTGAACGATTCTCTTCAGTCGTCGTTGGTCCCGTTCTTGCAGGATCTTTTTCCGGCAGCAGCAATGTCGGAGATTTAATGTTTTACCGGATTCCCGATATTCACGGTGCTCTCGTGAAATGGTCGTACTGGAAAATCCCCACCTCATAGCTACCTCGGCGATGCTGTGTCCCATCTCTCGTGCGTTACTATAATACCACGTTCAAACTCACTTAAATCGTCATAACCTGCCATTGTAGCAGCAGTAACCGATCTAACCCCTGCGCCAGACACCTGTTGTCTTATATAGGCGTTGCCGACCGCAGCGCCGTACTGTGAGTGGTTACATATCTCTGTGTTTACATACGCATGCCTATACCAGTTTCTTTGGCTTTTAAGTTTCTGTGGTGCGTGTGAGGTTTGCACAGAAGTATATTTACACACCTAGAAAAAAATATGGTTTGAAAAGACATGCCATTTTGGCCATATCAACTGGCGGGTAAAAAGTTCTATCAAGCAACCCAATTTATGATTGCAAGACATCAACATACGTAATCGTAAACATTTTGTATTTCTTAAGTTGCGGATAATTTTTGACTTGCTGTGAAACAAAACTAGTGCCTTCATGTGCAACTTTTGAACAGAATGATTTGCTGTGCTATGTGTTCGTTAGTTGTTTGAGTACGCCTAGTTTTGCACAGTGTTATTTATTGATGTGATAGTCATTCCATTTGTGAAGCAATGACCTATTTCACACGGTTCCCTCCAGCAGTTGTTTCGAACTGCGTTTCCCTTTGTCCTCGTGTTATGATTGGGTTGTAGGATTGCTGGAACCGTATGGATAGAGTAGAACGTCGCTGGAGGCGGTTTGTGGGTTGGGTCGTGGACGTTATGCAAGTTGCGACCTCGTATTCTGATTCACGTCCTTGGGTCTCAACCGTACCGTGGGAGGAGCTGATCTGCACCCAAACGACCTACAGTGATCAGTAGGGATCGGATCTTTAGGACAAGTCATATTTTTTTCCTGTATTCTTTTTAAGCTGAAATGCTGAATTAAACATTGATTGAAAGTTTTTTTTACTGTATTTTAATGTATTTTATATAGCTTTTAAATGCATATTCAGGTCATTTTCTTAGTTTTGGTCATATAACGATAATATCTATGGTCATATTTTGAAGAAGAATCTGGTAATTTTAATAAAACAGGAAATTCTCTATAAGTTACAGATGAGAAGAAATTAAGATAATAACTCGCAGAACTGTACTCCTACTACAAGAAACTAACTGTCACTGGATTGGTCAGAATTCACCGGTCAGTAATTAAAGTTATATTGGTGGCCCTTTTTTTTTGTCTTTAGAGACGGGGAAGGATGGGGGGCAAGGAATGGGAAGGAATTCGGCCGTTGCCTTTTGAAGGAAGCATCTCGGCATTTGCCTGGAGTGATTTGGGAAACCATGGAAAACCCAAATCTGGATGCCCGGACGGGGATTCGAACCTGTTGTATTGTCACTCCCTAAACGGTAATGTTCTGCCCCCCTTTTTTTCTCGACAATGCATGTGTAGCATGCCTGTGTCAAGTTGCGGCAATCAATGTCTCATTGTCTCCAATATTTTTGAAAATAATCCTCAGTCAGTTTTAAATCTTCAGTGGATCAGTAATTACCGCCATGCTAGGGGAGGAAAAAAAAAAAAAAAAAAAAATCTGAAATTGCGATGCTACGTAGAGGAATTTTGAGAGGAGTATTTTAGTACAGACGAAAGAGTTATTTTCTGTAAATTATGTGAAATTAAAGTGACTTCAACAAAGCGACTTCAAATTTAATTTTCCACTGGAGCAGCGAGTGCACGGAAGCAAATTTCCGTCTCTAAAGACCTCGCTGTTAGAGAGACGTTAAGCAGATAAAAAAAAAAAAAAGGAAGCAAATTATGCTGTCCATATGTAAGCGACACTATTAGATAAAATAAAATAAATGATGTATAAAATTGAGCATGTATTGATGTATAGTAGATTTAAATCTTTGATCATATTTTGTCACTTTTAGGTCATATTACACCTTTTTAAGGTCATATTTGCTTGCATATTTCTCTATTTTTTTTTTTTTGGTCTTAAAGGTCCGAACCCTATTGATCAGCAATCAGTCGGCCTAGGTTGACAACCAGATTATACCGTAGCTCTTACGTATCCCGTCACCAGATCTGAATGGAACTCTCCGCACTGTGTTATGAGAAATGGACAGGGGTACCGGGAACAAAATCAGGGCTGAGTAAAGTCCCTTTACTGAGTGCGCCAAAGTAAGTGTTTGTTTTACCAATGTTTCGAAGCGAAATTCGTCAGGATGCGGGTTCGTTACGGCAATCCAGATTTCATATATCCTTGGTGTACTGAGCAAAATTATCGACTCACTACATTTGGTTTAAGTAAAAGTAAATGCAACGCGTGTGCAGAAATCTTCGTCTGGTTGACTGGCACATTCAAGCCCGTCTTTCCTGTTCATGTGAAGCCTACCATAAATAATTTCGACAGTGGTCAACCCGACCTTCCCATTCATTCAGTGTCGTCCATGCTAAAAGCATAACAGCGCGGAGGTTGGCTGTGGTCGCAAGTGTTCGGAGTAGGGTCAGTGACTTTAGAAAGTGTGCAGTAGGCGAGAGAAGCCAAGTTTTAGCGCTTATAAGAAACGATTGGAGGAAATGAGCCTGGAAGCAATTTGGATACACAGATAAGGAAGGACCAGGCTCCAAATAACTGAAGCCACTGACATTTTTTCTTTCTCTGTGTTTTCTGGTTTCGGTGGGACCTGGAGAGAAGAGAATGGAGTCCAGCAGTGGCTGGAACGGCAGGAGGTTGACGCCCAGGTGCCTGTGAGGCATTGGTGCCTTCTCCAAGTGATATAAGTACTGTAGAGTACTTGTGGCCGTAGTGAGTCTGTTGGCCACAACTCCAGGATGCCAGAGTTTCTTGTCTGTGGTGCCGGCTCGTATAGTGCGTCGCGGTATCAACGAAAACCGTTGACGGCTTGAAGTGATTTGTTCGTGTCTGTATTTCTACGTCGCATCTTAATATTGCAGCGATCTGTTCGTTCTACGGTGTGAGGTGTCATCGTGGATCATTGGAAACATCACGCTAGCAGCAGTGAAGTGATAACCGTCACATCAAACGGTAATATATGACGTGTAATATTTCGATTGCATTGTTGCAATTTAGATCGAACTGAACACGCTTTGGCAGGTCACCCTGTGGAGATAAGAACTTTTCTCAGTGGCTCTGCCCTTTGTTTTACTACAGTAAATCTGAGCATAGCTGAGTGGCGCCCGACTTTCTATTATTCGCATTTTGTATTTTTTTTCTCAGAATTTGATAAGATTTGTGTTTTGTTTTGAAAAGTAATTTTGCATATGACAAGGGAAATAAATGTTGAATTGTGAAACCTGAAAATTTTATTTTTTAATTTAAAAATGGAAGTTATCCCATCACACAATAATTCAAACCACAAAAATTTATAATCAATAATAATCCCAAGTAGTAAATTATTTTTCTCTTTTTTTATTGACAATTTCAGTGGCTTCCAGAAATCAGTCGTGTCAAATCACAAATGGCGGGATAGTTTCTTCGAAGGCCAAGTTCTTCTCACTCCTTGTCCTGAATCCGCTTTCACCTATAACGATGTTGAAGTCAAAAAGGCGTTAGGCCTTAAGCAAAAAATCGTTTGCGCAGTATATAAACAAGTAACTTCGCGTGGTGACATTTAGTCATTAGATACACAATACGCCCCTGTCGTAGCCGCCTAGTCTAACCCGGTAATCCTACCGGGTATAAGAGACCTAAAGTTTAACGTGGAATCCGAACCACGGAAGCATTCTGGCGTACTCCATATTATAAAGCAAGCCCTGCCAGATATGAAGGTCGGGTTGAGGCCTGTAAATATATCCACTGAGACAGGAATTCGAACCGGAGATCGTTCGATCTCCAGTCGGACGCCTTAACCATTGAGACACCAGGCCGCTCTGTGTAGTATATCATTTACGAACTTTATAACATTTGACAACATAGTATATTTCCGTATGATTATTATTTATTATAGGAAATAATATTTCTGTCCACCAATGGCGTTTATTGATTTGTTACTGTAACTTTGGTCATATGTCTTAACGCAGTTGGAGAAGTTCGTCAAGTTATGATACTACTGATGTACATCGTGAGTGCACATTTTACTGTCCTCCAACTGGTTGATACCGAGTTCGAATGAAGGATGGAACCCTTGTACATTCGCTTAATCGTCTGTCCCACTGTTAAAATCTCGTAACTTAGAAATTTTTAATTGTTTAGTACATTAGTTCTTAGTAACTTTAATGCGACTGTGACGAAATATTTGGAAAACTTTCGTGGTTTCTTTTTCCTTGGGAGATATCGAGGAAACACCACCCAATGAAAAGAGTTCAAAATGCCTGTGCCTTTTGCTCATGTCATGGACGCTGTACAACTGGTAGAATTTAGGTGTCGCAATCATTCCACCAATCGTGTAGTCTGTGTGGTGAATATACATCTATTTTTGTTAGATGTGTATGTTTCAGAGCGGATATTGGGTATCAACCCATCATTAGCCTATACCCTGTTCGCTCCGAACTGGCGACTCAAGGTTATGTTCTGGCCCCGCTCTTCACCTCACCACCCCTTCCATTTCTACTTCTCCGAGCTGAACGCTCTGTCTAGTTAGGCGAATGGTAAAATGGAGATAGAGCATACTGACCTTGAGCCGCCTGTGTTAATTGAAGGGCTCAAAACCGCGAGCAGTCCTTAATGAGGACGGTCCGTGCGTCAGACCCGGGATATGAAGGGGAGACATTTCTGTTCCCGTATGACGGCGCTGTGACACGCATGACCACACTACCGAGTCGAAAGTGAAATGGCGGGTTCCTCTCGTACCTCTCGTCGCGTGAAGATTTTAATTAATATTAACGGCTTTCTTGTTTTGTAAAAATGATGACCAGTTCCTGCAAACAACATTTATTTCTGACTCGATCAATTTACCATCGGTTTTGGACAGTAACAGCAGCCTTCTGAAAAACAAATAAAGCTCACTATTGAAGAAATACACTGTTTTTATTGACGGACGAAGAATGCCGCAGGAATAAAATGAAAACTTTTTCCTCGAATTACATTTAATAATTTACCATTTAAATATTTTCACTGTCGCTGTCTAAAAGCTAAGCTCTCATTAGCCACACATCTTCATAATAACCAGACCTCATATAGGTTCTTTAGTGCTTATTAATTCCCCTACTAGATTATCTGCTGGCTTCACTTGTTCCAGTTCGGAATTATCAGCTTCTTCATACTACTTGCGATTTGTTATATTCCGAACCTTGATCATTTTGCGTTGTATTTCGTTACGCCAAAAACTGAACCTAATCGAAAAATAAGGTTTTTAAGTAGGCATTCATGATCTAACAATAGTTATTGTTCAATGTTGTATGTATTGAAATTGATGGATTTACGGTGGTCACTAAAATTACACAATTTTATTTCGGCTCAGAATTTACGTTCATTGATGTTTGTTTGGATCTCCAATCGTAAGATCAGCCACAATAGTATCGAATAGTGTTTAACAGAGAAGCTTGATCCGGCTGTAGAACACAATGACTGAAATGGTAAAGGGGCTGGGTTGCAGGTCACTGGTAGGAAGGAGACGGGCTAAATAATGTGGATTTTGTGTAAGACACACATTGGCTTGGATGGAAAGTTCGAGAACATTTGGAAATAGTATATGGAAAGAAATGACCATCAGCATTTGATTTAGTATAAAAAGAAGTTGGTCAGTTTTCACTGTAGGAAAGTGATTGAGTTATGAAAAAGGTGGTGAAGAATTTACTTAAACGGCGAAACTAAATATTCTTGTGGTATGTAGCAAAATTTCCACCATGTCATTAGCTCTGTCTCAATTAACGACAATAATCTTGCATTACGTTCCAACAAATTAGAGGAACAATCTGCAGACACGTTTAAGATGGTGGATATGCGTGTTTTATGCATTAGTAATTACCGGACCAGGTACGCAGGCCATGGCATTTCTCGCAACGTTCGAAGACAATCCAGACGAAAAAGTCTAGCGGCATCTGGCTGGCAAGTGGACACCAGGAAGACAGAGAGTAACGGTGCGAAACCTGTTGCGTCAGGCGAGGTCACGGCCGGCCAGAGATACTGTGTGTTAGCGGACCACCAGAGATACTGTCTGCAACATGCGCGCCGCCACAGATGATGTTATTATTTAATTGACTGCATTGGAGCATGACATAATCGAAATATCTCTACGCATCAGTTTCTGAGTACACGAATATTCGCTTTCAATTCTTTCCCTATTTCAGGATAGTTTGTTCGAATATCTGCCTGTATTACCTACAAATTAAAACTTATCCACTCCCTTGTATCTGAAATCAAGTAGTAGTTAATGGTTACGATTGTCTCATTCCCACTAATTAACACATCTAAATGTCCTACCAATATCAATCCAGGCTTCATCGCCAATGCATGCTTTATACTATCCCAGTATTCTTTTCACGCTCACCTATGTTCAAATGATTTCCAGTCCATCTTCTTTATATCACTCACTGATTGTGGTCTACGGTAGTATCCACATAAAAATCAAAGTTTGTTTGGAGCTTCTACAAATTCAATGGCCATGATGTAGGTCCCTTACATCTCCCCATACTCAAGCTACTGTCTGATCAAGCTTTTTATCCCAATTCTATTGCTTCCTTAATAAATCCTATCATCACTCTTCCCAGCCATACTTTTTGAAACCTCTCCCTACCACTTGCCAAGTCTGTACTGTCCAGCTTAGTTTATTATCAAATGACACGCCAACATATTTACATTTTATGACTTCAACAACAATTCTTCCTGAACCTTATGACAAAACAAAACATTAATTTTTCTGTGAACTAAATAAGCCGACTATGTTTGTCATTTATTTTCATTACCTGTTGACACTCGCAACTAGATGTCCAGACCTCTCTTTATGAAAATGAGACGGAGTAAGTATTGCGGAAATTATGTATGTTTTCCTCAGTAGTTAAAACAACTGAAACACCAGTAAGGATATTCCCACCACTGGATTCGTCGCAGTGGAAGACATCATAATGTTCATACTATACAATACTATAAATTTGTTTTCCATACAATAGATGTATACATCAGAAGTGTGGATGACTGTGATAGTGTGTGTATTCAATGTAGACAGTTGCTTGTGTGGTGAATGAGATATTAAAGAGGGGAGACAGTGAAACCCGGTGCCAGCCCATTCAGGCCGCCAAGCTTAAGTTCCCCATCCGACGGATGAATCACTATCACACATGACTAGGATGCACTATTAAGTGATTACAAATTGTGCTATCCTGCCGGCCAAGTCTTTATGATGCAAATTTCTTCCATCACCAGGACTCCAACCAGCTTTCCCCATGTCAGAACAGTACACCATCACGGTGTCACAACCAACTGAGCCAACGGGGGGGGCCAAAAAATATAGTGGTTTCTAAATTGTAGGTTAGTACTTGTTCACGTGTAGCAGAAATGTAAATGATTTCTGCCCTAATTTGATTTATTTCATGATAAATCCAAATCTTGTGGTATTTCGTATTTATCGGGACTGTAGGATAATCGAAATATCGAACTTTGTCCTTCACTGAAAATCATTTGTTCCCGTAGGTCAGAATGTTAAAGGAACATTAATCAGTGTGAGGAGGTTATGTGATGCTATATGGCGGTGTAGTTTAGACCTTGGAGACGTCTAGACACATTGCTAGGGGCAGGAAGATGTTCAAGGCAAGCAAGGTCAGGATACAAGGTTACACATGGAATAAACTCCGACAGCTTCCTACTAGTGAAGGCTCCACTCGAACAAGCCAAATGGTTTAACTATTATTATCATCAACAGTGATGGATTTTGGGCTACTTTGGCAATTTACTATTTACCTACCTTTGTCATGAATGAATTTTCGCTCTAAATTCTTCTTCTGTTTGACGTAAAAGTTTTCAGCAACGGCTTCGATAACTTATTCCAATCCTCGAATCCTTTATCTTACCACTCTCTTCTGCCTGAAATGAAGAAGTCATTTGCGGTTCCCTTTTCTCTTCCACATACTTCGTCCAAAAACCATCCAGACCTCATATTTATTGCCAGAAATCTATAGCCCGTTTCCTGTCTTCCAGCTACTCCCAACCCAGCTCCTTTAACAAATTAATGATGCGGTAATTTAGCTATCTTTCTTTGCACACCCTCTAATTCCTGCATTTGTTTTGGTTGTGTATGTGATCTTTAGACAATGTTGTCAATTGTATTTTTAGATTCTATTATACACTGACACATGTGTGTTCTAATGGAAGGGAAGTTGTATTACTGTAAAAGATTCCACGTGACTTGAGCAAATAGGGTCAAGCATACTCCACTCCATGGCTTTGATGAGACAGTCAAACATTGTTCTTACGTTATTTGTACACTGACATTGGCCGATACAACGCCCGCCAGGATCTAGGTGTGTGCAGTAATGATGCTTTTACCGTCTGTTATTTATTTATTTTTGAGTAGCACTTATTATCCCAGAGAAGCGAAAAAATTATATGTAAGTAGTTTCGTTTCTCTTAAACACTATCTGATTTCATGTGTTCCCTCCATCTATCATTAAATTTTGATTTTTGTTTTCTGTGTATTTTAACGTAAGATAATTTAGAAAAATTAAGAAAATAACTAAAGCTACGTAAAAACTTGAGGGTTTAAATACAAATCTGAAATATTCTACTCGAATTCGAACAAGTTTTGGCATCGGTATCAAGCGGAAACTTTTGTTAGGATTTTGCTAATGTTTGTAACGTAGTATCATTAAATTTGAATTAAATGAAATTAAATTGCAGTGGAGCGCATGCTCCGGTGGCAATTTCCCCAAACACCCATCTTCCTCCTTTTCTGTCCTGTCCAATGTGATCTGCCCAGTTAAGCTTGTTATCAAATGTAATGCCAAGATAACAGACGGAAAAAAAAAATCCCAACACCAAGAAAAAATTATTGTAGAGTAATGAAATTTGGACAATGCATTTGTCAAGTTAACATGTTTAATTGATTAAATTTTCAAGATCACAGGTTAATTTAAGCTCAAGAAAATGCATTTCAAATGTGAAATACTGTTAAATTAATAGCCGGTGTAACCTCCAGAATTTTGAATGCAAGCCTGCAAACGTGAATGCATTGTGTCATACAGGTTTCGAATGTCACTTTGTGGTATGGAGTTCCATGCTTGTTGTACTTGTGCTGTCAATACTGGGACGGTCAGTGCTGGCTGTGGATGATGCTGGAGTTGTCGTCCAATGATATCCCATACGTGTTCAATTGGAGACAGATCTGGTGATCTCGCAGGCCAAGGTAACATGTCGACACTCTGTAGAGCACGTTGCGAGATAACAGCGGTATGAGGGCGAGCGTTATCCTGTTGAAAAACTCCCCCTTGAATGCTGTTCATGAATGGCAGCACTACAGGTTGAATTACCAGACTGACGTACAAATTTGCAGTCAGTGTGTTTGGTATAACCACAAGAGTGCTCCTGCTGTCATAGGAAATTGCTCCCCAGACCATGACTCCAGGTGTAGGTCCAGTGTGTCTAGGCCGCAGACAGTTTGGTTGCAGGCGTTCCCCTGGCCTCCTTCTGACCAACACTCGGCCATCACTGGCACCAAGGCAGAACCTGCTTTCATCAGAAAACACAACAGATCTCCACTCCGTCCTCCAATGAGCTCTGGCTTGACACCACTGGAGTCGCAAACGGCGATGGCTTGTAGTCAGTGGAATGCACGCTACAGGGCGCCTGGCTCGGAGCTGTCCTTGAAGTAACCGATTTCTAACAGTTCGTTGTGTCACTGTGGTACCAACTGCAGCTCGAATTTCTGCCGCAGACGCAGTACGATGCGCCACAGCTGTACGCCGAATACGGCGGTCTTCCCTCTCAGTAGTGCCACGTGGCCTCCCGGAACCCGGTCTTCTTGAGGCAGTACCATCCCTTGACCACTGCACCCAACAATCATGCACAGTGGATACATTCCGGCCAAGTCTTTCTTCAATATCGCGAAAAGAAAATCCACCTTCTCGTAGCCCTATTACACGACCTCGTTCAAACTCGGTGAGCTGTTGATAATGGCTTCTTCGTCTTCTTAAAGGCATTCTTGGCTAACATCAACTCACTATGTCAAATCTCAGCGGTAAATAACGTTCACAAACTTTACAGCGCGTATTTAAAGCAAACCTGATTTGCAAGCTCTGAGTAGCGCTACTAGCGCCACACTTATGCGCGAAGCGCGAAATTTGAATCGATGTCATCTTTCAGATGTATAAACACGCCTACCAAATTTCGTTTATCTAACACAAGTCTTTCTTGGTGTTGGGATTTTTTTTTTCCGTCTGTGTATTTACATTTCAAGTCTTCAATAAGCAATTCTTTCCCCACCTTGTAATCATAATAAACCTTTAGTTTTTTATTTGTGTATCTAATAAGCTGACTCTTCTTTGCATTTATCTTCATCCCATGCTTACCAACCCAACCAGATATCCTGTCCAGATCACCCTGCAACTGGTTACAATCCTCAACCGTTTTGTTCTTTTTATATAGCATTATGTCATCTGCAAACAATCTAATTTCTGATAGTAAACAGTCAACACAATTATTCATTAGAATAATAAATAGCAAAGGTCCCATTACGCTACCCTGTGGCTCTCCCATTTTTACTTCCACTTCTTTTGTTACCGCGTTTCCTATCCTAACTTTCTGTTTTGTACCTTTCAAAAATTCTTCTATCCAAAAAATCACTTTCTGATCCACTCCAATAGATTTTACCTTATTTACTACCATTTTATGGCTCACTCTGACAAAAGCCTTTGAAAGGTCTAGTGCTACACTACCAATTTGACCTCCTTTGTCCATTTCATCCGAAATATCTTGCATATATCCCACCAACTGAGATTCACATGAATATCCTTGCCTAAAGCCATGTTGCCTACTTGAAAATCACTTACGCTCCACACATATATTTCTGTATATATCATTGTAACCTTTATCGTAAAACATATATCACAGTTTATTGGAGGGTAAGTCATTTGTGTAGAAATTGCATTTACGTTTGCCGTGTGTTTTAGCCCACTATATTTCAGGAAACTAAATAACAATAGTAACGTAGTAAAAAACAGTTTTAAACAAAGAGTTGTGTGTTATCTTTGATGTATTGTAAGACACCGCAAAAGCAACTTTGCGCTTAATACAGTATAATGCAAATTGCAACGGAGTATTAATCAAAAAGGTAATAACTTTGAACATAATAAGAAGTTAAAATATATCTGTTTGTAAAAATTTATTAAGAATATTATCTATAAAGAGAATTAAGTATAAAATACAAACTTCACGGATAGTGTTGAAGAAAGCGAAGCTTTCGGCGGCGAGCTCTGTCGCTATCTTCAGGTTGTCTTCTGGTTGTCACAGCAGTAACACCAGACCTGAAGATCGCTCAGAGCGCCTCCGAAAGCTCGTCTTTCTTCAACACCATCCGGCGGAGAACTCGTGAAGATTATATTTCAGCGACACGCCGGGAAATACTTCATTCACACATCAAATTAAATATGGTCTGTAACATTTTACCACTGAATGAAGAAGTTACATTGTGCCACACTATATATATAAATCAAAACCAGCCGATTCAATCATTAAATGATGTGGGCTCTTAAGCCGCGTTCCCACGATCTCTTGTAACGGAGGCGAGACGGGACGGGACCTCATTAGCCGAAGTGTAGGGACGAGCGCGCCGCAGGTTAGTCCTCGCTACCTCGCCGCGACCTCCCCACCACGTTGCCTAGTGTCGTTTGGCACAGAGCACTTTACAGCAACAGAAGGCGTGCGCACCTCTGCTGCAAACCGATGGCAACAGCGCACCACTACACACGCCTGTGATGTTTACCGACAGACAGTGGGTAGCTGCGTCTCATCTCCGCTAGCAGAGGAGGCGCTGTTCCCATGGCGTGTTGTTGAGTATCCGTCCCGTCCCGTCCCGTCCCGCCTCCGTTACAAGAGATCGTGGGAACGCGGCTTTAGAATTATGATTTCAGGTAATGCTTGAACAGTCTTCTCCAGGTCGAACGATCTTGGGTGATCTTCTGCTACTTTAACAACCTTGCGTATGTCCTTTTCCCATCGGTCTGGTGATCTTCCAATTCAGGATAGGAAAAGATCGAGGATTGACTGATCTTTTCCTAGCTCAGGATAGATCGAGGATTGAGCGATATTTCTTTTTCCATAAGCCAACAACATTTATTTCCCTTTAGTTGTAACATTTTTTTTACAATTTTACCAATAGTAAGTAGCTCAAAAACTATTGTTCCGTTATGTAACGTATTCTTCCAACTCACGACGGAAGTTGTTTGCGGGAGGGCTTGAAATTCTTTCCTTTTCCATTAAGGCCGCAGCATATTTATCTCCACATAAACTAACGCTGAAGGGAGAAATAAAGATAAACCTGTTAAATGAAAATTTTTATGGCTGTTCCATCAACGAAAGTTTAATGTTATATGAGACTATCCAACAACACGATACCACCGCTTGAACTTAGTTAACTCCGATGAAGATTAACTTCATTGTTCACTTCTTTGAAATGTTACGTAAGATCTCAAATTACACAAAGTGTGTAAAAACAGGATATACTTTAAGGTCGTTGCGAAGCAGGCAAAACAACGTTCTTGCCTAATACCTGTTTACGTAATGGCTGCGTGTCATTTATACTGAGTCACATAGTTTACCTCATCCGATCAAGTAAAACCTACACTATTTTTTCCTGATATCTGTCTGTCTACATCCTCTTTGTCTTCATATTCTGAACTAACGACTTCAAATATACACCTTTCAACCTACGTCCTCAGTATTGTACTTCATATATTTTGATCCTCTTCTTTATCTACAGCTATTTCCTTCATTAACAGGTTAAGAAATATCTACCGTCTTGAAATGTGACCCATCATCCGCTTATTTATGTGAGACTCTTCCGGACACTTCTCACCTCGCCCATAATTTAAAAAATACGTCGGAGTTCGAGTATAAGACTTCTCTCTAGGCCGCTCCCGAAGCAAGACCATTGCCGAATGCCCGAGCTCCCTTCTATGCTCCAGTCAGTGTGCGTCCATAAACCACTTAGCTCCATTTTGGCCTCTTAGGAATCCCCCCTTTCCCCACGTAGCCCGACGTAGCTTTCGCCTCTACACCCTCCCCCCTTTCCCTCCGCGTAGCACGTAGATTTTTTTCTTATTGATTCCAGAAGACATTTTTTTCTGTTTTCTCTTGTCAGACTATCGTAAATTACATACGGAGATAATTAAATGACGGTTTTGTGTTCTGTACCTTATTCTAACTGTGACAAATAATATGAAGGGAAAGCTAAGTGGTGTGGCTCGGAAACACCCCCCCCCTCCCCCACATAGCCCAGCGCAGCTTTCCAGCCAACCCCTCACCCCCCCACCCAGACCAAGTCACGTAGTTTAGGGACGCTCCCACAGCTCGAACCTGGCTATCCGATCTCGGCTTCCATTGAATCTGCAACAAGAAAAGTATACAAATATTTATGTCACCCCTGTGATACACTAGGATCGTTTGCCATCACTATCAGCTCTCACGTGATTGCAAGTCATTTTTGATGATTATTTACATGTGCCAACCTCTTGAGGCTGTATTTCGGTACTTCCCTATTGTAATTACAATTATTTTTATGCTGGAATCTAGCACTTTTAGCCACAATAGCCAAATATGGCGGTGCCTTCCCTAAATTCCTTATGTCTTCGGCAATCACGCGGACAAGCGCTTTCGGGACCTAAGCTGTGGGAACATTACGACTAACTGCCATAATACCAAATTGAGTGTGAAAAATAATTCATAATAACATAGCTAAAACACTGAAAATTGAGGTAGTAAACTAGGACCTGCTAAAAAAAGTTTTATACACTTCACTTGACATTCATTTTTAGCTAAGATGTCTTGGTGAATGTAAAATATTTCATCGAAACTTTATAGATCGTAGTTAAACCTAAACTGCATCTGCCCAGTTTATTCTAGTATTATCGTTATAATGCTAAACTCCGCAAGAGATGGGATGCCCACATACTTGTAAATCTTGTAAACCCCTCATTAAGGACACACAGAATTATTATTCCGCAACTCTCGAAACGAAGATTTTACCTTGCGTAACAACAGCACAGGCAAAGAGGTTACGAGTAGATTAGACGGTATGAAATAACAGAAAAAGCAGGCAGCTGTTACCTGCCACAGCTGTTGCACAATTACAATTACTGCCGGAAATTTCTGTGCACCTTGTTTTCCTTTCACTGTTTCATTCAGACTTATGACACAGATCACAGAATACCCTGCTACCTAAATCACGGGGAAAGATATTTCATTTTATCCCAAGTATTTTGTTATTCTTCCATGTCTGCTTTATGATAACAAACTATTACGTACCTGTTATTGAATACCGAGGTCCTCGTTTCGAATATCAGTAGACATCAGAAATTTATTGCTTCTCCATCTGACCTTTGTTTTTAGTAAGGCTTACTTTCTGGTGTATGTGTGGATTACGCCTTGAGTGCTTCGCGCTGAACTCGTCATAATTTTCTTGTACTGTAATAACTTTTAAGCCGCCAGTGTGGACCAGTGCGTTGAGGCGTCACACACTGTACCGGGGAGGTACAACGGACCGGGCACGAGTCCAGGGACCGCGTACCGGCCGTCCTGACTGCGGTTTATAGACGGTGTCCCGCAATCATTTAGGAGAATGCTGGGACCGCCCAAAATCTCAGCCTCATAAACTATAAATTTCTCAAAGAATAATACACCTATTAAAAAAAAAACGCAAGTTACTCGAATCGCAAAAAGTTGGCAACACTTGGCTCCTACCATTAGAACAGGCAAACGGGAGGGTGACCAATGCTCCACTAAAGCAGGCGTAGTGATTTTATTTATGTATTTATCAATCTTGTTTCATGGATTCCTGCTGAGGATGGACCTCTGGAAATGGAACTTGCCATGGTTAATACACATACATACAATATGGGTCATAATCATAGTGAAAACAATTATATGATACAAAGACAAATAAAGAGAATAAAAATAAACATTAATTTTTACAACTGAGTTTTTAAAAAGGTCTTATTGAATGCAATTAGTTGTTTTGTTCAAATTCTTGAATGGAGTAGAAGGAGTTGCCAATTAGATAATCTCTCAGTTTTCCTTTAAATATATCTGTATTATCTGCAAACTGTTTTATACTCTTGGGAAGTTTATTAAACAGATGTATCCCAGAATAATTAACGCCTCTTTGTATTAATGACAGAGATTACCCTTCACAACACTAGAAGTTAGTGATGATCAGACTCACCACTCTAAGAGGCCTCATTGGTTAATGAACAAAAATAGCTGACAACACAAAAAATAAAAAAATAACAACAATCAAACTGTATGCTTAAAATCGACTCCTTGTATGACTTTGTTGGCCCAGAGATCTCGAATGATTGGTCGGCCACCAAATGATTCAAGTATTCAATTCGCCGCGCAATGCATCTCTTATCGCAGATGACTAACCTAACCTGGTAATGCTACTGGGAATATGTAACCACAACTTAACGTGAAATCCGAACTACGTAAGCATTCTGGCTTATTTAACATTACACAGCAAGGTGTAACTGATATGAACGTCGGGTTAAGGACCTTTGAAAATACCGGCCGAGATGGGGATTCGACACGGAGATCTTTCGATCTCCACTCAGTCTCTTAACCACTGAGTCACAGATCACTCAGTTGTGGTGCAATTAATGTTAATCATAAACAATTGTAAGTGTTTATCCCGATAGTATATTTTTATACTAATTATCTTGATATCCTTTATCTGTAATAATTGTTACCGTATAATTTGTTACGTTGATATTGCTGTTATCTTTATGTTAACAGTTATGATATGGTTATCGAGATCGTTATTAAACAATTACAAAAACCACTGATAATAACAAGTAATATTAACATTTACAGTGCGGTTAATGGTTACCGAAGTAAACAATTAACAGCAATTGCACTTGATTCTATCGAAGATTAAATAACTTTTATCGATTAAGCTCTACCAAAAACAATACTGCGACTATTGAATTAACAGTTAAGGCGTGGATTATTTGTATTTACATTACAAGATTTCAGTAACTGCACTGGTGCTTCGACTCACTATCATAGGACGATTGATCTGTAACAATACTTACAGTGTCTGTATTTAAATTAACAGTACTTCTGGAACTGTTTGTTGCTCTTAATAGTAACTGACATCCAATAATTTTACCGACTATCTAATCTTAGGGGTCTATTATCATAATATATATGGTCCATAATAACAATTACTCATCAGACGCAAGTGAGTGTTTAAAGTTTCTTAAAATTGAAACTCGTAAATGCGAAAGTAGATAAGTATGAAAATTTGCTAATGGTGCACGTGCTCTGTAGCTATTAAATTAAATAAAGAAATACAATTTAATTAAAATTAATTATAAGCGTTTAATTTAGATTAATAGTCATTGTGCGGTTAATAACTGTAGATGTTCATTTCATGCATTTAGAGTAACCATACATTCTTCATATATTTCTTCTTTAACTGCAATTTACCCTGAATGCTGCTGCATTAGCAAGACTTGAATTGATACAGCAACACTATTGGAAATCCAACATTGAAAATCGCTCAGTTCATAATTGCCATCAATATCTTTATTACAGAAATAGCGTATTAGCGTAACTATGCCTGCTCCCTGACTTCGTCATAATAATACGTATTATCGAAATAGCCTTGATGTATAACTGTTACCATGACCACTTTTGAATTAAGAGTACGGGGTCAGTTATATTAACAATTACGTTGTATTTGTGTTATTATACAATTACATTAACTGTTGATACGGAAATGTTCATATCTAAACATCGCATCATATAATTCTCGTTATATAACAGTATCGGTTTATACCTTGTAACTATTATTTTAAACATTACAAGGTTTTAAATAGATATAAAAATTACTGTTGGATAATTATAGCGAATACTAATGTAGATAACTCGGTGCGTTTGTAACAGTTACAGTAACAGCACTTTAACGGTTACGGTAACAGCTACTGTGTGGGAACGGTTATAATATTGTGATATAATGATGCTGCATTAGTTAATGGTTTGCCCGGATATCTGGTTTAATATTATTTTTGGTAACAGTTACGGTACCTGTTATTTCAGGTGGTGTTGGTGGCGCAGCTGTGTGCCGGCACGCGGCCGTGCTCCGACATCCTCGCGGGCGGTCTGCGGGCGCCTTGCCGCTGTGACGTGCTGCTGCCGAGGCCGGGTGACTCCGGCCCGGGACTTGCTGTGGACTGTGACGGCGTGGTATGGCCCGCTGACAGCCAGCTGCCGCCCAACGCCCCCGTGGTGTCGCTGTCTCAGAGGCACGCAGGGCTGCAGGCTCTGCCGCAGTACGCGCTCGGGGCGCCGGGGGGACCTCCGCTCAGACAACTGGACCTCTCCCACAACCTGCTCAGGAGGCTCACAGACAGGTAAGAATCACCTCAGGGAACTCACGAACAAGTAACAGGTACTAGGGAAATAACATTCTGCTTATTAGGCTCACAGGAACCCTGTTAAAAATACTCAGACACAGATATAACACTATTAATGGTAAGCTTTTAGCCATTGTCTCAGGTATTACAGAAGCAAATGGTCATTTTCAGCCATATTCATTTCTCCCAAAATCTGCTACGGGATCTCTCAGAAAAGTTCTGCAATAACAGTTACTATATAGGTACAGCCGGCTAAAGGTTTACGGAAAGAAAACAGCGTATCAGTCGTTAGCCTGGACAAGTAATCTGAAAATAACATCCATGTAAAATGGTTTTTGTTCACATAACTGGGAAATACAAACCGACAACAGTAGGTCAGATGGTTAACAGAGTGGTTCTTTATGAACAATATTTATCCTTGAAGTGTTTCTTCATTTGTTGACATAAGATAAATAATGGTAATGTTGATTACGGGAATAATACTTCATACCTTGGTTTGAAATATGAGTTCTAAGCAAATTAATCAATGTGATACTTTGGACGCTAGTGGGATTAATCAAATAGACCTTAATACTTTTTCATAAAAAACAGTGATTCATTAGGAATGGTGGTTGACGTTATCATACTTGAAACTGAAAATACCATGAATATACAATCAAATATTAACATTTTTATTTTCTTAGAAAAAATGGAAATGAATGTAATTTATTTCTTAATATTGTCAAATTGACAATAATTTGAAGAAATAACCGTGGCTGAAATTTTTCCATTACATTCATTCATTCTTAGCAACAGGGATTTGTCTCTATAAAGAAAACTATGAAACATTAATCGAAAATGATAAAGGTGTAAGAATACCTAAAATCAGCTTCGATTGTTTGATAATAGTTAAAGACATATTCAAATAACAATTTGATGCGAAACATCGACCAGAGCGCGTGACGTCACGCCTCAGCATGCACCAGTTTTGCTCCGTGAGTTAATCATTTGTCGACAATCTATGCGTCGTATATTTAAAGTTTTAAGTCAATATATTATTTAGTTCTGTATACCAATCCATAAAAAAAGAAATATTTGCAAAGCAAGCTGGATTTACCAAAGCATACAACTCTAATGTTCCCAAAATTAATGTGACGATGTTGGAAACTGATTTTTGCACAGCAGAATTTCGGAGCGTCAAAACTTTTCTCAAAGTATACATACTCAAATACTGAAAGTGTAGTATTTTAGTTAAAAGTGCCCTTATTGCCATATAATAAAGAAAAGTTTATAAAAATCAAGTTTTTCTCGGCGTTGTATTTAAATGTTATGCTTAGAGTAGATTTCAGAAACTTATATAGCCTAGAAAGAATTTTTATTATAATCTAAATATTGTTTTACAGTACCACTATTAGCAGAGTTAGCAGTCAAGTTGAAAACATTGCTGTACACATAAGTAGTAAGCAAGCATTTTCTGCGACAAAATACCAAAATACAGATGAGATAATCTATTAATTGTTGATGATAAAGTATAGCTAACCCTAACAAAATTTAACATCATGTATCAGATCTTATAGACGTCTGACAAATTCCAATTGGTTATGAAGACGTTGGGTTTATGGGAGCACACAAAACTCAACTTCAAAAGTGATTATTCATTTACAGATAAACATTTATGTTTATCACATAAAATGAACTAAAAAAAAAAAAAAAGTAAACGTTTCGCAAAAATACAAGCTAGCTCCTGTCATGCAAGTTTTAGACGCTTTATCCGCAATTTTCGTTGTTTAGACCGAAAATAAACAATTTGTTTGGTGTTTCAATTGGTGTATTTACACACTGAGACACTATACACCACTTGTAAACTACAGAACTAATTTCACCAACAAAGTAAGCAAACTATCGCTTTGTTTACAGCGGAACGAGCTGAGACGAGACGTGACGTCACAAGAGCAGCATGCGTTTTGGCACCAATATTCAAATCAACGTATAAAAAAGCAAAATTTTCCTGTTTGTTTCTTCAGGAAATGATGTTTTTTTAAAAAAATTATTATAGTAGACACACAGCTGCAAAATTAATGTAAGTTCCCCACTGCAGAATATGGATATAGATGTCCTCTGAGTAATAAAACGGAAATGAAACGCTATTCCAATTTCGTAAAGAACCCATTAATTTTTAATATATTTACCAAGAAGCAAGAAAAATCCGAAAATAATAGCTTTTTCATTATTTTATTTGTAATATTAATTATCTATGTCACGTGATACATGGTAGTTTTCCACAAATATGGGCCGGAGTAGAAAATAGTAGCAGATATAGGTAGCGGAATTATATAGGGATGTGGGAGTATTGAGGTATGTAAAAGACGAGCACGATTTGTTATAATAACCTACTATATAATTTCCTAAGATCACTCACTCACTCACTCATCTCGACAGCTATTGGCTGGAGAACCGTGATGTCACACACCAGCTTTTAATAACAAATTAACAGCGACCTCAGATGATATTAAAAGAACTTCGAGGCTATGTCCACAATTTAACAGCTAAGCAACTGCTACCAAATTATTTAGCAAAATACATTCATGAAGATTTCTTTTCGTAGCATTTCATAGTTAAAAAAATATCGTTAAACTTTGCGACTGAAAAAACGTGGAACTGATTTTCAGTAACATATCGCTGATGAAAGCAATATAGTTTTTTTATTATTTATTTAAAAAACATAATTTTTTCATGGTCTCTGCTGTAACCATGAATGCTAATTGTCATTCCGGTCTAATCTAAATTCTAATTTGATTAAGTCTTTCGCTAATGTTGCTGCTTGGCTTAAGTTTATACATTACAGTTTATTTGCTTTTTACTTATTTTACAGACTACTTTCTTTAATGGTCTTTATTGTTCGCTGTACGTGAGTTAATAGGTCATTTAAAGTGCGTATCAGACCTAATAAGTTACAGTATCGAGTATTCTGGCGATTTATTTCATCGGAGCTGCTTAACTACTTAATAACCTGGAATGTGTATTAAGTTCTCTGGCCGCTACGGACACTACGACCAAAGATTGCATTACGAATATTTGCCCAGTCTCAATAAAAAACAACGAGTTACTTCCGAAGCGATTGCGCACTCCCATTAAACAGAAAGTCTTAAAATTTTGCAGAGTGACCTTTTAGAGTCAAATAAAAGTCAAATTTGTATTTCAGCAAATACGAGTCTAGCAACCACGAACTTTGAAATAATTATACGACAGCGCGATTGTCTCTGCCTGGTTTAATATGTTTATTAAAACCTCTGAGTTCTTCAAGCTCAAGAGATTTTATTCATCCTAGGGGGGAATATGGGTCAAGTATCTATTTGGCCAGATAAGATCAACCTGTGATAATCTTTGACCATAAAAACTGGAACTATTCTAGATCCTTGACGATAGGCAAAAGATTGTAACGGGCTTACCCTAGTTAACCGATAACTTGCCTGCCTGTGGTGGGATACATGGTCAGAGAGAGAACATTGAAGCTGGGACTCTCAGCTCTGTTGGTGTTTTCCAGACTGCTGGGCGGTCTCCGAGACTCGCTGTTGGAGTTACGCCTCTCCCACAACCTGCTGGGAGACGGGCTCAACCCGGTTTTCTCCAGCCAGGAGCTGCGTGGACTGAGGAGGCTCCAGACGCTGGACCTGTCCGCCAATCAGCTGAGAGCGCTCGAACCGGGACTTATAGACGGCTGCGAGGACTTGCAGGTAGGCCTTCATCTCTCATGCATAGCAGAAACACTTCTTACTTAATTTCAGTACTGGGTTTGCACACAAAAAATTACTTATATCCCTCCTTACTGTTCTTGATGGCTGTACCCACCGAACATTTCTATCTATAAGGATGTTGCCGTCATACGTAACACCCATATGTTAATAATTATAAACTAGCGGACCCGACGGACGTTGTCCTGTTCAAACGTTGTAAATCAAAAATTTATTGAATAAACTATAAATTGTTTGGACCGTTTTAATGAAAAAATATTAAAAAATAAAATAATAAAAAATAAAATACCTGGTTACTACAACTCGACCTATCAATTACTTGTGAATGTATCTGTATACTATAAAAATACCAATAGTAGAAGATTAAATATAAAAATAGGATCGAATGCTATAGGAGAAGTGAGTGAGTTCTGTTACTTGGGAAGCAAAATTACAACCGATGGCCGAAGCAGGAAGGATGTTAAAAGCAGAATAGCACTAGCTAAAAGAGCCTTCATGAAAAAGAGAAACCTTTTAGTTTCAAATATTGATCTAGGAATTAGAAAGAACTTTTTAAAACTCTATGTGTGGAGCACAGCACTTTACGGTAGCGAAACATGGACTTTAGGAATACCGGAAAAAAGAAACTTGAAGCATTTGAAATGTGGTGCTACAGAAGAATGCTAAAAACTAGGTGGACAGACAAAGTAAGAAATGAACGAGTTTTGGAAATGATGGGGGACAAAATAAGTTTATGGAAGAAGCTTACAGGAAGAAGAGATAGGCTTTTAGGTCATATTTTGAGACATGCTGGATTGGTTAATTTGTTAGTGGAGGGAACAGTCGAAGGTAAGAACTATAGAGGTAGACAGAGATTAGAATATATGAAGCAGATATATGAGGACGTGGGTTGTAAGGGGTATGTAGAAACGAAAAGGTTAGCACATTATAGGAAGGGATGGAGGATTGCATCAAACCAGTCTAAAGACTGATGACAGCAAAAAAAAAAATAAAAAAAAAAATAAAAAAATAAAGAAAATACTATAAACTTAAATGTGTTGAGTACAAACTTAAAACTGTCTTAAATAATAGCAAGAAAGAAATGACAGGTATATTTTTTCAGTATTTTTTTCAGAAAAATCTTTTAATATATTTATCGGTCAAAATTTGTCGAATATTGCTTTCTATAAAGAACAATGACAAAAATTAAAGGGGTGGAAAGGAGGAGAGGGGTTTGGTTCTTTTAAAACAAAGTTGACAGTATTTTTCTCATGTGTTAGAGTGCAAATTTCCATAGAAAACGGATAAAAACTGTGGTTTTCTATAAAGATCATCGGAAAATAAAAGGGAAGGGGGTAAAGTGAGAGAGGGGTTGTGCTTTGGCAAACCAAATGTAGAGAGAATATTTTTCTGTTTGTTTTGAAGTATACTTGTGCATATTTCCATCGAAACCGAATAAAAACTATGGGTTTTGTATAAATTTAGGGGTGTAAATGGAGAGGGGGTGGTTTATCGGATTTTTTTTTTAAATCTAAACCTTTCTTGAATTAGTTCAATCACACACTCAACATTTCATAAAAATCAGTCCAGCCGTTTAGAAGGGGTTCAGTCACATACACACGAACAGAAGAAATATATATAGACATAAAATATTGTATTTATTCTTTTGTGTAATGAATTATCAATGTACAATACTAATCATATTTTGTGATAATCTCTAAAGGCAAGCAGTAACTTATCGATATAGAGTCCAGGAAAAGGAATAATTATGAAGTTAAGTACGAAAACGATTAAAGAAAACTTAGTGTGACGCAAGAATACGGCGGAAGCCTGGAGAAAGGCGCAGAAATCATTAAGTAATTAGATGCACAGTTAATGGAAAAAACCAAGTTAATAGCAAGTGGACGAATAAGTCACTCAGTGGGAGTTATGATTAGTTCGTGATTAACTATGAATAGTTGTGTTTGGTTTAACTTGCGAAGTTACTAATTATTTATTTTTTTTTATTTGTCGTATGGCAAGCAACTAATACAACAATAAATAAATACAATGACAAGAACGTTGGTAGCGTTCACAAGCTGATGTCTAATTCTTCCAGCCATTCTAAGAAGGAACTTGTAGCTCCAAAAACATCTTCATATGGTCCATCATACTTCCGTAGAGGGCATTCCCTGATAATATGCTCCACACTCTGGGAAGGAGCACCGCAGTCACATGCAGGAGAATCCTGAAGACCCCACTTATACAGCATGGCGTTGCATTTCGCATGGCCTGTTCTTAGGCGATTTAGTTTGACCCACTGGTCTCTATTTAGATGGAATCCTGGAAGTCCAGTTGTGGGATCTTTAATATCTGAATGTTTTACAGATGTGGAGTTCCAGCTTTGTCGCCATTTTTCCATGACATCAAAGTCAAATACATCTTGCCATACCGGATTTCTTGATTTAAGACGAGTGGGTGGTAAGTTATTTAGAACCTCGTGGATTGGGAGATCCTGTGGATGATCAGGATGGTGTAGTTTTATCCACTCACGTGCCGTTGCTTCTTGGCGTCTTATCTCTGGAGGTGGTATTTTGCTGATCAGGTGCAACCAGGGGACTGGGGTGGATTTTAGGGTGCCAGTTATTACTCTCATACACTCATTCAGGTGGACGTCGATTTTTCTAGTATGAGTACTACGTTGCCACACTGGAGCACAGTACTCAGCAACAGGGTAAACCATGGTGAGAGCGGTTGTCCGTAGTGTGTTCGCATCAGCTCCCCATGAAGTACCAGCTAGCTTCTTCATGATGTTGTTTCGTGTTTTCAGTTTTTGACTTGTGTTTTCTATGTGTTTTTTGAATGTTAAGGAGCGGTCTAAGGTGATGCCAAGATACTTAGGATGGAAATTATGTTTCACCCTCTGGTGGCAGAAGTTCACTTTGAGCTGCTGATGTGCTATTCTATTGCTCAAGTGGAATGCGCATACTTCTGTTTTCATTGGGTTCGGACAAAGTCTCCACTTTCTATAATATGTGTTCAAGGTTTCTAAGTCGTTAGAGAGAATGCTCTCACCTTCCTCTAATGTGGCAGTTTGGACGGCGATAGCTAAGTCGTCAGCGTAGCAGAATTTATTGCCGGTTGTTTCTGGCATGTCACTGGTGTACAAGTTGAAGAGCAATGGAGCTAGTACTGACCCTTGAGGTAATCCATTTTTTATTGTAAATGACTTACTTGTCTTATGTCCGACAGTGACCTTAAAATATCTGTTGGTCAGCATATTCCTCAGGAGTGATGTTAGTTTCCTGCAGGGTATATGTTTTTTAAGTTTAAGTAGGAGTCCATCCAGCCAAACTGTATCATATGCCGCTGTTAAATCGACAAAGGCTACTGATGTTTTTAACTTCTTCTGAAATCCAGCCTCAATGTATGATGTCAGTGCTAATACTTGCTCACAACAGCTCCGTTTTAGTCTGAAACCTGCCTGATATGTTGGTGTTATGATATTTATTATTCCTTGTATACGGTTAAGGATGAGGCGTTCTAGAAGCTTATAGCAAACACTGAGTAGAGCAATAGGTCGATAGCTTGAAGCATCATCTGCTGGTTTGCCTGGTTTGAGGATCGTCAAGGTGTGAGCCATCTTAAATTCTGGGGGGACTATCCCAGTGTCCAGGATATCACTGAAGAAGTTCTTGAGCCAAGTTCTTCCCTGCTTGCCGAGATATCTTATGAATTCTGGGAAAATGCCATCTAACCCTGCAGCCTTCCTCATTTTTAGCATTTTGATGGCTTTCTCAACTTCTTCATGACTAAATGGATTAGAAAGGATAGGATTATTTCTAAGGTTGTTATCCATTTCAATCATCTCTTTCTCCATCTGTTTCTTCATGGCAGGATCTATTGGGACTTTGTCAGCTCTTGTTTTTATGTGCAATGCCATTTCAGCTGGTGTAATTCCTGGCTCCTCTTTGCACATGTTTGAGGCTGCACCCAGTTTTCTAAGGAGAGTCCATGCATTTCTACTGGAGTGAGTAAAGCTCATTTGAGAAGTTAGCTCTTTCCATTTCTGTTTCCTCCCTTCATTCAGTTTTTCTAATATTCTTTTTCCTGTTTCAGGGTCACCAGTTTTTTGAAAATTTTCATATAAAGTTTGCGTAGATTTGTCCCAGCATGGAATGTATTGTTTCCTGTACCCTCGAGGGATGTTTCGTTTAGCTGCAGCAATAACAATACCTACAAATCTCTTGTAGTTTTTCACTTTTGGGGGTATCCATCGCAGGTTATTATCTACCTCGGAGCTATAATTGTCCCAGTTTGCCCTCTTTAAATTCCATCTTGGTTTATGAATTGATCTGATAACAGGTATTGTGATACCAACACTGATTAGTGTGGGCCTGTGTTGGCTTCTGGGAAAATGCTGAAGAACTTTCCTTGTGTGGTCTAAAGGTTTTCTTTCATCTGTGGAAACAAAGACCAGATCAGGATTGGTGTCAGATTGCCATCTAGCAGAGTGGAATGTTTTCTTTTCTTTAGCATCATAGCTGTAAACGTAATACTCGAGTAATTGTAAGTAAAAGAATAAAAAACGTTAGTATAACATTTTATTTCAGATATTGTAAGAGGAAGAAACGAGGAGTTTTTGAAATTTGTAAACAGAGAGCTGACATCACAGGTCAACTAAGATAAATAAAGGAGACCTAAGATGTTCTCGTGCGGGCTGGAATCAATCTGAAATGACATAATGGAGTAATAGAAAATTAATGATAATATGTTAGGACAGGGTCATCGAAAGTAAACCTTTGACATATACGTATAAAAGTAAAGATACACAAGTAGTTTCTTTCTGGAATGCTTTTACGATTTGTATCTCGGTTAGGAGTCAGGACAGCATTTTACAAGGAGTCACTGTCTGGTGAAGAACTCGTACCAATACGTACAGGTAATGATAACGTATTCCTCTTCAAATAGAAACGGTTCCTAGAGACGCATTGATCATAACAGAGCAAAGGCGTAAGGATGAAGACTACATTTAAAAACAATTAATTAAAGACCTGTATCAGTATTCCGTAGACATGAAATCAGTTCCAAGGAGGTTGTTCGATACCGTCAGCAATCCATGAGTTTTATCGATTAATTTTATGGCTTGTGTAGCACTCCCAGACATTATAGGCACAGTGTTCAGAGATATGGGAAAGAAGAAACAGATAACTGGCTCTAGGCATCATTTTCACAAATATTTAATAAGCTATTCTTACTTTAGATCTAGTAAGAATTTCCTTCGCAAGGTCCACCAAACGTCTTATGAAGACTAGAAGAGCGTTAGAACTAGAGAAAAATAAATGGATAGCAACCGTCAAACACCGAGCCTGGTGGGTGAACGGTTAATATTCTGGACTCACACTCGGGAGGACTCGGGTTCAACTCTCCGATCGGGCACCCAGATTTGGGTTTTCCGTGGTTTTCCCAAATCACACTAGGCGAATACTGGAATGCTTCCTTCAAAAGATCATGGCTGATTTCCTACACGTTCCTTGTCCCCATCCTTTCCCGACTCTAATGATCTCGATGTCAACGAGGCGTAAAGCCATAAAAAAAAACCAGGCATGCGACGCGAAACCTAAGCTCACAAATCTGACCATGCCAATGATGAGTGATACTCATCAAAGGCAGCCGACTCCTAAATGTTGTAAAAAAAAGACAATGAAGAAGATGGAGGACTGTCAAATACAATCTGGAAAACCATTGACCGATTTTGACACAGGATTAAGACTGCAAAAATAACGCGGAAAAAAAGAATTTCTGCCGACGAAAAAATGTGTATATGCAGAAAGATATTGGCGAGAATTTACTATTCTGTTCTATTAGGAGTTGTTGAATTCAGAATACCCGTTTATGAACTCTTGATATTATTATTATCTATTAATCAATTGCGGTGGAACTTATTCCCTGGTGGCAATTTTCTTATAAGCCAACTGTAAAATCACGCGGAAGTTTATTATTATTCTAAAAAATAAGAAGGTTGTTCCTTCGATTTCCGGTATGATTTAATATAACCTTTAGTAATATTTTATCCATGATGGATTGGTGGAACTTCCGCGACTGTGATGTCAAATATGGGTTGTAAAAAATACAGCAACCAGTCACACTATGATGGTGTTTATTAAACCATTACCGGTTTCGAGCTATACCTGCTCATCTTCAGATGGTTTGTAAATTTTACATCAACAAATGCAAATACAGGAAATACATTCCTGTATTTGCATTTGTTGATGTAAAATTTACAAACCATCTGAAGATGAGCAGGTATAGCTCGAAACCGGTAATGGTTTAATAAACACCATCATAGTGTGACTGGTTGCTGTATTTTTTACAACCCATAACCTTTAGTTCTGGCAAAGTTTATTCGTGTGTGAAATTTGTTGCGTCCGCTTTGTCGTGAGTATTCCACACTAAACTTTACATCCTGAACTGGCCATCCTATTTCTGACTTACTGGCTCAGTACGCTTCATTCTATCAAATCATGAATCCTTTGAGTTGTGAACTAGGTTAAATGTTACAACGCAACTAATGAAGGCGAACTTTTACAATGTTGCATAATTCGCAGATATTATTATCAAAAACCATCTGCAGACAGTGAAAAGGACAGTCCTTACGGTGGCTCGAGTTTTGAAGATCGACAGTTTTTATCTTCCCCACGCTGCCAAGCTGCCGTAGAATTGATAGGTCCAATTCAGTTTCGCTCCCTGGCCTGTCGTCTTGCATCAACTTTCTCCGAAAAACATTTCCTGCTCTCAAGAACGATGCTTCCGTTTACAGATCACATTCCTCACATCACTACTTTCCATTCTCACGGAAGAGAAACGACTTAATGCATGAGGGTTGAGTGCTACTCAAACTCTGTGCTAAGTATCATTGCCGGGTAAGAAGTATTCGTGTGAAACAACTGTATTACGTTCACAGCTGGGAACGAGGTATTTACAGTTCTAAGCACTGTCGGTAAAAATCTACCACAGACCGCGGCAAACGAATGAGGAGCTCATTTAAAATGATCTTCCGAATCAATTATTCAAATTGAATTTAGTACCTCATACGTAAAACGAATATTGGAATGATTGCGCGCTTATTACAGTTGTTCGATGAAGAACAGACTCAGCAAAGAATAAACGTGAAATCATAAGAATTTTTTAAAGATTTAAAAAGTTGTTTTTGGGACGGAAATGTTGCCAGATGTGCTGTTTTGTAAATAGAGTAAATGTTTCCAAGATGATCAAGAGATAACCGATTCTGACGGGTGAGCATTCGGGATGAAGCGGATTCTAATCACCATTCGGCCATCGAGATTTCGGTTTTTCTTGGTTTTCCCGAAATCATTTCACGCGAATGCCAGGTTAGTTTCTTCAAAAGGCCATGGCTGATTTCCTTTCCGATTCTTGTTCACTATCCTTTCGCGGCTCTGATGGCCTCGACGTCGACGAGGTGTAAAAAAAGCCAAGACACACGTGGGGAATGAGCGCGAACTCTAAAAGTTAAATGTCTTTAGCAGTGTTAGTTGATGCACATAGAAATAATTCTGTTACGTTTCAATTACTTGCGAAAGTATGCTAATAGCAATTATTATTATTATTTTATTTTATTTGGCTTTAGCCATAGGCTAAATTAAGCCAGTTAAATAGACTTAATAATGACTATCCTTTATGTAAATATAACCGTTTTATACATGATCTTTAGTTCCTGACACATACTTGAACAGTAATTTAGAGGACTTTTTGTTGGGATAGGTAAGAACCTGCATAAGGGATTGTGTATCTGTTATCTGTAGACCTTCTTCTAAAAATTCATGTCTTGCGGCTTGGTAGTTACTGCATCTCAACATGAAATGGTATGTGTCCTCCATCTCTGCACAGGACACACACGTTTGGGAGTCGATTTGTTTCATAATGAATATTTTGTTGTTTAACAAAGCGTGACCGGCTCTCAGTTTTATCATGCAGGTAATCTCCTTTCTGATGAGGTCCACACGATCGTATCATGGTTTATCCTTGATTATATTCATTATTGACCGCTCCATATGCCCACCTCCTGTCTATCAATAAATACGTTCTTGTAGGGTGTTGTATTTTCAACCCGATAGATGGCAATAGAGTAGTAGCACGGCAGTTACAAATTGAGTGAAGAGAATTTACCAATCGTGGTAGAGACAGTTTCTTTGCGATTGGGCTTTACTCCTCAATCGTGTCGCGGTCGTTAGAGGAAGCAGAATATGAGGGACAAAGAGTAGGAAGAGACCATCTTGGTCTTTACCTAAAGTGATTTCGAGAAGTCTTGGATAATTGGTATTGGGATGACAGAATCTGGCATTACCGCACAACCACCATGCTTTTTCAGAGATCCCTTATTCTGAATCGACTGCTCTAGGTAGTTTTATAGGTCTGAGATGTAATTTTATTTGAGTAAGGATGTACGGTATTGACGAAAGTGAAAAAGATTAGTTGTAAAATATTTCGCCATCAAGTATAAATTAACTGCTGATTTTAGTTCATGTATTAATTTGCAATAAATGCAAGGTAATTAACATAATGAATAGGATGAGCCCAATTGCAGACGAGTACGAAGTACGCTCTTCACTTTTTGAAAATATATAATCCTTTGGGTAACAGTTCAAAACAATACGAAACGGGATCAGCTCGTAAGATTGGTTGTTGGAAAAACCACTAGACTGCGATTCAAAGAACGAATGCTGAAGAACTGTAACGTATCTGTAAAGGAACTAGAGTAGATAACTCTTCATCTGAAGTATGCGATCCGTACATTAAAGGATCAATGAATAGATTGAGAATGGGCAGAGAAGAGCTACCTGGTTTGTGACCCCTTGCAGCAGTCCTTACGAAAGTATTGCAGAACTGATACAGAAATTAAGCTGGGATTCTCTGGTACACAGACGAACTGAGGCGTATATGTTTTCCTTCGATTTTAGTGTCGTTAAGATTTGGAATGACGAGTGCTTACTTAGTTATTTTTATATATCGGTTACAAATGTAATTCAGTTTCATTGAAGTGTCATCAGCACCTAATACACTGAATAATTCAGAAATAGTGCTTTATGTTCGTATGGAAAATTGAGGTGGACATCGACGTAAAAATACGGAACCCAAAGTTTTGCGTGCCCAACACTCAACTGATAGTGTAGGTTACTTCTCCAGGCACTGTAGTACTGGGTGCAGACACCAGTGTTGGGAGAGCTGAGCGCGCACCTGGTCCAGGCACCTCACAGGAGTGTCCGACCTTGCGTGACCTCGGGATCCAGCCTCTTGAGGTCAGTGGCGCAGCCAGCGGACAGATAAAAAGAAGAAGAGATTCGTTCCGCCAGGGCCTCCCACTGTAGCATCCTGACTCTCTCCACGGCGTCCTTGAGGAAATCCTCCGGACAACATCACCGAGATGGAAAATTGGACTTCCTCTCTTGAGTCTTCAATGCGAATATCGTGACCTTTTTTACATACCTCACTCGATCATTACAGCGCTCAAAAAGAACCCATCGAAGCTTGACGGTTATCTTGAACGCGAAGAATGGCTGGGTTCAAAGTGGTTCCATCCAGATTTCACTTTTCAACGATTTCCCCAGATCAGTATAGACGAATGGCGAGATGATTCCTTCAAAAGCTCTTGGCCAATTTACTTCATGTTCCTACAGTACTGTACCTACTATAAAGACATCTGAATCATCTTTGCTAAGTGCAGTTCTGAATCTACTTACAACCGCTTCTACCTTGTCAGATGCACAGAACGGTAACACACTAAGTTTACCAAATTGAAATCAGCACTTATTCACTAAAACTCAGAAAGGACGTAGCAACGCGTCTCTATATCGGACCTATCATTTACGAGTTTCGGGCCTATCTTATTGCAGAATACCATGTAATTTTACTGCAAAATGTAACAGAATTGCGGATACTAACCTCTAAACTGTCATTAAGTAGTTTGAAATCTTATTGCTTTTTAGAATGACGTCACGTACCGTTCAACTTCACCCGTACTGCTAGAACAGGCAGTCAAATTAGCGCACATATATTAGTAAATTGTTGATGGAAAAGTAAATAATATTTAAATTTTAAGAAAACTGTATATGAAGTTCTCTCATCTCGGAGAACATGAAGTAAAGAAAAAACACATCATATTAAACTAGTGATAAATGACTTTGTTTATTAAGCAGTTAATAGTAACTCGTACTAGAACATACCAATTTTGTATGTTTTACAACTTTTTCGGCTAATTGACGTATACAAATAGCAGTTACTTGATATTTCAATTATTTTGAATTTATAAAAAGAAGTACTGAACCAAATGTGATACAGTTTAAATGGGAGTAATTCGAGTGAATCCTATTTTCTCTAGAAAAGTATTTACGGATATCCTATTCAGATTCTCCTGACTGTGAAGTGTTGTAATAGGATCTGAACAAGATATCGGGGCCTATAATTAAACATGGAATAAATATAAATGCCAAGAGGAGTCTGCTTACTAGGAAACCAAAAAAATAAAGGTTTTCTTGATTATAGATCAGAGAAGGTATTGCTTGCTGAAGATCCTAACTGTAAATATCTTGGAATAAAATTCGATAATAAAATCAACTGGGAAGAACACAACGGGCAAGGGGTAGGAAGAGATTTCAAAATCCTTCGTTTATTAGATAAGGTGGCACCGAGCGTTGTGGTGTAATGGTTACCGTTCTGGCCTCACATTCGGGAGGACGCCGGTTCGAATCCCCGTCCGGGCATCCAGATTTGGGTTTTCCATGGTTTTCCAAATCACTCCAGGCAAATGCCGGGATGCTTCCTTCAAAAGGCCATGGCCGAATTCCTTCCCATTCCTTGCCCCCCATCTTTTCCCGTCTCTAAAGACCTCGCTGTTAAGAGACGTTAAACAGTTAAAAAAAATGATAGGGTGGTGAGGGATCATACAAGGGAAGTGAGGAAATTGGGTTACAAAAACTTGGTCTTGAATGTGGTGGAGTGCTGTAGGATCCCCATTTGTGTATCACGTTAAGGAGAGAAGCTACATTTGTTTATGGGAATATCCACAGAATGCTTCCAGTAACTGATGTGAAGAAGGGGGTGGTTTGGGTGTCATTGAAAGACAGACGGCGGGTGATGAGAGTGTTTGGCTTGTTTAAGGCTTACAATCGCTGTGATGAATGGATGGATATTGTTGAGAATTAGAAGTAGTACGTAGAAGGGAAAAGATAACCACAACCATAATCTGTCACTTGATTTCAGGCGAAGAGTAAAGGCGTCAGGGACTGGAATACATTACCAAGGAAAACAATGAGCAATTTACCAAAAACACTCAAGGAGTTTAAAGATGGAACTTCTAAAAGGCAAAGTCATGGGAAGGTGCGGTTGTAAGGGCGTTGGCACCAGAGGGTGTGTGATCCATTACATTTGAAACGAAGTTAAATCAAAATTAAATCGAGTGTGTAGTTTCTTAGTAATCGATGTAAATAAATTTAAAATGATACAAACTCTTCGAACTGAGAGACCCCCTCCTTTTTCGAAGTCGGTTAGCGAAGAACATGCAGCGGTTGGTGCTTTAGTTGAAGGATCCCCTACTTGTTAGTGCAGCTCAAGGCCGAGATGTTTTTCCCTGCTGAATGTCGGTTCCGGATTCCACCGCCTTCTCATTTGAATAACGACCCCCGAGCCGGACTCTGCAGCTCTTGGGAACTGAGTCATATCTCACGGCCTTAGTACAAGTAACCTGTTAACCGTTATCAGCAGTACCACATGTGATATCTGTTACAACAGAACTCGTTACGAGAACGTGCATGCGTTATAACAATTAATAGCTTCATTCTTAGGAGTGTTCGATTTTGGTTATAATAATTAATATTCATTTAAAAAGTAGTAGTGAACAAGTAATTAACAAACTATTATTTTTAACTCTTTTTTTGGTTATGCCATCAAAAGCATTTGTTTTAGCTGCAAGAAATGATTTTTTTTTTTTTTTTTTTTTTTTTTTTTTTTTTAATACAGTAATTTATTATAGCAACTAAGGACCTGGGCCGAAAAATCACCAACATATTATTTTTAAGTCTAGTCTCTATGCTTTTCACTACACCTGCGCTATCTTGTGAGAGATTTTTTTTATATGCGATGGATGTTTTTTGACGTCAAGAGTGCAGTACATTCTCAATATTTTTTCTGCCTTGTTTGATGATTATATGTGACAACATTAACTCAACAAACTTGGACTGGAAAATATTATTACTTTTTTCGTTTTGCCATCTTACAAGTTAACCATTCCTCTGCTCTATCATGATCAACTTCTCCTTCACACACTTTGTTGTGTCCTGCTTTTCTTAGGTCGATTTATTTTTCTTCTTCATTGTTTTGGTCTGTAATTTAGCAGTATATTTGGCGGTTTGGTATGTTCCCCGCGTATATATGTTCCATACATTTTTTCCTATATGTAATTATTTCCTTATTTAGGTTAAAGATTTTCTTTTCTTCATTTACTCAGCCGAGGCTCTTTGAAATCTGCTTCTATCGGTTGTTTAGTCAATTATTATTATTCTCGTATCAAAAACATCAAAATACACAGTTAAATACATTGTGCAAATCAACAACTTTAAACACACTTAGCCCAGTACTTCGCAACCTCAATCGCATTGTGTGTTGCTTGAAACAGGTCTTCGTTATTGCAGGATGATGGGCACATAGGGCACTCGAGCATATGATTCATAGTTTAGTCATATGCAGTAACATTGATTCGACCATTACTTTGTTAACTTTTGCTGGGCCCTCACATTATGGAGGAGGCGTATTGACATCACCGTCCTGTAATTCTAATTTCGGTTTTACATTGTTTCCCGAAATTACTCCAGGTGAATTCCTTGACGGTTCCTTTAAAATGATATGCCGAATTTCTTATTGTTCCTTGTTTTAGATTCGCTCCCTCCTTTATTATGACCCAGTAGTCGACGAGGCGTAACGCCCAAAGCAAATACAATAAAAAATTTGCATTATTCCTACTACATGTGGAGGTAGCCTTTGTGAAACATAACCAGACACAATTTCACTGAGTCTAACGTGTCAAATGTTTTTTCATAATCGATAAACACTAGGTTATTTGAAAAACTGATTTACTAATTACGCCCAAATTAGTTATATTTGTTAGAGTAAGCTGCTTTTCCTGGAAACGCAACCAGCTCACAAACCTAAATTGCTAAGGTTTTACTATTGTTTTTTTTTTGTCTCAGAAGATGAAGTTCACTTTAGCTTAAATGTTGACATTGTCAGGCTTAACGCTCTTCCACAAAAAATGGTGATCAATATCAATTTACATAGGCGCATAAAATTTTATGTCGTTTCACATTAGTAAATAGTATCTTAATTTTTCAAAGTTGCGACGTCACATCAAAATAAAACCTACCTACTTGACATTTCACATCAGTAGTATTTGCGTGAATCGCCTTTTTTTTTTTTTTTTTTTTTTTTAATAAAAAGGATACTAATTTGTGGAAAATTTTATTTTAAATTTCTCAGCTTTCGAACCTCACATCAAGATGAAACATTCCCCATTTTACTAGTGGGATCACGGGCTCTATATTAATAGAAATCCCATCAAAATCCAACCAGTAGGTATTTCGTGAATCGCGTTTTACGAAACATTACATTGAATATCTTTGCTTTTCGTCGTGGCATCAAAACGAAACATAGCCTATCAGTGGTATCATGGGATATACATTAATATATATAGGGGAGACCGGGGCAAGTTGACGATGTTAACGATTAAATATTTTTAATAAATTCATTTTTTGAAGAAAATATTTTTTCATTGCAAATATTATTAGTCTGGTCTTTTATTGAAATGTTCGTAATTATATATAATTTTATTTTCATATTATCAAAGTTTTTTATTAATTTTAGAAAGTAATGCAAAACTGTCATCTTGCCCCAGTACTGGGGCAAGATGACTTTAACCACGGGGCAAGATGACACTTAATGAAACTGTAATACATTTTAATTGCTATGCATTAATATGTATACAGTGATGTGCAAACATTAACAGAAGTCACATAGAAATTTCTCTCCTTCACAGTGTGAACATTCTTTGTGGCACCATTTAAAGCACATGCAACACTGTATCCAGTCTTCTGATGGAGGGTCTTCATAGATCTCATCACATCCAGGACACTGAACTAAACTTTCTTCGGAAGCATTACTTGATGTTGTCGCAACTCGGGATTTTTTCTTTTTTTTAATTCAGAAGAGGTAAAAGTCAGTTTCTTAGTAAAACTTTAATTTCTTACATCCCGAGCCTGTGTGTATGAAACAAACATTCAATTCTTACGTCATCTCTTTTCTTCAAATGGTGAGGCAGTGTTGCTTCAGGAATATTGTAAACGTTCGCTGCACCCAAACAGGACTTTCTTATTCCTTTGACATCAATTATTGCAGCAGCCAAAGCATTTCGGTCCCACTCGCCTCTGGAGGACTTCTTTTTATAAGTTCTCGCCATATCTGGATCATAATGTGTCATGAATAAGTAAAGTAGCGCCCTTCCAAATTTTAAGAGAAACTATGTGAGTCATGCAACTCAAGACTCTTACACGAAACACAAAAAAAAGGCACTCAAAGACTGAAACAGACACAGCGAAAGTCATCTGGGGCCAGATGACGAGGTCGTCAACTTACCCCAGCCAACTTGCCCCGAACGACAATGTTCGAAAGTTTCCATTATTGCGGCAGTTTAAAAAAGAATGAGATACAAATACACAGCCTTTATGAAAGCACATTGTTTAAGCTACTCATGTATGACAAAGTATAAAACAATTTCTCACCTGTTAGTCTGCGAAGTCTTAATTTAGAGATATAGAAAATTACATCACGTCACAGAGAATTCTCGATCAGCATATAGCGAGGAACAATACGGCACGAGAGACGCCGGTGCTCCATATTTTAGTTCCTAGTCGTATAGAGAACTAGTAGTATGAATACAGTGCTGCTACATAGAAGCGGGAATTTAAATTAAATCATTCTTCATCTTGCCCCGCTCGTCAACTTGCCCCGGTCTCCCCTATATAAAATAAATCAAAATATGATCAGTAGTTTCTGCGGGAATCGCGTTCAACGTATAAGCAGGACCACAAGAGGAATTAAAATCTGACTAGTACTTTTTGCTTGAAGTGCGTTCATCCTAATTTACGAACAAATTGACATGAAGAATTTTTTTTACTTATTGCTTTACGCCTTGTCGACGTCGAGGTCATTAGATGCGGGATGGGACTGGGAAAAAGGAACGGGAAACCATTCGTCCATGGCCTTTTGAAGGAAGCATCACGGCATTCACCTGGAGTAATTTGAGGAAACCACGGAAAACCCAAATCTGGATGACCAGACGGGAATTCGCATCGGAGGAAGAAAGACAAAATATGTATATGAGTAAACTGAGCAGCTTACGAATAGCGCCCCAAACTATTTTTTCAATATCTTTCCCTGCTTACAGTTCTATTATATGTATAGGTTTGGATGGGTATCAGGAAAAGTATTTGGAGTAATAAATAGATGAGAATGAATGACCATCAGAAACTTGTTCTCGATTTCAGGTGTAAGGGGAGTGCAAAAATTTCCATTCATAGGTGAGTCAAGGAGCAAAATATTTTATCAGGGAATATGCTGAATAGCTTAACTGAAATGGCGAAAGAATTGAAGATAAAACTCAGATAATGCAAAACTACGTATGTAGAGAAATTAACTACGGACTGTATGGTGTGGTAATTAACAATAATAATAATAACAAATTTTAAAGCAGTAATCACTGCATATAGTAACTTCGAACGTCTGTCACACTGGACATGGTTTACAATCTTAACTATTTATTTTATTTTTTCTGCCAATGGCTTTACGTCTTGTCGACTTTGAGCTCATTCAGGCAGGAAATGGCTGGCGACAAGGAACAGGAAGAAAATCGGCCATGGAATTTTAAAGGAAGCAGAACCACGGAAAAACCCAAAGCTGGATGCCTGGACGGATATTCGAACTCGCGTCCTTCCGAATGCGACGCCAAAGCGTTACTGCTCGTCCACCACACTCGGTTTGACTTTTTATTTTTGCTGTATGGATTTTGTAGTTCACAATAAACATGGGAATGAACTGCGAACAATCCTCGAAGCAGTCGGTATATTAAGTGTTTTGTTGGTTTCGTCTGTTGTAGGAGCTGATCTTGGACGACAACGCGTTGACGGCTGTTCCGTCGGCTTCGCTGAACGGACCCAGGTCTCTCGCCGTGCTTTCGCTTGCTGGGAACAGAATTGGTGAGTCCACAGTGTCATTCGCACATTTATGAGTCATCATAATGTCGTACAGTGTCAAGGACAATTCATATTGACAAAAAGACGATTGTACTAGAGTAATAGGTTCTTGACTACTCCGTTAGCTCAGTTGGATACGGCATTGTGATGGTATCCAGCGCTAACTCGGAGTTCGGTGGCTTGAGTCCTAGTGTGGAGGATATTTTCATCATCAGGACATGGCCGGCAGAGTAGGAAAGGTGGTGATGCACAATTCCTAATCACCAGATTTAACTCAAAAGCTGTGGGTTAAATCCGATACCACTCCTCAGTGCTTACGTAAGGAGGGCATCCGACGCTATAGATGTTGATTCGTCCTTCTGATGGCGGCATTGAGTTTGGCGGCCCCTGGGTGTCTTTCGGACGAGTAGTCCAACACTGAAAACCCACACTATCACAGTCATCCACTCCTACAATAACACATACGGACACTTCATCTTCCAAGACATTCCCTTGAAGAAGTAAACCTCTCCATGATAACCGCCTACGCCCGGAAACAAGCAAGACGTTCACAGATGAATAATGTGTTCTTACCGAGCATTGAAATAAATATTAATGTTCGGGAGGACGTGGTTCTCTCCGCAGCCCGGCGATCAACATTTCGTTCTTCCAAATCCTATCCTGTCAACTAGTGTACTTGCTATCAACTAGTATTTATTTTACGTATCCAGAACATCTCTACATATATATACATGTAGTGGACGGTATTGTGTTTGACATGGCGGCATCAGAAAACTGTGGAACATGTTTTTGTAGGATTTGAGCAATTCAAGACAGGATCTAGCTTAAAATCTGCAGAAGAATAAAGTAATTTGTTCGAATCCTAATAAGATACGATATAAAACCGATTGTTGAAATTTCCTCAATAACACTTATTTTTATGGGAACTTTTTCCTTACTTACCTCACTCGTAATCTTATGATTCACTGTCCCTCCGTTTGTAATGATTTTAATTTCTACTGCTTCGAGTTTGCTATCGACCCTATGTAGCGGGACTGTGACGCCAAATATTCCCAACGGTGACGAGGTTATTTGTTGTGTTTAATGTCGCTCGTAATTTATTTGTAGACACTGTGCTGTCGGGAGCGTTCTCCAGCCAGACCTCGCTGGAGCGCCTTGACCTGAGCTACAACTCCATCACGCTGCTGGAGGGAGGAGCACTGGAAGGTCTCTCCAGGCTCCGCTACCTCAGTCTCTCCAGGAACAGGCTGGACAAGTTCAACAGCGACGTCTTCCAAGGTACTTAATAGGTTGACGCAGGTATCGTAAGAGGTGAAATGCAAATAGTACGCTTTAGAGTAGCTCGCGAGGTCTAAGTGTCCAACGATCTGGAGACTACAAATCGTGCTATTTGTTCATTACACTTCTCTGGCCTGAAGCAGCAAAACAGTGGAAATTACACAGAAAGCATTTAAATTAATAAAATTGTCTGTTAACACTTTATAATATTACTCCTGTAAAAGCTACTGAACGTACAGTCGAACCTTAATAGCATGTCCCATAGCAGCGGTGTACATACATAAGTAACGCTGAGTGATCAAACATAAGCCAGGAATACTTTAGTGCTCGTTAACGTGGAGACAATGCGTTTTTAATATAAATGCATTGATAGGCTAAATACTGTACGCTTGTCGCTACAGTCGTTATGTTTGGTTATTAACACGATGAGTGGACAGGCCTTTCGTGTTAAGTTAAGAGTACATGAAGGAGTCAAACCAGCAAAAGCTTTGCAGAGATTGCGTACACACTTCTGCAGTTGCCAGTTTCAAAGCCAGAAATCTGCAGGTGGCTTAAGTACTTCTATAATTTCTAAACTCACTGTCGCACGTCGTTCCTGAACGACTTTACAAAACCAGGAACATATTCACGGTGGCTCACGAATAACTGTTCGCGAAATCAGTGCAGCAACTGTTGTGAATTATGGAAGCTTGCAGATAATCATTAAAAGGATTTGCCCTTACGCTAAATCGCTACAAGTAAGGTGCGAAGAATATTCAGTAAAAATGTGCTGTGTGGATAGTTTCTCAAAAGCTTTTGATGTGCAATCTTACGTATGATGAATCGTTGGTACATCACTTCTGAGACGAATCGGTCGAATATGGAATGGCGTGCAGAAAGAGAAAAACCGCTAGTCCACTGGGATGTTTCTCAGTATACTATTATCGGATGATAAAGGGGTTGTGTGATTATCATTTGTTTGGATTCTACAAAAAGATTTTTGCGTACGTACATGTCTAGCAAATTTTTGTGAAGAATAAATTAAAATGTCATTCGAACGGAGAGTTTTGAAGTATCTTGTTCATAACTGATCGGCTGTGGTAAAAAGGAAGTCTCCTTTTATTCATACACGATTGGTATGTCGAATACCGACGTATATTGTCTTCTGTTGTTCCTCAGGTGCGGACAACCTCGAGCAGCTCGACCTCTCCCAGAACTTTGTCCGGGAGGTTCCCACAGCGGCCATCAAGACCTTTATCGGGCTGAGGCACCTCAACCTGTCCGCCAACCTCATCAAGGTGACTACATTACCTGCCATGTCCCGTAATTTTATGGGCTTTCATATTACGAGGCTTGACCAATGCTGATGGGTTAAAGTGAACGCAGATTGTAGTACACAATAGAGGCAGAGTTTCTGCAATGGTTTTCAATGTTTCCCCATGTTTCAACACCTTATATCGTCGTTAACCACTTCACAAAATGTTGAGCTCTGTTTAATTTAATTTGATTACAATGGGGCATATGCCCCTGTGTTGCGTACAGTTTCTCCACCACTTACTTTTACTCCTTACGAAATTTAATTTTAAACTCTTTCGGGGATTTTTGTAAATTATTCAGTATCTCCTCCAGTAATCTATTCAGTAGTTGACTTTCATACCTACAAAAGAAAATGGCCCTGAAATCAAGTGCCAATTTGTGGTCAAGTCTTATCGCCAATATACGTCTCGACAGTTACCAACACTCTCTCGACTGTCTATTAGGAATAAGTTGGTGCAAATCTCCGACCTGCCATCCAAAAATCGATTTTGCATGGTTCATGAAATCACTTCAGGCCAATACCGGGATGGGTCTTTCAAAAGGCCTCGATCTCAACATTAATAAACCATAACCTGTAGGGGAAAAAATCACTTTTGTCTTGTCATCCAAAGATATAATCTTGTTCTTTTATCATATCAGTTATTGATTGTATTCTGCAGCAATTTCCACAAGTAAGCTACCCTTTTTATTCCCCCTGTAACTCCTGTACTTGGCACCCAACATTTAAATCCCTTATTACTTCACCATACTGAAGTAATCGTCTGACCAAGGATCAATCAACCTTTACCTTCTTTCTTTAGTATTTATCCACTGCGAAAGAACTTTGGTGTAATAAAGGTTGCAACTACTGGGGAGAAGCACGTACAGTACAGCCTTGAATTAAAGAAAGACTAAAAGAACCCTAATATCGCGACTCAGATAAGAACAAATGCTTCAGCACGTCACAAGTAACAAAATCTTCTCAGGTGTCCAGCCGGATGGTGGTGTAAAAACACGACGTTTCGACAGCTGCCTCTGCTATCTTCATCAGGTATCTTGTAGTTGTTCTCAGCTGACTGCCTCAGTCGAGTGTTTTTACACCACCATCCGGCTGGACACCCGAGAAGATTTTGTTGCATCGATACGCCGGGAAAGTCTCCACTCACACACGTCACAAGTAGTTCTCCCGTCAAGCTGCAGGATGTCACCTACAAGATGATAGCGTTCAGTAATTCGACTTCATAAGTATGTGATGAAATGGAAATACGGTGATAAAGAAGCGGTCTGCCACATTCTATCACGATATCATACCAAGATGATTTATTCATATCTAGTTACTTTATTTCCTTGGCAATTGGAACATTGAAGCCATTGGTGTACAGGAAATCCTGTCATTACACGGAAGGTACTAAATAATGGTCTGTTGGTCGTTCCAGTCGCTGGATAACAGCCAACTGTCATCGCAGCCACTGCTGGAATCGCTGGACCTGAGCCGCAACAGCATCGGCAGCATCTCTGCGGGCACCTTCCAGGGACTGGAGAAGCTGCGACTGCTGGACCTCGGCGTCAACACGCTGCGAACGGTAACAAGGATTCAATATTACAGAGTATAATCAACCATCAACGGCTCTATAATTAGTTTCCCATCAATGATCCGTTTCTTTATTGGATTTCCATTGGTTTTGTATAAAATGCTTAATTCGTTTGATCGTGTTAGTTCATCCTGTTTTCACTTTGTTTCGTTTCACGCAATTTTTATAATTCATCGGGAAAATATCAAACTGATATGATTATGTTCTGTTTAAATTGGTGTAACGTTTAATGAATCTACGGATCTTTTGTAAGCTGATGTATTTTCAATATTTTTTTGATTTTTTTTGTTTTTTGCTTGAATTCGGCTTTTCACAACAATAATGAAGGGTTCGTACGGTAATTGTTTTCATTTTTATCCCGAACTATTCATTGACCGAACTGAGAACGGAAGCATACCAAGTTGCTATATTCAGACTACTACTATACGTTATTCTAATAAATGATTCTCTAATGGAGTTAACATCAGAGGTTATGTTATTTTCAGGTGGTATAGTTTTAATGTGAGAATTGACTGTGAGCTGGTAAATAGGAATCTAGACGGATATCAAGTTTATTGGTTCAGCACGCAGCGAAAAATAATATAAACTTAATTCAACTTGTAAGGAACATAGAAATTAAAATAAAAATTTTGTGTGATTATTCATCATTATGACTATTATGTGAGAAATTAACATGGTGGTACTATGTAGAAAAGTCTTAATAAAATGGAAAGCTCTATGAAATATATAAGAACGAAGTCTTTCTCGGCGTTGAGAATGTATAAACTGCTCCCAGGTGACTAGCCGAGTCAAGAGTGCGTTGTCACACGATATTTCTGCGACTAGAACATTGCCGCCATCTACCAGAAGATGGCGGCAATGAATCTAGTCGCCGAAATATCGTGTGACAACGCACTCTTGACTCGGCTAGTCACCCGAGAGCAGTTTATATACTCTATGAAATAGCTGCTTTACCTTTGTTGATATGTGGCAGACAAACCTGGAGACTGAATGAATCTTTCAATGAAAGATTAAAGTAAAAAAAAACTGAGATTTTTATGAAGAATGAAGATATGTTGGAATTGAGACCAAATAACTAACACAGATATTAAGAAGGAATTCTATATGTGTACTATTAGTGATTGATTGTAGAAGGAAGAGATAAATATAAGACCGGAGACTTTCTTGGTGTATAACTGCAATGAAGTCTTCACGGGTGTACCGACGAATTGTGTTGTGAAAACACGATATTTCGACGACTAGCTCCGTCGTCTTCCTCAGATGCGAAAACATCTGTACTGGTCGGCTGAACGATAGATATTGTATGTGTCGGACTTCATTGTAAGGGATAAACAGATTCGACACACAGGACGAATGAATTAAGAACGAATTTTGATACAGCAGTAGGTATCCGGAACATTGGAAATACCGAAAAATATGGCCGGAGTAAATAAGTTATAGGCTTAAAAGTCTGATCCATGAACAGAAGAAGTGGACCTGTAATTGGTAGTGGAAAGTATAAGATGTTAACATCTGAACAGATTAATTGATAAACGGCTTAGTGGAGGATGTATACTGGGAAGAGTAATAACGATAAATAAGAGATTCCAATTCAAAATCTCATTGAGATGGATGTCGATACAAGAGGCTATAATGGGATGCACGTTATGGGCACAATTCTACGTGCCTGTTAGTTTTCAAAAGAGGGAATGATGAAACACCTGGATTGGCAAGTATTGAAAGACACGAGGCAAATAAGTATACTCCACTTACTTTTACGAGTTTCGCGCTGCTTTGATCGATGTTTTATTTCTGACGTTTCGGCGCCCAACCTGGGGCATTCATCATGGCTGTTTAGAAGTGAACTATCACATCTGGTGGTTGTAACACCACTCCGTAGTTTATCTACTCGCTGAGCTAATTGTTTGGGTTACCAGCAGCGGGTGTCAGCTGTCCTAGAGATGTTGTTTTCGTTGTAAATTTTGTATTGCGATTGTGGAATATTTGATTAATATGACGCCTGATAAAAGCGTAAAATACTATATAAATAAATATACTACTTGATATTTATTTCGCATACTAATTTCCGAACCCGTCAAAAATGACGGGTTCAATGAAGTGTTCCAACAAATAATTTCATCCTACATACTTCACTAAATACAACTGTTATTATTAAATAACATTCATAACTCTATATTTCGATTGTAGTTTATATCGCGATACAGTTTGAACTACTTGGTGACAAAGGCCGAGAGCATGAGGTCACTGCTTTAAGGACACATGTCTAAGCTTAGCCTTTTATTACTGATAATTCAGAATGTAGTGAAGTTTCAGGGAGAATAACCGCATGACTTACGACTACTTCTGAAATCACTGTTCTTACAAGCTGCAATACCATGCTGTATTGATTATTATGTTCACCATGTGTTTAGATATTTCGTCATAAAGCGTCAGTAGTCTATTATTCGTGAGATTCTGTTCAACCCTTCAGAGCAATTTCGTTTCAGGTGCAGAATGCTCCCAGGCAAACTAACATCCAAATCTTACAACCACAATGTCTCAGAGATGCTGTCCTGACACTGGTCTACTCAATGGCAGAACACTTGCCACCAGTCCGGGAGAAAAGCAATCATACCAAAAAGTCGATTCACAACCATGAGGGTAACAATTAGAATAAAAACCCAAAGTCGATTCCATATCACCACGGTTCATTCAGCATTGCACAAAATAGCTGGAGTCTGCAGAATTGTAATGCAAAACAAGTTTCCAAACTGCCCCAGGTTTGGTATCCTACCTCCAAGACAATGTGATATCTATTCAACTAACAGTGTTCTCCGTGGAAAAGAAGTGGAAGGAAGAATGTTCACAAACCCACCTTCAAACAAGCAGTTCGCCGTGATCACATCAAACCCTGAAATGCCACATGTGGTGCCAACTGAACTGGTTTGCGAGATGTAAAAACCTGCTTCGCAGTGGAAAATTTTAGACTCATCAGAATATTACTGATCAAACCTTCCACAACATAGCTGCTACGCGACACACTGCAGTCTTTGGAGAAAACTTGCAACTCACTCATATAACACTTGTCAGCGAGACAAATTGCAGTAAACATGTTAGCTAATAAACCTGCCTGCTTCTAGACATGTGATTATGCTGTTTTTCGTTCTGTTTTTAAGCTAACGTTGCAGTTTCTCATTTCGTTTGTTCTTAGTATTGATTTTTAAGTTATATAATGAACTAGCGGAGTTCCCGGCGTTGCCCGGTATAGTTGGCGTAGATTTACTGGTACGCTACTTTTGTTCCCACAATGAGAAACATTTGTACAAAGATTCATAAAATTCGCGCCAACTTTTTTCGGGATTAAAAGCCATCTAGATTCATACGCCACCTACCAAGAAACTGGCGGGTTAAAGTTTATATGCACGTACATTATATTGATTCAACCGAAAAGATTCATGTGTGTCAAGCTTCATTAATTTTGTTAAGAAATTGCATTACTACATTACTAAAAAAACGCTAGATTGTATTAGAACTCATTTGATTCAGTTGCTATGTGAATAGATATACTTTTTGCTCGAAACGCCAGATACTTTAACTCCGCAGATTCAGCCTTTTATAAAAATATCAAAAGTGAATCCAGAATAATATTATAGTAAATAAGTGATTTTATTCAAACAGAAGACTGATGCTGATAGTCAGAGGCAATGTAGTTGTGGGCCTACTGCCAGAGATCGTGGTTAAAGAAAATCTCTGTTGTTTTTACGGCTATCTATGGCATTTAAAGGATGAATATCCCGAATTGAAGGAAAGAATGCTTCAAGTTTTGTTTAATGTGAAAAATAGTTATTATTGTAAAGTTATCTTATTGCTTTCATTAAAGGCTATGGTCAGAGACATTGTAATTGTGTGTTTAGTGCGAAGCATGCTGCATCTAGTGGTTCCATCTGTGGTATTCCTCACCATACGTTCAGAATTTCATCTAAAGTTCCGGCGTTATGCAAGGTACAAGTATAAGACATACCAAACAACTGAGCTGAGATTCTTAGCTTTAAAACGGTGAATACCCCATCGAAATCTTCGCAGTAGATTTCGAGTTTTTCTGGCACAAATATACCCGGTTTTGGTTTTATAGATATAAATTAAATCTATATTTGCCAAAGCAATCAATCAGCACGGGTGGCTGCCATATTATTACAAGTTGGCGGTTATTGCGTGACAGGTGGAGGACGGCACGTTCGACGGCCTGCCGTCGCTCCAGAGACTGTCGCTGGTGGACAACAACGTGCTGCTGGTGCCCGGCCCGGCCCTCACGAGTCTGCCCAGGCTGTCCCACCTGCAGCTCGGCTCCAACAGGGTGGCGGCCCTGTCTGCAGACCTGCTGCGGCCCTTCTGTCCGCGCCTCGAGGCTCTCTCTCTGGCCCGCAACGTGGTCCGAGAGCTGCCCGCCGCTGCCTTCGCCGACTGCGGCCGCCTCGCCACCGTCGACCTGTCTGGGAACCTTCTAGCCGGAGCGCTGCAAGGTGAAACACTATGCTCAAAGACACCATCTCTCTGAGGTGGGCAACCTTCGGAACGCTGCGCTACAGGATAGTGAATCAAGGTTTAGAGTGGTCAACGATATCGCTGACACTTCTTTGATGTCTACGAGGGTGAGTTCTTGACCGGACTCTTCAGCATGTTTACAAAAGATCACGATACGGGACTCTTAAGAGCTTTACAGTTGACGATGATATCACTTTCATTATCTTGCGGTCTGGGAGTTTTCTGGACATAGCACTTCAGGGTAGAAATCAGTGTTTCGAGCTGAATGTAGTGTACGCGAGGTAAAACCCTACGTTTGCTTTGGAGGGTAAGATCGTAATAAAACCTCCAGGTCGGTGCCCATCGGAGAGATCTACTGGACACCGCGGTCTGGTAGGTTAACATGTAAATCCTTGGCTTTACTACAGAATGAAATACTGTGTCTCTAGTCACTACTTTCTTACGATTACTGTATCTACTGCGCGGGTTTCTGATAGATGAAAACCTGATATTACAGTGGACTGCTATACATCTCATAGAAGCTGGAGCGTTTATAGTTAAACATTCGGTATACAACAGATCGCAATATCACAGCTTTTTTGACTTTGGACTACATTTCTCAAAATCTACTGCCTGGTGGCTATTGGTCAAGGATATTGTCGTGTGCGGATTCTGTTCTGTGAGATGACGACCTTATCTGCTGGTATTCCGGCTATCTGGAAGCGTCCTCTTCTGTTCTCTAGGCAGCTCCGCTCGATGCTTATTGTTGCGCTCTTTTGGGATAAGTTCCAACACACTGTGGATTGCGGTCACAGAAAGATGGTTAGAAATGGATTGAAGTTCTAACTATCTGAAGTAAGGCGAGACTTGCAATAGAATCAATTTATTGGGCTCAACGATTTGATACGTTGATAACGTGCCGTAAAATAGATTCTAACTTTCAAATGATAAGCTAAGCCCTAATAACGGTAGTAAGTGGTTTTATCAGTACAGACTGGAATAGTTAACTGTTAGACAAAGGTGAATGGAAGGGTGGTAGACTCTCGCAAGCAGATCCGAAGAGTGGTTAACTGTTCTCGGTGACTGCCCGCCAGTAAGTAGAGATTCTTCGTGGCGCCACTTTGGAGTGACCTCAAATTAGGAACTGTGAACAATCAGGTGATGGTTGGAAGCTAAGCGAATTCTTCACCGCACAAGCACCACGCCACGTTTAGGGCGTCAGTGATCGCCGATTGCCATCGCTCGACGATCGAATATTCCTATAATCCCTCAAATAGTAATGGTCCCCTTATGACCCTTGACTCCAAAGACTGATCTGTTTGTTTCAGGCGGCGCCGCGCTGGCTGGTGTGGGAGACACGTTGACGAGGCTCCGACTGGCCGACAACCGTCTGACGGCCTTCCAGGGTCCGCTTAACCTTCCAGTGCTGCGGCTGCTGGACCTCTCCACCAACAGGTACCACTACTCACACGGCACGCGTGCTAGTTGATTTCATTGAGTCAAATTATTAAAAAAATGGGACAGTGTTTATTTTTGTTCTTTAGTGTTTAACTAGAGAACCAATTTGGGCAGCGCGACTGGATCCTTAAAATGATGATACTCAACCATGTATAGCGTAAGGTAGCCTCGAATTTCCAAGAATACGCAAAGATAGTTTTACTGTGGGAGACGGAATGAATGTCTAGCTAACCAGCAGTGTTGCGTTTCGTGATGTCTGTGATCTACTGTTTCCTCTTTAATCCTGCCGTCTTCTCTGCATTACAGCAGAGGACAAGTGGTTTATATCGTACTCTTTGCGCTGAATGTTCGTCCTGCTACAGAGACCGATCATCTCATTAATTCGCTACAAGTACACTGGCCTCGTCAGGGTTATCAGAAATTACGAAATCAAGAGAATTATCCATAATACAGCTTCTCAACCCTATACCTTAGCTACACTATCTCCAGTTCAGTCAGTTTGAATTTCGAAGAACGAGAAGATGCTACAAAATAATGACACAGGGAATTTCGTTGTTCCAAATAACCGATCGTAAGGTTTTCGAGCAGTTTCGTAGAATAATAATTTTTGATTGATGCCTAGAACTTTTCCGTCCACTGCTGCACGGTGGACTGCTCATGCACGGTATGGAAATGATGATCCCAAAACGATGTATGGTCTTCCAGATTTGGGTTTTCCATGGATTCACCGAAGGCCGGGATGCTTCCTTCAAAAGGACATGGTCGACTTCCTTCCCGGTCCTTGCTTCCTGTCTTTTCCCATCTCTAAAGACCTCGACAGCCATAAGCCAGAGAAAAGTTAATTCTATCAAACTTATTTATAAACTTTTGAAAATCGATTCAGATCATGAGAACGTTGAGTCATATTAGGGCTGAGATTAAGTCAGTGGTAATTAAGGGCCTTTAAACATTCTTCGTAAACATTAGCAATTAGAAACCAAGTAGAGATTGTACTTATTTTGCGTTTACAGATATTCTTCATCTTATTCTTATTCTTCATCTTCATGGATTATTGCATTTGTAAATTTTGAACTATCTGAACAATGTTTTTAATTGACATTGTTTTAAACCCTTCTCCGCATATCACACTCCGGCTGAAAATTACATTTAATTGTTGCTTCAAAACAGTGGGAGTCCTGTATTCCTGGCTACTATTTCCATAACATATTGCTTGAATCTAGGTCGTATCAAACAAATGTCATATTAATACTGCAGACATCACTACAGTTTGGTGGATGATAACATTGTGCACCTAACCTTCGGCAGGAGATCTCAGCCAGTCACTGTCTGGAGGTTGTTAAGTTATTCACTGAAGTTATCACGCCATCATGTTTTCAGTCACCACAATCTTCCTAGATATGCTTAGATGGTTCTATTGACTCTCTTAAGAACCTCATTAATCCTGGTATATGTCACTCATATTGCATCCTACTCTTCATATTAGTAAAAGTTATTTCATATGTTTCTGTCGAAATGGTGGTAATACATTTTGGGTGCTTACCATATCGACACAATTTTTCAAAAAACGTGACGCGTTTGTATAGATCCAGAATGCGAAGATATTTTAAATAACAGGTGCAATGCTTATAATCTAACTGACAAGAGTGTTTTCCTGAGCGTGGATATTTAAGCTTTGGTAAGAACTGCAAGCAAAGATATGTAGTGTTCATTTCATGAACGGAAATTAGAGCGTTTACTTTCTTCCTTCTTCTCTATTCGTCTATGGTATGGGACCTGATTTCGTCATTAATTTCGCTCTTTTTATTTCTTGAACTCTTATTAACAGTGGCCTGCCTCCACATGACCAATTTTTGTTATGAGCTGTAGATTACACTCCAGTTCCGGATTGATATTCTTCATCGTGGTAATGTGAATAAAATAAGTTGTTCGGACCATTGATTTAGTATGCTAATTATTATGGGACACATATTATAGGTCACGATAGGTTGAGGAGGCACAAAGGAGGGCAGCTACATTTCTTTCTGGTAGTTACTATAGAACACAATAGGTAAAATAGAAGGCACCTATTGACAATGAGGCTTGCATGGGTTCTTCAAAGTGCTACGAAGACACTTGACCTATGGACTTCAGCCAGTAGCATCATTCTGCTGAATATACTGGTGACGAAAGCCAACGTTATGGTTTAGTTGGAATGTGTAATATTGCTTCAAAACTTTTTTTTCTGGTCCCTATCCGTTCCGGATGTCGACAACCATCTTGGCTGTCTTATTTCTGCTAGTTGACGCTCGGAGTAGTTTCGTAGTTGTCTTGGAGGTCGAGGATCTTAGATTTGTTAGTCAAATTCTCCTGCCAACACTTCTCTCTCTCGGAATTTTAGATTGTAAAAGTTGATAACAGCTATTGTTTCTCATGATGTGGCCAAGGTACTGTTGATTCCGTGATCTTATCGTGGTCAGCATTTCCATATTGTTTTTCATTTTGCGGAGAACTTCATCATTTGTGGTGTGATCTGTCCATGGTATCCTCAACATTCTTTCATAGAGCAATATTTCAAAAACCTTTTTAGTGATTTTTTCTGTTAACATCCATTTTTCAATGCCATACTGGAGAACAGAGAACACATAGCAGTGCATGAGTATCATCTAAGTTTTACTCATAAATTATGACTTTTAGAAAGATAATTCATTTTATTGAAAGCAGCCCTGGCTTTACAAATTAGTGACTTTACTTCATCAGATGGATCCTGTTGGCTATAATTACTATAGTGCTAAGATATGAATACCTCGATACATTTTAAATGAACTACTGATTGTTGGTAATATGACATAGGGGATTGTGTTTTTTTTTCAGTTATCATTACTTTTGTCTTATTTATATTAATATCAAGGCTATATTCATGGCTGCTTTGCGACACTCTATCCGTAACGTATTGTAAACCTTCCTGTCTGCTAAAATGACTGCGTGGTCTGCGTAGCGAATGTTGTTTATCTAGTTCCCATTCAACAAAACTCCCATTTCCGCATCACTCAATGCGTCCCTAAAGATTTACTATGAATAGATGTTAAATAATAACGTGGTTTCAAAATAATCGTGTAAAAATTCCAATGAATGTGACGCTACTTTAGTACAGCATGAGACCCTGCTCTGACTTAACTCCAACTCTCCGCTGTAACATCCCTGTGCTGCACCCTCGTCGAGAACCATATAATAGAGTAAGTCAACTTACCTACCCACCCATCATCCCATCCGCTCGGGGCTGAGGGTTACCTGGTTGCCAAATAGCCAATAGTCGGGTGGTAGTTAGTCGCGTTGTACAGCCCATGTTTACGAAGACGAATCGTTTGGTCAGAGTTTTTCAATGTGGCATTAGGTCTTAAAGAATACTCATTTAGCGGTGTTAGCGCAGAGTCAACGATTTGACTGAAAGTGTTGTATCCTCTCAGTTTGCATTTCTCGACTTATCTAGTACGTATGCTTTCTCTTAACACGTGTCCGTTGCGATCGTCGCTGGGTAGGTTAACTCTGATAACGCCTACCCTAGAACAATCAATCTCATGGCGGTCTAAGAGATCTCTGCTGCTGAAATGCTGCAGAAATCTATCACATATAAGCAAAGCACCATTGTGATTACTTACTGAAAAAACTAACTAGCCCTGATAATTTTTTGATCCAGCAACAATGATATTTTGCATTATCGTCTGTAATCATTAACATGTTAATATGGTTATCGCGTTTGTCTGCAGTGTAGTGTAGGGGGCCCGACAACTCTATATTTGTGTTTACTAATTTCGTACTGTTATGTGCCTGTGCTTAAAAAGCAAGAATCGTCCATAGAAAACAAAACTCGTCACCATTTTGAATTGTTGTTACTGGAGCCGTGGCAGAGGTATGTGACGCGTTGCACCTGTGCGACAGGCTGTCGGAGGTGCCGCCGCTGTCGAACCTGAGCTCGCTGGTGCACCTGAACCTGAGCGGCAACCCCCAGCTGGGCGCCGCCCTCAGCGCCACCTCGTTGCGGGGCCTAAGGCAGCTGCAGACGCTCGACCTGAGCGCCGTCGGCCTGCGCCAGCTGGCGTCCTCGCTGCTCGAGTCCTGCCCGGCCCTCAGGTCCGTCACCCTCAAGGTGGGTCTTCCCTAACGATGACATTCTCAGGCTTCCGCAGCCGTCTGTTAACTGGATCTTCTGGAATGCCACGTTACTTACGAGAACAGTCCCAGAAATAAGGTCTCTAAAGTATTTAATGATACAAAATAAATTTCTTTTCTTTTCATCATTTTAAAGGTTGAACAATTATCTGTTTTTCGACCTAATCACCACTTCGCTCGATGTATGTTTGTAAACGCTGTGACAGTTTTTGTATGCCCATATCGTTCCAGCTCACCGCCATGTCTTTGTGGAAGCGTTGAACTTCATCTTTCACGTCTTTGGTGCTGAATCGCCTTGCGGCCAAATATTGTTGCAACTGGATGAAATGGGGTAGTCACTGGATGTTAAGTCGGGACTATAGCGTGGGTGTGCGATGATGTTCCGTCTGAGTTTTCTCAGTGTTTTACAGTCGGTGAAACGTGGAAATTCAGAAATCAATTCGGAATCGAAACGAAGAAGAGAAATGTCGAGCGAGAGCATTTGAATCATTGCTCACGATAACGCTCGCTCACACGTCGCCCATCAAACCGTCGCTCTTCTGCAATGCTTTGGTTTGAACACCATCGCACACGCACGCTATAGTCCGGCCTTGGCACTCAGTGACTACCATTTAATCCCTAAAATGAAAGATCCAGCACCGAAGAGGGGAAAGATGAAGTTCATCGCTTACTCAGAGACATGGCGATGAGCTGGTATGATACGGGCATGAAAAAATGTCTAAGCGTTTCCAGAAATGTATCGACCGAAATGGTGATTACGTAGAAATATAGATAATTGTTCAACCTTCAAAATGATGTATGTTTTATAGAAAATAAATTGATTTTGTGTCTCTAAATGCATTGGAAACCTTACTTTTGCGTTTGCCGTCAACACTGGACGCAAAATATAATTTGAAGCCACGAGGCTGTTGTGGAGAGAAGATCAGTGGCCACCTCGATGAGAGAAGCAGGTAGCACAAATTTTGAGTAAACTGAACAACTTAAACGAAGATAGCGTCCTAGTGGTCTCTGACGCTTGGCACTAGTTGCTATTTAAACAAACGTCGATCCAGTCAAGTAAATAACGTGCCAATCCCGGAAAATGCAGTTATTATTGATAAAAATTATACTTTCAATTTTTGTTTTCACTTAAGAATTTCAATGCTTTTACCATGTTTGTAATGTAACGCTGACATACATTGACGTACAGTACTATTTGTTTAATCTGTACAACAACCAGACATAGTCATTTGAAGTAGTTTGTCTAGAAACCTATGATTACTATGTTTTTTGATAGTTAGTTGATTAGTTTTCATTTTGTATATTTAATTTTGTAAAACTTTATTAACGATGAAAGCTGCAGCCACAGTGACGGGAGAAGTAAGAGTACTGATCTCATAAGGCTATTGCCATTTTTCTTCTCTTTGCGGAGAGGTTACTCCGTGAGAATGCCAGAGCTGTTCCTTCAAAATGACACAGCCGATTTTCCTCCTGTTCTTTCCAACATTCCCCCCCCCTCCTCCTCCCCCCCCACACAATAATCGTCTCTCAGGGAAAGCAATAAATGTAATTTTTTAACATCATTACCCGACTCTCAACTAGTTTGATGCAATCCTTCATCTCTTTCTAACTCGCGCTAACCTCTTCATCTCAACAGACGCATTACAACCTATGTCCTCAGTTATCTGCTTTATATGTTCTAGTCTCTGTCTTCATATACAGTTTTTATCTTTGACTGTTCTCTCCACTAACAAATTAGCCAGTCCCGCATATGATCCACCATCCTATCTCTTGTCTGTAATACTCTTCCACAAACTCTTTCCTCACCCATCTTTTCTAAAAAACGTTCATTTCGTAATTTTCTGTTAACTTAATTTTTAGGATCCTTTTGTAGCGCCATATTTAAATTTTTTTTAAATAGATTCTTTTAGTTGGTAACACTGGAATGCTAAGCAACTACGACTTCCATTGCAGGGCAACCAGCTGCAGGAGGTTCCTGAGGCGTCCTTCAACGACCTTCGCAACCTGACAACCATCGACCTGTCTAATAACAATATACTCAACATCCGTTCTGGCGCCTTCTCTGGCCTGGCGTCCCTCAGGGTGCTGCTACTGCAAGGAAATAAGATCACCGCTTTCAAGGTAACACAATGGTAAACTAATATAGCGACTAACACGATATGGGAAACTCTAGTTTTTTCGTCGTCGTGTCACAAACGGCAAAAGGCAAAGTTAAATTATTGTTGAATTTAGTTTTAACCGAAAATTGATGTTATTATTAGCTATTTTAGAAAGAGGAATAATATTAAACATTCAGAAGGACAAATAATCAATAGAAAATTAACTATGCGTTAAGAAGACACGCGGATGATGATCGAAAAAAATGGCTAAAAGAAAATGTGTTGAAATGGAGAACATAGAGAGAGAGGGCAAGCTGAAATGATGTACAAGATTCCCTTTCAGACTAAGAAGTACAAATCAAGCGTGGAAACAGAGTTAAACAATAGAAGAATTGTTGCAGATCCCGCAGAATTATTGAAGGAAAAGCTATATAGAAAAATTACGTGAATCCGGTAAAAGAAATAAAAATTGTCTGGGTTGGATGAAAACGAGTTAATCTTATTTGATGATGAGAAAGGATTGCAAAGAAACTCGACTAATAAAGAACTTTTATTGGAATCAGTCTTGGAAGTGGAATATCAGGTCGAGTAAAAACAGGCAGAGGGATTAGACAACGTTGTCTATCGCTCATACTCCTCAGCAGATATCCGGAGTAAATTTTTAACAGTGTCTGGATACTTCGAAGGAGATTTCCTGATTACATAGTTTTACTATCTGAGCGTGAAAGGAATACCACATCAGTAATAAATAATCTTAGTAACACTTGTGAAGACTTAGGAATGAAAATTAATATATATTTTTTAAATCCAGAAGGTAAAAAAAAGCATCTCAAGATAAGTAATGGAACCGGTGGCAGTCTTCAATTACCTCGGTTCTATAAGAATGAAGATAAGTATTGTAATCAGGAAATGCAAAATTGCATTGGCTAAAGAAGCCTACAACAGAAAAATAAACTACTGTGTGGCCCTCTCCTGAAAGAGTTAAGAAAAAGAATGGATAATGTTTAGTTTGGAGCTTGGAGCTGTATAGTTTACATAGACTCAAAGGAAAGTGGAGAAAAAGAGACTGGAGGCTTTTGATATTCGACTGTGGTGGAGGATAGAGAAGATCAGCTGGATGGCTAGATGAAGGAATGAGGCAATTCTGATGAGTGTTGGTGAGAGGAGAAATGTTTTCAAGACTGAAAAAAATTCTTCTCGGGTGTTCTGCCGAATCAGTTCTTCCTTGTGCGACGTTTCGACAACAGAGGCACTGGCTTAAATACGTTGTCTTAAGTAACCAACTTCAGACATCATTCATTGTTCCGACGTTTAAGGTGTCATGGGTTGGTTTTTGTGATTCGTACCTGTAGCATTTGTGTATACTGTACTCCTTCTTTGAAGATTAATATAAACACTGTGCATGCGATCTAGCTTTTCACACCAGTTCTCTGAAATAGTGTTTTTCTGCTAAATTTGGTTATGTCGGAACAAATGTTACCCTCCTTCTCTCTCTCCACGAATGGAGATCTCGAGTTCACTCTTTCCCATTGTCTTGTTGGTTATTTAGTTCTGGTAGCGGCTATAATAGGTAAGACTAGGTACAGACTCTATTTTAGAGTAATTTCAGTTAATTCCTTGTTTTTTAAGAATTTTTGAAAAATACCATAAAAAGTCTAATACCATCCATTTATTTCCGAAACTACTGATCCAAAAATTCGTTCAAAATTTACAGTGATTCGTAGCTTCCAAACATTTATAGGAAAACTTCAGCGATTGTCATTGAATCTATGGTTTTCACAAAATAATAAAATTAATTATCTTAATTAATCATATACTTCATCAGATAATTATTTTTGAAAAAAAATTATATGTACCATACGATAAACGATTATATTATATAGTAAATATCTGATGAAAATGCTTTTTCAAAACTAAACAAAAAATTCTTAGTTAAAAAAAAAATATATATGGTAAGACCCACAGTAGTTTTTTCCAACTGAAATTTTATTGTTTGATTTATATGGAGTATTTGAAAAAACTATTTCGTAAAACAATGATCTGCGTTTAAAATCACTTGCCGATTTTTCTAATTTTTTTAAAAGTTTTTTATCAGTGCATTCTTCAGGGATGTGCACACAACATTTCGACAGTTGGCTCTGCTCTCCTTATCATGTGTCTCGTGGCTGCCTATGGTTGTTGGTCTGCTGTAACTGTCTCAAACACCGTGTTTTATCGATGGACTAACTCGGTTAGTTATCCCGAGATTTTATTCGTGCCTTCATGCCTGAAAATACTTACAACCATCGGAAGCCATGCGTTACCTATACCCTGTTCCCTCACAACTGGCGGCTCAAGGTCGTTTTCCCTTGGAGCTGACCCTCACACTATCCGCCTCCCGCTATCACCTCTCCAAGCTGACCACTGTGTCCAGGTACGCGTGTATGGCAGGTAGTGGTAAGGGGGGAGGGATTGAGTGGACTGACCTTAACAGGTTATAGTGAAGACAGCAGAGCCAGCTGTCTAAACATTGTGTCTTCACGATACCATACGGCTGGACAGTCATGAAGATTACGCTGCAGCAATATGCAGTGTCTAACCACACAGCATTTATTATTTTTTTAACGGATTTCAGTGCGATGCACAATTTGGGTATGGATCTCTCAAAGCTTATTTGAGTGAGTATTGTTGTAGAAGCGATTTTTTTGTGAATACCATTAATTATTACCAAACACTTTGCGTTGCCAGGGAGACATGTTCCGCGGGGCGGTGCCCACGGTGCTGGAGGAGCTGGACATCTCGCACAACGAGCTGAGCTACGTGTTCCCGTCGGCCCTCAAGACGACTCACCCTCGCCTCAGGGTCCTCAGGGCCGCCGACAACAGACTCAGCTTCTTCCCCGCCGCCGAACTGGTCTCCTCGCTGCAGTTCCTCGAGACCGTCGACCTGTCCGGCAATAACCTCAAGACCGTCGACGACCTGGACTTCGCGCGCCTGCCGCGACTCAGGACTCTGCTGCTCGCCAGGAACGTCATCGAGACGGTCAGCGAGGCGGCCTTCCACAACTCCACTCAGCTGCAGGTAACTCATCATTACAAAACCAAACAGGCTGAGATGTGGTAGGCAGAACGAAGAATACCCTAGTGTGGTGCCTTTATCTCAGAACAAACATCTCGGCACCCATACGATTCCGAGTAGTTCCCATCAACATGCAGTATGCAAGACCTCCGCAATATAAGCGATAATACTGTCCAAGTAGCTGACATTTGGTTCTCGTTAATATATTCGATTGGTGCTTGATGTTTATTTCTGTTCCTCTTTTTTTTTAATTTCTTGTAATAAATGTATATGTTTATTCGAGCTATTGTGGCAGCAATCCTTTTCACTTGAAATAAATAAAGTCGATAGCTAGAGAGTGGCGCTAGTAACTTTTAAGTAAAAAATCCAGTTACATTTCTCAATAGCTGAAAGCTCAGTGAGTATGTCGCGCAGAACGAGGGCAATGACAATTTGCACTCGTCGAAAGATGACGATGAACTATTTTGGGTTTGTTTGAAAGAATCTGGAAAATAACATCTGATTCTGTAAAGTTTGACGATTTGTATGATCTGAATCGACAGTTTTTAAGAAAACAACACACTGTACCACTTTTCGACATGTTTTACTGTACCACCTGCACTTATGAGCTATACACTACCATTTATGAGAGTAATTATTTCAGCCTTCCGTGTTGTTAGACGATATTCTGTCAAAATGAGAACTTCTATTTCTTTATCTTGGTTTATTTAAACCAGCAATGAAACCACGTACAGTAGTTGGCCAAATTTGCATTAATTTAAGTGCATTTATTTTTAATAAATAGTTTCATTTCACTACATTAGAATCCAAATTATATTAGTTTGCTGCCTGGGCCTCTCCATCAAATAAATATAAATTCAGCTATCGATACTCGAGGATGCGGGTTCGAATACCGGTTCGACCACCCATATCTGGTATTCCATGCCTTCCCTTCATCGTTCGAGGTGAATATTGGGATGGTTCCTTCGAAATGCCATGACCGAAATCTGTCCCGTTCGTTGCCACAAGTCCTTTCCCGCCTCTAATGACCTGGACGTTGACGAGGCGGAAAACAATAACCAAAAAAGAAATATACCTCACACTCTCATGTCCTGAGCTCTGTGAACGGATGTATAAGACCGCTTAACTTGCTGTTAAATTAGTACCGGGAGTGAAATTAGTCGGTGGTAAAATGGCCTTACCTCGATACTTAACCCTCAACCTCTCCTCGTGTGAAGGACGCGGAAGGCAATAGAAAGCAGCTACTCCACGAAACTTTGCGAGTACTCTTTGCTTAGGAAGCAGCAAGTTAGAGCACCGTCGTTGTGCAGGAAATATTTATGTCACAGAGAACCCCTTATCATTGTACCCTGTTCACTCCGAACTGGCGGTTCAAGGTTTTGTTCCTCTAGTTCCGCTCCTCACCTCACCTCACCTCACCACTCCCCTTCCATCCGTCCTGTATCTATGTAGGCTGGTGGGCAATTTCCCTTTCTTATATAGAAATTTCCCTTTCTTATGTAGAGGTAAGAGAAGCGGAGTGGGAATAAAGCAGACTGACGTTGAGCCGCCTCTGTTAACTAAACAGACTAGAGCATTAACTGTATGAAACGGAACGTATTATCGACCATAATTGTTAATCTTTTTGATGAGTTCGCTACCTTAATCACCTCACTGCTGTGTTGTGACCATTGCTGTTCCATGTGTCTTTCAGGAGCTGGACTTGTCTGAGAACCGTCTGGAGCGCGTGGGAGGAGCGTCTGTTCGAGGGTCTGCGGCGGCTGGCGCTGCTCGACCTGTCCGGCAACCTGCTCACCGAGCTGCCCGAGACGCTGTTCGAGCGGGCTCGACTCCACCAGCTCGAGGACATAGTGCTGGCCAGGAATCGCTTCGAGGAGGCTCCGCTGAGGGCGCTCGAGAGGCAGTACTTCTTCCTCAGCTCAGTCGACCTCTCCGGCAACCGCATCCGGGAACTGCCCGCCGAGGACAGCTCACTGGTGAGACCTGTACACCCTGTACTATACCAGTTCTGACACATTCAACCCTGTACGGGAATCGTTAGTTTATTGTGTCTTATGCTCCTTAATTATTTATTGCCAGAAGTCCAACTGCCATCAGATTAAACTTGACTTTTTGATAACTTGAAATGACAGGCTACTTCCACACAAATCAGAACTCGGTGAACAAAGTAACACTTCTTCAGTTTTAATTGAATTGTAGCAGTTTTCCATGCTTCTCTTGCTCTGTTTCTCTCGTTAGTTCACTGCAGAAGACACATCCCATACCCGATTTACGTCCCGTATGCCAGGCGTGGCCCTCCTCTCCTTCTGCTATCGCTATCGCTATTAAGGTCCGTTCCCACGACGTCTTTTAAAACGGAGTCCGAGCACGCGCCACAGTTTAGCCCTCGCTACCTCGCCGCCACCTCCCCACCACGTAGCCTAGTATCGTTTGGCACAGAGCACATTACAGCAACAGAAGGGGTGTGAACCTATGCTGCAAACCGATGGCAACAGTGCACCGCTACACACGCCTGTGATGTTTACCGACAGAGAGTGGGTAGCCGCGTGTCATCCCTGCCAGCAGAGGCGGCCCCGTTCCCACGGCGTGTTGTGGGGTATCCGTCTAGGGCGGCCTCCGTTACAAGATGTCGTGGGAACGGACCTTTAGGAATCTATTACTGTCGATTAAACGGTTTCTTCTCGTCTGAGGATGATGCCACATGTTTCAAGATTCACCAGTTCTAGAGGATACATTTCTTTGTGATGTTCTCACTACACATCAATAATTTCATTATTAAAAGTCTTGAAATATAATATTTTTTTCATTGTAATCCGTGGTTCTATGTGCGTACTGATTTGTTTAATAACTGGGTAATATTTAATTTGGTGACATTAATAAAAATGTGTCGACCGAGATTTAAATTGTTTCAGTAGCATTCCACCAGTAGTTTAGGTAAAGGAACGTGGTTTACTTTATTAAAGTGCTGTAAGTATTTTGCGGGAGTAAATCAAGATTCATTACAGTATTATTTTGATCAGGCACTTAGTGATAATACATATCTAAGCATTCGCTTTGTGAATTGATTATTTATTTCCTTATTATATAGATTAGCTGTAGCGAATTCTGTTTGTGATGGAATGGCTCAACATTTCTATAGCCAAGACGCACTGGTTAGGTCTTTGGGCCGTGTCTGTTCCAGCAAGCCAGTTCAGCGAAGGGCTGTATCATTATAATAGAGCCTAATCAACCAGCTGATACCCGCCAGTGTGACTCATTGTGCTAATATGCGAAACAATGGATCGGGAGTCCAGACTCCCGTATACTGGCCACCATGATTGCAGTTTTAGGCGGTTTTTCGCAATCTTCAAGGCGAATACTGGGACAGTCCCCAATCTCTGCTTTATAAGCTATACATTTCACAAACAAAAATACACTGAACGTAGATATACTCTTCGCATACAGATGGCAACAATTCATTTCCTCCATTAGTATAGCGCACAAGGCAGAGGCGGAACACGCAGGCACTTTAAAAAACTTTGAACTATCTTTAACATTCCAGGGATCCAAGCTTTATTTTCTTCTCATCTCTCACTTCGCTCATTATACTCAATGAAAATAAGAAATAAATCGAATTTCCATTGTAGTGCCCCCACCTGGTCACCGGTGAACCTGTAATGACCTATGACGAACTTGGCAGGCCGAGCGGAAACTTGACCAGGTTCGATGAAAGGACTGAGCGAGTGGATAAGGAACGAGCATAGAAGTCGACCTGGGATCGGATTGAGACATTCGCGGTAGGATCATCAGGATGAATGATATCGTAAACACTTAATATGTACACTGTTTACTATCACGGCAAAATACACAGATGGTATACATTAGGATTACTGACAATATAAGGTGCTATTGTGCTACTTATACTGGCAAATGGTTGATGATATTATAACTGCATGAGTATGACATTTACTTTGAGAACGACAAGCGCATCTGCGACTGTAGGCGACTGTCTAGACCAGTTAACCCCACCTATAGAAAATTTGGTGAACCCCTAGCTCTATCTCTATGATTCAACGATGGCTTTCCACGTCCAACCATACCCTACAGTAGAGTCGACCTGTTAGGCGCTGCCCATCTACTTCGTGTGTCGCCACACCGAGGCATCGTTTTTACCTCAACTCCCACCCTAACGAGTAATGTGAGAGGGGATTCCGCGGGCCTATCAGATCGCTCCGTAATGCCGTCTTCTTCTTTGGATGCGGTTATGCTAGTGCATCAGCGCTCTACTTAGATTCCAACGCCTGGCGACTCGGCTGTTTCGTATGCCCCCTGCTCCGCAATCAGCCATTAGGTAATTGTTATGAAGCTGTTACAGCGGCCTGTGGCCACTACACCAGCGGTTCTCAAACTTTTATGCTCCGCGAACCCCTTTTAAATTTTCCAGACAGTGGCGAACCCCCTAAAATTTTTTTTAAAAAAGCTTTAAAAAAAATAAGAATTTTTATTTTCATAAAAGTAATACACTTATACAGAAGATTGTTGTCAGTTAATGGGATAGATGAGCTTGTTTTTTGTCGCATGTTGAGTCAATATCAGGAACAGTTTTACTCAATCTCAGTCTCATTTCATATTCGACATTCATTCGATTCCTGTATTTCGTTTTTATCATAACCAGGTGTGAAAACCCACTCTCACATAAGTAAGTTGTCACGAAGGGTAAAAGGAAATTAACTGCTTTACGTGAGAGCTCCGGATATTCTTCCTGTCTTGCTGCCCAAAAATCAATTAATCTTCTTAAAATCAGCATGAAGAGTACGATCTGTGGACATTTCCAGCAATGATTCATGTTGCTTAATGCTCAAACCAGAATTTATGCTTTTGGTTGTGACCATAAATGGATTTCGAACCCAGTCTTCAGCATTACCGATATCTGGAAAATACCTTTTCAGTTCATCAGAGAACTGAGACAAATGTACAATAATTTCAGCTTTTACTTCGGCATCCAGTGATAAGGTGTTGGTCGAAACAAATTCATGCAGAAGAGGAAAACATTCAATAACACCTGATATAATGCAAGTTTTCCAAAATTCAATTTTTCTTATGAGGGCTTGTATTTTATCCTGCAACAATGAATATGTTACACGTGGAGCCTTGCATAGAAGCTTTCGTTTCGTTGAGAGAAGAGAAAATATCAGCTAGATATGACACCCTTATAAGCCAGGTTTCATCTTCAAATCTTAACTTGAGGTTGAAGTCACTGTCCTTCACAAATAAATAGACTTCATGACGCAGTTCAAAAAACCTAACTAACATCCTGCCTCTTGACAACCAACGCACTTCACAATGTAAGAGTAATGAAACATGTTCACTGCCCATGTCCCGACATAATAATGCAAAAAGTCTCGAGTTGAGCGGACGTGCTTTTATGTAATTTATTATCTTTACGACCTCTGACAATACTGTTTTTAAATAATCAGGCATTTTGTTGCACGCCAGTGTCACTATGTGCAATGCACAGTGCATACTTTTGGCTTCAGGAGCAAGATGTTTAATTCTAGTGATTAGTCCAGATATCCTACCTGTCATAGCCTTGGCACCATCAGTCGAAACACCAACACACCTTCTCCAGTCTATGCCATGTTCTTCAAAAAAAATCATTGATGACGTTGAAAATATCTTCTCCTTTTGTCATAGTCTCCAAGTTCTTGCATAACAGAAAATCTTCTTCAGAAATGTTTCTGTGTACATATCTAACAAAACTAAGTACATTCGGCAGTCCAGTAATATCTGTTGATTCGTCAACTTGAATTGCAAAATAAGTATTTTGCAGTCGTTCTGCTAGTTGATTTTCAACATTGAGTGCCATGTCGTGAATGCGCCTTGCGATTGTGTCATTTGAAAGTGGTATTTTATCCAGCAATTTTGCTAATTTGTCTCCTAGCACGCAACTGACCATATCTTTAGCAGCTGGCAAAATTAATTCCTCAGCAATATTGTATGACTTGCCGGTCTTTGCAATTTTGTATGCCACTAGGAAAGACGCACGTAAATAATCAGCGTTGGTAGTTGCAGTATTTGTCAGTTTTTTTTTGAAGATTCCAACTCCCTCTTTTTTCGAACAAAAAAATCTAAAGATTTGTTTACGTACTGCTGATGTTTTGTCTCCAAATGTCTTCGCAGCAATGATGGCTTCATCGAGCTATTTGCGAGAACTTCTGAACATATTACACACTGTGGCTCTGGGTACTGGGTGTCTTCTTTGCACACAAATCCAATTTTCAGATAATCTTCATCATATTTTCTTTTCTTTGTCGATGGAATGAAGTGTTCTTCTGGTTTACTTGTTTTCCGCGTATTTTCTTTCGAAATTGAACTTTCAGTAGACGTAGACACAATTTAACTCAACGAAGTTTTCAATGTTTCTGAACTGGATAACTTTTGAGTATCTGGGCATTTTCCACGTATTGATCCGGTTTTTAACCACTGGTTCATGTTTTAATCAAAATTACTTATCAACTTTATTTCAGCTGGCCGAAATAAGTGCGCGCGCGGAGTACCACTGACTTGAGAAACAACTATACTAAACAATGCCGCGCGCTTTTTGTCAGTCACAAATTATTACGTAATTTCAAACCATTGTAGCCCTTTCTTAAGGCATTATTTTCCGCCCCTATTGTTATCAAACCTAACACGATTGTGAGTGGTGCCGAATAATGGAAATATATAGCATAATGTAGAATTTGAACCTTGAAAGATATTTGGCGTTCAAAAATTTACATATTATCTATTAATACTTATTCGGCACATCGAGTGAAAGGAGCGATATTTCTTCGAAGGCATTGTATTAAATGATGCATGTCACACGCGTGATACAATCAGTCTGCCACCATTAAGTAAATCTCCCCGCGAACCCCCTATGATCAACTCGCGAACCCCTAGGGGTTCGCGTACCACACTTTGAGAATCGCTGCACTACACTATTACAAAAAATTCATCATACTCACAATAAACTTTCACGGAGAATCAAATCTCTAATTAAATCCACAGATTTCTACAGGGGGATCTAAAAAAGTAAGTTATGCACTTTATCGCAGCCCAAGATCTCTTAAAAGTGACACATATTCATGACAGTATTTTTCAACGCCAATTAGTCACCAAGTATTTGTAAACAACGGTCGGAATGTTCTACCAATAGTTCATTTCCTCGACGTAGAAAACCACTCGATGTTCACGGAGCAACTCACAAACCACTCTATGATCGTCCTCATCGTTAGAAAATCTTATTCCCCCTATATGGATATCGTATGGTGCAAGATCTGGACTGTATGGCGGATACCTTCAAACCTTACATAGAAGTTTGGAAACAAATTTTTTCATACTGTGTGTGGTGTTGCATTCTTGTGCAAGAGAACAATCCCTTTGCTTAATTGCGACATGCAATTTTTCATCTTTTCGGTGAGCTGAAAAAACATTTCGATAAAAGAAGTTTTCCAACGACGAGGACATTCACACAGAGGATTTCTATCGTGGGAGAACTGAATAGTTTTTATAACGTTCGACCATTGTAACCACCTCCGGTAATTGTTCTTTTATAGCTCTTGTTATTCTATATTTAATTTGCTTGTTTCTAACTTAAGCTTTCTTCGAATGCAGGTAACTTATGCTTTGCAGTTCAAATATACTTTATTTCCGTCAGTGTCAGTTTATGCTAACGGAATTCACTACCGAAGATTGCTTATGCTAGAGCCTCGACACACTTCCGAAAATAAGTACAGACGAAAGATGATTGGAGCATTACAGTAAAAAAAAATGTTATATTTTTAGAATTTCTTGTTTATTCTAAATTTCGGTATCAACCTTTTCCCTGAAAAATTACTATTATAGCAATGTCTTCTTTAAAGATTTTTTTTTATTTTCTAGACTTCAGAAAATGCTTAAGATCACTTCGTCTTTTAATTGAGATTTAAGGACTTAATATCACATTTACCAAAGTATATTTGATTATTTGGAATCTTAACACACAACACACGAGAGAGAGAGTCAACACACAAGCAAAAAAGAAAGATTTGACTTACTTCATTTTTGTTGCCGGATTGAAGTCATGACGACCTTCAGACAGTTTCCCATCGATGCACTATCCAAACTGCCTCATCTGAAGACGTACTGAGAGCGCGCTAAGTCAAGGAGGCTTTACAAGCTCTCTCAGATAACGGCACATTCAGTCACAACCAAACGAGGGTTTCTTTCTCGACGAAACTGTAACTGGTACCACCCTTACCTTACCTTACTCTCTGTGAGGTTCTGTTATATCCTCTCTGCTATATGGGATTCCGCATGGAAAAAGTAGAGACACTAACCGACCCCGCTCTCTCACAGGACCAGATTTTGCTTTTAATGGTTGACCGGCTTCTGCCCAGTCGTAGGCGGCAGCTTGTATAGTTACTGACGTCATAGCATCATTTGAGCTGTATCTTCAAATGGCCGCTGGATTTTAACTTCCTTCCAAACATACGTAGCTATGCCTTCTTATGACATTAATATGTTTGCTCCCTCTCTAAATATTCCATAAATACCTGATTAATTTATACTTTATTTTACCTTTAATGTTCTCTAATAACTCTCGCATTATTAATTTTTCCTGATTATTAATCCGCCACTTCCTCTTATGTAATACCGTTGCATCACACCTTTGTTTACAAAGACTTCACGACTGTTAAAAAATAGTGTCGTGTATCTGTGTTACTTTGTACTATAGTGCAGCATTCAATAAAACTTAGGCCTACTTACTTCTTGAAGACCCCGCGTACATTTTGACTAACGCGAGCTTGTTTGAACGCGCATCTCTGCTAACCATTTCAAAGACACCTAGAATCTCGCCGTCGATCGTTTGGTATCTCTGAGTATACGTTTGTACCGCCCAGTTTTCTATTGTGTTCACTCGAGTGCTGCCAGCCTCTTGGCTTCAAATATCCGTAGATGGCTGTTAAAATTTCCGCAGATTGGGTACAAAAATCCGGAGACTCTCTAACTGAAAGACTGAAACAATAATTATTGAAGCGAGAGTCAAAACTAAGAATTTTTATTTCCGGGTATTTAAAATTCGAAATACAAAATAATATTCTTCATTGAAAATAAGAAATATCTCTGAACATGTTTTATATAGCGTCACTTTCATCACTGCTGCTGCTGTGCCTACATTTTGTTCGCTCTCTTTTTTTTTTAAAATTTAGGCACCATATATTTTCTTTGTTGACATTAAATTTTGCATATCTTCTTTAAGAAGAAACTTTAAAAACTGCAACCTCTTTGACTCTCGGATATCGGTTAGGCCTTCTTGGAAGGCACTGCTTTGTAAGCCGTGCCAACGAACGTGTCACCGTGCATAATGACTGCGCTGATAGTTCTGTATTACGGTCTTTTAAGATCCATAAAATCTATAATCAAACAAAATATGAGCCTTATGATTCACACGAGCGGTTACAAGGATACTGTTCACAATTATTGAAAATTCTGTAATTCATTAACACAATACGCTCAAAGTTTAACAACATGAAAATTTAAGGAAAAATCAACAAATAATGAAAAGTATAAAAAAATCCATAGATATTGTAACAAAATCAGAAAATCCTATCTTTTTATAAAAATCCGTAGATATGTGGGTAAATCCGTAGAATTGGCAGCACTGGTTCACTCTGAGTCCCTGTTCTATGTTGTGCAGGTGAACATGAAGCGCCTCGACCTGTCGGACAACCCACTGAGCGCCGCGGCGGTGTCGGCGGTGCTGTCAGAGCCCAAGACGGTCCGCTGGCTGCGGCTCTCCAGAGTCAACCTGACGTCCCTGCCGTCTGGACCCCTGGAGACGCCCTTCCTCAGGGAGCTCGACCTCTCCGGGAACCAGCTGTCCAAATTGCCGGCTGCGGCCTTCGAGCGCGCTACTCTACTCGAGAGGCTAGACGTCTCCGACAACAGAATCTCCAGGTCGGTAACACCAAGACCACTGCACCTAATATGGATAGGAGAAATGGTGACGCTGATATGTGTTTGTAAGAAAATAAAGGCTGTAATGAATTTGACCTGCGTTAGAGAGGGTGGGACGAAGAGAAATAAAATAAATAAAATATGCAAAAAACAGCACAGGCGTAGCTCAAGGGTTTCAATAAACTGTTATGGAGAGGCGAGGTACCATTGAATTGCAGTGATTATTTAACCGGTCTCATTGTCTTTCAGTATTGACTTACGATTCAGTAATATGAGTGATGAATGAAATAAATATTAACAAAATCCATGTTGTGGGGACGAAATCTCAGGCGAGTAGAACTGGATATATTCCACTAAATAAGTTGCGAAGTGAGGGTAGACGAAAGAAAAAATGTGGAAAATGTACGGGATAGGTTACAAATTTTGAGACCTCAGAGATATGACGTGCAAGATTAAATAATGAATGGCAAATAAACTGATCAGTATGAAATCGAAAAAGTTTAGGCTTTATCGATGTTTAAGGACAAAGAAGTATGAGAAAGTATGGAACATAGTGCAGTGATTGGACAGTAGGAGCAGAGGAGGAATATGGACGATGGGAGAGCTTTATGTTACACACATTCTCATCCAGTGAATGGACATTTATTGGTCGAGACAAGTCTAGCCCGGCAGAACAGATCACACGCACAGAAATGATCAACGCTGGCTCGCTCAGAAGTAACCCAAACAATGTGTCATACTTTATTACCTAATACGCAGTGAAAATGTAACGACCGTGAAATTTAAACAGCTAAGAACAGTAGGCTGCCAAAGTGAACAGGAGTTGGAGGTATCCTTGTCTCCCAGTGGACTACAAGTAAGGGAAAACTGACATTATATAAAATTTGATGATAAAGAACACAGCAACCAGTCAAATTTGTTGTGGATATCTTTATTAAACCATTACCGGTTTCAATCTCAGTTGCTCATCGTCAGATGGTTTGCATTTAATTCACATCTGCAGATGCAAGTTACAGCGTATTTGTGTGTCGTTAGGTATCACTTATCCTGGAAGTAAGCTCATATCGGTGATGAGAAGATGTGCTGAATCTTTGTGAAGGCACAGTTTCAAAAAATACATTTTTAGGCACTAAAGGTATTGTTAACAGAAGCTAAACACGAGCACACACAAATACGCTGTAACTTGCATCTGCATATGTGAATTAAATGCAAAGCTATTGTGCTTGAAACCGGTAATGGTTTAATACAGATATTTACAACAAATGTGACTGGTTGCTGTGTTCTTTATCATCAAATTTGATTTAACAGTCGCAGAATTCCACCGATCCATCATGGAAAAAATATTATGACATATATTCGAATTTTACGTGTTTGTCCGCTTTTACTGTATGTACCATAATTTTTGTTCTTCTGAAAAATCTGCTACATTATTTTAATATTAATGCTGGGGAGTACTGAGACATTAAAATCTCCTGAATGTTTGCTCGGCCAAGACAGATGCCAGGGGACCTCCAGACGTGAAGCAGAGGATTATTAGAAAATACAGTACAGATGACATATATGGGGCCTTCGTGGGTCAGAGGAAAGCACACAGTTACGAATAGGAGTGCAGGACAGACAGCTAACGAGTCATGGAGAAGGTGGTTACGCAGTTCAAAGGTACCTGTAGTCATAGTCATGTAGAGTATACTAGTTAAGATTCAAACGGTGACAGTAAGGAAGACGGAAAAAGATGGCTTCCTTTTGCGACGGACCAACGATTGAAAATCTGAATTTCATAGAGAGATTGGTAGCAAAGCCTGACAGAAAAATTAAGTAAAAGAACTTATCAACAAGAGTATTGGTGAATAAAATCTATCATCATATTATCCATCAGGAGAAATGATTAATATAGGCTTTGAGCTTTACAATAACCCGGATGTCTGCAATCCCTCTGTAAAACCCGTCTGAGGAAGCTAGAAATATTACTTTTCTTGTCGTTTGCTTAAAGTAGTAGCTCTTACTGCAGCAAGGCGCTTAAGCGTCCTAAAATCTAAAATTGAGACCTAAAGTAAGGTGGGTTATTTGACTAGAATACTTTTTAACGTGTTTAATTCCATAGTTGTTACAACCTACAGGTTGGATCGTGAGGTATGGAGACGACTGCAGTCCCTGCGCAACCTGAGCGTGGCCGGCAATCCAGTGGTGGCGGTATCAGCTGGAGACCTGGACAACCTCAGCTCACTCGCTGAGCTTGACTTCAGCCGCTGGGAGCGCTGCACTCGCATCGAGGCGGCCGCCTTCAAAGGCCTCAGCAACCTGGAGCGGCTCAGCGCGTACGGCTATCCCAGGTGATAACCATGCTCATCTTACCAACTACACTATCTGATCAAAAGTATCGGGACACCTACATGAAACTTGTCCTGGACTTTACCCATGTTCTGTTCACTATTATTGGACATTAGGGTGGGTCGACTATTTGCCTTTATGATGGCTTTAACTCTGCTGAGTAGACTTTAAATGAGGTGTTTGTGGATGAATGGCAGCTCATTCTTACTAAAGAGCTAAAATCAGAGAAAGTAGTGATGTTGGATGCTGGGTTCTGAAATGAAGTCGATGTTCTAGCTCACGCCAGAAGTGTTACATTGGGTTCAGCTTGGGACTTTGGGCAGGTCAATTCATTTCAGGAATGTTATTGTTCACAAACCATTGCCTATACAAAGCACTGGCCCTGTACCGTACTCAGTACACAATGACTTGAAATGCGTTCATATCTTTTCGCATTCAGAGTTATCTCAAGCGAAATGAGGGGACCATATCGTAGCTACAAGAAACTCCCCCCTATCATAATGCCACCTCATCCGAACCTCACTCTTTGCACTACTCATAATGGCAATTAATGTTCTCGAAGTATTGCCAAACCCAATCCGTTCCATCGGATTGCTACAAGGTATAAAGTGATTTATTACTCCAAATCACTAGTTTTCAGTCATCCATCGTCCATTGGCGTCGCCCTTGACACCACCTCAAGAATCGCTTACTATTGACTACATAAACGTTTGCTTATGAACAGCATTTGAAAATTTTTACCCCATTCCTTTCAACTTCCTACGCACAGCTGGACTGCTGGTAGCACTTCGGAACTCATTAAAGAAGCCTTCCGCTGATTTATTGGGATTTTTTCACAACCACCCTCCGCAATGCTTAACGACCTCTGACCGTTGTTAAAGGAGTGCTGCCTGGTCTTGGTTTAGTTTTGACTGTGCTTTTGCGTTTCATTTCACAATCATGCCACCAAAAGTCGACTTTGACATCTGTAGAAGGATTGAAATGCCCCTTATGGGTGACTTCCAATGACTGGTCCACATTCCAAGTCACTCAGCTGTCCTGACTGACTCATTCTGCTGTTGCTGCTACTCTACTGACAACACAATACTCCACGCCTCCTTTTTTACTAGCATTTCCGCCTCGTGACATCTAGCGTTCAATTGAGCATTACGCAAATACGTCTGGATACTTTTGATCAGATAGTGTACTTAGAAACTACCATAAACGAATTACAGTTTTTCTCTAAAACATACTGTACCAGAATCTAAAAATTATACCATAGATGATTGTGGAGTTTCTCTTCCTTCATTATTACCAGTGTAGACATAGACTGAAACACTGAATGTTGTAACTAGATATCAAAATATCAACCTTGAAGATGATTAATATTCAAGAAGGTTGTTGAAGACAGCAAACAATATGAATCTGAAAACAATGGGTAGTTTTGGTATTAAAACTAGAATAGTAATGAGAAAGGTGTTTAAGTTGAAGGACTCATTTTGTACAAACATTTGCGGGGATTCTTCTCCTATAATCATTTCGCTTTCATTTCACTAACATTTGGGGTTTGCTTAGTTATTTACTGATCGCTCTTTCTTTTTCAAGTATTGTATTTGTCTTATCGTCAATAAATAGACCTAATATTTTTCGCAGGATTTTATGTTTGAAAGCTAGGAAACTGTACTGTTCTCTGAGGCGGAATTCGAAGCTCCACAGAAATTTAGTAAGATGACCTCGATTAGTGGATTATGAAAAAAATAGTAATTTGTTCTTCCTGCTAGGCAATCATAGGTCAAAATAGGTCGAAAGTTCAAAACTTTTGGTGTAAATATTGTTCATTATCACCTTGTTCTATGTTTGTGGCCTGTACAGGCTCCAGTTTACATACGTAACAGTTGTTCCTATCTTAGTAGATCTTCCTCGGGATCTCTTTCCATGTGGTCGATAGTTAAAAATTTACTATCAATTCTCCAACATGCTAGTATCGTTTGTTTCTATATTCCTCGCTTTTGACACATAACTTGAATATCTGCAATTCTCTGCGAATATTTTTCTTTTTATGCATAAAGTTCAGCTGCTACAAAAATCGAGTCTGCGAACTGGGAACTATTCCAGACTCGTGACCATACCCAAAACATAGTCACAGACTTACACCTAGTAGGACATGGCAGACAGGTCCAGGTAGTTAAATGTCCACTTTGCTAATGGCCTGCTATTGGGACTGGTTAAAAATACCAGGTAACTGCTTTCATTCCATTTGAAAAGGAAAATCACTAACTCTTTAAGGAATGCTGGGAATGAACTCTACCTCTTCTTTGACTGACTCACTCAACTCTTTGGCAATAATCATGTTGTTTTTAGGTCCCGAAAACGAGTTTTTATGGTCAAATATTATTACCACATGATCTGATTTTGCTTAAATACAAACTGGACCTTCATTTGACTCTAAGAGTGCTACTCCTCTGATCCACAGTCTCTATCACTCTCTTCCTTAGAATTCTCTTTAGCCTGCTTACTTTCAGTTCTCTACATAATTTTCTAAGACCGGATGTTTTCTCGGCGTTAAATATGAATAAAATCCTCTGGGTTGACTAGCCAAGTGAGTCAATCGATAAAACACTACGTTTCAGCGATCATAACTCTACCTCCATTGACAAGTGACTGTATAATTGTTTCTTTACCGTTTTGATGTCATTTATTCTCATCACCACTGAATTTACAGGGTGGTTATTATTAAACTTTCCCTGTTCAACACATTATAACAGAGAACCTAATTACCATACGAGTACCAAACTTGGTAGCATTAATGTTCAGAGTCTGAGGTGTATGATTTCCATGCGCCACAGCGCCACCGTACAGTTCCAACTATGGCCACCAGGCGCCGTGATCAGTCATCGTAATCTGCTTCTCCGAAACACATTTCGAAACAATCGAATTATCAGCCGATCATTTCCAAATGCTTGGCCGGCACGATCACCTGACCTCACTCCCTGTGATTTCTGGCTGTGGGGCTACCTGAAGGACAGGGTTTACCAGGGGAACATTCACACATGTGCTGACCTGAAGCGCAGCATATCAAGAGAGGTAGCCAGCATACCTACGGACATGCTTCGTTCTGCTGTGCAGAACGCAATCCTGCGCTTTCAGACTCTTCTGGACTCTGATGGGCGGCATATTGAGCCCCTTTTGTAGCAGTAATGGTACCGGTGTGTAATGGTATGATGTATCGTAGCAGCACGTTAAAAATGTTTCAATTGAATTGGTTCTGCATTATTCCTCTTCCCCGTGTCCTTGACATTAATGCTACCAAGTTTGGTACTGGTACGGTAATTAGTTTCAGTGTTATAACGTGTTAAATAGGGAAAGTTTAATTATAACCACCCGGTAAATGGCCCTTCGTCACCAACAAGTTCTTTGATATCACGTCTTGTACTGTAATTTTTATCATTTGATATTATGGTTCATGTTTCTCAAATATTTCATTTTGGCTGCATGAAGTTTGATTTTGTTGCCAGGATCCCGAGCGTTCAAAGTGATTAGCAGCAGTGGTGTAATGTATTTCCAGAGCGATGCCTTGCAGGCCCCCCGTCATGTTTGTTGTTGCAGACTGGGTTTCCTGGACCTTCGAGCGCTGTTGCGCGGCCTTCCTCCGCTGAGCCGACTGGACGTGGAGGCGACGGAGGGCTCCCTGGGTGGAGACCAGTTGGCTGCCACTCTGCACCCACGCCTCACTGAGCTGGGGCTGAGGGGCAAGGCGCTGCGCTCAGTGTCCGGGGGAGCGCTAGCGGGACTCAGAGCGCCACAGCTACAGGTGAGCCTAGCAGCACCACACTGAAGAAACTCACTCAAAAGCTACTTGCACAGCTCATATGGCGAAGCACTGGGTCTTTCAAGTGGTTACAGGAAGTATAGGTGGAGATAAGGGCAGTGTTAAGCCGCGTACCCACGACGTCTTGTGACGGAGGCCGCACCTCATTAGCCGAAGTGTAGGCACGAGTGCGCGCCACAGGTTAGCCCTCGCTACCTCGCAGCCACCTCCTCACCACGTTGCCTAGTGTCGTTTGGCACAGAGCACTTTACAGCAACAGAAGGCGTGCGAACCTGTGCTGTAAACCGATGGCAACAGTGCACCACTACGCACGCCTGTGATGTTTACCGACACAGAGTGGATAGCTGCGTCTCATCCACGCTAGCAGAGGCTGCCCCGTTGCCATGGCGTGTTGTTGGGTATCAGTCCGGGGCGGCCTCCGTTACAAGACGTCATGGGAATGCGGCTTTACTGTGACATCTCGCTAAAATCCCAACAATGAGCCCTGAGAGCAATAAATGATAACTAGATAATCAGTGCGATATTTTTCGCAAATAAAATAACAAGGTCGGTGGTTTGTAGTAGATTGAAAGAAGAGCCGGCTCATTTGTAGCAATATCATTCTATTTTCAATTGATGTATGCTATCCTGCATCCCTTTACCTTGACTTTATCCATTTTGGGAAGCCCAACTGTCAGAGACGTCATATGAATACAACTAAGTTGAACAAAACATACACAGTATATCGAAATCTCTGTGATATGTCGTGTTGCTGTCCACAGATTATGTAGCTTTTCTTTTTTTTTTTTTTTTTTTTTTTTTTTTACTTATGGCTTTATGCCTCGTTGACGTCGATGTCATTAGAGGCGGGAAAGGACTGGGGACTAGGAACGGGAAGGAATTCGGCCATGCTGAAGGAAGCATCCCGGCATTCGCCTAGATTAATTTGACCGAGCGTAGTGGTGTAACGGCTAGCGTTCTGGCCTCGCATTCGGGAGTACGGCGGTTCGAATCCCCGTCCGGGCATCCAGATTTGGGTTTTCCATGGTTTCACAAATCACTCCAGGCAAATGCCGGAATGCTTCCTTCAAAAGGCCATGGCCAAATTCCTTCCCATTCCTTGTCTCCCTCCCCCATCCTTTCCCGTCTCTAAAGACCTCGCTATTAGAGAGAGGTTAAGCAGATATATATATATATATATATATATATATATATATATAGTGATTTGGGGAAACCATGGAAAACCCAAATCTCAATGCCCGGACGGAGATTTGAAACCGCGTCCTCCCGAATGCGAGGCTGGAGCGTTTCTCACACACCCACCAAGCTCGGTAAAAGGTAATGCGATCTTAGCCCGTGCAATCTTAGCCTTTGCAACAGAATGCGAGTAAAATTTTTACGTAAGAATTGTATAGCGGAACACAAATGTTTACTTATCCGAAAAAAAATATGAAAAACACCTTATTGTACAAAAACACTCAATGTTTATTGTTATCTGTGTATTATATAGTGCTGCTATCTACCGCTAACGCGAACAATACTTATCGACGCCAGTGAAGAATAACGGTTTGGTTCTGAACTGTCTCACACCCGTGACCTTGATAGTTAATAGTTTGCCATTTAACGATTAAATTCTGAAAAATTTCGTCCTTAATTTATGATTTTACCAAAGCGAAGACATTAGTCATTAAAATGAAATCTCATTCGATTTGGTTAGATACGAAGGGAGATAATGATACTTTTGCCCTTTATAGATCAAGTTCCGAAAAATTACTTTTTTTAATTTAACCATCTTTAAAATTATTCCTTATTTATCGGTTTCAGTTGGGTATCAAGGGAGATAAAGAAATCGGACATAGAAATACCTTTAACAAATAATGACACTTTTGTCCTTCATGGGTTGAATTCCGAAAAATTCCTTTCTTAAAATATGATCTCACCAAAGTGCAGTTCATAATCTTTAAATTGCTACGTCATTTATCACTTTTGGTTAGGTATAAATGGCTTGTCGGGGAAACAAAAACGTGTTTCAGAAGTTATAATATTTCTCCCCTTTAAGGGTTGATTTCCGAAAAATTCCTTTCTTATAATATGATTTGACCATAACAGAGACCTTAATCCTTAAAATGACAACTCATTTATCGATTTAGGTTAGTTATGAAGGGAGATATTGTCTAGTGACAAAAAACACCTGTTAGAAATAAGTAGATGTCTAACGCCGGTGAGCGCCACTGGCCCCCTAGCGGCGATAGTGGAACTAATGTGTCGGCGCTAGTGTTCCCCATGTTTAATTAATGTTAATTGATTTTAATTAATGTTAATTGATTTTAATTGATTTTAATTGATTTTAATTGAGGCTAATTGATTTTAATTAATGTTAATTGAATTGCGGGGAGGGGGTCTCACATCTGTAACCTCAGATTGATCTTATTATTTCCTTATGGACCTGTGTGTGAGCCCACTTTTTCCCCATGTATTCTTATGGACGTATGTGTGAGCCCACTTTTTCCCCCTCCCCCCCTCCCCGCCGCGCACGTGCCGCTAGGGTGTGGTGGCGCTAGTGTTCCCCATGTATTCTTATGGACGTATGTGTGAGCCCACTTTTTCCCCCCCTCCCCCCCCCCCCTCCCCGCCGCGCACGTGCCGCTAGGGTGTGGTGGCGCTAGTGTTCCCCATGTATTCTTATGGACACCGGAGTGAGCCCACTTTCCCCCTCCTCGCCGCGCACGTGCCGGTAACTAATTGAATGCGGGTTCGTAATTGAACGCACACAGCTGCGCTACACCCGAATTATCGCTCCCCACGCAGCTGCAGGATGCGGGTCCGTAATTGAATGCGCCACACCCGGAAGCCCTTAATTATCGCTCCCCACGCAGCTGCAGGATGCGGGTTCGTAATTGAATGAGCACAGCTGCACCACACTCGAATTATCGCTCCCCTCGCAGCTGCATGATGCGGGTTCGTAATTGAATGAGCACAGCTGCACCACACTCGAATTATCGCTCCCCTCGAGCGACTGTGTGACTCATGTCTCCCACTATGACAGCTGCAACCGGAACACCCGGTATATTGACCGCCCATTTATGCGCTTCAGTATTTTTAGATCACAACAATTAACGATATCTCTAACTACCTCCATTTTTACACCCACCATCTGAGACATTGGCGTTTTCATGCTTATTCATAATTGCTTCTGTCTTGCTACTAAATAAGATATTAGATTTGAACTGATATAAATGTCACCACCGAGGTTGGTGGTGTAACGGTTAGCGTTCTGGCCCGCCCGGGTATCCAGATTTGGGTTTTCCATGGTTTCCCAAGTCACTCCATGAAAACGCCTGGATGCTTCCTTCAAAAGGCCGTGGCTGAATTCCTTCCCATTCCTTGCCCCCCATCATTTCCCGTCTATAAAGACATCGCTGTTAAGAGACATTAAAAATAAAAAACACAAGTTATCATTGTGTTATAGTCTAAATTACGAGATACCACTTCCTGAACTATCAATGGAAAATAACCTTCTGGTTTTTCCAATACCTTTCTTTTCTTCCACAATACCTTGCAAAATGTGTTCTACAACAGCCGATTTAGTTGGTTGGCCTGGTCTTGCCTATCACTGATGTTCTTTATTTACTTACTAGCTGAGGTACCCGGCTTCGCTCAGAGAGTTGATGTGAGATAGTGTAGTAATTGTAATAAAATGATAAACATTAAAATGTAAGAGGTATTTTTTTTTTTATTGAAATCATTTTCCTAACTTTTCGAATACTTGTTTATAAACACCATTTTTCATTTTGTTATCCGGGGTATATATGTACAAATTTTTATAATTTTCTATTCGATAGTATAGACCGCGAGAGAAGCAGGAGTCTTTGGGGTTGATGCCGCAATGTTTTAAAGTTTGTCTTTGCGCTGTGTTAATTGTAAAACTATAGGATAATTTGATTGGAAATTGCAGTCTTTTCAGTAAAGACTCAGAGTTATTCTGAGGATTAATACTATGTGTTTCGATTCTGGAGTTTCCCCCGGTCATGTAATGTAGAACTTCCTGTGGAGGTGCTTCCAGTGGTGGTGATCGAATTTTTCCATTCATGCAACAGAATCCTGGTGTTTCTCCACTGAATTTTTTCGCGTTGCAAAATTGTTAGATGTTATCCATTTTTCCGATTACGAAGTGGTTGTGTTTGTTATTTTGTTTTGTCGGGTCGTAGTGGAGTGCTTCATTTTTCAGGTTATACTGTTTACTTGTCCTCGTCCGCGCTTCTCGTAGGGTGATATTTTCATGGGTGGCTTGCGTCCGCAGTCTTCTATTATAAGATTGTGTCGCAATTCTTGATTCTTTAATTCGTTCATTTCGTTGTGCTTCTCACGGTGCTCATTCACGTTCGCTGAGAACATAAACGTGCCTCGCGCTCTTCGACTGTTTCGTTGATTCGCTGTTCTTTTTGTTTCGTTCGTTGGCAACGTAAACGTGCCTCGCGCTCTTCGATTGTTTCGTTTTTTTCGCTGTTCTAGAGGGCGAAACTTCCACCCCCTTCTATCTTCAAAATCACGCCCTTGAGGTAAAAATCAGAAACCTTCTTCATGTATAAAGGTTGAAGGTTACCACGCCATTTAACCCCCTTGATCGTACCGGGACTCGTTTTTTTTAGTTTTAGCGGCACGCACATTGTACGCTTACTTTTATAATATATATTGATTTCGATATTATTTCGACCTGCCGAATTGTTTCCACTACGTACATCTTTCCACATTACCATAGAATTTTGTATACTCCCGGGCACAGTGGTCTTTGACAGAGCAGATTATTTCATATTTTATTTCTACTGGCTTTTTTTTGTTTTCGTTGACAGTCAAATTGAGTCTTTTTGGCTTACAGATGACAAAAATTCTTCGGTTGTTCTGCCATGAGCGACGTTTAGTCAACAGGCTCTGTTGCCTTCATCAGGCGAAAAGGTCGAAGTTGACACTGCGACAGCAAGTCAAAATCGCCTGAATCCTTTAACGAACTACTTAGTTTCTCAGTCGTAACAGCCTTACCTAAGGACAGGACTGAACACGTGAAATGACTGCAGCAATAACTAGCATGATTCGTGAGATGCAATGTTGTGGATTCACATTCGGGAGGACGTGGGTTTGAATCCCTGCCCCGGCATTTGGGAGGGTGTGGGCTCGAATCCCCGTCCGGGCATCCAGATTTGAGTTTTCCATGGCTTCCCCAAATCACTCCAGGCGAATGATGGGATGATTTCTTCATTTGCCATGGCCGAATTCCACCCCGTTCCTCGTCCACTGTCCTTTTCCCCGCCTCTAAAGGCCTCGATGTCGACGAGGCGTAGAACCATTAAAAAAATAAATCCCCGACCACCAACTCCAGTTGAATGCCGAGTTATTCATTCAAAATACCATGCCTAAATTCCTTCCCAGTCCTTGCCGCCAGTCCTTTCTCGCGTCCAATGACCTCGTTGTTGACGAGACTTAAAAAAGAAAAAAAAATATCAAGAAGAATTGTGTTGGGGCGTGCAGAGGCTACCGTGAGTGTGTCTTGTTGCCTTCAGTTGAGGGCTATGCCTGCTTAATAAATTCAGCATTGGAGTGAGAGAGGATGCTCAATAATGAAGCCGACATGTTCCTTGGATATTCCAGTATGGTTTGCGATACGCTTTTTGAGTGATTCACCGGTCGAATCAAATTGTTGATGTATGCGATGATCATCGTTTTGCTGAAGTGATCGGACGTCGGCTGCATTTATCATCTACAATTATGGCCTTTACATTCTCGCAATCACCAAATTTTAGTGCCAATCGATTTACAGTATACCTATCAACGGCATTGCCGGTATAAACAGCATTGAAACGACGATGAATCGTAGTAGGAATCACTTTGTCAGCAGTTAAAAATTCGATAACAGCACGATGTTTAACTCGCGTTGGCACAACACTAGAACACTTCTCCATAATTCCGGACAACAAATCCTTACTTCTCAGTACTTTCAAATAAAATGTAATGTCGCTTGGTATGTATGGTCTGGCGTCAGAGTTTTTCAGTCGTAACAGCCTTACCTAAGGACAGGAATGAACACGTTTACCTCCACCACCACGGACTAGACCTGATTACTACCCAAATGGACTGCTAGTGCTGTGTATCAGCTCAATGCTGGTGATTCTAAGCGTTTGACGATAGGTTTATCGTCCAAACACGACGTCAAAATCGTTGCCTCCTTCAAAAAGGCGAAGGCTGAATACCTTCCCGTTCCTTGTCTCCATTCACATCCCGCCTCTAATGACCTCGACTTCGACAAGGCGTAAACCATAAGTTAAAAAAGAAAAAAAAAATCTTATCAGAGTTATTGCTTGTATGCCGGTCTGAATATCTACTCTGATGTGTGAGTTTTTAAAGCAAAGTAATGAATCAGCAGTTGTTGGAGATGTAGGTTATACTGAATGCGTAGAGACGTCTGGCTTATCACAACATCAGCAAAGTCAGTTCTGAACAAGGGAAGTTAGAGTAATATCTCCTCCACAAACCAGTCTAAAAACTTTACGAGACAAAGTTTTATATTCGTGCTGTAGTATCCCCCAAGATTAATACGAAAGATTTTACACAATTTCTAACAGTCTGAACGTTGGCTATATAAAAGTGACGATGTTATTATTATATCACCGAAAACGTGCATCGGATGTCGAAAGTCAAGAGGATCATAGAATACCGAGCCTGGTGGGTGAGCAGTAACGTTCGGATATATCGTTCGCGAGGATATGCAGCACGGTTTTAGAGTCAGATTTTCTTTCGTTTCCCAAAAATCACTCGAGGCTAGTGTCGGGATCGCCCCGTGCAGTACTCCTTTGAGAGTATTTTTTTATATGCCGATAATATGCGGATAATATTATCGATGAAAGGTGTTGACAGTGTGTGTGTACAAACGCCGAAATCACCATAACATAGGAAGGCAGAACTTATGTTAAGTCAGGTTAATACAGAATGTTAAAGTGTTTGTTATAGTTGGTTAGAGTAAATTCAGTTTAGGTTATTTCAACTCACATTCACATGGTGTCACTGATGCATGGCAATCCAAAAGTGTTTGCTGAGGCGGCTTGGGCCCCACCGCGGCCTAAGAGACCGGTATTTTGCACGACCTAAGAAGATCTGGGTATTTTGCGCGCCGGTTATCCGGATACAACGCGTTTGTATTTTTTCTACGCAGCAGCCGCTTACTGTGGGGCCCAAGCCGCCTCAGCAAACACTTTTGGATTGCCATGCATCAGTGACACCATGTGAATGTGAGTTGAATAACCTAAACTGAATTTACTCTAACCAACTATAACAAACACTTTAACATTCTGTATTAACCTGACTTAACATAAGTTCTGCCTTCCTACTGATGGTTGTAGTTGTTATGGTGATTTCGGCGTTTGTACACACACACTGTCAACACCTTTCATCGATAATATTATCCGGTAAGTGTGGTGAGCACTGAGCTGTATTGCAAAGACATGCTATCCTCTGCCTATCATGTAACACCTCAGTATGGACGTCGTGTGTGGAGTCCCTTTCCTTCAGTTGCTTGTATGTATGTGTTGACGTATGGAATTGTGGTATATGCATGGAAATATGTGTGTGTGCGTGTTCGTGTGTGTCTGATTATGGTGTCTACTCGAGATTTTTCCATCAGTGGCCACCTATGTAGATGTAATCAGTTGGGTGTGAAGAGCACTGAGCTGTGTGGCAAAGACATGTCACACTTCATACATCCTGTAACTATTCAGTCTGGACGTAGGGTGTTCAGTCACTTTCCTCCAGTTACGTGTACGTGTGTGTTGATGTATGGAACTATGTGTATGCGTGGATATGTGAGTGTGTGTGTATGTGTGTCTTCCGATGTCGTTGTGTGTCTATCACTATAGGATTCTACTCGACTTTGAGATTTCACAGTCACTGGCTACCTATAAGTTGATGATACATGCAATCTATTGGGTGTGATGAATAATCCGTATGGGATAAGCACTGATGTGTATGGTGAAAACATGTCATCCTTTGCACACACTCTAACGTCTGTCTGATGGTTTTTTAGTTAGTTATATTTTTGTGTGCTTGTGTGTGGTGACGTATGGATTTGTATGTGACACCTAGTATGAATATGGGAGTTATGATATCTGTCTGATGACCATATGTCTACCCTGATACTCGTGGTAAGTGGGCAAATATTACTGAATGGCAGAAAAGGCTTGTGGTGTGGGATAGAGGTGGTGCTGATGATGTGTACAGTTTTGTACCTAGTACCCACGATATTGAATGGCAGTGAGGTCTGTAGTGTGAGTTAAATGATACGACGTTGATGTGAAGAGTTTGGTACTTGGAACACATGTTACTGATGTTTTTGGTCAGTTATGAGCCATGGGGGGGTTCTACCCCACTTTTTCGTCGCCTGTCTCATGCATGAACTGTAATTAATGATGGTATCTGAAACAAACCCGCCCCTTGGATATAACAGTTTCGATAGAGTTAACGTCTAAGCATGATTTTGAACCGGTTGTGGTACTCAAAAATGTAGGACACAGTACCAGAGTTACACTGACTTATGAAGAATAAAACGTGCTAATCCAAGTTTGGACGTAGTGTCCGACTTATTCAACACCGCATGCCCCAGATCGTAGTTCCACGCGAGAAACACACAGTCACCTGCCGAACGGTTGCTGGGGTTAAAATAGTATCTTCTTACCCAAATACTGAGCCTAACAACCAACGGTGATTCATTTTTGGAGGAACCTCATCAGCGTGCAACTCGCAGTGACCGGCGCCTTGGCCGTTGCCCACGTCGAAACTCAATACCATAGACTTGTTAGCCGCGACATAGGCAGAGTGCACGGTAAGTCGAAACTCTGTTACTTTTGAATGTCCATAACTTATCGAGGACTCTTGGTCAAAAATACAAGAAAAAATTGTCTCAAATGGCTAGGAATAATAATAATAAAAAAAAACATCCCTTCCTACGGACAAAAACAACACTAGCCGTGTTTTTCGCTGTCGCAGCTACTATAGGCGATAAACGGCTATTTGCGTCTAAAGTGGTACTACAACAGATTCTAATGAACAGCCGGATCGGGAATTGAACTCTCCACCTCCACATGACAGTCCCAATCCTAAAAAACTCACCTACCGGGCACGGTAGTTATATCGGCATATAAAAAATTACTCTCAAAGGAGTACTGCACGGGGGCGATCCCGACACTAGCCTCGAGTGATTTTTGGGAAACGAAAGAAAATCTGACTCTAAAACCGTGCTGCATATCCTCGCGAACGATATATCCGAACGTTACTGCTCACCCACCAGGCTCGGTATTCTATGATCCTCTTGACTTTCGACATCCGATGCACGTTTTCGGTGATAATAATAATAACATCGTCACTTTTATATAGCCAACGTTCAGACTGTTAGAAATTGTGTAAAATCTTTCGTATTAATCTTGGGGGATACTACAGCACGAATATAAAACTTTGTCTCGTAAAGTTTTTAGACTGGTTTGTGGAGGAGATATTACTCTAACTTCCCTTGTTCAGAACTGACTTTGCTGATGTTGTGATAAGCCAGACGTCTCTACGCATTCAGTATAACCTACATCTCCAACAACTGCTGATTCATTACTTTGCTTTAAAAACTCACACATCAGAGTAGATATTCAGACCGGCATACAAGCAATAACTCTGATAAGATTTTTTTTTTCTTTTTTAACTTATGGTTTACGCCTTGTCGAAGTCGAGGTCATTAGAGGCGGGATGTGATGGAGACAAGGAACGGGAAGGTATTCAGCCTTCGCCTTTTTGAAGGAGGCAACGATTTTGACGTCGTGT